>CM039590.1:47052910-47693720 GCA_022457205.1 Saccharum spontaneum
GCCTTTCAGACCCTGCAAACCGCCTGTCATCATGGGAGGGAGATAACTGTTGCAGATGGAAGGGCGTCCAGTGCAGCAAACACAACTGGTCATGTTGTTAAGCTCGATCTACAAGGCCCAGACTGCGACAACAGTGATGCAAGTAAGCAGGTGCTTGGAGGTAACATAAGCTCCTCACTTGTTGGTTTGCAACACTTGCAGTATCTCGACCTTAGCTGCAACCAGTTCAGCAGGGTGAAAATACCCGAGTTCTTGAGCTCTTTACATGAGTTGAGATATCTTGACCTATCGTTGTCAAGCTTAGTTGGAAGGATACCACCACAGCTGGGTAACCTCTCCAACTTGCGTTACTTGAATCTTGATTCCATTTTTGGTGACACGCACTCCACGGATATCACCTGGCTGTCACGGTTATCTTCCCTTGAGCACCTCGACATGAGCTGGGTGAACCTCAGTACCATCATGAACTGGGTTTCCGTGGTGAACAAACTTCCATCTCTTGTAAGTCTTGATCTCTCTTTCTGTGAGCTTAGCACCAGCCCAGATTCTCTTATGCATTCAAATCTGACGTCTCTTGAATCTCTCAGCATTTCGGATAACAGTTTCAAAAAGCATATCGCACCCAACTGGTTTTGGTATTTAACTAGCCTCAAGCAACTTGATGTCTCATCCAGTCAGTTGCATGGTCCATTTCCGTATGAGTTAGAGAATATGACCTCCATGGTGAGACTTGATTTGTCAGGAAATGACCTTGTGGGCATGATACCTTCAAACTTGAAAAATCTTTGTAGTCTGGAGGTGTTATATTTGTTTGAAAACAACATCAATGGGAGTATAGCAGAATTCTTCAAACGTTTACCTGGTTGTTCATGGAATAAACTGAGAACGTTGTTTCTACCCATGAGCAATCTGACAGGAAACCTGCCAGCCAAATTAGAACCCTTCAGAAATTTGACATGGCTTGATCTCAGTGATAACAAGCTCACTGGTCCTGTGCCACTGTGGGTAGGACAGCTCACATATCTAACTGACTTGGACCTAAGCTCCAACAACCTAGACGGTGACTTGCATGAACGGCATTTGTCAGGCCTAGTAAACTTGGAGCGCTTGTCTCTGTCTGACAACTCCATAGCCATCAGAGTGAACTCGACTTGGGTTCCTCCCTTTAATCTTACAGAGCTTGAACTTCGGTCATGCATCCTGGGGCCTAAATTTCCAATTTGGCTAAGATGGCAAACAAACAAGAACAATCTCGATATCTCAAACACAAGCATATCTGACATGGTTCCAGATTGGTTCTGGACAACGGCTTCCTCGCTTTACTCTCTGAACATGAGAAGTAATCAAATTAGGGGTTCCCTATCACCTAAAATGGAACTTATGAGAGCACATGCAATGGATCTAAGTTCTAACCAGTTCAGTGGTCCAATACCTAAGCTTCCTATTAATCTAACTGATCTGGATCTTAGTAGAAACAATTTATATGGTCCACTGCCACTGGATTTTGGAGCGCCCGGGCTTGCAATACTTTTTCTATATAACAACTCCATTTCTGGCACTGTCCCCTCTTCATTATGCAAACTGCAGTCGCTGCAATTCTTAGATATCTCAGGTAATAATCTCACTGGATCGCTTCCTGATTGCCTACGCTATGAATACACAATAAACATGACAAGTTTGAGTATTCGTACTCTAAGCTTAAGAAATAACCACCTCTCCGGTGAATTTCCATTGTTTCTCCGAAACTGCCAGAAACTCATATTCCTTGATCTGTCACATAATCAATTCTTTGGGACTTTACCGTCATGGATTGGGGATAAGCTACCATCCTTGGCGTTCTTGCGGTTAAGGCATAATATGTTTTGCGGTCACATTCCAGTGGAGTTGGCGAATCTGATTAATCTTCAGTATTTGGACCTTGCTTACAATAACTTATCAGGTATCATACCAAAATCTATTGTCAAGTGGAAGGGGATGACATTAGCAGATGATGAGTATGAAGATCTACTGGCTACTGATATGTCATTTGATATAAATGAAATGATGGAATATATTGACAATTTTACTGTAGTCACAAAAGGTAAAGAGCAGCTATATACAGGAGAAATAATTTATATGGTGAATCTGGATTTATCTTGTAACAATCTTACTGGAGAGATACCTGAAGAGATCTGCACTCTTGTTGCACTAAATAACTTCAACTTGTCATGGAATGCTTTCAGTGGAGAAATTCCTAGAAAAATTGGTGACTTGGCACAAGTAGAGTCCCTCGACCTTTCACACAATGAGCTTTCCGGTGAAATTCCCACAAGCTTATCAGCTCTCACGTATTTGAGCCACTTGAACCTGTCATATAATAATCTATCAGGAAAGATACCATCTGGAAATCAACTGCAAGTCCTCGATGATCAGGCATCAATCTTCGTTGGAAACCCAGGTCTCTGTGGTCCTCCTCTCACAAAGAAATGTCCTGAAACTAGCTTGATCCCTGCTGCTCCAGAAGATCAAAAGGATGGAAGTGATAATTCTTCCCTTCTCCTCGGCATGAGTTCCGGATTTGTGATAGGGCTCTGGACAGT
The DNA here is from genome assembly GCA_022457205.1 of Saccharum spontaneum. Classification (NCBI taxonomy): domain Eukaryota; kingdom Viridiplantae; phylum Streptophyta; class Magnoliopsida; order Poales; family Poaceae; genus Saccharum; species Saccharum spontaneum. Next base: position 47,055,490 of record CM039590.1, read on the forward strand.
ATTCTGCATCCTCTTGTTCAAGACCAAATGGAGAATTGTTTGCTTCACACTCTATGATAAATTGTATGACTGGGTTTACGTGCAAGCAGCTGTTGGCCCGGCTTCTCTGTCAAGAAAAATGGATACCAGGAGCTGATATCAGATTATCAGAATCAGCTACTCATCACGTTGCCCCTTACTTAATGTTGTGATTTTGAATAATGTAATCTACATCTATTGTTCAAAAAAATAAGTGTGTTTATAGAAATTAGAAATGATCCGCGAGAGTGGTATATGGCTTCACATTGGCATATTCATGTCTTTGAATTAACTAATCTACTAGAAAGACAGGCGAGGCTTTGCCGCGCCCTCCGTTGAGCAGGCCAGCTGCCCAACCCATTGTATTTGTACATTGTAAACAAATGCAGATGTTGATCGGGATTGAGGAGCAGCGTGGCCCTATCGTTGATTTGTTGCACACTGGAATAGATTGAAACATAAAACCAGATTGCTCACATGTATAAACAACTGCATTATGAGCTACTCATCCAATATTTTCACAAGCTGCACAATGGTGAATGGAGTCACCTTTGAGAATTCCTTGATGTAAACCTCACTGCAATGGCAAAACAAAATCAATTTTAGATGAGCATAAACAAGGTCTGAGTTAGACAATTGGATATATAGGAAATCATTGGAGTGCATTTGTAGTTTGAGGTACAGAAACCATAAGGTCTGTCTTACCATTGCTCCATCCTGAAAGATAAAATTATTTGTAACTGGGTCTTTCTGGATTGTATGAGCAAGACCAATAGCACTACTCCTACATCTAGTGGTATAGACTCCTGTTCAAGTAATGGCTGTAACGATGAAAATACGCTTCATAAGCTCCACCAGGATCTCAGATCAAGCATATGAGAATGTCTCCTCTGATCTGTAAATTTGCATACAGTCAATACTAAGATGTGAACATTTCATATTAGCTACAACATCTGGTTGCATACAGTGCTTACCAAAAACATCATGGCATATCTGATGGCTCAAAAGGGGCACTGAAGTATATGAGCATGTCTCCTCTAATCTGTACATTTGCATTATACATTCAATACTGAGATGTGAGCAATTCATATTAGCTACAACATCTTGGTCGCATACAATGCTTACCAAAAAATATCATGGTATATCCGATGGCTAAAAAGGAGCACTGAATATGTGTGATCCAACACTAATTGTCTTGGTGACTTTGGTGTGCTATATCAATATGTTGAAAGGCAACATGTCTTTGGGAATTCAAACCATTGCTCATCCAAATCGACTTACACAATAACCACCACAACAACAACATAGCCTTTTGTCCCAAGCAAGTTGGGGTAGGCTAGAGATGAAACCCAAAAGAGACGAGAAACAGGGAGACACATAAAGGGCACAAGACAGAAAGATGTTATGGTTCAGGCACGTTGATTGCCAGTCTCCAAATGCTCCTGTCTATAGCTAAATCCTTGGAGATATTCCACTCCTTAAGGTCTTTCTTAACGGACTCGTCCCAAGTCAGTTTAGGTCGACCTATACCGCTCTTTACATTATCGGCCCGCTTTAGAACCCCACTACACACCGGCGCCTCAGGAGGCCTCCGTTGGACATGTCCAAACCATCTCAACCGATGTTGAATCAATTTCTCCTCAATTGGTGCCACCCCATCCCTATCCCGAATATCGTCGTTCCGGACTCTATCCCCCCTTGTGTGCCCACAAAACCACACAATGACCAATTTCCGAGAAATCAAATCTTGCAAAACTTGCAGATTTTCGTTCCAAAGAATCATGTAACTTGCATAGAGAACTTTGCAAAATCTGTCAAGTGCATCAATGTTTAGCATGTAAACCTTTTAACAGGAAGTTAGAGCAAGCTGGACATTTTGTCGAACACATTGCAGGCAGTGGTGGAGGCAACGCCAGCTAAGGGGATTGCAGCCGTTGATGGACGGCACATAGGCTGTAGGTTGTGGGCTGTGGCTTAGCTACATCTCGCTCTCCGGCATCGTGTCGTGGTTTTGAGATGAGGATGGAGTACCCAGCGTGGCCGCATGGACTCGCCGACGGCCACAGGGGCAGCAGCGGCGCGGCGGCAACGGATGCCTCGGTCGCCAGTCGCCACTGCCGCCGTCGTAGATGCGCTGGACACCACCGCCTCCGCCACTGCGGCCAAACCTGGCCCACGGCTCACGGGTTATCGGGCGACATGGGGTGTGTTTGGTTACCTGGCTTCCTTCTAGCCTGGCTAGGAAATAAGAGCCTGCCTCCAGCAAGCAAGATAGACTTATTTGGTTGCCTATGCTATCTAAGCCTGGCTAGCATATAGGTGTTTTTGGTTGTTTAGCTTAGCTTGGATAGAGTCACCTCTTCTTTGTATAGGTAGGCAATTTGTCGACCACGTGGTGAGCGTCATGCCTCTGCGAAGCGGAGCAGGAGATGGCAGACGCGTCTGATTCCGAGCCTCGTGCTGGCCGGTGGAGACTGGAGAGGGGTGGTGACGCGCCGCACGGAAGGTCCTCGCCGGCGCTAGCCTCGTCCATCGCGCTCGCCGTGGTCGACAGAGCGCTTGCGCCTGCAACGGACCTCCAGTTCACCGCGGCCCTCCCTCCGCCTCGTCCACTTTGGTCATCGTTGCTTCATCATGCCGCACGCTGATGGAGGGGAGCTTCACGGAGCAAATAGCACCCTCAGACCCGTAAGAATAATCCTATGGAAGCTTGCACGTTCTTGGCTTGCTTGTGTTTGGTGGATCTGAATCACCGCATCTTATCTTCTCTCCTCCCGTGATATGGTGCGGCTCTAGCTCTCCAGGCATCCGAGATTGGAGCAGTTCGGCTCTGGAGGACGCATGACCGAGGGAAGTGGGGGCTTGCCGGGGTCTGGTGATGGTGGTGATGGTCGGAGTCACCCGTGCCGATGCCGGCGGCGCGCCGCAGCACCGGCCTTCCCTCCGCCCCTGCCGCACAAGGCCCCAGGGAGGACGGACGCAGGGGCGGAGACAGGGGGGGGGCGGGCAGGGGCCTGGCCACCCTAACGTTGCATAGTTTTCATTACTATTTTTAGTTATATCTCACTAATCACTAGAGATTATAAATAAATAAGATGTACTAACTAATTTTGGATTGCTTTTCTTAAATATATCTTTTGATTATCTAATGTTAAGTGGCTAAATAAAATACATATATGACATGAATTATTGATCTATGAAGAATGTCCCTTCAATTCTTATCTTCAAAATTTAGATATTTACTTCCTTCGTCCTATAATATAGTGTATTCCAAAAAAATTAAGACAACTTAAGGGAATATTTAAATGGCGCAAACCCATAGATTGAACTTAATAAAGATCCCAGTTATGCCAAATCTAAGCATACACCATGTCGAATGCATTATTTCAGTACAAATTTTAAAGTCAAAATATGACGGAAGGAGTAGTATTTTTTAAGATAAAGAGATTAAAGATAATTTATTGTAGATTTTTAAGTCAACATCAAATTCCGCAATTTTTACTAACATCAAGATCTCATGTAGGTACTATATAATTTTTATCGACACTTAATGTGCGTCCGGCCCTCCCTATATCTGAATCCTGGCTCCGCCCCCTGGACGGACGCGGATGGCTGGGGAAGCACCAGGCGAGGACGGGCGCACCAGGAGCTCGCCGGAGAAGGGGATGGCCGACGCACGGACGCTGAGGAGCTGCAGAACCGACGCACGGACGCGGAGGAGTTGCGTGCTCGAACTTCGCGGGAGGTGTGGCGACCGGACACGCGAGTTAGCCGGAGCTGCCTCCAGAAAAACGAGCGCCCCCGGCGTCCTTTCGGGGCCAGGCTAGCATAGTACGGCTGGCTAAGCCAGCCGCAGGCCCTCCACGGACAACCAAACAAGCCCAAAGTGGCTATTTGAACCAGACCAGGACTTAGCCAGACAACCAAACGGCCCCACGGAGTACCCGCTCGAGAATCCAGCTGATCTTTCCCTTTTTCATTTCTTCCGTGTCCCGTTGCTCTTTTATTTTTTCGGACTCGCTGGCCTCTGGACGTCCAATCCAAAGCTCTAGGGTCGGACGGTGCCTGTTTAGGGAGCGAGCGAATACCCCAGCATATTGGGCTTGTGGGCGAGCGCTTCAACCGTGGGCTTGTGCCACCGGCCGCTTCCTACGCGTATTCCATATGCATTACCCGATCTACTTTTCGAAACATTCAAATATAATAGTTGCTACATAGAAAATAAGATAAATGAAATACTTACAAAAATACTTAGAAAACACGTAAAAACCATTGCAAACATATGTAACATCTAGATGAAAACACTTGCAACTGACGTATAAAACATATACGCTTTCAATATGTATGTATATGCAAGATAAAAACACTTGCAACGTACGTCTGATACAAATGAAACATTTGGAACGTGTACTTGAAACATACGTGCATAGCCATTGCAACATCTGCAATATCCCAAATCTACTTTTGCAACATCCCAATCTAATTTTGTAACACCAATATGAAACACTTGCAACGTACTTCTGAAACACTTGAAACAAATAGTTGCGACATTCGCTTTCGGCGCAAACATCTCCTTGCTGCTTCGGGGAATGGAGGCTCGTCGGCAAGTGGAGGTCACCGGTGTGCTCACTGACGGCGCAAAGCTCAATGGCAACACAGAGCTGGGAAAACGTGAGAATAATATTTTTTATGGGGCAGAGGGAGTACTTGCTATTCCCACGTACTTTGGTCCTTTCAGCAGCAAAAAAAAAAGAAATGAATTAAACAAATAAATAAAAGAGGCCTAGGAGCATCTCTAAGAATATTTCTAAAACTTGCGCTCTAAATGATTGTTTGGAGAACTATTTGAATAAAAAATGATTTCTATCTTTTCACCCTTTAACAGTTTTTTATATCTTGTGCATACTCAGAAAGTCAATCTCGCTCCTATCTTTGGTTAATGAAAAATTCGAAATAGAGGATGACTATATTTAGCTAATTAGAGAAGCTATTGGAGGGTAGTTTTATAGTTGCTCTAATGGTAACAACGTCAATAATAATAATGATAACAACAACAATAATAATATTGATAATTAATAAATAAAGTGCTTGCATTGGTCAATTTAAGTCCTAGCAATAAATAGCATGGACCACCCGTTTAATCTTCTGAAAAATAAAGAAATTATTAGATGAAAAACATAACATAAAGAAATTTGGCCTTACGAATATATGGCCTAGAATAGCCACCGGCAATCTTTCAATTTTGAGGACTATGACTTTGACCGGTAGGAGCTAGGAAATTGCTTCTCCAATCTTTTCATGACACACCAATCACATCAGAGGACACCAACCACATAAAGGTAGATTACCTGCAGACTAGTTCAAACCCCGGAAACACTAACTTGTTATATTACTTCAGACCAAAGCGCTCCTCGCAAAGAAGAACAGAGAGATCCAACGCAAAGAACATGAAAAAAAATAAGCCTTACGAATATATGGTCTAGAATAGCCACCGGCGACCTTTCAGTCTCTGAGAACCATGACTGGTAGGAGCTAGGAAATTGCTTCTCCGATCTTTTCATGACACACCAATCACATCAAGGTAGATAAGTACCTGCAGACTAGTTCAAATACTGGAAACACTAGAGTTAAATTTATCACCATATAAAGAAGATCAGAGAGATCCAAAGCAAAGCAACAATGGCCAGGCTTGACATCTCCGGCATCCAGATAGCCATAACCCTGCTCGTTTTTACCCACACCAAAAGCTTCACAGAGGCATCCACCCACACCAATGATACCATCAAGAGGTGCATAGCCCATGAGCGGTCAGCTCTCCTCGCCTTCAGAGCTGGCCTTTCAGACCCTGCAAACCGCCTGTCATCATGGGAGGGAGATAACTGTTGCAGATGGAAGGGCGTCCAGTGCAGCAACACAACTGGTCATGTTGTTAAGCTCGATCTACAAGGCCCAGACTGCGACAACAGTGATGCAAGTAAGCAGGTGCTTGGAGGTAACATAAGCTCCTCACTTGTTGGTTTGCAACAATTGCAGTATCTCGACCTTAGCTGCAACCGGTTCAGCAGGGTGAAAATACCCGAGTTCTTGAGCTCTTTACATGAGTTGAGATATCTTGACCTATCGTTGTCAAGCTTAGTTGGAAGGATACCACCACAGCTGGGTAACCTCTCCAACTTGCGTTACTTGAATCTTGATTCCATTTTTGGTGACACGCACTCCACGGATATCACCTGGCTGTCACGGTTATCTTCCCTTGAGCACCTCGACATGAGCTGGGTGAACCTCAGTACCATCATGAACTGGGTTTCCGTGGTGAACAAACTTCCATCTCTTGTAAGTCTTGATCTCTCTTTCTGTGAGCTTAGCACCAGCCCGGATTCTCTTATGCATTCAAATCTGACGTCTCTTGAATCTCTCAGCATTTCGGATAACAGTTTCAAAAAGCATATCGCACCCAACTGGTTTTGGTATTTAACTAGCCTCAAGCAACTTGATGTCTCATCCAGTCAGTTGCATGGTCCATTTCCGTATGAGTTAGGGAATATGACCTCCATGGTGAGACTTGATTTGTCAGGAAATGACCTTGTGGGCATGATACCTTCAAACTTGAAAAATCTTTGTAGTCTGGAGGTGTTATATTTGTTTGAAAACAACATCAATGGGAGTATAGCAGAATTCTTCAAACGTTTACCTGGTTGTTCATGGAATAAACTGAGAACGTTGTTTCTACCCATGAGCAATCTGACAGGAAACCTGCCAGCCAAATTAGAACCCTTCAGAAATTTGACATGGCTTGATCTCGGTGGTAACAAGCTCACTGGTCCTGTGCCACTATGGGTTGGAAAGCTCACAAATCTAACTGAGTTGGACCTAAGCTCCAACAACCTAGACGGTGACTTGCATGAAGGGCATTTGTCAGGCCTAGTAAACTTGGCGCGATTGTCTCTGTCTGACAACTCCATAGCCATCAGAGTGAACTCGACTTGGGTTCCTCCCTTTAATCTTACAGAGCTTCAACTTCGGTCATGCATCCTGGGGCCTAAATTTCCAATTTGGCTAAGATGGCAAACAAACATGAACAATTTTGATATCTCAAACACAAGCATATCTGACATGGTTCCAGATTGGTTCTGGACAACGGCTTCCTCGGTTGACTCTCTGAACATGAGAAGAAATCAAATTAGTGGTTTCCTATCACCTCAAATGGAACTTATGAGAGCATCTGCAATGGATCTAAGTTCTAACCAGTTCAGTGGTCCAATACCTAAGCTTCCTATTAATCTAACTGAGCTGGATCTTAGTAGAAACAATTTATCTGGTCCACTGCCACTGGATTTTGGAGCGCCCGGGCTTGCAACACTTTTTCTATATAACAACTCCATTTCTGGCACTGTCCCATCTTCATTATGCAAGCTGCGGTCGCTACATTTCTTAGATATCTCAGGTAATAATCTCACTGGATCGCTTCCTGATTGCCTAGGCTATGAATACACAACAAACATGACAAGTTTGCGTATTCGTACTCTAAGCTTAAGAAATAACCACCTGTCCGGTGAATTTCCATTATTTCTCCGAAACTGCCAGAAACTAATATTCCTTGATCTGTCACATAATCAATTCCTTGGGACTTTACCGTCATGGATTGGGGATAAGCTACCATCCTTGACTTTCTTGCGGTTAAGGCATAATATGTTTTGCGGTCACATTCCAGTGGAATTGGCGAATCTGATTAATCTTCAGTATTTGGACCTTGCCTACAACAACTTCTCAGGCATCATACAAAAATCTATTGTCAACTGGAAGGGGATGATGACACTAACAGTAACAGGTGACAACGATGATGAGTATGAAGATCCACTGGCTTCTGGAATGTCAATTGATGCAAATGAAATGATGGATTATAATGACAGTTTTACTGTAGTCACAAAAGGTCAAGAGCAGCTATATACAGGAGAAATAATTTATATGGTGAATCTGGATTTATCTTGTAACAATCTTACTGGAGAGATACCTGAAGAGATCTGCACTCTCATCGCACTGAATAACTTGAACTTGTCATGGAATGCCTTAAGTGGAGAAATTCCTAGAAAAGTTGGTGACTTGGTACAAGTAGAATCCCTCGACCTATCACACAACGAGCTATCCGGTGAAATCCCCACAAGCTTATCAGCTCTCACATATTTGAGCCACTTGAACCTGTCATATAACAATCTATCAGGAAAGATACCATCTGGAAATCAGCTGCAAGTGCTAGATGATCAGGCATCAATCTATATCGGAAACCCAGGTCTCTGCGGTCCTCCTCTCACAAAGAAATGTCCTGAAACTAACCTGGTCCCTTCTGCTGCAGAAGATCACAAGGATGGAAGCGATGATGTTTTCCTTTTCCTTGGTATGAGTTCCGGATTTGTGATAGGGCTCTGGACAGTCTTCTGCATCCTCTTGTTCAAGACAAAATGGAGAACTGTTTGCTTCACATTCTATGATACATTGTATGACTGGGCTTACGTGCAAGCAGCTGTTAACTTGGCTTCTCTGACAAGAAAAATGGATACCAGGAGCTGATATCAGAATCAGCTGCCCGTTTCGTTGCTCCTTACTTAATGTTGTGATTTTGAATATTGTAATCTACATCTATCGTTTCAAAAAATAAAAGTGTGTTTACATAAATAGAAGTGATCCGCGAGTGTGGACTGTGGTATATGGCTTCACCTTCGGCATGTTCATGTCTTTGAAATTACTAATCTATATCTTTCCCTAACCATGACTATATTACTACAGCACTGGATCTCTGGATCCAAGAGAGCAAAAGCAAAGTCACACGGCTAACAAACAAGAATTCACAATCAGTGACGGTGCACAGGGAGAGTCTCAAACAAAACTGAACTAAACCAGGCACCTAATTCGTCGAGCACCTGGGGTGCGTCTGAGTCAGGGTGTTGGTGGGGGAGCCGCACAGGCAGAGCCGGCATACGTACCAGTCGGCACGGAATCGAGTCGCTTTCATGGAGGGGACGGCGGCGACGAGCGCGGCGTATCCGCGGATGAGCTCGTCCAGGCGCTCCTGCGTCACGTCCTCCTTGAAGCGTGCCAGCAGGATGTGCTTCAGCACGCCGCCGCTGGCCATCGTTCCGGGCTTTCCTCTCTCCACTTCTTGGTAGTGGACTAGTGGTAGGTGCGGCTGCTTCTTGGTTTGCTTCTGGGCGACGGGTGAGATTTGAGAATTGCGCGAACCGAGAAATTATTAGGTGAGATAAGGAGGATCGTGGCTTGTGGGCACGCACTCGCGACTGGATCAGGCCAAGCGTAAACAAACACGATGATGGTACTGCGGATCACGAGGTGGATGCTTCGATCTCAGATTCCCAGAATCACCGTGAGTTGACCTGGGAGCAAGAGCACCAGATCATGTCATCAGGCTCCAGGCTCCCTCTTGTGTCTCGGATCAGGTGGTTGGTAGTATACTAGTATGGAAACCAGCTCGAATGGAACAGTACTGAAAATGAAAAATAAAACGGCCAATTCAGACAAAAGTGAGATTGAAAAGGACTGTTTGGATGGTGGTAACACTGCAAGTATTTCAGACTATGAGTATTGCAATGTAGGTTCGAACTTTGTAGACCAAGTCGTGTTTATCTACTTAAGGACTTCCCTAGAGCTGGAGGAGGACGTGTTTGGTTTGTGGCACCAAGTGCTCCGGAATCATCCGATCCTATGACCGATGCTAAGAATGTTGTTTGGTTTGTGACGTGGAGTCGCACAATTCATCATTGGATGATTCTGCATAGTGTTAATTAAAGGCAATCATGGTGGACCAGGCCATTCCAAAAAAAAGTGTCGGATGAGCACATTCTAGAGCGGTCATGCCGGACTGGACAAACCTCACGTTCCGATTAACCCAAACAGGTCCTGAGATGTATTGGCTCATGTTATATGATTGTCTAGGACCGAACAATCCAACTTATAATAGAGTAGTGTGCATATTTATTATTGTAAGATTAGTTATTATTATTTAAGTTTAATAGCAAAATATGTCCGTGCGTTGCACCATGTCGGACAACTTGCTGAGTGGTTACATGGATAGCGATTTAGAGATTTATATAAGTATAATGGGTGCGTTATCTGCTCTAATACATCTTGAAATCGATGTAATGTGTAAACTATAGGGACCGGTCAGCCTTTTATAAATTGTATATATGGATTGAATATTATATAGTTCGTTTTAAACTTATATGATGTAGCAGAAGAAGGTTCCTTATTTTACTGTTGATGACAAAAGAATTTATTGGTCGTGGTTAGTATACTATAAATAAACCAAGTAAAGTATTTTTCTCGACCATCAGATCAAGACAACCTCTTGGGTGATGGCGAGGGGCTCGATTAGCGATGCGGGTCGGCACACGTCCAGCTTCCCGGACCACGAGATCAGCGAATGGAGCACGGTCTCGTTGTGGTCGCATGTTGACAGCCCCGCGCTGGCGTCTTGTGCTAGCTGTGCCTTCAGAGTCCGGACAGACAGCAACAGCGCCACTTGTGCATCCACGATCTGCCCAAGTCGCTTGTAGTGAACACAATGATGATAGGATCCTCGGGGCGGTGAAGGGTGCTCAACGAGCACGACCCTTGCTGTTGACCATGAACGTATAGGACAAGTAGGCAAAAGAAAAAAAAAAGTGTCACCTCTCTTCCGTTGCAAAGCGCATAATTATTTAGTTATAAGTATATCTTAAGCATAATCTAACAACATTCACTTAACATTTATGGATAGATCACATTTTTATCGAACTAACAAAACTGGTTTGGTATTTTTATGATTTTTATATGATATTTGGTGAATTTTGCAAGATCTCTGTTTTTATAAATATCGAATTTAAACATTTTGCATCAGGAACCCTAATATATTTAAAACTAATGGAGGTCCTTGCTCCTTTTTTTTCTCTCTTACATCTTTACATCTGGAACCATGTATTACTTTTTATTCTCTCCTCCACACTTCTAACGTGAATCAGCCCAGCCCACCGTGACCTTACATGTCTGCATCGATTTATAATATCGTCAATTACTCCTTGCTTTGAGTTGTAATGATAGTTGGCATTGGCGGATATAAAAAATATATCAGAGGGGCTGAAAAAAAGAACGCTAGGCGTAAGACCAATATAATTCTATTATATCCCTAATTCTCAATTTCAGATACCAAAAGTTTATCCAAAATTCATCAGTAGTCTAATCACTAATTTTCACATTAAAATTTATTGTAGGCTCAAATTGCAAGCCTATAGCGAGAACGTCTCCTCAAGTCTACAACATCGAATAAGTCTCAACTAACAAACAAATGTAGAGGGAGAGCTGCACCTTCTCGTTGAGTTGTGCGAGGAGCTCAGTTTTAAAATTTCTGAGTTATTCACAAATAAATATAAATATGTTTCTTCAAAAAACAAATAAATATAATATATCTCATTTAGCCATTGATCCATCACCAAACGCTTAAGGCCCATGGAGCATGTAAAGGCCCAGTTCGCTCGCGTGACACACGCGCGCGCGCACGCGCGCGCGCGCACACACACACACACACACACACACACACACACACACACATATATATATATATATATATATATATATATATATATATATATATATATATATATATATATACTAAGTCACTAACCTTATCCGACTCCCAGATCTCAGCCTCCTCTTCTCAGCCATGGTCGTCTCTCTAGTCCCCTGATCCCCTATCCAACTGTTCGAGCAAGAGCGACCCAACCTCCTGGTCTCGCGGTCGCGGGCACCACCATGAAGCAGCACAGCACTCCTGTAGAGCCACCCCCCGCGCCTGCGACGGGAGAGAAGATGGGGGCCAGCTAGATCCTTTGTGTCTTTACCTACCGACGACCGGACGCCGGAGCCAACAACGCCGCACCATGGCGGGCGGCTGGACAGGGCGCGCCGCGCGCGACCTAGACTCCTAGCTCTGTGCTGCCTGCGAGGAGCCATGCCTTGGCTTTGTCACGCTGCTGCACAGCCAGGCGGCTACCGAGGCGGGCATCACGGTGGCGTTGCGAGCCCAGTCAACGGCTCAACACCCAGCAGCGCTCCGCGCGGCCAGCAGTTGGTGCAGGATGACGAGGTCTGCCCCTTCCTCCTTGCATGGTGGACGAATCGAAGTCCGCCGCGCCGGGTCTTGCCCTCCATCAAGCCAGGTGTTTGTGGATCGACAGCCGGTTAGCTGGATCAAACTCTCCTTGCGGCCACGCTTCTGTTCTTTTCCAAGGATTTAAGATGTCGTGTGATGCGGCAAGATTGATGTAAGGGTGAGCGCTACGTGGAGCGGTTACTTATGGGAAACTGATGAAGATCATATCAATCCGGGTTTGCTATTATTTAATTCTCAAATGAATCGAACGGTCAATACAGTTTGATGAACATTTTTACACCTTGATGAGGCGGCGTTCATTGTATGTACATGTGTTTTCATACAGCTCTCGGCATCTCTGAATATTGGTGGATGCGCATGTTTATGTTATTAGCACATAAAAATTTAAAAGAATAAACAAATCCTAGGGTTGGACGGTCGGGTTATACACAAGTCATTTATTAGGCCTATAGTATATTTTTTTGTTTTGTTTTGTCTAGATACTCTCGCCGTCTCAAAGTAAATTATTTTTAAAAAGTTAAATAGATTTATAAGAAAAGGCATTAAATATTTAGGATACAGATAATGGTATTTTTTTAATGAAGTTGCTTAAACTTCAAAGGGCTTGACGCCTTGGCGGAGACAATCAGACAAAGCTCAAACAAATCACGAATATGAAACAATTAAAAGTTTTACATAATTATAAACCATAGCCAAAGATATCTAGCTTTATTTTTAAGGCATAAAAGCTGCTCCAAACTGATTAGTACAGCAAGCTGTCGTCGTCGTCCTCCTCTATCTCCATGATCGTCAGCGGCTCCTTCCCCATCGGGGCAGCAATGTTGGGCTCGTCCTCGAAGCCAGCTCCGCCCTTGAGCCGCTGCGCAAAGAAGTCGTACTTCATCACGTCCAGGTCGCTGACGCTCCGCCTCGCGTGCTTCAGGGCCTCCGTGAAGTGCCCTATTCCGATCTCTGCGCCGCGCATGGGCGCGGCCTTGCCCACCTTCAGGCTCCGCTGGATCACGTCGCGCACCGCCAGCTTGCACGCGGGCTGGCAGATCTCCGTGATGTCGGCGCCGCTGAACCCGGCTGTGAGGCGCGCAAGGGCCGGCAGGTGGACGCGGCGGGAAACGGGGGACCGCCGCAGGCACGACTTGAAGATCTGCAGCCGCGAGGCCTCGTCGGGCAGCGGGATGTAGATGAGCTGGTCCAGCCGCCCCGCCCGGAGCATCGCTGGGTCGATGATGTCGGGCCGGTTGGTGGCGCCGATCACGAACACCGTCTTCTTCGCGTTGATGCCGTCCATCTCCGTCAGCAGCTGGTTCAGCACGCGGTCAGGCGTGCCGCCCGCGTCGCCCACGCTGTTGCCGCGCCTCACGGCGATCGAGTCCAGCTCGTCGAAGAAGAGGATGCACGGCGCCGCCGACCGCGCCTTGTCGAACAGGTCGCGGACTAAAAGGGTGGCAGACAGAAATTTCGAGGTGAAAATAAAAAGGAGTGCAGAAATTTTCACGATTTATTATTAGGTATAGATAAGATATATAATTTCTCAACTATTCTCGTGTTTTTTGAGGACCACCGGCGCCCATCACTAAGAAACACCAAAGAGAGGACACGAATGAGGACCGAGCGATTGCTCAGTTGGTCCGCTTCCCAGGTGCGGGAGCGACCGCTTGCGGGCTCCATCCCTGGCCGGGACGAATCCTGCGCGCCTCACGGGTTCGATCCCTGGTCGGGACGAATCCTACGCACCTCACCGGGAACTGATTGGTTACGGGGTGTAATGGCTTAGACTTCCTCAAAGAGGTCACAGGTTCGAAACCTGTGTTTGACCAACAGTAGGTTCCCTAAATAATTTCAGCGGCCTCACACGTGGATGCGCCATAATGGTCAAGATGACGTGCCCGTCATGTGCAAAGTCTTGGAGAGTTCGGATACCTCTCAGCCACGTGCAAATCTCTTCGTATAGGTGTAGATCTAGATTACGCACTAAGGGTGTGCGTGTGTAAGTTTGTGTGTGTGATGGTGTGAGTTAGTGCGTTGAGGCTAAAAAAACAAAAAAAAAAGAGGAACAGGACAAGGAAGAAACGAAAAAAAAACATGGACCATGAAAAGAACGGGACACCTAAGTGTTGTAAATCAAAGTCTAAAAGAGGTATGAACAGACTTTGAAATGGTGTCCATAATTTATTGAGAGGAAATTCGGTCAAGGAGGAGTGTTGTAAATCAAAGTCTAAATGAGATATGAATAGACTTTGAAATTGTGGCCAGAATTTATTGAGAGAAGGAGAAAGCATTTCACACACTGAAAATAGTTAGGGTTTTTATCCAATATATAGGAGGTCCTTTTCTCGGCTGTAACTCGATGAGATTGAAAGTAAAATACAGAAAGTGACTCCACTCTTCCTCCCAACTCTGTGTCTCTCTTGTGTCTGTGTGCAGTCCAACGAAAGCGATTTCTAACAGGAAGAAAACAAAAAAAAAACACGGACAGCGACGTTAAATTTTCAATGTTATAAGGGAAAGATCAGCTGGGATTCTCAAGCGGGTAGGATATCCGTGTCACCCGATAACCCGTGAGCCTACGTGGTCCGTCCGATGCGTATCGACTGTGAATCGTGATTCGTGAGGAAACCCGCTCGTCCCTGGACGTCACGACACGGCGCGGGGCCGCGGGCCACCGGCGACGACGGCGTAGGCAACTGGCGTGGGCCGTGGGCGCATGGGCTTAGCAGACCACTTCCTTCCTCTTTTTAAGGCAATCTCCCTCAACTTTCGCAAAAGTCCACTTTTCCTCCTCAAATTCTAAAAGTAAACAAAAACACGTTCCTCAACTTTTAAAACCGTTTATCTTATCTCCTTGGCTTTGTTATAAGCGGTTTTGAAGACGGTTTTGTCTTTTTCTTTTTTATTTATTTTGACTGAATCTTTGAAAAATCATAGTAAATTATAAAAAAATCATAAAATAAAAAATCTAATTTTTTTGGACTTCACATAAGTAAATCTACATAGTGAATATATAATATGGTATAATTTAATACAAAGTTTTTGCTGTGGCTTTAGATCTATAATTTTCTGTAATTAAGTGGAATAATTAATAGGTACAATTTCTATAGTCTAATTATGCTGAAATTTTTATGGTAAACTAATTATTATATGCTTAAACTGTAGTAAAAATTTCATACTCATTGGATCATGTATAATTTAGTTATAGATTTTATTTTTATGCTTGTTAAATATATATAAATCTTTAGTATACGTGATGAATGAGTACGTGAGCTCGGTATAGGCGCTGGCAAGAAGGTGCTCGAGCTTTTGCTACTGCGGCTATAGAGACGAGCGGTCGAGCCCCTCTTCGTTCCAGGCAGCAGATTGATGCCGTTCGGTGTTGCTGCTGCACAGGGCTGGGTTTGGCCACAGTGACGGAGGCGGTGGTGTCCAGCGCATCTACCACGGAGGCAGTGGCGACCGAGGCATCGCTTGCCGCCGCGCCACTACTGCTCCTGTATCCGTCGGCGAGTCCATGCAGCCACGCTGGGTACTCCATCCTCACCTCGAGACCACGAGACGATGCCAGAGAGTGAGATGTAGCTCTAGCCACAGCCCACAGCCTCTGTGCCGTCAATCAACGTTTGCGATTCCCTTATCTGGCGTTGCCTCCACCACTGCCTGCAATGTGTTCGACAAAATGCTCCGCTTGCTCTAATTTTGTGTTAAAAGGTTTACATGCTAAACATTGATGCACGTGATAGATTTTGCAAAGTTCTCTATGCAAGTTACATGATTCTTTGGAGCGAAATCTGCAAGTTTCACAAGTTTGATTTCCTGAAAATTGGTTATTGTGTGAGTTGATTTGGATTAGCGTTGGTTTCAATTCCTGAAGACATGCTGCTTTCCAGAGCCCTATCACAAATCCGGAACTCATGCCGAGGAGAAGGAAAACATTACCAGTTCCATCCTTGTGATCTTCTGGAGCAGCAGGGATCAGGTTAGTTTCAGGACATTTCTTTGTGAGAGGAGGACCGCAGAGACCTGGGTTGCCGACATAGATTGATGCCTGATCATCAAGCACTTGCAGCTGATTTCCAGATGGTATCTGTCCTGATAGATTGTTATATGACAGGTTCAAGTGGCTCAAATATGTGAGAGCTGATAAGCTTGTGGGGATTTCACTGGATAGCTCATTGTGTGATAGGTCGAGGGATTCTACTTGTGCCAAGTCACCGATTTTTCTAGGAATTTCTCCACTTAAGGCATTCCATGACAAGTTCAAGCTCTTCAGTGCAACCAGAGTGCAGATCTCTTCAGGTATGTCTCCAGTAAGATTGTTACAAGATAAATCCAGATTCACCATATAAATTATTTCTCCTATATATAGTCGCTCTTGACCTTTTGTGACTACAGTAAAACTGTCATTATATACCAGCATTTCATCTGCATCAAATGAAATTCGATGTGGCAGAGGATTTTCATACTCATCATCTGCTAGTGTCATCCCCTTCCAGTTGACAATAGATTTTGGTATAATGCCTGATAAGTTATTGTAGGCGAGGTCCAAATACTGAAGATTAATCAGATTCGCCAACTCCACTGGAATGTGACCACAAAACATATTATGCCTTAACCGCAAGAACGACAAGGATGGTAGCTTATCCCCAATCCATGGGTGTAAAGCCCTAAAGAATTGATTATGTGACAGATCAAGGAATATGAGTTTCTGGCAGTTTTGGAGAAATAATGGAAATTCACCGGAGAGGTGGTTATTTCCTAAGCTTAGAGTACGAATACTCAAACTTGTCATGTTTGTTGTGTATTCATAGCCTAGGCAATCAGGAAGCGATCCAGTGAGCTTATTACTGAGATATCTAAGAATTCTAGGGACTGCAATTTGCACAATGAAGATGGGATAGGGCCAGAAATGGAGTTGTCATATAGAAAAAGTGTTGCAAGCCTGGGTGCTCCAAAATCTAGAGGCAGTGAGCCATGTAAATTGTTTCTACTAAGATCCAAGTAAGTTAGATGAATAGGAAGCTTAGGTATTGGACCACTGAACTGGTTAGAACTTAGATCGAGTGCAGATGCTCTCAGAAGTTCCATTTTAGGTGATAGGGAACCACTAATCTGCTTACTTCGCAAGTTCAGAAAATGAACAGAGGAAGCCATTGTCCAGAACCAATCTGGAACCATGTCAGATATGCCTGTGTTTGAGATATCGAGACCATACATATTTGTTTGGCATCTAAGCCAAATTGGAAATTTGGGACCCAGAAGGCATGACCGAAGTTCAAGCTCTGTAAGATTAAAGGGAGGAACCCAAGTCGAGTTTACTCTGATGGCTATGGAGTTGTCAGACAGATACAAGCGGTCCAAGTTTACTAGGCCTGACAAATGCCCTTCATGCAAGTCACCGTCTAGGTTGTTGGAGGTTAGGTCCAACTCAGTTAGATATGTGAGCTGTCTGTTGTGGACTCGTTTGTGGGCCGCCAGTATAGGCGTCGCCCCAAACAAGGACTCTAATAGGCGGCTGTTTAGATAAGGCAGGGAGGAGTTTTAGTAGATTTGTTTCTATTAGTAGATTGGTTTGGTTATGGAAGTGCACCTGGACTATAAAGGGGCACCTTAGGAGATTGTAATAGGCATTGAAGAAGGAATAAACCTCCCTGTGTATCGGGGTGGGGTTTTACCTTCGACGGTGGCGACTGGCGGTTCAGCCGTCGACATCGGAGAAGCTCCCACCGCCGAGGTTCCTCGCTATCCTTTGCGTTCCAATTCTCAATCTAGTCTTCTCCTCCACTCACCTCTCCGCTCACCTCACCGCCGGCGCCGTAACAATTTGGTATCAGAGACCTCCACGAGCGCATCGACGAACATGTCCGGCGCTCCCTTCGATTCTGCGGCCTTGGAGACGAAGCTTGATCGCATCTTCGGTCAGCTCACCACCATCACAAACCGCCTCAACTTCCACGATTCCCGACTCGCCCGCGTGGAGACGGGCAAGCCCGATTCGGGCAAGGGCGGGGAGGACGCGGCAGGCGGCGCGGACGACCATCGTGACGACGGGGGCGATCGCCGTGCGGACCGCGAGGTCTACGACGAGCGCACCTCTGGCCGGGATCGCGCCTGGGAGGACTTCCGTGCCCCTGCACTGCGGGACCGCGAGCGCTTCTTCGACGAACATCGCGAACCAGCGCGCTTCGGTCGTGACTTCTCTGGTCGAGGCGGGCGCGACTTCGACGCGCGGGGCGGGCGCGACTTCGACGCACGCGGGGGCCGCAATTTTGACCGTGACTTCGACGCGCGGGGCGGGCGCGACTTCGATGCGCGGGGCGACCGTGACCTTGACGCGCGCAGGGGCCGCGATTTTGACTACGGTGGTCGCCGTTTTGACAGGGGCGATCGCGATTACGGATACGACTACGGCAGTCGCGCCTTTGGCCACGGAGGGCGTTACCGTGACAACGTCGCCGGCCGTCGTGAAACCCATAGGCCACCGAAGATTCAGTTTCCTAGCTTCGATGGGGAGTCTGATCCACTCACGTGGCTCAATAAATGTGACAACTATTTTCGTGGACACCGTGTGCCGGAGGACGAGAAGGTCTGGATGGCGTCGTTACACCTGGATGGCACCGCGGCTGAGTGGTACTACCAGATGGAGCGCGATTTTGGGATGATCTCTTGGCCGCGCTTCGTCGAATTCGTCAACCTTCGCTTTGGCCCGCCAATTCGCACTAATTCTGTTGCCGAGATCAAGGCCCTGGTCCGCACGAGCACAGTGGAGGAGTATTCGCGGCGTTATCTAGCCCTGCTCTCCCGCTGCGACAACCTCTCCACGCAGACGGCGATCGATCTGTACACGGGTGGCCTTGGTCAGCCACTGGCCTCTGATGTGGAGATGCAGCACCCTGTCGATCTACAGCAGGCAATGAGTTTGGCGCGGGCATATGAGCAGCGACAAGTTGAGGCCTCCGCTGTTAACAGTTCGGCGGCGCCTAAATCCTCTATCCGCCGCGCCACTGTTTCGACTGGCGCTTCTGGTCTTGGTGCGCAGGACAGCAAGCAGGAAGGGACGCGCTCTCGTTTTCGCCGTCTGACGCCAGCGGAGATGCAAGAGAAGCGACAAAACGGGCAGTGCTATTTTTGCTCGGAGCCTTATTCCAAGGACCATAAGTGCGCCGCGAAGGGCGTCTTCCTCATGGAGCTTGCTGAGGGAGAGGAAGACCCGCTCGGCGACGACGTCACCAATCTGGAGATATCCTTATACGCCCTTACCGGCCTTGGGCTTGCTAATTCCATGATGTTGCAGGTGGTGATCGGTGGTGTTCAGCTCAAGGCTTTGGTTGACACGGGCTCCACGCACAGTTTCATCCACTCTGATGTGGCTGCTCGTTTGGGATTGATGGTCACTGAGCGTGCTGGTCTCTCTGTGTTGGTGGCCAACGGTGACCGGTTGTGCAGCCCCGGCGTATGTCTTGCTACGGATATTCTCATACACGATCTGCGCTTCTCCATCGACTGCTTCGCTCTCGACTTAGGCGGGTTCGACCTCGTCCTCGGTGTTCAGTGGCTACGAACCTTGGGGCCCATCGTCTGGGACTTCGACGCCCTTTCGATGACCTTTTGGTTCAATGGTCGCTCCCATCACTGGCGCGGCTTGGGTAGTCATGGCATGGCTGCATACGCCATTGCTGATCCCCGCAGCGTCCTGGAAGAGTTGCTACTATCCTACAAGGACATCTTCGATGAGCCCCACGGCCTGCCACCGGTTCGCCGCCATGATCACCGCATCCACTTGTTGCCGGGCTCTCCTCCAGTGGCGGTGCGGCCGTACCGGTATCCTCAGCTGCTCAAAGATGAAATTGAGCGCCAGTGCGATAATATGTTGGCTCAGGGGATTATCCAGGAGTCGACATCGCCTTTTTCCTCTCCAGTGCTCTTGGTTCGCAAGCAGGATGACACTTGGCGTTTTTGTGTCGACTACCGGGCGCTCAACGATTGCACTATCAAGGACAAGTTTCCTATTCCAGTCGTCGACGAGCTTCTCGACGAGCTCAAAGGTGCCCGCTTCTTCACCAAGATTGATCTCCGCAGCGGGTATCATCAGGTGCGCATGCACCCAGAGGACGTCGCCAAGACCGCGTTCCGGACGCATCGTGGTCACTTTGAGTTCTTGGTCATGCCGTTCGGCTTAACCAATGCGAAGCTGAGGCGGCCTTTCTCCAGCTCAAGGCGGCACTGGTGTCTGCTCCATTGCTGCAGCTTCCTGATTTCAGCAAGCGTTTTATTGTTGACTGTGATGCTTCAGGAGTTGGATTTGGTGCAGTGCTTCATCAGGGAGATGGCGCAGTGGCCTATTTCAGTAGAGCAGTGGCAGCTCATCATGCCAAGCTACCAGCATATGAGAGGGAGCTTATCGGCTTGGTCAAAGCCGTACGTCATTGGCGGCCATATTTATGGGGTCGTTCCTTCACAATTCGTACAGATCATTGGAGTCTCAAGTACATCCTCGATCAGCGTCTCACGACGATTCCACAACACACCTGGGTCACTAAGCTCTTTGGTTATGATCTCACAGTTGAGTACCGTGCAGGGAAGCTTAACACCGTGGCGGATGCTCTGTCCCGTCGCGACTCCGACATACCTGCTGTCCGTGCAGTCTCAGGCCCGACTTTCGCCCTATATGATGATCTGCGGATGGAGCACTTGAGTAATCCACAGGCCCAGGAGCTGCGGGCGCAATTGGCAGCAGGTACAGCGCCAGATGGGTGGACATTGGTGGACGATATGCTACTGTTCAGGGGCCGTATTTTTGTCCCAGACGCTTCATTACTTTGGCAGCGTCTGCTGCAGGAGGCGCATGGCAGCCATGAGGGCGCCCAGAAAACTCTTTATCGGTTTCGGGCATCCTTCTTCAATGCTCATGCTCATCGGTTGGTCCGAGACTATGTCCGTGGCTGTGCTATTTGTCAAAGGAACAAGACAGAGCATCTACATCCAGCTGGGTTGCTGCAGCCTTTGCCTATTCCAGCACATGTGTGGACTGACATTGCCATGGATTTTGTTGAAGGCTTTCCCCGGGTTGGTGGCAAGTCGGTAATCCTCACTGTGGTCGATCGTTTTTCCAAGATGGCTCATTTCATCGCCTTGAGTCATCCATATTCAGCAAGTTCTGTGGCCCGTGTTTTTTTTGACAATATTGTGCGCCTTCATGGGTTTCCCTGTTCCATTGTGAGTGACCGTGATACGGTGTTTACCAGCAGTTTTTGGGAAGAACTTTTCAGATTGGCCAATGTCCGTTTACTCCGCAGTTCTGCGTTTCATCCACAAACGGATGGTCAGTCTGAGGTGACTAATCGCATCATAGTAATGTACTTGCGGTGTTTAGCTGGAGATCGACCGCGTTCTTGGCTTCAGTGGTTACCGTGGGCAGAATTTTGTTATAATACCTCTTTCCAGTCTGCTCTCCGTGCTACTCCCTTTGAAGTGGTCTATGGCAGACCACCACCGCCTCTAGTGTCATATAGTCCTGGGACAGCCAAAGTAGCTGCAGTGGATCAGCAGCTTCGTGATCGGGATGTGTTCTTGGCTGAGATTCGTGATAGGCTGAAATTGGCTCAGGATGTGATGAAAGATCGTCAAGATCAGAAGCGTCGGCTAGTGGAATTTGCGGTGGGCGATTGGGTCTGGTTGCGACTCCATCACCGTACAGCTGTGGGCATTACTACTGCTCCATCATCTAAGCTTGGGCCTCGCTTCTTTGGACCATATCAGGTGGTTGAGCGCATTGGCTTAGTGGCATATCGTCTGCATCTTCCTCCCAAGGCACGCATTCATGACGTCTTCCATGTTGCTCTTTTGAAGAAATTTGTGGGGGAGCCGCCAACTGCGTTGGTTCCATTGCCTTCAATTCTTCATGGTCGGGTGGTTCCTACTCCAGCCGCTGTGATCCGTACTCGCCTTAACCGCGGACGCTGGCAGCTTCTGGTTCATTGGGATGGCCGCCCTCCTGCTAATGCTACTTGGGAAGCTGTACAAGACTTCAAAGACCGTTATCCAGAGTTTCAGCTCGCGGACGAGCTGTTTGTCCGGGAGGAGGGAAGTGTTGTGGACTCGTTTGTGGGCCGCCAGTATAGGCGTCGCCCCAAACAAGGACTCTAATAGGCGGCTGTTTAGATAAGGCAGGGAGGAGTTTTAGTAGATTTGTTTCTATTAGTAGATTGGTTTGGTTATGGAAGTGCACCTGGACTATAAAGGGGCACCTTAGGAGATTGTAATAGGCATTGAAGAAGGAATAAACCTCCCTGTGTATCGGGGTGGGGTTTTACCTTCGACGGTGGCGACTGGCGGTTCAGCCGTCGACATCGGAGAAGCTCCCACCGCCGAGGTTCCTCGTTATCCTTTGCGTTCCAATTCTCAATCTAGTCTTCTCCTCCACTCACCTCTCCGCTCACCTCACCGCCGGCGCCGTAACACTGTCCTACCCACAGTGGCACAGGACCAGTGAGCTTGTTACCACCGAGATCAAGCCATGTCAAATTTCTGAAGGGTTGTTCTAATTTGGCTGGTAGGTTTCCTGTCAGATTGTTTATGGGTAGAAACAACGTTTTCAGTATATTCCATGAACAACTAGGTAAACGTCTGAAGAATTCTGCTATACTCCCATTGATGTTGTTTCCAAGCAAAAATACCTCTTGCAGACTACAAAGATTTTTCAAGTTTGAAGGTATCATGCCCATAATGTCATTTCCTGATAAATCAAGTCTCACCATGGAGGTCATATTCCCTAACTCGTACGGAAACGGACCATGCAACTGACTGGATGAGACATCAAGTTGCTTGAGGCTAGTTAAATACCAAAACCAGTTGGGTGCGATATGCTTGTTGAAAAGGTTATCCGAAATGCTGAGTGATTCAAGATATATCAGATTTGAATCCAAAAGAGAATCTGGGCAGGTGCTAAGCTCACAGGAAGAGAGATCAAGACTTACAAGAGATGGAAGTTTGTTCACCACGGAAACCCAGTTCGTGATGGTACTGAGGTTCACCCAGCTCATGTCGAGGTGCTCAAGAGAAGATAACCGTGACAGCCAGGTGATATCCGTGGAGTGCGTGCCACCAGAACTGGAATCAAGATTCAAGTAACGCAAGTTGGAGAGGTTACCCAGCTGTGGTAGTATCCTTCCAACTAAGCTGGACCCTGATAGGTCGAGCTTAACAACATGACTGGTTGTGTTGCTGCACTGGACGCCCTGCCATTCGCAACAGTTATCGCCCTCCCATGATGACAGGCGGTTTGCAGGATCTGAAAGGCCAGCTCTGAAGGTGAGGAGAGCTGACCGCTCATGGGCTATGCACCTCTTGATGGTATCATTGGTGTGGGTGGATGCCTCTGTGAAGCTTTTGGTGTGGGAAAAAATAAAAACGAGCAGGGTTATGGCTATCCGGATGTTGGAGATGTCAAGCCTGGTCATTGTTGCTTTGCTTTGCTTTGGATCTCTCTGTTATTCTTTTCGAGGAGCAATTTGGTCTGATGTCATATAACAAGTCATGGTGATATATATTTAACTCTACTAGTGTTTCCGGGGTTTGAACTAGTTTGCAGGTACTTATCTACTCCCTTCGTCCAGAAAAACATATAATTGTAGCATAGTGTCACGTTTTTAGTATCATAAGTTTGACTAATTATAGATAAAAAAATATCAATATTTATGATATCAAATAAATATTATTAGATTAATTATGAAATGTATTTTCATAATAAATTGATTTGGAACCATAAATATGAATACTATTTACTAAAAACTTGGTCAAACGTGAACTACTTTTTTTTTGACACGCAACCCATAGCTGCATGCTTTCATAGAATCACATTGATATTGTTGAAACAGCTTAAATTCAGTAGCTGCAAATTACATAGATTTGACAAGGTAATCGGCATGATACCTGATAGGTTATTCTGATCCAAATATAAGACCTCAAGGGAGGACATGTTTCCCAGTGAGCTAGGGATGGGCCCGGACCACCAACAGCCACTGAGATGAAGCTCCTTGATTATAGTAGCTTCCCAAAACCAGCTTCTTTGTGTGAGGTTCAAATGGGATATATTAGAGATTGTGCTTTTAAGGAAACAATCAGACAGGGAGAGGGTTTTAAGATTAGGCAGCATGTTAACCTTGTGGACCCAATCTGTTGCAGAACCCAATTCCACTCCGCTAATTAGGAGACTCTTCGGTGAAGAAAGACGTGGCAGCCATGAAAGATCCATTTCATAAAAACCACCATCTCGATGATCAAGGTATTGCAAGAGGGATAGGTTACCAAGCCGTGAAGATACGCTCCACTCAAAATTCCCATTTGAGAGGTTGAGATACCTTAGGTTGCTGAGGGTACCAAGAAACGAAGGTGCCCTTGTATAGTTGAAGTCATTGAAGCTGAGATTCAAGTACCTCAGATGGTGTAAGGCAGTAATGGAGGAGCTCATCTCACCTCGCAGCACGATCGCTTTGGAATAATCCTCGACACCACGGAGGTCAAGTTTAACAACATGGCCGGTTCGGTTGTCGCACCCGACTCCCTTCCACTGACAGCACACAGCAGTCCATGCCTTGCCATGACGAGAGACGGCCAGCAGGGTCAAGGAAGCCCTCCTTGAAGGAGATGAGCGCCGTTCGCTCGTCTGCATCGCAGCCGTTGCCTGAGGTCGCCCTTGCACCATGAATAGAGGACAAGGACAATGTCACGAAGAGGATCAAGACGACTGCAGCAGCTCCATGGACACGGAGCAAACGAACTGTCATTGTGATAGCCTTGCCTCTTTTTTTTTGTTGCTATTTGTGCATGAAAGGAAATATAAGCTTTTTTATTCCAAAGGGAATATAGGTTGGAGTAACACATAAACTTGGCCTCTATATATGGCTGATGAGCTGATCGGCAGGACAAGTCTAGTCGACCTGCTTTGACCCATAGATTGGTTTCATTCAGTCTTTGTGGCCAAAGCTGGCTGACTACAGAATTGCGCGTTCTCATACATAGAATTAAGGAGTTCAACTAGTCAACAAAAGTAGTCGATCTGCCGAACGTACGGTTGGACTTCGGCTCCGTTCAGTTGGGCTGATAAACCGGCTGAAAAACACTGTTGGCTGATTTGTTGTGAGAGAAAAATACTGTTTCGGCTGAAAAAACAAGCTAAAAAAGAAGGATTATAAGCCGGGTGAACAGACTCTTTGAACAGCCGTGGTTCGAAGAAGAAAAAAAGACTTTGAACAGCCTACTTTCATTGGTACACCTAGTCCCTCGCTTCCTCCTCCCTTCTACGATCACGCCCCGCCCGTACCATGACGCGCGGCCATGGCTGCCTCCCCGGCCGGCGGCGGCGTGCTCCCCTACCCTGACGTCCTCCTCCCCACCCTAACGGCCTCCTCCCCAACCCCGGCGGCCCCTTCCCTCACCCCGGCGTACTCACCCACCGGGAGTGCCCAACGCCCGTGGATCCGGTAGCCCTCTCCCTCACCCTGGTGAGATCCATAGAGGTGGCGCGGCGGTGTTGCAGGAGAATGGACGGCTCTGCCCCACCCTGGCGTGGCGCCCTCCCCACCTCCGGCGGTGTTTTAGGCGTTTTCAGATGTATGTTTCATTTGTTTCATATGGATGTTGCAAAAGTAGATTAGAGGATCGTCGCAAAAAAAGTAGATTAGAGGATGTTACACACGTTGCAATTGTTTCAGAGGCATGCTGTAAGCATATATTTCGAGTATTTCAGATGTTTTAGAGGTATGTTTTATCTGTGTTTTTGGACGCATGTTGTAAGTGTGTTTATCTGTATGTTGCATATGTTTCACACATACGTTGCATGTGTTTTATTTGGATGTTGCGTATGATTATAATGGTTTTCAAGTGTTTCAACTTCCTTCAAACGTATGTTGCAACTGTTGTATTTGGATGTTTCAAAAGTAGATCAGGTGTTGCATCTCTCCTCTCCACCTTCTGCTACATCGTCTCTTCCGGCGCCGGCAGGGCATCCATACGATGCCACGGCCGGTTCCGAATACTCAAATCGCATATTTGTGATATCGATATCCAATAGTATCCTATCCGACATAGTTGATATTATCCGTATTCGAATCCGAATCCGAACAGAAATATGAAAACAAATGTAATATCGGTGATACCGTCTGTATCCGATCCGTTTTCATCCCTAGTAAAAAGCTTCTTATTAGGTCCACTTCATACATGGATCCACTTGGCCTTTGGGCTCACTCTTTTATTTCCCTCACCTCCTCCTAGATCTCTCTCACCTCCCCCACACCTCTCTCTCACCCGCCACCACCCCAATCCTGGTATGGCCATGCGGGGCACCGACCCTCCTCCATCGATGAAAGACTCTTCCACCAGCCCTCCTCCACTAGCATCGGTCCTCCTCCATCGGCATCGGCACCTCACCTGCCCATTTAATTTTAGTCAAAGTAGGAGGGGAGATCTCCCGACTTTATCAAAAGAACAACATAGGATAAGTCAAAAGTTAAGAAACAAAGAAGGAAAGATAAAAAAATAAGGAAGATTACAACAAAGCTTCAAACCATGAATCAATCAAAAGGAAATATCTTTGCTTCACCCTAAGAATAACCTGAGCAAATTCCTTCTTAAAAATAACCTTGCAACACTCCAAAGATGGTTGTAAACCAGAGTAACACCAGACCGCGCCCCCGCGTCACTCCCACACAGGTGACATGGGCGGCCCCTCAAACCCTAGCCGCCGCACCTTCCTCTCCCCTTCTCCCATCACGATGCCGTTGGAGCTAGGCCCGGGAAGGCCATTTGGTGGCGTGCACTGCAGCAGGCTGGCGGCCCCTCCCTTTGGCGGGGGTGGTTGTAGCGGAAACAAATTGGGTGAGCAATGGGCGTATTTCCTCTCGCATGCGCCCCCTCAGTTGATGGATGCCACATGTCACCGTTCTAAAACAAAGGGCCAGCACGGAACAATCACTCATGCGGGCAGGTGACGGCTGATGGTTGCTGCATGCAACCACACGGAACAATCAGTCAGCGGCTCAGCTTGGACCATATGATATTCTTACCCGGCCACGCGTCAAGCATCCGAGATGGGCGTAGGAATACGGCCATGGCTCACCGAATTTATTTCCGGTTGTAGCGGCTATGCCGGCGCCGAGCGGTGCCCGTGCTGGCACTTAGGATGGCGGCAGAGCTCCTCCCATGCTTCTCCGCTCGTCCCCTTCCTCTGTCTTCGGTGGTTGCGACACTAGCCGGGGCCGCCGGTTTGCTAGATCCACAGCCCCGGCGGTTGGATCCGGCCCACCCTGGCTAGGCGGCGTGGTGGCCGGCGGCGGCTGTGCTCGTGTAGGTGCGGGGAGGGGGGCAGGGCTCTTCCCTCTCTTCTCCTCTGCCCGTCCCCTTCCCTCATGGCTATGGTGCCTACACACGGTCGGCCCGGATTTGCTCACCGGCCGGCCTGCTCCTGCGACCGGCTGTGGCCGGGCGGGGCTACCTACGGCGGTCGTCCTGGCGGCCCGGGCGGCTAGCAGGGGCCTGGATGGCCGTGGCGGTGGCTGGCTGAGGGGCGCCGGGTTCATGACGGAGGCGGCAACGTCAGCATGGGGTACTGGGTTCGGGCCTGGCATCCGGATCTGGCACCCCCAGGGTAGGGGGCGGCACCCGCAATGGTGGGGCATGCGCCTCATGGCTATTGGCAAAAGGTCGGCAGTGATGGCGGCGGGTGCCAGAGCCGGCGGCTGCAGTCGACGATGGCCTCGACATGCGGCGGTGTTACGCGAGTGTGAGAGTTAGGTCCGGCTCTACGAGTTTGCTCGGTCGGAGGGGCAGTGACCGACACAGCTGTGTGGCTGCTGCGTGCAGCCGACGAGTCGATGCCCCTCTGAAGGGGCTTCTGTGGAGCGGTGGGACAACGGCGAGAATGGTGCTGGCGGGGAAGGGATTTGGCTTCTTGGCCCGTCGACGTTTGTGCTAGAGGGTTCCTTGAGCAAAAGCCTTAGTGACGGTGACGCCGGTGGACTCCGCTTTCCCTGTTGGGGGCGTCGTGTCTTCCCCTCTAGCATTGTCATCCAAGGGTGAAAACCCGGTCCGCTATGGTTGTGCGACAGTGGGACCACCGGCGTTGCTCCCTTCCTGAAGGCGTTGCATTTAGATTGTCGTCGCGGCTTCGATGTCTCCTACGACGGTTGTGCTTTTCGGCGCCTGGTGGATGAGTGGAGGCGGATATTGCAACGTGAAGTCGAAGCTGCTGCATCGGGGACGTGGCTCGGCAATGATGACACGCGGTGACCCCCCCCCCCCTCTTCATCGTAGACTGGGTCTCTGCTGGGTGTGCATCCGCTAGGGGCAAGGTGTGGGTTCGTGGGTGGAAGTCAGAGCTGCTCTTGTTGAATCTTGGTGTGCATCCGCTAGGGGCAAGGTGTCGGTTGGTGGCCTGCCATCGGAAGTCAAAGATGCTAGGTGTGCATCCGCTAGGGGCAAGATGTCGGTTGGTGGCCTGCCATCGGAAGTCAGAGCTGCTGATAGCTTTGCTTCCATACCCGGCAACAATGACCCATGGCAGTGTGTCATGTGTGTGCTCAACCACGTCACGTGGGGTGGTTAGCCACTCGGGTGCTCTGTCGGCATCTCGTTTGACTAACCTTCTTGTATATAAATTCATTCATCTTAATTAAGCGGTAGAGCTCCTGCCTTTGTTTCAAAAAAAAAAGGTTGTAAACCATGAAAGACTTCATCGTTGCGTATTGTTCAAATAGTCCAGCAGAGGAGGGTTATAATTTCTATGAAGAAAGGAAGCTGGATCTGGTGCCTGAAGTCTTCACGCACTTCAAAACGCGTTCTCATAGTTACTAGTATAGTCATTGCCTAATATCTCTCTTCAATCCTCTGTCGGCCTCCTTTTTTTGAAACTTTCACCGTGGGGGTTCCCCTCCTGAATTTATTTCTGTATTAGAATTCTGGCCAAGGTGTCCTACATGTTTGTTACAATGGGGAGAGCACTAGAGTACATGCCTAAATTTTAAATGTTTTGAGTTGAAGTCTCGAACAACTTGCACCATTCATCGGCAATGGGTTTTTCCCTTCTAGGCAGCCTTGCCTTCCAAAGTCTCGCTTCGGAAAAAAAAAATTGGGTGGGCGATGGGTCCATTCGACTGTCCATGCGGCCCTCGCTGGATCATCGACGCGTGGCAGAGGAAAACATCAAGCGCTCACGGAAGGGTGGCTTTACTTTGCAAAAAGTCGTCTCTAATTTTACTTCTGATATGTGTCTTGACAAGTTTCATTACTGCAAAAGTCCTCTCAGTAATCACAGTACATACTAGAGTGGTTCAATCTTTATAGGCGCTTGAATTATTTCGTTAGATCATTGCAAGTCTTGGCTGTCTTACCATGGTCTTTGGTGACTCAGCACATTGGGTCAGTGGTACACACTGATGTGATTTCGATGGGTCACATAGGACATCCACTTGAAAAGTTGAGTTAGGCTAACGTGGAAATGGATATCTGGAAATAAGTATAATACAATCTCAAAGCAATTCTAGCCTTCTAGACTGATTACTACGCTAGTTTTAGACCACACATTTGACCCACTTGAAAAGTTGAGTTAGGCTATTGTGGAAATGGATATCTGGAAATAAGTAATAATACTATCACAAAGCCATTCTAGCCTTCTAGATTGATTACTACGCTAGTTTTAGACCACACATTTGACCCATACAATCGTACACATCAGCTAAATAGAGTCGAGTTATAAGAATGCCAGTCCATTCGTTTCCTGTCCAAGTATAAAAGACTATCTCATCTTACTATCACTAATTGATGTTTAGTTTCTTAACCTCCGAGTTAATCCTTATGAACCATGCTAAAAGGAGAAAGAAATTCTAAAAGTTGTAGAAAGGAGCAAAATATTTGGCCAACAATTTTGTAAAATCAAACATTGTTGACAACAATGGACATTTGGCCACTCTATTGTTGCAAAACCAAGCAGTTGCTTAAACAAGTTTACAAATTTCAACTAAAAACACAGTACAAAATGATAGATAGGTCATGCTACAACTGACAAAGTACATGACTGTAGATTATTGGCACATTAACACAACAGGTACTTTCGTACTGTTTACAAGGCTGACAGGCTGTCATACTTCAGCTTATTGATACACAATGCACAACAATAAAACAGTAGGTAAAATACTATATAAGACGGCTAGTGGATTGAAGGATGGAAGAAAACCTTCAAATCTCTCTGTTTCCAAATTTCCTTAGAAAGGCAGCCTTGCTGATAGCCAGTTGCACATAAACCTTGTCGTATGACTGGTCCAAAAGCTGAAAGAAAGTAATCCTCCATGTTTTCATGAACAACATGATACAAAATACAGTCCAAAGACCCATCACAAATCCCATGCCCATGCTGAGGTACAAAGATGATTTGTCTCCTTCATGCCCGTGATTGACACTTGGATTAGTTTCATTGACCGAGCAATTGTTGAGAAGAGGAGACCCACAAAGTCCAGGGTTGCCGATGTACATGTATGGATTATTGAGTGTTTCTAGTTGTTGTCCCGAGGGGATCCTCCCGGATAAATTATTGTAGGACAAGTTTAGACAGCTCAGAAAGGTGAGATCAGACAAAGTTGTGGGGATGTAGCCAGTGAAATAATTAAAAGATAGGTCAAGGGACTCCAATGCCCTTAAAGCACCAATGTCATCCAGAATTGGTCCACTTAACTGGTTCCTAGAGAGATTTAAACTCCGAAGTCCATTAAGTGAAGATAGTTCCTGTGGTATGTATCCGGTAAAACAATTACTTGACAAGTCAATCAACACTAGCTGTCGAGTGAGTTGATGGGTATAGTTAAGCGCTCGATCTTTTATGAATGTCGATGTGCTGTCAGTACTATAATTGTAATATGCAACCATGTCATCTGAATATTTCATGGCTCTCAGCCTTGCTAGGGATGAAGGTATACTTCCAGATATGTTGTTGTGTGCTATGTCCAGATAATGAAGTCCAATAAGTTTGGTTAACTGCTTAGGAAGGTGACCATGAAACATATTCGATCTTAGAATCAACACCGCTAGGTTGGGCATTTTCTCTGCTATCCATGTTGGCACACTTCCAGTGAACTTATTATGCGAAAGGTCAAGAAAGCTTAAACTTGCAGCATATTGAAGGAAACAAGGGAATTTACCAGAAAGATTGTTATTTCTCAAATCTAGCATAGATAAAGAAGTATTCTTTTGACAGAGTGGAAACCCCCCTCTTAGTTGGTTGTTTGATAGATTTATTTCGGCAAAACCATAACATATGTATGATGGGATGGTGCCTGTGAAATTGTTATCATAAAGAAGGAGATTTCCTAGGAAGGGAACTGTGAGGTTTGTAGGCAACTGCCCTGACAAAGAGTTTCTAGAGAGATCCATTTCTTCTATGAATGGCAGCTCCAACTTTAGTGGCAAAACACCACTGAGTTGATTTATCGACAAGTCCAAGCTCGAAAGATTTACAGACACAACCCAGAACCAGTGTGGCAATACATCATTTATCCTTTTATTTGAAATATCAAGACGACGTATGCCAGTTTCCCACCTCAACCATACAGGAAACTGAGGCCCCATGTCACATGACCCAAAGTGTCCTTCCGTTAACCTAAACGGAGGAACCCACTCTTCTGCAAAATCCAATTTCAGGAAGTTTTGTGAAAGGTCTAGATAGTCAAGCTTGGACAGACTCACGAAATGATCTTCTGAAAGCACACCGCTGAAGTTATTCAAGCCAAGGCTCAAGTAAGTCAAGTTAGTCAGAGATCCAATCCCATCAGGTACATCACCAGTTAGCATGTTCTGAGAGAGGTCAAGAAAACTTAGACTCCTCATGTTTCCAATCCCAAAAGGTACAGAACCAACTAGCATGTTCTGAGAGAGGTCAAGAAAACTTAGACTCCTCAGGTTTCCAATTCCATAAGGTACAGAACCAACTAGCATGTTTTGAGAGACGTCAAGGTATGTGAGACTAGTTAGATTTCCTATCCAAACTGGCAACTGCCCAGTCAAATTTGCACCCTGCAAGCGTAGTACACGCAACTTGCTCCACAAACACTGCGGTAATCTCCCCATTATGTCCCCATTGATATTGTTACCTTGTAAATAGAGTAACTGCAAATTACATAGATTTTCCAAGGTCACTGGACCTGATATAGAATTTCCATCTAAATATAAGGCCTCAATGGAGGTCATATTTTTTAATGCTCCAGGGCTGGGCCCAGACCATCCACAAGCACTGAGAATAAGCTCCTTGATGGTAGTAACATCCCAAAACCAGTTTTCTTGCAGCAAAGAGTTAAATGGATTGTAGGACAAATCAAGGATCTCAAGATGCGTCAGGTTAGAATGGGGTAGAGTAGAGATTGTGCTGCTAAGGAGACACTCACAAAGGGAGAGGCTTTTCAAATTAGGCAGCATGTTAATCTTGTGCACCCAATCTATTGCCGAACTGAGGTCCAAATCGCTCATATCTAGACTCTCTAGTGAAGAGAGGTGTGGCAACCATGTAAGATCTGATACACACTGATAATAAATATGGCTAAGATCAAGGTATTGCAAGTGAGAAAGGTTGCCAAGCTGCAAAGGTATAGTCCCACCAAAACCAGCATTTGAGAGGTTGAGATACCTTAGGTTGTTGAGGGTTCCCAGAAACGTAGGTATACTTGTGCCATTGAAGTCATTGAAGCTGAGATCCAGGTACCTCAGATAGTGTAAGTCGGCAATGGAGGAGCTCATCTCGCCTGCATGCAGCACCATCTCTTCACGATAGTCCGCACTAAGGTCAAGCTTGATGACATGGCCGGTTCTTCTATCGCACTGAATTCCCTCCCACTGACAGCAGTTTTCACCTTGCCATGACAAGAGACGGCCAGCAGGATCAACGAAGCTGTCCTTGACGGAGATGAGCGCCCTCCGCTCACTTGCAGGGCAGCCCTCGCCGGACATCAACCTTGATTGAACAGAGGACGAGGACACTGTGTGGACTACAAAAACGATCAAGAGGATTGCCGCAGCAGCCCATTGGAAACGAAACGTCTGGCGAGCAGACATTTTGGTAGCCTTGCTCTTTTCTTTTTCTTTGGCTAGCACAAGAGGACATCAACCTTGATATTCGTTATTTATGCTTGAACTAGTGGGTATGAATTGGCGGGGAAAGAAGTCTAGTCGTTTGACCCATGAGCCTTTGTTTAGTTCGTATCGCATTCGTTTCTCACCACGAAGTCTAGTCATCATGGCTGTAGAATTAAATATTAATCCAGGTCAAAGAAACTAATCAAGTGAGGGGCTTTACTTTTTGTCGAGAGTAAGTGCCCGATACAATCATACCCTAAAACTATTAATTAGAGGCTTTAACGGAGCTACCACGTTAATTTTCATTGGATGTGCTAGAAAAAAGGTAAAATCCAATATATTCTCAAAATAATAAGAAACATATAGCCTTTAATTTAGTAGACTCTAACATCATCACTAATAATATTCATTGGATCTATTCTGCTTATTTATGAAAAATTATATATTTGTATCATTATGAAAATAAATAAATAAACCTCCTAATTTTACATTTAAATTACCCATGTTTGTCATTATGAAACATAACTCAAAACAACACCCTAAATTTGTATCTAAGTTAATCACCTCTACCATTATGAAAGATAATTTAAAACAATCTCTAAATTTACATCTAAATTAACCATCTGACCTTATGAAAAATAAATTTCAAAATAACTCCATAAATTTATATCCAAAATACACAGTTTTACCATTATAAATATAATCTAAAATAACCTCCTAATATATTTATTAATTATCAATATTATTATTGTTGTCGTTGTCATTATTATTACCGTATACCATTAGAGCAACTACAAAAATACCCTCCAATAGCTTCTCTAATTAGCTAAATATAGTCATCCTTTATTTCGAATTTTTTGTTAACCAAAGGATGGAGAGCAAGATTGACTCTCCAATGTAGCGCAAGATATAAAAAACTGCTGAAGGATGAAAAGATATAGAAAACAATTTTTATTCAAATAGTTCTCTAAATAATCATTTAGAGGGTGAGTTTTAGAAATATTCTTGGAGATGCACCTATGCCTCTTTTATTTATTTGTTTAATTCATTTTCTCTTTTTTTTTGGCTGCTGAAAGGACCAAAGTAAGTGGAAATAGTAGGCATTCCCTCTATCCTGTAAAAAATATTATTCTCACATATGGGAAGTCAAATATTTTTAGCTTAACCAAACACATAAAAATATCGATATTTATGATGCATAATTACTTTCATTAGATGAATCGCTGAATATATTTTGATAAGTAGAAAAATTGCCCCTAATATTAACGCCAAGATTTTATTGTATTCTATGAACCACTTTGGCTTCATGCTCAGCGAGAATTTCTTTCACCTCTGGCAAGATCACTTTACCTTGGGAAGGATCGGCATGCCCGACTTGAATAGTCGATCTAGCCAAAGATCCCATGTTAGGTTGGTCAATTTCTTGAACCGATCTTTCATGACTTTGTTTTGCTTGCCAGCTATTAAAACCATACGAGGGAACAGGACCGAATGGTTTGCAAGTGCCCTCGAGCGGTATACCAGGACACGAAGGTATACGGAGCTTCAAAACCATCTAATTCACTCATTCGGTCGTCATTGACCAAATGGTGCACATAATTCACTTGCGGGACACTTGCAATGGGGTTAGTATATGTAGGATGAACAACAATAGCATTAGTCCCCACAACACCTGTAGAGGGGCCTACTTGACCCTTAGGGAAGTTCATTGGCATTGCCATAAGGAAAATTTGTGGTTTTAAGAGCTGATGACACTGCTATGGAATCGCTAGGCATCAAAGTGTAGAATCGATAGATTTTTTTTAATAAGATTAGCATTACTTTGCATAGTATGAAACCTATCTATCAATTTTATTTCCCGTTCCTTCAACATTTTTTGCACTTGATCCAAAGTAACCATATAAGATGGATCACTTACGGTAGTATTACCTTGGGTCCAGCAGTGGTGAGAGAGGTAAGAGCATCTCCGACAAATCCCCAATACAACCCCTCATCCCCATAACACAGAATTATTAGGAGAGATAGATCAATTTTCATGCTCCAACAGTGCCCCAATACCTCCCCTAATTTTTGGTGGCCACCAAAAAAACACCCATCTCCCCTCAAATAAAGGGGCACTTGCAACCTCCCCCAATCCTCTGTTCTTTTGGCGCAAACACACCCATTCGTGATTCTGCACTTGGAAACAATGCCATGCCATCTCTCTTTATATCTTGTTTATGATATATCCTTGTGTGAGTATGTTTAATTTCATTTTCTTATTGTTGAACAAACTGTTATGCATTTTCGATCTTTGGTCTTAAGTATGCGACAAACAAGACATCAACAACTTATTTTGACGTGAAAAATATTCATGGGTCAATTTGCTCCAACATGATCCAGAATTTGCAATATGGGCCAAAATCACATATTGGGGATGAGATATTGGGGAACTGCAAAAGCATCTCCCTCAATAACCCAAAAAGTAAATATTGGGCTACCCCAATACTAAGTTATTGGGGGAGTTTTATTGGGGGACTGGTGGAGATGCTCTAAGAGTGATGATGTTCAGATTCTTGAATTGTGTTGCCACGCCACTTGATCGTCGATCCATCGAGCAACTCCCTATAGCGGCTGCTAGATTAGCGGCATTCTTCTTCACCATCTTGCGAAGTGCCTCTGGGAGTTGATCAATAGTTGTAGAATGGATGATGTAACCAACCGTCCAAATTATAAGAGCACAAGTTTAAAAACAATCGCCGAAACGATCAAATTCTCAAACTTGAGCCCATATAACTCTGGTAGTCCACGAAATCGCGAAGGATTTTAAACCAAACCGGGAGCAACCAGATCATAGTGATTCAACATAACACAACACTTGTTATAACAGTTCAAAAGTATAATCTTATACATCAGAGTACAAATAATTTTATTATAAAATCAAAGTAAAGATTAGTGGAAGCAACATAATTTCTGAAACCATTTGAAATCAAATACTGCCAGTACATAGTCACATTCTGCAAAAGCATACCAGAAGAGATACTACAGAGACCATGCCCATATGGTCTAGTCTTCACGCCCACATGGCGAAGACAATACTTGCAGCAACAAGTACGAATCTGCTACCTGCAACAGGTGGGAATAAACCCTGAGTATGAGAAGGTACTCAGCTAGACTTACCCGTCAAAAACCAGAAATAAAGTGACCCCAAGGATTATGCAAGGCTGATATAAGTGGGGCTAGCTTGACTCATTTGCAGAAAAGCTTAATACAGATAAGTAACCATTAAATGGTTAAGTATCAAGTTGATCATCATTAACCTGATAACTAGATTAGCACCTGTACTTGAGCACTCACTTTATTAGGATCAAATAACATTAACCACAGCAGGTATAATAAGGCTATCATCATCATTATCATTAATTCCGAACCATTATTATAATTAGTGTATCTACGCTGGAGATAACCAGTCAAGTTTCTCACTATCCGGGAGAGACGGCGACTCGAATCGATTCCAACTCAGCTAAAGGGGTATTCCTGACACTCACCCGGCAAACCCCGCTAAAGGCAGCCGTAGATAACCTTTGGTACAACTCAGGGTGGGCCCGAACAGCGCCGCGTTCTCGGAGATACCAGTGGCCAGGATGCTCAGGACTTTTAACTCACCTACCCTTGGACCCTCTGGCTCCCTTCCGAGGCGACTTTTACTTTTCGACTTCGCAGCCTGAGTTGAGCAACTAGGCTTCGCGGTCGGCAACCTCAGGCCGGCCAACTAAATGTCAGGCATGCATTCAAAATGACATAGAAGGCTCCAGGTCTCGGTCCTTAATCGACACAGACGGGGATAGATCTACACCCAAGACCTCCATGCCTTGCTGCTTCACTATTGTCATCTCGCCCGGTCTCATTTCATTTCATTAACACATGGTTCACTTTCACGATAGCAAATATAGCCAACCGTGACCTAATAAAGCCCTATATCTCGCAGGTGACAGGAAATCACCCGACTTCTACCGGTCTAATTTAGCAGGGCTAAGCATAGATACGATCCTGTCTACTTAGGATTCAAGGTTCAAATTGCTGGACAATGAGTGTTATCAATGCAGCAAGGGTTTCCAACCAACTCCTATCACGTAATGCAACAATACATAAAACATGTATAGATAGATAATTGCTTTGAAAGTAGGAGGCTTATAATGCTCCGGGGCTTGCCTTAACCGAAAGAAGATAGATCAAGGTTCGGCTTCAAGAACGACTCCCACGTCTTCTCCGGCTTCGTCGGACTGGACCTCCGGCTCCCGAACAGACTTCAACTTCGGGTTCCACGCCCAGCGGAACTTCGCTTGTAACACGATTCTCGGCACACCTATTGCATGTATATGCACCCAATGAATTTCATGTATGCATCAAAGATGACATGATGATTTATGAACATGTAGGAATGATATGAAGATGGATGCAATGACATGGCAACAACATGAGCACAAAATCAAGTCATGTGGCGCTCTAATCAAATCACTTCAAGCTTAGGTGCAAATTTCCTCTCTAGTATTAACATGTTTGAACATCTCTAAGAAACCACTAAGTATCACAAAGTTAAGACTAAACACACACATAACAAGATTCTAGAAATTTAGTATTTACAACATATTATCAACAGTAGCTAAGAAAACTCACAACTGGAGTTCTACCAATCCAAATGACTTGCAAGAGGACATTCTGGAAAGCTTATGAAATTGTCTATATTTCATTTATTAACATCTAAGCACGATTTCATTATTTACCAAGTTAAAATAGCACATATACAGAATCTGTTTAAGAAGACAGAGCACTCCCAAAGCTGAACCCAGCTTGGGACAGCTGCCATTTCTAAACTATATGTCCAAATGTCACCAAATTTTACCAGCAACTAGTTCATGAGGTTATTAACAACTTTGTTATAGTTCCCCAAGCATAAAAGCATCATTATCATAGGTTAATTCTCTTAACTATCAAATCTGTCCAGAAATGGCAGAATCACTAATTTAAATATTTAGTGACGATTCAAAAGCACAATTGGACCAAACTAAGTTTACCAACTTGTTGTGCATATCAAAGTAACATCAGAAAGTATAGTGACAACTTCTAAATAAATTATTTAATATTCTTTTATAATTTATTTAGTTAATTAGGTGATTAAGTAACGTACAGTAAAACCATATATAAAAATCTACAAAAATTACAATAGCTACCTCATGCTTCACATAGGCTATCATAAAAATTTCCAATCAATTGGATGAGCAGAACTTGATATATCAAAAATAACAGATGACATGTCTATTTCTAGCATAAATAGGAAACCCTATTGAAAAGTATCAAACAACATATTTTATATTTTTCCTAGCATCTTTCTAACATAACAACAACACTCACCAAGTTTCACCCTTACTGGATATATAGAAAATTATGAATATTCACACAAGATCCATCCAAGCAAACAAGATAATTACATAACTCCATCAAACCACATCCAAATTGCATGAAAATTTAACCATAAGCTATTCATGGTATGACAAGTTCACTATAAAAATTTCATATCATTTGGAGCTTCACAGAAAAAGATATCATTTTCTCCTTTTTCCACATGAAGAAAAGAGATCAATAATAACTATTTATTTCATCATAAAACATGGCACATATTATATTTTTATAATAAACTAGACATTATTTAGAGCACACCAAAATTTAAAGCACCCTATTTGGACCTCTAGAACATGAGATATGAATTTACAAAGTTGGAGTACAAATTAAATATTTGAAATAATGGAATAAAACAAAACCTAAACTAACTAAACTGGCCGGCCTGATTAAGGCAGCTCGGCCCAGCACGCAGCTCGGCCCGCGGCCGATTCGGCCCGACGCCGAAAGCAGAGGAGGGGAGGGGACGCCGACGAGGCTCGCCGGCGGCTCACCGGCCGGCGAAGCCGAGGTCACCAAGGTGACCAGCTCGGCGAGGCGATTCCAACGAGGTAGAAAAGGGCCCACAACCCTAGCCCTAGCCACCCGGCGGCGAGCACAGCGGCGGCGGTGCTACTCGCGGCGGTGCATCGCCGGCGGTGGTGCCTCATTGGCCCGTCCGGGCTCGGCCTGAGCATCAAGAGAGCACGGCGGAGCTTCCTAGCTAGAAGAAGGAGGAGGAGAGGGACTCTAGCTAGCTTGGCCACGGCAGCCCGCAACTCCGGCGAGGTCGAGCTCGTGGCGGTGGCGGCGGAAACGCCCAAAGCTTGCTCACCTCTGCATGATTGGCTCAGGGGAGGGACAGAGGAGCTAGAGGGTGGCGCTACGGTGCTCTAGGCGGGAGGAATCGAGCTCGGACTTGGCGACAACGGCGCACGAGAACGAGAAAGCACACGGCGGCGATGGCGCCTCGGTGCTCCGCCTCGGTGAGCGCGGCAAGGGCGAGGGAGGGAAATGGAGGGAGTGGGCAGCAGGAGGGGGCGGCGTGGCGTCTTGGCGAGACGCTCGGCTCGGCCGGGTGGGACCCATGCCGGCGTACGGCTGCCACGATGCCTCCACGTGGCGTCAACGGCCTGCTGCGGTCGGAAATTTCAAAACCGTGAAACAACTGCAACACTGACCTGAAACATCTGCAACATTGCACTTCCCAGACAGCAGCAATTTGCAGGCTCTGTAGTTCCCAAACTAAGCCGAATCATGAGATGAGCCAATTGACAAAATTGTAGCTCCTAAAATTCTATACAACTTTGTCAATATGAGATAAACCTTGAACAGCATGGTTTGGGAGTTAAAGGTCAAAGAGCAGAATCTGTTTCTGTGAAACAACAGAAATTCAGAGCGACAGAAAAGGGGAATTTTGACAGGCTTAGAGGCTGAATCATGAAATGAGCCAATTGACAAAGTGGAAGCTTATAAAATTTACTAAAACTTTGTTAATATGGAAATGAACTGATTCTACTTCTAAGTTGGAGATTTAGAGGGTTCAGTTAGCAGCACTACACTAACAAAGTTAGAAAGCAGCACTCTTACTGACTTGTGGCCCCTAATTGAGCATTTTCAAGACATTTACATGAGATGGTCATATTGAGACTTTTGTTCCTTGATAAATTTTCTACAACTTTGGTAAAGGGTGCACAACCATGCAAGATCTCTAGGTACCACTTTTAAATTGGTCAAAGCAGATCAGCGCTATGGTCAAACTGGGGTTAAACCTAGTCAAATTGGATTTTGGCCAAAACATGAATATAGACCCTAGCTTATTTTGCTCCACAAACATGTCAAAGATGTTTTCAAGCCACAAGTCATACAATAGCATCACATATGAGCAAAAGTCACATCAAGGTGCATTGAAACAACACTAAAGCACTATTGAAACATTGTGTTGCAAGCATATGTTGCATGATCATGTTTCAAGGTGTGGTGTCACACATCACACTACTACAAGTCTAGTACACGCATGCCATCACTTGCAACAACACATGTATGTATAGCACATGCACTCAACATGAATGTTGCAGATGTTTCAATGTTATGTTTCAATGATAATGTACATGAAATGATGGTGCACATGCTCATGCCATGCTCATATGGATGCACAGATGCAAGGCAAACACCTGGGGTGTTATAGATGATGTTCTCCTCATTGGAAGGAATAGCGAGATCACCCTTCCCATTGTTGTCATGATCTTTAGGCATCTTGAACTCAGATTGATCTTCTTTTCCAGCGGAGTCACCAAAAAGTATGTTGACACTGAATCCGAATCACACACCAGCAAAGAGCTAACACATCTGAGGTTGCACACACCCTTATCACACGTAGTAAACAACCCCAAGATCAGTAAAGACCGATGAGAGATCGGTTAGGCCGGTTTGGAGCCCGTCCTTTGCCAATAGAGCTCGATAACACCTCTCGGGAAGACCTATCGAAAGATGCACGCCAAAGTTCTAGGGTCGGCAAGGCCACCAAAAACACCATCGAGGAGAGATGTGCCGAATAGCAAGGAATTGGAAAAGTTAGGGCAAAAGGATAGAAATTGTAATTTTGATCAATTGTCGAGAGATGCATGCTGAAGTTGTTCTAGGGTGGGAAAGGCCACCAAAAACACCATCGAATCTCACGGAGAGATGCGTCGAATAGCCGGGGATTGGAAAAGTCATGGGAAAAGGGTGGAAATTGTAATTTTGATCGATTGGATGTTCGATCTCTCAATCGGTCGTGATCCTTCGATATATGCAGAGGGGGTGGTCTTATTAGGAAACATATCCCAAACGCGCTTAGCAAGTTTGCCACATCAAAACACGAGCTGAAACTGAGTTGAACTCTAAATGGTCTTGAAATAGGCCAGAAATTCGGCCTATCTAGCTGGTTTTATCGAGCTTAGGCAGGGCGACCAGGTGCCCTAAAGACAAACCGGCCTGGTCGATTTGGGAAACCGGCCAGGCCAGTTTTTGTAGGCTGGGCACAAAACTGTTTTTTTTCGTCCTCCGAGCTTCATATGCAATGATCCAAATATTTTCCTTAAAATCGTCTCAACACTAGGAACATCCTTTTTATAGGTAGACACCAGGAACATTGCTATGAAGTCTTTACATGCCTCAGCCACTTTTGACTGTCAACACATAGGATTTTGCTTGAGAGAACACGAACACGATGACACATAAGGCCAGTCTCAACGGGAGTTTCTTCAGAGTTTCATTTGTATTTAATGAGCTGCCACATAAGCGTTTTTATGATGTGGCAAGGTTTTCAAGAAGAGAGAGAAGAAGTGAGTTTTATAGAGATGAAACTCTCTTGACACGAATACCAATTCTATATGAATCATGAAATTAAATGTCTATGAAACTCCCCATCGAGAGTGTGGGTTTCATCCTTTCATTCTACGTGACGTGGCAGTTTTGGAAACAATGCTATGAAACTCTCAACCGAGACTGGCCTATCTAGTAACTACTGATGCTTCTGCTCCTGAGATAAGGAGCCACACTGAGTCAGCGAGCACTGGCTATAATGTTTTTTTTTGAAAGAACAGGAGGGCCGGGGAGGCCCTACTGGAATACACTGGCTATAATGTTGATCATCAGAATTTTGAATTTCCGTGTCATACACAGCTGGTGACGGAGGGTCCTGGATGATCCTATCCGCTATGTTAGGGTGATTTGATCTTTGTACGCGCTTGAATTATTTCATTAGGTTGCAGGATCATTGCAAGTCTTGGTCGTCTTGCCGTGGTCTTTGGTGACTCAGTACAGTAGGTCAATGGCACACACTGATGTGATTTGACGAGTGACACAGGACATCCATTTGGAAAAGTTGAGTTAGACGGCCAA
The DNA here is from genome assembly GCA_022457205.1 of Saccharum spontaneum. Taxonomy (NCBI): domain Eukaryota; kingdom Viridiplantae; phylum Streptophyta; class Magnoliopsida; order Poales; family Poaceae; genus Saccharum; species Saccharum spontaneum. The sequence goes on from CM039590.1 coordinate 47,098,061, forward strand.
CCAGCGGAGCCGTGTGGAAATGGATATCTCAAAGCAATTCTAGCTTTCTAGGACAGATTGCTACCCAAGTTTTAAACCCCGTGCTTGACTCTGCAGTCTTGCACACCGGCTGGGTGGAGTCGAGTTGTAAGAGTGACCGCCCATTTTCCTGTCTAGTATATATAATAATACAATCTCATCTTACTGTCACCAGTTGAACTTTTTGTTACCTCTAATCCTAAAAAGAGAAAGAAATCTTAGAAGTTCTAGAAAGAAGCAGAACATCCTGCCATCGATTTCTGTAAAATCAAATATTATTGACAACAATAGCCATCGGGCCACTATGTTGTTTCAAAACTAGGCTGTTGTTTAAACAAGTTTACAACTTTCAACTGAAAACATGAAATCCAACACAACAAAGGGAAATCACAGTACAATATGGAATGTCATGCTACATCTGACAAAGTACATGACTGCAGATTATTGGCACATTAACAGAGCAACTGCTCACTTACTGCTTACAAGGCTGATAGGTTGTCACACTTCAGCTTATTGTTACAGAATGCACAACAGAAAAACAATAGGGACAATACCCCTAGATAAAAGGTTTCACGGATTGAACAGTGGAAGAAGAACCTTCAAATATCTTTGTTTCCACATTTCCACAGAAAGGCAGCCTTGCAGATAGACAGTTGCACATATACCTTGTCGTATAACTGGTCTAAAAGCTGAAAGTAAGCTATCCTCCATGTTTTCAAGAACAACATGGTGCAAAATACAGTCCAAAGACCCATCACAAATCCCATGCTCATGCTGAGGTACAAAGATGATCTAGCACCTTCATGCTCGTGATTGGCACTTGGATTAGTTTCATTCGGCGAGCAATTATTAAGAAGAGGAGGCCCACAAAGTCCAGGGTTGCCGATATACATGTACATATTATTGAGTGTTTCTAGCTGTCGTCCAGAGGGGATCCTCCCGGATAAATCATTGTAGGACATGTTTAGGGAACTCAGAAAGGTGAGATCAGATAAAGTTGAGGGAATGTGACCAGTGAAATAATTATAAGATAGGTCAAGGGACTCCAACTGTCTTAGAGCACCAATGTCATCTGGAATTGGTCCACTTATCTGGTTCTTGGAGAGATTCAAACTTCGAAGCCCCTTGAGTGAAGATAGTTCCTTTGGAATGTATCCAGTGAAACCATTACCTGACAAGTCAATCAACACTAACTGTTGAGTGAGCTCATGGATATAGTTGAGCTCTCTATCCTTTATAAATGTTGATATGCTATCAATACTATAATTGTTTGCATCTATGTCGTACGAATCTTTCATGGCTCCCAACCTTGCGAGGGATGAAGGTATACTTCCAGATATGCTGTTGTGTGATACGTCAAGATAATGAAGGTGAACAAGACTTGTTAACTGCTTAGGAAGGTGACCATGAAACATATTCGATCTTAGAATCAACACCTCTAGGTAAGACATTTTCTCTGCAATCCATGTTGGCACACTTCCAGAGAACTTGTTATGTGAAAGGTCAAGAAAGCGTAACACTGGTGCATTTTGAAGAAAACGAGGAAAATCGCCAGAAAGATTGTTATTTTTCAAGTCCACCATAAATGAATAAATGGCATCTGAACATTGTGGAGAATCCCCAGTTAGCTGATTGTTTGATAGGTTTATTTCGGTGAAATAATTATAACATATATATATATATATATGCTGGAATGGCGCCTGTGAATTTGTTGTTGTAAAAAAGCAGACTCTTTAGGTAGGGAGCTGTGAGGCTTGCTGGTAGCTGCCCCGACAAAGAATTTCTAGAGAGATCCATTTCTTCTAGGAACGGCAACTCCAACTTTTCTGGTAGACCACCACTTAGTTGATTTCTCGACAAGTACAAGCTACAAGCATTAGAAAACACAACCCAGAACCAAAGTGGCAACACATCATTTATCCTTGCATTTGAAATGTCAAGGGCGCGTATGCCAGTCTGCCATCTCAACCATGCAGCAAACTGAGGCCCCATGTGTTATGGACGTCGTTGGGATTGGGAGAATTGAGGAGGAAGAGAGGAGCGGCGGCGAGCTACAGTACCCGCGGTGCAACAGTACCGCGGGTACTGTTCACGTGAGAGAGGCAGAGGGCCTGCGGCTAGAGCTGTGAGAGGTGCTGGAAACGCCGGCCGCGGGGCTTCACCCACGGCCGGCAAGAGAGAAGGTTTTTCCTTCTAATCTCTTGCTTGATTAGATTGATACGTCTCCTCTCCTTATATAGAGAAGAGGTCTTACTTGACCCTTAAGCAAGCGACTAATTAACCCTAACGGGCTAAGGTCCAATAGGCGCTTGACTCTTCTAACACTACATCCCACCTGGATATGCAGCTCGTTCTCGAGCAGTAACTTAACGATGACTCTGCTAGACACAAACCTAACACCTAAAAACAAGCCTTTTACATCTCGGCTTATTTTATTGACCTAAAATAGACTGTGACTCTTTATTTTTGACTCCTGAAGATATGGCAGACACCCTCTGCATGATGGACCTGCACGTGTGTAGCCACCTGGATCCCATGGACACCATCTGAATGAAAGGATTGCATGAGTGTGGCCACCAGGAAGTGGTTGCCACAGCGTACAGCGAAGACGCCCTCGCGGTGGCTGGTGACAGAATGTGGAAGCGCTAGGCAGTGCGCTCCCGCCGGTGACCCCATGCCTTCTCCCCGCCGCACGGCTGCTGGTCTGCATCGCAGAGAGGAGTGTGGAGGGCTTTCGATGGAAAATGACAAGGAGGGGAGCGACTCCCCTACCGCCGCTGCCAGAGAGTTGGAGGTCGCTGCCTGCGGAAAAATCACCATGCTCGCACCTGAAGACAGCAGCAAGTCGGCGCAGTTGCTGGTGGCCGTCCCACGGGGCGAGGTCGCGCTCTGCTGAGCTGAGCTCGACCGTCGCCAAGGTCGCCTCGTGCATAGGCTGGCGCATCTCCTGTAGCAGCCGGCGCGCTAGGAGGCCGCGCGCCGCAACCTATAGCTGCTCTGCCGCAGACACCTTGTAAGTAAGCATATTCCCTGCCGGCTCTGTCGTGATGTCCATCGCATGCTCGATCTGTTGCAATGTTGGCTGCACGGTTGGCTGCACGTCCTGAAATGGCAGTAGCGTCGTGCCGTAACCTGGCATCCCGTAGGGAAAAACCGGTGGCAGAGAGGCCACGACCGATTGCGGCAGCGGCCAGTTGGCTGGTTGTAGCGGCGGTATGCCAAGGTAGGACTGGATGGCGGCGACGGAACGGGCGAGATCTGTGATGGCCGCGGTCAACTGATCTGACGTCATCGGTGAGGAAGTGACCGGCAGCGGCTCATCGTAACCTGGCATCTCTGATACCAGATTGTTATGTGGCTGTTGGGATTAGGAGGATTGAGGAGGAAGAGAGGGGCGGCGGCGACGGGCGCGCTACAGTACCCACGGGTACTGTTCATGTGAGAGAGGCAGAGGACCAGCAGCTAGGGCTGTGAGGGGCGCTGGGAACACCGGCCGCAGGGCTTCGCCCACGGTCGGTAAGAGAGAAGGTTTTTCCTTCTAATCTCTTGCTTGATTAGATTGATACATCTCCTCTCCTTATATAGAGAAGAGGTCTTACTTAACCCCTAAGCAAGCAACTAATTAACCCTAACGGGCTAAGGTCCAATAGGCCTATGACTCTTCTAACACCATGTCACACGACCCAAAATGTCCTTCCGTCAATCTGAACGGAGGAACCCAATCTTCAGCAAAGTCCAATTTCAAAGAGTTTTGAGAAAGGTTTAGATACAAGCTTCGCCAGACTCACAAAATGATCTTCTGAAAGCACACCGCTGAAGTTATTCAAGCCAAGGCTCAAGTAAGTCAAATTACTAAGCAATCCAATCCCATCAGGCACATCACCAATCAACATGTTCTTAGAGAGGTCAAGAAAATTTAGACTCCTCAGGTTTCCAATCCCAGAGGGTACAGAACCAACTACCATGTTCTTAGAGATGTCAAGGTACCTGAGACTAGTTACATTTCCTATCCAAACTGGCAGCTCCCCGGTCAAATTTGAACCCCGCAAGTGTAGTTCCTGCAACTTGCTCCACGAACACTGTGGTAATCTCCCCAATATATCGTCATTTATGTTGTTCTCTTCTAAATAGAGTAATTGCAAATTGCATAGATTTTTCAAGGTTGTTGGCATGATGCCTGATATAGAATTTCCATCTAAATATAAGACCTCAAGAGAGGACATGTTTCCTAATGCACCAGGGATGGGCCCAGACCATCCACAATCACTGAGAATAAGCTCCTTGATGGTAGTGATACCCCAAAACCAGTTGTGTTGGAGCAAAGAGTTGAATGGATTGTATTGCAGATCAAGGATCTCAAGGTGTGTCAGGTTAGAATGGGACAGAGTAGAGATTGTGCTGCTAAGGAAACAATCTAACAGGTCAAGGGTTTTCAGATTAGGCAGCATGTTAACCTTGTGCACCCAATCTGTTGCGGAACTGAGGTCCATGAAACTCATATGAAGACTCTCTAGTGAAGAGAGATGTGGCAACCAAGTAAGATCTGACTGAAAACTAAGGTAGCTAAGATCAAGGTGCTTCAAACGAGAAAGGTTACCAAGCTGTGAAGGTATTAGTCCCTCCAAAACCAAAACCAGCAGATGAGAGGTTGAGATACCTTAGGTTGCTGAGAGCTCCCAGAAACGTAGGTATACTTGTGCCATTGAAGTCATTGAAGCTGAGATCCAAGTACCTCAGATGGTGTAAGACAGTAATGGAAGAGCTCATCTCACCTCGCAGCACGATCGCATTGGAATAATCCAGAACTCCAACACCATGGAGGTCAAGTTTGACAACATGGCTGGTTCGGTTGTCGCACCCGACTCCCTTCCATTGACAGCAGTCTTCGCCTTGCCATGACGAGAGACGGCCAGCAGGGTCAAGGAAGCCATCCTTGAAGGAGATGAGCGCTTCCCGCTCTCTTGCAATGCAGACGCCGCCTGAGATCACCCTTGCATGAACAGAGGACGAGGACAGCGCGTGGTTTATAAAAAAGCTCAAGAGGATTGCAGCTGCCCACCGGAGAGGGAACGGCCAGCGAGGACACATTTTGATAACCTTTTTTTTTTGGCTAATACTACTAGCACACAAGCCAGACCTCTTATATAGTATTCTGTATATACGCTAGCTTGAGCTGATGGTATTTTTTTTTCTCGAATACGCAAGAGCATTGCGCATCATTTCATTAAGGAGAATAGATAGAAGTTTACAAACGGCTCGAGGCCGGGACGCAGTAGAGCTACATTATGAAAACTACAACTCCAAGTGGTAAAAAAAGGATAGCTAGCCTGTAGGTGCTAAACCACCCAGACCCAAGGCACCCGCCTGAACCCAGAGCTCCCCCTCCGCCTTGATGACTGTCATGAGATCGGCAACAGATGACACCGCCAGCGGGCATTCCGCTCCTTCCAGATCCTCCAAGACACTAGCGCGAACAGAGTATCGACGCCCTTCCGATGTTCGCGTGGCCATGCCGCGCGCAATGCCCTCCACCACAAGATGACCGTCTGCTTGGGGTCAGGCATTGGCCGACCAAGAGATTGACAGATGTTGAACCAGAGTTCCCTGGAGAAAGGGCAGCAGCATAAGATATGATCGATCGACTCCGCTGCTTGGTCGCATAAGTAGCATTCTTCCCTTGCCTCTAGTCCGTGCCTACTCCGGCGATCATTCGTTCAGTGCCTTCTCCGAAACGCTAGCCACAGAAAGATTTTAACTCGGAGTGGAGCCCAAGTCTTCCAAATCATGGAGTGGCCCCTGAACCGGATAGAACCTGTGTGCATCATCATGTACGCTGATTTGGAGGTGTACCGGCCATCAGGTGTCCATCGCCAAATCATCTTGTCCTGATGATTTCCAAGGATGATGTCGCTGGTTGCCTCCCAGAGGTCCAGGTACTCGGCCGCTGTGATGATGGTCATGTTCCCGGCAATAGCCCGCGTCCACTGCCTGTTCGTGAGTCCCTCCCGGACTGTCATGGTCCTTCTCCTACGGCGTGATACAAGCTGCAGGAGGTTGGGTGCCAGATCATGAATCGACTGCCCCTGGATCCACCTGTCCTCCCAAAAGAGCGCACTGTTTCCATTGCCGAGCTTGATGAACGTGGATGCCTTGAAGAAAGACAACACCTCTGGTTCGATCTCGAGCGGCAGCTCGCTCCAGGCGCGGCTGCTATCCGTGTGCTGCAACCAGAGCCACCTTGTCATAATGTTAGTCTGAGGTCCGAAATCCCAAGACCTCCCAATGTTGTCGGTCTGCAGGCTGTGCTCCATGCCACCATGCATCTTCCTTATGCCGAAGCTTCTTTCCCGGCCCATAAAAATCTCCTACACAGCGCGTCGATTTCCTTCCTAGCCCATGGCGGTAGGCTGTCTACCATCATGGCATAGAGTGGGACCGCCCTGAGTACTAACTTTATCCAGACTAAGCGGCCGCTGCGTGCCATCAGGGCTCCATGGCAAGGCGGCAACTTCCTGGCCACGGACTCGACCATGGAATGGAGTTGCGCCTTCGGTATACTTTGGGAGCTGAGCGGAAGGCCAAGGTACCTGATGGGGAATTGTTGAACCTGGCATCCTAGAATGGCGACAATGTCCTGTAGCACGTCCTCTCCCCCAAACACCGGCGTGATCAAACACTTCGCCAGGTTAGTCATTAGGCCTGAAGCTTCCCCAAAGAGCCTCAGAATCTCCTTTACAACCCTTGCTTCTTGCCGCAGCGTTCGTATGAAGATGATCACATCGTCGGCGTAAATACTGCACTGGAACTTGATCCCCCCATTGATGCAGGCTGCGGATCACCCCGTCGTCACAAGCTTTAGCGAGCATGCGGTGGAGGATGTCCATGGCTATAATAAAAAGCATGGGTGACAGGCTATCTCCCTGCCTCACTCCTCTGAGATGCTTGATGGGCGGGCCTTGACGCCCATTAAGTAGTATTCTGGAGGATGCTGTTGCAAGCAGCGCTGTGATCTAGTCAATCCACCGTGGCCCGAAACCCCATGCACGAAGCGTCTCGAGCAAAAATGGACAGGAGAGGGTGTCAAATGCCTTCGATATGTAGAGCTTGAGCAGCAACATCGGGATTTTCTTCTTTCTGATCATGACTGCGGCACGCTCGATGTATTTGAAATTATCCTGGATGGTGCATGATCGGATGAACGCGTTCTGGTTTGCGGCGATCAAGTCATTGAGCTTCGGCGCCAATCTTAGTGCCAAGACCTTGGACACTAGCTTTGCGAAGCTATGAATCATGGTGATTGGGTGGTAGTCGGCGGGGCTGATCGCACCTTGCCTTTTAGGCAGAAGTACAATCAGGGTGTTATTCACGCGTTCTAGGCCACGTCGGTCACCATTGGTGAAAGCCTGGATGGCCTTCATGCAGTCGTCCCCGATGATGTGCCAGGTGCTTTTGTAGAATGCGCCGGTGAAGCCGTCCGGTCCGGGCGCCCGGTCCACCGGCATTTCTTTGATGCCAGCCCAGACCTCTGCGGCTGTGATGTCCTGATCGAGGTCCAAGAGAGGCTGCGGCTGGATCCCCAGGGCTTCGAAGTTAATGGACGCCCTCCCCGCCCCCGCTGTGCCGAAGACTGCAGAGAAATGGTTGAACATGGCCTGTTCCATGCCGACCTGCTCAGCGATGACGTGGCCGTCTATGATCAGCGACGGGATGAAATTCCGCCGTTTCCTCCCCCGTGCAATCATGTGGAAGTATGCCGTGCTTGCATCCCCATCACTGAGGTGTCTGATGCGTGAACGTTGTCGGGCGATGGTTCTCATTAGCGAGGACAAGCCCAGGCAGCGCACCTTCATGCGCCTGCGTAGAGCTCCCTCAGCCTCGGATAATCCCCTGTGCTCCTGTGCCGTGTCCAGTAGATGGATCAGCTCTCTCGCCATAAGCAGTTGGTCTTGTACGCCACCAATTTTCTGGGCGGACCAACTCTGCAGCACTCGGATGAGGCTCCTGATCTTCTTATCGAACAGGTGCAGCGGCCCGGTAGCTGCGTCCGGAGCGTTCCAAGCCGCGGCAACCGTGGGCTCGTAGTCCGCGAAATTGGGCCAGAAAATTTCAAAGTGGAATCTTGCCTTGGACATGGCCCCCGGATTCGTGTTCAAGAGGAGGGGGCAATGATCAAATGCATCAGAGCCCAAGGTGCACAGATGGGCGTTGGGGAACATCGATTCCCAGTCGACGGAAACCAGGAACCTGTCAAGCCGAACAAGGGTGGGATTTTCGCGTTCGTTGCTCCAAGTGAAGGCTCTCCCATGGAGGTGTAGATCCTGCAGTTGCAGTTCGGCGACTGTTCGCCGGAAGCGAGCTAAATTCCCCCGATGAATCCTGTTGTTGTTCTTGTCCGCCTCCGAGAGGATGAGGTTGAAGTCGCCATTGATAACCCAGGGGCCCGGGCACTCATCCCTGATCGCCTGTAGCTCCTCCAAGAAAAGACCCTTCTCGTTGTCGTCCTACGGCCCGTACACTGATGAGAGCCACCAGGTCAACTCCCCTGTGCTAGCATCCCGCGTTGCCGGACGCACCTTAACCGTGAGCGAGTAACAGCCAATCAGGATGTCGGAGATGGAGATGTCTGATTCCCTGGCCGCAATCAGAATGCCGCCCCTCGTGTTGGACGCCGGCAAGTACGCATACTCCGTATAGCTAATTCCTAGGATCGAATACACCATGTGCTGGGAGATTACATTGAGCTTTGTCTCTTGTAGGCACACCACACTGGGACGGATGTCGTCGACCAGGGTGCGCACCGTGTCGCGGCGAGCTCTCTCATTGAGGCCGCGGACGTTCCACGAGAGTGCTGATAGGTTTTCCATGAACCTGTACTCCGTGCCGAGGGTGCCGGGGCTTCATGCCGCCGCCCTCGCTGCTCTGTGAGTCGCTCTACCAGCCCTGCCAGCTGCGGCTGGGAACGCCTCGTCAAGAGCCGCAATTTGCTGAACTGTCGGCAGAGCAATTCTAGTCGTCTTGACCCATGAATTGTCGGCAGAGCAATTGTAGTCGTCTGAGGACAAAGTCTCACTGCAAAGCTGTCCGTTCTAATCCGTGCATGGCTGTAGAACTGATACTAGTCAACCAACTAATCAAACGAGGGCCCTCAGTGGTCCTACTTTTTGACTTGCCATAGCCTGCTTACAAATCAGTGTGGCCGATCTCTACTCCAACATCAAGTTGATCAGCATGCACAGTTTTTTTATATATAAAGGAAGCTTTTATTAAAACCTCAGAAACAATACATCGAGTTGACAAAGTCGAAGAGGGCAACTTTCGGCCTCTGCCTAACATGAGGCATACAGCCAAAGAAAGAGAAAAAACCTGGCATAATCTAGTGATTATCAATTCGTAAACTAGACCGCCACCAATGTGTGTGGGAGAAAAAATCCTTAGCCACCTGTGTCAACTGTTGTGATACAGTTACAACTGTATCCTACACATCCGGTTTCTGCAGGATAGCCCAAGTACGTAGCCAGTGAGTAACTAAATAGATAACCTGCACAGGAGAAACAATTTTTTTCTTTTCAAAAACTTCCTTCTAATCCAAATAGACCAACAAGTCGTAGCTCCTCCTAGCAAGAGTAAAACCTTGACATCTTTGTTGACACCTCTTAGCTAGCCATTGAACATATGTGTCAGAGATATGGGCCAGGGTACCTACACTGCTCGTATATCTGATTACCACCGAGTTATCGCCCCAACAGCTGTCAAGGGGAAAGCCCGCAAGGGCTGACGCAGTCGACCAACATAGAGATCAAGGAGAACCGAGACAGATGTATCTAGACGATAGCTAGGATCAATCTATTGTAACAAACTAAGAACACAATCTGTTAGCCCGATCGCCCTCTCTGTAACCCTACCTCTCCTGCGTATATAAAAGAGGATAGGGCCCCTGACACGGGAACCAACCTTCACCATTCCAATCTACTCGTAGCTAGGAGCAACTGCTCTTATAATTGAGCATACGAATACAAGAGCAGCCGCACCACTGGAATAGGGATTAGCGTGCACCACGCCCCAAACCAGTATAAATCTTTGTGTTTCGTGTGCTACCATCTGATTCTATCTACGTGATCACGTTGCTGGATATTGCCAGAGCAAAACAATCTGACAGTTGGCGTGCTAGGTAGGGGTCTTTCGCGTTTAGATTTGTTTTTGTGTTTCAGATGGGAACCGTCTTCGACTTTGACGATGAGCCAGAAAAGATGCGGCCGGGCACGAGGATCGTCTTTGGCAAGCTCAACCTCATCACCAACCGGTTTGGGGACCTACGCTTGCATGAGCCCGGGCCAACCGAACGGGAGGAGGAACAGTCACTCAAGATCCGAGCTTTCATCGCTGGATTGAAGGAGGCTATCGACGGAGGACCGCTCACCATCACCTACCATCTAACCCGCTACGGTCAGCTTTTCGCCGAACCTGGCCAAGAGCCTAGGCTCAATGCCACCCTCTTCTTTCACAAGATCGGGGATCCAGTCCTGACGGCACCTGATCCGATTCATTCCTGACACTCAGGAGCATCTACACATGCGGCGACGACTCGCCATGTCCAACCCCTTCAGGCTATCACGCTGACTCACGGATCTCCTACGGAGGACCTGAAAAACTTGTGTCACACTGATCGGGATCACAGCAATGATGGCTTTGACTTAAACTTAGTCGGGGTCACCATCCACAATCTCAGCCCGGGCGGTACCGTTCTGGAGCAATCGGACCACTCCAATGAGAACGACTGGCACCATGACATGGGAACCGCCGAACTCATTAACACAGCGGCCTCACGCCTTTCTCTCTACGACCGCTACCATCCATATGGAGTTGATCGCATGGATGTTGACGATGATGACATCATCTCACACACACATAGTTGCCACCTCAGTGCAAATGGTCAAGAGGGGAATGGGTCATCACCCCCGAATGTTCTCCTCATGACTATTGTGAGTTTGATTATGCAGCACCGTACGAGATTAGCTAGCAGGCCCAGGATCGCATGCTTAATCACAACGACGTGTTGTCAGATGAAAATTGAAAACTCCGACGTCAGCACCAACAGCAGAATGTAGCTCGTGGCCATCAGGCCCACAACGACATTCTGTGAGCAGCTCCGGTGTTCTCTAATGTCGAGCAAAACTTGGCCGAGGCTATGAGGGAAGTGGCGGTGATGCCGCAACCATCCACAGAAGAAGGCCGACAGGCTTTCCAAAGTATTCAATAGATGATAGCAGCCGCTGTCGACCGCATACCAGCACTGGCGAAGCATTTGCTACCCGCAGCCGCGCACCTCGAAACTCGGGGGCTCGACCACCGCGCCGATCTAACAGATCCGCGTGTCACAATCCCGGACGCCACCAAGGTCTCGCTCCACAACCGGGCGATAATGGTGGCGGACGAGGAGGAGGTGGCGGCGGAGGTCATTCCATCAATGGGGGAGTCACGAAGACGATGGGGCTAACAACGATTCAAGAAGTAGCTACTACTCCGATGGTGAGGGCGATACCCGTCACGATGGGAGAAATCCTAGGAATCGACCTGTGCCGACGCCATGTGTCGCTGAGGGTGAACCCTGTGACTTGGTGGGTCCTTCCGCATTCGGATACCGGATACGGTCGGCTCCAATGCCCCGCAGGTTTCATGCTCCGAACATCGAGAAGTACGACGGTGAGGTAGACCCAAAGATTTGACTGGTAAACTACCAACTCGCCATGAAAGTGGCATCCGCACCGAACATGTTTTTCATGATTCAATATCTTCCGATCTACCTCACTAGTTACGCCAGAAATTGGCTAAACAACCTTTAGGAAGGCATGATTAGGAGATGGGCAGACCTCGAGAGGGCATTCTTTAATCACTTTGAGGGGGATTACACTAAGCCAGGCACCTCGTGGGACCTCCTAGGATGCAAACGCAGGACCGGCGAGACTCTTCGTGATTACATAAAGTGCTCCACTCAACGCAAGAATAAACTCGAGGACGTCCCTGACGCAAGCATCATCACTGCCTTCTCCACAGGCGTTGACAGTGAACCCCTTATTTGGGATATTGGGCGAAGGAAGAACATTAGTCTTCGAGACATGTTTGCCTTAGCCCACGAGCACGCCAACAACGAAGATTGCTTTAACACTAGTAATGGCAACTATAAATTGTGACTCACCAACGACGCAGATTGGTCCTCGCCTACAAAGAAGGATCATAAGCATAGAGGTGAGCTCGTGGCCAATGTCGAGAAACAGGAATGCAACAAATCCAAACAGAGCCACGGGGCCATGCAAAACTCGATGAGATCATGAACTAGATGTGTCAAAACCATAGCTTCCCAATAAACCACTTGGACAAGGACTGCCACACTTACAAACGTGAGATCATTGATGCTAGCAAAGATAAGGCGAAAGGTAGTCGATTGAAGAAGAGGAAGGACAACGCCAAGGAGGATGACAAAGATAGATATCCTAACATCAAAGGCGCCATGATCATCTTCGGGGGCCTACAGGCCTATGAGGATCACCGTCGTGAAAAGGTAACTCGACGCCTCATCTTTGCCACCGCACCCGCAATCCCTATTTACTTAAGATGGTCGGAGCACCCAATCACCTTTAATAGGGATGACCACCCCGATCATGTCATCGAGGCCGAATGTTTCCCTCTAATGGTTGGCATAGTCATTGGAGGCGTAAAATGACCAAAGTCTTTATGGACGGAGGGAGCGGCATAAACATCCTTTACAAGGATGCGTCGAAAAGCTGAACATCGAGACAAGCAAACTGCGTCCCTCGCATTCTTCGTTCCATGGGATCATCCCTAGACGACGGGTTATGCCCCTCGGCACGATCACTCTATCTGTCATGTTCGGTGACCAGGTACACTATCACAAGGAGACACTCTCCTTTGAAGTCATAGACTTTGAGGGTCCCTACCACACAATCCTTGGGAGACCCTGCTACGCAAAATTCATGGCAATCCCCAATTACTCCAACCTCAAGCTCAAAATGCTAGGCCCCCACAATGTTATCACCGTCACGGGCAGCTTTCAAGACGCATACGAGTGCGAGAGGCTGGCTATGGAACAGGCCCAACGGGACCTGATCTTGGATGAGCCAAAACATGCTAATGAGGACAAATAGGAGGTAGGCTCAGGAATGCCCCGATGCTCGCCTCGATCCCCAGAGCACCGGCTCACACCAGAAACCCTAACCAGCGTCTTGCCTCCTGAATCTATGGTTTATGCTTTGCCAGCTACACCACTGCCACCAGAGGCACCTGGTTTGCCTGAGGAAGCAAAACCAGAAGAGGGGACAAACATCTCGGTTGTTGGGAAGGACCTCGTGATCGGGGCCTAGAGCACCAATGGTGTGCACTGCAATAAACCTCAGGTCCACCCTTAGTAGGGGAGGGACGAAAACAACAGGGCAAACCCTGTTAGTGCTATTAACACGCACCAACTGTTCCCCCCTCCTTTCTAAAAGATGTAGTTGCTATGCACGAAAGGACTTCACGCCTTGAACAGCTGAGGAAACACTTTCCCAAGAACAGCTCAAGGGCTACACCCTGAGTGTTATGCAATGATATCTCCTGAGTAAAGCCATACTGGCTAGACGAGACTCGGTTCAATGCACTCAGGAGTCTTGTGCTGACATGGCAACGCCAAAGTAGTCATGGTGATATGTGTGGACTCAGCACTCAGACATGTTATACTAACTTGCTAAAGTGCTCAGGGGCTACTACTACAATCACACAACTACCAGTCTGCAAAGAAAAATTTCATTCAACGCAATATTTTACACAAAAGCAAACCAACAGGACTCGACCTCAATGAGGAGTATCCTTGATGAATTGCTCTACATTTACAACCACTACAATGGCATTAGTGGTGACACTAAACTTGGCTATTAGCCTCCTAATGTTGACATCCTTAGGCACCTTCGCCCGCAATGGGAACCCAAGTTCTATCGCATGCAGATCCACCTCCGGCTAAAGATGAAGATGAGCGGCAGCAAGGGCTGCTGTGGCCCCATGGCGAACGTCGTGTGCTGTTACATCTCTGATTCGTGCTAGGAGGCCGAGAGCCTACTCGAGAAAACCTAACCCCATCGATGTACCAACTCAACGGCGGCTTCCACTTCATTCTCTAGCGCCGCACAGCGGTTGCCATTGACTTGCGCCATGGCAGCACCGCCACGTGCCTAATCTGCTGACTCGTCATGCAAACAAGTCACTTCCACTAGCCTACCGGCTAGCTCCTCGTTGGACCAGCGAAGATCCCCCACCTCAGCTAGTGTAACATCCCAGATTTTCGGGTAACCAAAAATACAAACTTTTTAAAATTTTTCCTGTGATTGTGTGAAGCATGTGGTTCCCAGGCCTAACCCGAGTCTAACTCACTAACAAGTCATTGCATACATTTAGATTGCTTGTAGGAAGTGCGTGTGCTCTTGTGTAGTTTCCGTGTTTGAGTTTGTCCAGAGTTTGGAGTACACAAGTCCATAGCAGGTCCCCTCTCAATTCCTTTTGAGATCATCTCAAATTCCATTTGGGCTTCCCCCAAATTCCTCTCTGGGATTTTCTATCTCAGATCTCCTTCGAATTACATCTCAATCCTAATCGAATTTCTCCCAAACTTCCTTTGAGGTTCCCTTTCTGTTTCCCTCAAATTCTCCATAAAATTTCCATCTCTAAATTCCTAAATTTTATAAAAGGAAAATTCCTTTTTCCTTTCCTACCCAATCAGCCCACCATTCTCTTCCTTCTCTCATTTTCCACGGCCCATTCCTCTTCCTCCTCTCGGCCCAGCGGCACAGCCAGCGCCGGCCTAGCCAGCCTCCCACCGGCCCAACTCCTCCTCTCCAACCACACAGGCCCAGCACCCCTTCCTCCTCACCATGGCCTGAGCTGCCACCAGGGTGGCCTGCCCCGCGCACCCCTCTCAGCCCACGCAGCCAGGACACGCGCACAGCCTAGCAGCGCGCGGCCCCTGCAGGCCCGTGCCAGCCCCACGGGCCCACCAGTGAGGCAGCAGCCCCCGTAGGCCCATCCCGCTCGCTCGACCCGTTAGCCCAGACGCTGCCTCCACGGGCCCAAGCGGCAGGTGCCCCTGGCCTAAACCCTAGGCATGCCCCATCACCCCCAAGCGCTGCCGCGACCGTGCCCTGCGCCGTGACTCTGCCCACGCCATCACCTCCTACCGTTCCTTGATTTGCGCTGCGTACCCTCCCCTTGCACGGACACTGAGGATGGACGAAAGCCCTAGAAGCCCTAGCCTGGAGCCCTATAAGAACCCTAGCCGCCGCTGCTCTCTGCTTCTCCCTCCAAGGCGCCACCACTCTCTCCCTCCCCACTCCTCTCTGCCCGTTGAACCCTAGCCGCTAAGTCCACAGCTGGCCACAGTGCCACTACTACCACAGCTCGCCTCGCCCTTCGTCATGGCCACCTCAACGCCATGCCACGACGTCGAGCGCCTCCAGCAGACTGAGCCCGGCAACCCCAGCGCTGTCCATGACGCGCCTGCTCAGTCTTCGCCCAACCGTGCTCCTCGTCGCGAGCTCCGCCATCGCCTCTCTGCTCCACCTCGTGGACGCGCCCACCGTCCCCGACCACCACAGGCGCCACGCCCTCCTCTACTCCGGCCGGCAGCGCCAACACCGAGCTCCGCCATGAGCTTGCCTGCCTCGCCGTGCTTTCCCCGTCTTCGCCGGGCAGCGGACCACCGCGAGCTCCAGCACCACAAGCAGCACCGCCACCACCGCCACCACCTTCTGCTCCTCACCGTGACCACCTCGCTGGGTAGCAACAGTAGCGACCTGTCCTCGCCGAGGCTCCAACTCCACCGCTGGTGAGCCACAGCCCCCAAGCTACCCCTTTTTCCTCCTTGCCGTCGATTTCACCGGTGTTCCTATCTGATGGCTGGCCCTTGTGCCGAGCATCTACATCACCGCAGGGAGGCCACCCTTACTTGTCGCTGCTAGAAGTCGGGAACCAAAGCCATAGAACATACCGGCCTCTTCTACTCGTCGTGGCCCCAACCACTGTGACTAGGACCACCTTGTCAGTGACTCGTCACCTCCCATCGCTGCTGGTGAGCTGCCATGCCCAAAAAGCCTTGCTTTCTCACCCTTTTTCTTTGTCATCCGTGCTGAGCCTGGCCATTGTGCCACCGTTTACACCTACGTAGGGAGGTCGCCAACCCTGTTGTGCTGACCGTCAAAGCTCCATCGCCTCTTGGCCGCCTGCTGCCCTATCCAACCAGTAGCAACTAGCTCTCGGCCTTTCTCCCCCTTTTGCTTGTTGTTTATCTTAACCACCTCGTATGCTTGTACCACCTTAACTATGGTGTTCCTTTGGATCTAGCGGTGACAACCGCATCACTATGAACCGTAGGAATAGCCTTGTGTCATTTAGTTGCACGGTTGTGGTGCCCTATGAGTGGGTTTGGATCGTGGGATCGTGTTTCCTTTCTTCCAACCTTCGCCCGTTCCATGATGAGTTGGACGAAGGAGTGTGGATTCCATTCTTCCCTCCCCTTTTGTTCTCAATCCCCGTCGATCCAGTAAGATGTGGATTGAGCCCTTCGCTTATTTGGTGTTTGTTGCTCTCTTGATTCCATTCCTTCGATTTCTGTCGTTGCTATGGTGAGTGGATCAAAGGAAGGTGAATCCCATGTCTTTCCCCGTCTTTTAGGTTCTATCGTGCCTAAGCCCTTGTATGCTTGTACCTGTTTAGACCGTAGCATTTCTTTGGTTCTTGCGGTGACAACCGCACCACTAAGAACCCTAGGGATGTCTTAGCGTATTCAGTGCACCTAGGTCTTGGTACCCTATAGGTAGTTTGGGCACTCGTGTTCTCTTGTGTGTGGCTTCTTTCGATGCCCCGCCTCTTGCCATGGCGTGTGAATTGAAAGAAGTAGATCACCTCTCTTCTCTTCTCTCCCCATTCCACCCTCTCCTGGTTCTCATCAATTATAATGGCGTACAGATTGGAGAGAATGGAACTTCTCCTGCTTGTAGTCTATTTGGTTCTCGTTAGTCTCCATGACGCTCGGATCAAAAGTTGTGAGCCGTGGTGTTTGCTTAGGATGAACTAGAGTCTATGCCATTTTATTTAAGCCATACATGACGACACGGTCGACCCGAGAAGTACTGGCTAGGCTAAGACCTAAGTTTGTTCTTAGCAAATCACCACTTGCGTTTCTTTGGCCCAGGGATCAGACATCCACCAAGAGGGCTAAGTTGTTCTCCCTTTTTGTGTTCTTCCGGTATATTTGTTCTTCTGCACCTTGTTACCTCTCTTTCTGCAGTTTGTCTAGGTTTAGTGTTCTGATTGCTCTTCCACTTGTCGTTGTATCGAGGTAGTTGCGTCAAGGTTAGCGATGATCAGATCAGGACCGTTGGAGGAAGGACATGCGGGTGGAGGAAGTACCATGGAGGAGTATGACTACAAGTGCACCAAGGATCTTGGAAAAGACATTTAACAGGTGTTCCACGTCCCACCCAACCTCGTAGATGCTAGTGCTTTACTTTCTTGCAATTGAACTGTGATAGGTTGCATGGTAGACTTCTTGTAAGCCATTACCTTGTCACAACCTATTCCCCTGCACACCCGCTGTTAGGCTAGACGCTCACATTCTACTTACTGCTTTACTTTCACTATGCATTATACCTGTGATGTGATGCTTGGTGAAGGGATAACGTGAGTGGATAAGGCACGTGGTGCCGATAACTTGGTAAAACTAGATAATAAACTTAGGGAGATCTTGGTGTGCGTCTTGGGTGTGTGGTGAGGGTTGAGTCAATCGGACAGGATCCTACAGTGAGTCTTTGGGGCAAGTCATGCCGGAGGGGTGCGACCTAGGCATCCCTTGTGAGAGGTACCTGTGGCGGGTGCATGTGTGAGTAGACGGGGTGTTGGTTATCCCCGATGGAGGTGCCATCGAGGCATGGGGTGTTGGTTATCCCCTTGTGAAGATATCCTGTATGGTCCCCTCTAAGGACTGGTATGTCTTGAGAACCGGAACCATGGGACCCTTCGTGCACACCACTCGCTCCTGATGGGCAGGAACGATTACCTGACTAACTAGGATGGTGCCACTACTACTAGGTTGGAAGGTGATAGTGTAGGGAGGTACGGGCATGGGGGCCCACACCCTCCTAAGACAGCGTAGTGACCTTGGGGGCCCGATACTATGTCTCACAGTCTTAGCGTTTCGGTGGACTCCGGGGTGGCCCAGGGCTGAGTGGTAGGGTGGTACCGTACTGGTTGGGAGACAGTCGGCATCAGCCTAGGCAGGGCATCACCGATGATGGTGATCTTGTGGATTTCCAGGTGTACACGCTCTGCAGAGTTAATCGATCTATACGTATAGCCGCGTCCGCGGATATGGACATTCCCATGACCTATGCTTCACTTAATTAGAGAGAGTCCTTTCTACCTTTCCCTGGGTTTTGGTGTTGGATCCAGCTTTGGCCGTTGAGGCAAGGTACGAGCGGGAGTCGACCTTGCCGCCTAGAGAGAGAGTGAGATGATATGTGTGTTTGGGATGGGAGAACGTGTGGATGAGATGTGTTAAAACTTGATGAACTATTATTATAAAATCTTGTTGAACTTGCATAGGAAACCTACAGCCATATATAGGCCTTTTCATCTACCCTTGCATTCCACTTACCACAAAGCATACGCAAAAGCATAGGGTGGAAGACAGTGGCCAGTACAAATTGTACTGATAGATTTTAGACAGGTTTTGGATGAAATCTACAACGACAACAATGAGGACTCAGATTAGGAGTAGATGGTCTCATTCCTACGCTCAAGTGTGGTTGCGAAGAAGAAGCCTACGCCCGCTGACATTCTACGCCAACTCTGATGACTGCCGTGAAGGAGCCTTCACCCGCTGGTGCGCTACAACGACTCTAATAAAGATGTGTGTGCGTTTCTGCTAGATTAATCTATGTAATAGGTGTGTTAACCAATGTTGTAAAGCCTTGTAACTTGTAATTCTACGATGTATGACTATGATATCAGCTGATAATTGATAATGTGCTTGTGATCTACTACATTATAAATCATATCTGTGGATTTTCCCTTCGAGGAAAATCAAGATCGTTTCAACTAGGACAACACTCAGCTGCACCCATGTCACTGAGAAAAGTGGAGGGTCAAGATCAAGACAAAAGACAATTCCGCAAAGGAAGCAAAGAAGATCAACTCACCGACGAGCTTAGTGCGGGTCGCTGCAACGGTGGCCCTAGCACCAGCCGTCTCCCCATCCACGGCGCCGAGTGCAGTCTTGGCCGCCGCAACACACTCCTTCAGTCGTTCCACCTCTAGACACCCATCCCGAAGGGATTGCCCAGCCATGGCCAGCTCCCCTCGCACGGTGTGGATGTCATGGTTGTCTCCTTTGACCTCCTCCTTATTGGAGGAGGAAGGCGAGGAGAGCCACAACATGGCGTGCGTTGCCGAGGGATGTGATGGTGATAAGGCCTCCTAGACGGTGGTGGGCCATGGCATTGAGCGTGTCGATGAGAAACCACTACATCAAGAAATGCGTCAGATTCACCCCCAACGAAGTCAACAACAGATCCATCCTTACCCAAATTCCATCAAGCCCAGACGAAAGGCCCGGGCAGAGCGAGGCACGCTTATCTCAGCAGATCCCTCCTCGGACTCCTCCTGCTGATGCTTCTCTTCGGCCACAGATGAAAAGCAAGATCTGGAGACTGCAGAAGATGCGACGAGCAAGGGAAGATGAGCGTGCAAAGGCTACTATGCAGGTGTACTAACTTCTCTTCCCAATTCCTCTGTTTTATAAGCAGGGGACACGCACAGTCAATGGAATCCTAGTAGTCTCCACGGGCGAAAGCGAGAGTTAAGGCCCAGCTACGTCCCCACGATCTCCGAGAGGCACAGCTTTCGAGATGCATGCGTGCAAGACGAGCTGCCAAAACTAACGCCTTAGGTTTGTGGAGAAGGAACTCATTTGCATGACCGCAGAGGCTGTGGGACCAACTGGTCCATAACTCGACTTACCGTCACCCGAGCCGATGCAGGCGAGTGATCTGACACTCAGATTGGGTACTCAGCCTGGCTCACCCCTTTTAGCAGGTGTAAGCGATAACGATTCATTCATTATCGACCCTGCCACTCTAGGTTAGGAGGGTATTCGGGAGGGTCATTAGTCTGACTCTAAAACCTCTGGCACTCAGTGTCATGTAAATCTTCCAATACTCAGACGAGCTGGAAGTACCTTATTTCAGTGAATGTGTGTCCCTTTAGAGGAAACCGAAAAACTGGTTGACCCATGGCTGTAACTAAAGTATGAGCTCCTAGAATCTGAAAAAAGAGTTATATGACTTGCCCTCGCTGGTCTAGCTTTGTCCTGTCACTTCCTTTCAGTGAAGTGGACATTCACTCATTCTACCCATTATCAGCTTGAAGAGTAAAACACGCAATTGTCGACAGCTGCTCATGCGTTTGTTACTCGCCCATAGTAGTGCCCACACTAGGCTACTGTCATATTGGCCTCAAGGCTCTAGGACAACTCCTCCTCGTTCACTGATGAAGTTCATGTTAATTTGTACCGCGTTGCTCAATGGGTCTCGAAGGAAACGTGACTTCCTTAGTGCTCGACAACAAACGACCTACAATAGGTCACCCTAAAAAATAAACAACTGGCTTAGTGACGCGTGGGCGATGGAGGTGCACCTACCCCATCCTCATTATTGTTTTACGGTTAAGACTTAATGATGCGCAACCACTAGTTACACGTCAGAATACGTCGGTAATCAACTTCTCGAGTACAGCGGTATTTATACCCTAACCTGGCATCTACGATGTCCTAGAAGCCACACTTTCGGTTATCGGGAACACCACCCAAACGCGGCGTTAACAACGTCCCAAGGGCTATGCCCAGAAAACTATGTTTCTTGATATGGGGTGTACCACCCGAGTCAGGCACTTACAGCTATCAAGGAACAACGCTCCTTGATGTACGGTGTACCACTGCCACACTCGATGCTTGAAGAAGATTCTCGCTACCCGAGAAATGCTCTTAGTACTTGAACGACAACATACTAGCTCCCCAATACTTGGAAATATCTAATTGCGCTGTTTAAATACTTCGGCACCCAAAGATGCTCACTGCGTACTTATAGTACGCAGAACTTACAAGGGAAACTACGACGTCTCAAGGGCATGACAGTAGTTATCACCCATCATAAATCGTCAATATAACTTGAAATAATGTATAAATTTGATCACCAACACAGACTTAGAGGTTTAAACTGATAATTTTCATGAGTTTTGGTGAATCTATATTTTTAGTAGGGTTTCCAGAAAACCATTAGGGTGGATCAAAATGACAAATTAAATCATGTCTATCCGTCACATAAACAACTCCAGAAGGTTTCAGAGGATACCAGAAGCCACGCCACCGAAACAGACCTAGAGAGGATGATAGGTGGGGTCGACCGGCCCCACCTGTAGGCCGGCCAACCCTCTATCCCCACTGGTCAGCCTTTGCTTTGAAAGTCGGTTCTCCACGGCCTTAAGGATTGCATCTTCGCCGTTTATCCAAGTCGGTTTGATCCGAGGGATCAGGATTGATGCTCTGGCCTATATATACTAGCCCCTGTCCCCCTCCCTAAGGCAACTGTGATCGGCCATAAGTCAAGATTAGACTAGAAATTAGGGTTTCTAGAGAGAAGAGAATAGAGCTCTAATACTTCAAGTTCTAGTGTAGGCTAGCTAGCAAGGTTCAAGTAGAGTTTGGGCTATTGCTCAGGATTCCGAAGTCACCGTCTAGAGGTTGGTATAGCCATTATATCCCTCTTTATTTATGACTTTGTGCTACTTCAATACTATGTTGCTATTTATTATGTTCCTAGTTTGCTCTAGTTGTATGCTTGATATAGTTATGATTGATGATGAATTTATGCATATGTTTGCAAAGTGCTTAGCTCAATACTCGAGTGAGTTAAGTGGTCAACACTATGTAAGCATGGTGCTTAAATATTGTTTGCCTGAGGATGCACTCCGGGTCATGTGGTAGATCACAAATGTGACACTCTCATTGAATCCTTTGTAGTCCACTCCCCGTTTATAGAGCAAGTAGAACCCGGTTGCGAAGGGAGTCAAGCTCTTTTCTTGATCTTCGTTAGTAATGTTCCTTAAGCATAGATCCAGAGTTAATTATGCTATAGATGAGAGTGTATATACTTGGGTGTACAAAAGACTTAGTAAATATGGAATGACTTAGGAATATTTTGCTCTTAACGAATCTCCTGCCTAGCCATACTATATTTATGAGTATCTATTTCTATCTCTGGAATACCGTCAATACCATACGCTTATCATTTATTTATCACTTGACTTACCCCTGTAATAGCATGAGACTGATTTTATCATAAGCATATATATTTATCAATATCTTTATGCCACCCCATAGCTCCTCCCTGTGGATAAAATATAAATAACGATACCTAGTATACACCCGGGTGAAATGCTATAATGGTACATTATCTGTGCGCTTGCGGATTATTTTTATCATGTATGATTTTCTCTAAATTTACAAGTGTCATTAATAATTACCAACCAACGCATTTATGGCATCATGCTAGGGATGACAACTTAGTAAAGAGTGATGCTAAGAAATGCCAACAAGCATTTCGAGCGCCGTTGCCGGAAAGGGGCATAAGGCTAAGAGAATTGACCAAATAAATACTTATTAATGAAATCATAACACTTCTGCTTTAGCAGGCTTACCCTTGTTTGTCTTTGTTCATATCTTATACAGGGTATCGCAGGATTAGCTGTGATTCACCAACAAATTCCATCAATCAGAATCAACCAATCAAGAGGCAGCTCAACACCAGTTTCTAAAGCTATGGATGACAAGACTCAGCGTGAATTCTCTGCTCCAAGCACTAAGAACATTCGCATTGGACCAACACTCAATACCAACAACCTTGAGTTTGAACTCAAGCCAAGCCTCATAAACATGGTGCAAGCTACTGTCGCACTCGGTTTTCCGAAGAATACCAAGCGCTAACTATATGTGTGCCCAGGATGTCCACACGACACATATAGCGACAAATATAGAGAATATCAAGAACAATGCTTTATTATATATCGAACATAGTTACATCAAAACTTACAACTATTACAAAGCGTAGCGGAAACTATTCTATATCTTCTCTTCGGGACTCCATACTCCACAGGGACGGTTGACTGGGGGAGCACTCACCTAGTACTCATGGAAACCTTCAGGAAACTCTTCACTAGAATCACCATCTGGTACCCATCCGGGATTTTTATTGGTGACAACAACAAGCGTCAGCTCACCATGCTCAGCAAGTATACCATGAGGTTATGCAAGGCTCAAGAAGGCTTGACTCGGTTGTACTGCGGTAAGCATTTTTAGTTGGTCATATTTTATTATTTATGCCTATGTTTCTAAGTTATGCTTAAGGCTTCCATGTGAATATAATTAGTTATCACCATCAACATTAATCATATCCCAAACCATCCATAGAACCATCTATCTCAAAAAGGATCCAGGCCGCTCGTGACCGTGAGCACGGCTGATATATCAGTTTGATCAAACTCTGCAGAGTGTGTACACTTTCACCTTGAGTCGTGAATACCCCTGTGCCCAAGGTGGCCAACCTCTTGACTCACTTCCAAGGTAAGTCGGCAGGGTTCACTACGAAGCCTTTCACTAATTACCCTAACAAGTTAGTAACCGCGATGTTTCAGCGTCTAGGCGAATGGAGCCCCCCTTCAAGAGTGGCACACCATGACCGCAGCCCAGTACTCACCTTGACAGGTAAGAAGCCATTCTGCAACCTAGTCCCCCCTTTTGCGCCAAAAACTTTCGGTAACTACTAACAAGCTAGAGAAAACTAGCTATACAACTAAGATCGTGCCCATTTTGATTCTCAAGGCTGTACGGAAGTCCTGGGTTGTCGCTTTAAGATTCAGTCCTTACGGAGGGCAGACTAGAGCACCCAATAAGGCCCAATGCTCTAACTCCCTTTCTGTCCATGTTGCCAAAAGCATCATTTTAACCATTGATTCTATAAGTCATTAATCAATATTAACATTACAATATTTGGTAATTGCAAGCTAAGCAAAGCTACCCACATGCATGAGCCCATGGTAAACAAGGAGTATAGGGTATCAAAAGTACTAGGTAAGATCCTTAGCATCATATTAGACACATGCATATGAAAGTGATTATAAGGTTATTAGGTAACAAGGGAACTCATGTTACACTTGCCTCAAATAGTGCTCAAACTTGTCCAACTCTCCTTCTGGATCATCCTTGTATAGCTTCATCTAACGATAGCAACAACCATCACAAGCATCATAGACAAACCTAGAAGCATTACATCAATCATTATATATAAAACAAAATATAAAGTTTATTAAACACGTAGGGCTTGTTCTAAGACCGCGAGAGTGCAAAAACTAACCAAAACAGGAGCCACGATTAAAAGATATGATAGTTGAAAGGTATAGATGGGAAGGATTGAATTAATATGAGAAGGTGGAGTTTGGACTTGAAGATACATATTCGGAACAAAAAGGGTTGGACATGTGTATAGGTTACTTGGGAACATATCATGATAAACCAGTGCACTAAGGTGGATGATAGATCAAAGGGAAACACGATTATGGCGATTTGTGCATCGGTTGAGCGTACCCGGTGGCGGACAGCGGCGGGTAGCAGCGGCTGTGGCCATGAGAAGGTAGAGACGCATCGAACTTATTGGCATAGAACTTGGTAGGATCATGTGTAACTAGGAAACACACAGTCATGGTAGAGGGCTTAGCGAATCATGTAGCGGTTTAGCGGGGAACGTGGCGAATTGCCGAGCTATCCAAAACATACACGTCGGCGGACAGCGGTGGTTATGATGACTAATTGCATGGTTATAACAAAGACAAATGGTGATTCATTGGATGGGGTTGCAAGGCACTGCATGGAACATATTGTGACAAAAGGACATGATGTTTTGACCGTCGGTTAGGCGGGGAACAGGATTGCAAGGTGGCACTACGTGGCTGTTGACATGGCAGGAGCAGCGACATGGTGATGCTTATATCCTTAGTGTTGTGGTTCATATGACCAAGAAAACTTGCGGATATGTGTGCAAGTATATGATGCACATTGTGGTCGAAGGGCTTGACCACCGGAGCGGCGAAACATCGGGAACACGCATGCCAACCGGCATCAGCATGGCTGCGGGGCAGCAGGGACAGTGAGCACAAGATAGGAACATATATCTTTCATCTTTGGTCATATCACCATGAAACTTTGAAGAGGCATGTGCAACTATATATATGATGGTATAGCCAAAGAATGCATCTTGGGGTTCACTGGATCAACGGGAACGTCGTTGCCAAAAACAGGGTGACTGCTGTTTGGACAGCAGGGGTAGCAAGCACTTCGGTCTCCATATCTCGGCCATCGGGGATTGCATAGCCAAACTAACTTGTGGGATCATGTTCAGGGATGTCGTGAACATGTAGGTTCAAGGGCTCAATGATTTGGACAGTGGATTAGCGGGGAACGCCAAAACCACTCAGAGCTGCAATCTGACCAAACAGCAGGAACAGCGGCCGCGGTGATGACGATATCTCTAGTTCCTGAACTCCTATGGTAAAACCATCTTACAGAGGTGTGTTCAAGTATGTTAGCTACAATTTGACCAAAGGGTTTGATGATTGGAGTCACGAAACAGCGAGGAACGCCAATTCCGTCAGCAGCAGCAAAACTGGCCGCAAGTACATCGGGTAAACTTCGCCGGGGATCAACCATACATCATCTAAGGTACTTGATATGCAGAGGTGACCATGAAAACATGATGGGAGAGATGATGGAGTGTTCTCACCAAGGGGAAGGGTGTGGTGGAGTGAGGAGATGCATCGACGATGGCCGGTGACGATGATATAGTACAACGGGGCATCCTTCTCGCGTTGCGGTTGATCGGGGCAGCCATGGGGAAGGAGGAGGAGCTGTAGGGGCATCCCTCCTCTGTTCTTCACGTGGGAAATGAAGGGGCAGGCGTGAGGGGGAGATGGAGGAGGTAAATATGAAGGGGAAGTGATGGGAGGTGAAGGGGTAGCAAGGCAAAGGGTCATGGCTTGATATTCTTTGTCTTGGTTGATATTTTTGTGTATGATGGAGGAGCTTCCAAGGAGTGGCGTGGGAGAGGGGAGAGGAAGAGTTAGAGGGCTGGTTGGACTTGATTTTGGATCACATAGGAGAGGAGGATGGTTGGGTTTTGACCCATGGCGAGAGTTAATGCAAGGTTTGGACCGGGTTTGGCCCGAAGCGATGATAGTATTACGGGGCTGGTTGCTTGTGGTCTTTTTAGGTTGTGGCCTTTGATCAAGAGGAGAAAATGTAGAGGAAAAATATTCCATGATGATGTTGCCCAAGGTGAGGAAAGGAGAGAAAAGAATAATCCTAGTAGAAAGAGAGAACAATGTTAGGGCTGCCATTGGGTTGATAAGAGGAAGAAATGAGATTAACTTGGGTATTTGACATCTAAGTGATTTTACTTGAACATGATGGTAGAATTGCGTGAGAGTGATGACATACACTGATTGGCCATCAAGCATAGATTTAGTGCTTTGGAGAAAACTTGGTCGGAAATAATTAGAAGCTCTAAAATGAGGAGAAAAGAGAGAAAGAGAGACCGGGCTAGTTAGGGTTTTGACATGATAAAACTTGAAGACCCGCCAAGGTTTTTGGAACAAGGATCAAGATAAATGGTTTCCAAGGATTTGATCATGGTTCTGAGGTTATGGAAACTTGATCAAAGATCTTGAGAGATTGATTTGAATCAAACCCTAAGCGTGTTTAAAAACATTTAAACTCATTTTTCATACAAAGACACTATGCAAAGGCATGAAATGCAACAAACCATTTATTTAAATTCCCAAAAAAATTAGAAACTCATATTTTCCAACATCTAAATTGTGGACAACTTAAGTAAAGTTGGATATTTTAGAAAATAGCAAAAATCTTCTGTTATGTTTTCAGTGTTTTCTAGTCACATCCCAAAACTGAAATTTTTGGGGTGTGACAGCTACCCCATTTAGCAGAAAGGCACATGAAGATGCTAGTGCTCATCTTTAGAATTTACTAGAGATTAATAGCACAATCACCATCAAGGACGTTGCTCAAGACATCATACTACTCCGTCTCTTTACATTCTCATTAGTGGGAAGGGCGAAGCAGTGGTTCTACACCAATAAGGACAACATCAATACATGGGCAAAATGTTCGAAGGCCTTCCTAGAAAAGTTCTTCCCTACAGGCAAAACAAATGCCTTAAGTAGAAAGATTTCCAATTTTCAACAACAGAAAGGAGAAACCATTCCAGAGGCATAGAAACGTTTCCAAGAATATATTTCAGATTGTCCTCATCATGGGATGGGAGATTAGTTGCTCATGCAAAGTTTCTACCATAGATTAACTCAGAAAGCTTATGAATAACTCGATGCCACTGCTGGAGGATCATTTATGTCACTCACCCTTGGAAAAGCTGAAACTCTTATGGAAAAGATAACCTCTAATCAAGGTTGGTCTTTGTTGAAGGTCCTTAACATCAATCATAACCCGTCAACATAACTTGTATAAATGCATAAAAATGATCACCAATATAGTTTTAGGGGGTTTAAACTAATAAATTCCATGAGTTTTGGTGAATTTATGTTTTTAACAGGGTTTATCTAGAAAACCGTCAAGGAGGACCTAATCGTCAAAGGAAACAATGGAATTCCACTGCGGAAACAACGTGGGAAGACTCTAGAAGACTCCAGGAGGCTCTCCACCTAAGATGACCGTGAGAGGCTGAAATGTGGGGTTGGTCGGCCCCACCTGCAGGGTTGTCGGCCTGTGGAGTCCACCAGTCAGTCTCTCCTTCGTACGTCGATTTCTCAACGACTCCTAGATTGCATCTATGCCATTCTGTCAAGTCGGTTTGATCCGAGGGTCCAGAATTGATGCTCTGGCCTATATATACGACCCTGTACCCCCTCCCTCAAGATATCTCTAAAACCCTAATTCATATCACTCATTTAGATCAACATACACCAAAGGGATTAGGTCTAGAGCTCTCTAATGTAGTAGATTAGTAGCTCGGGAGTGAGGGTCGAGTTGGGCTCATGCTCAAGTTTTGGATGTAGTCTTAGAGGCTCAACAAAGCCTTGTATCTTCACTTCTACATCTTGTAAGACTTATTATTAATATATCATATTCTTATCTACATGGCTATGCTAACTTTGAATATATATCTTGCTTAGTTATGGTTATCATTACTTTTGTGTGTGGGTTTATAGAGCGCTTAGCCTGCTAGTTTACCGGTTAGGCTAAGTAGCCAAGTCTCGTGTAAGCATGGTTCTTATACGATGCTCTGCCTATGAGTGCACCATGTTCTCTAGTTGGGTGGTAGCAGCGGGAGGTGACAGCTCCGTCTATCCTTTGTAGTTCACTCCGAATTGAGCAGGTTCTTAAATTATAGGACCGTAGTCGCGTCGATAGAGTTATCTATTGTGGGTGCTCTATCGTCTAAGTGGCGTCCCGAAGTGCATAAGAGTAGAGTTAGTCTTAACTATAGTTGGATATATATATACTTTGACCATGTAATAAGAATGTCATAAGAATCTACCTCACATGTTGTTCTCCTGAGTTAACTAGTTTACATTATCTTAGTGACCTATCCCCTGAGTGTCATTATGCTTAACTCCTATCATTATCTTTACCCCTTGCTCTAGCTATGCTGGTATGTTGACTGATAGATATTCCTTTATTACTTAATAAGCCCTTACTCCATTGTTTTCCTGTGGTAAAATATAAATAATGATACCTGAAATACTCCCGGTAAAATGCTACAATGGTATTCTGTGCGTTTGCGGAATCCTTTATATTCTATTTGCACTTAATAAATACCAACAAGTATTTTTTGGTGCCGTTACCGGGGAAACAATTGGTGTAAAGATTTAGATTGTTAACATACCACTAGGTTGAGTAGGATTACTCCTGTTCTATTGGATTGTGGAATAAGATAGGACAGCAGAGCTGTTTTGACCTTTCGACAAGCTTTCATAAGAAAAGAAGAAACATTGAAGAACCCCAGGGCTCCTGAGCATTCAAGATACACCAACATTGGAACCCTGCCATCTCACAGGTTTGTATAGACGTATGTATTCTCTAACCGCATGTAGATTGGAGAAAAAAGGTCGATGTCACAAGAATTCAAATCACATCTCAAGTGACGAATACAGATGTTGTACTACTCATAAATTTCATCATGTGAGTCATGGTAAGTATGATCAAGAAAGGTGAGAAAGTCATGCTCATGGACTTTAAACTTAATGGGTAGTTATCTTTTAACTTTTTGCATTCCACTGCATGTTTACTCGGAATAATCCATGCATCCATTCTGTTTAGTTTAAATTCTCTCATATTAAATCCACAACATATCTAGTTGCCTGCATACATTCAAGCCACTTGCATTCTTTACCTTAAATATCATCACTCACCATGATCATGCTCTTTCATCTCTATTTGAAAAATGTCTATAGTGCTTTCATGCTACCTTTGTTTGCCATAGTAAGTTTTGGTTTGGAAGTATCGTACATACTTCCATTGGCTTTTAAATTAAGCGTGGTAGGTTAAAATGCATTCCTTAATCAAAATTAGACATGGAGTCTTGTTTGGTTATTGAACTAATAATTGTTTGTGTAGACACTGGTTATTTTTGTTGGACTAACCCCTACTCGAAACTCTCAAATCTAATCTGGGTAAGTTAAGAGATAAATTCACATCAAAGATGAATCATGGCATGCCTTGAACTCCAATAACTTTGCGCAAAGAAGACCTAGCTCATTCTTCATGGAAAGAAGAATTGTGAGTATCAAGGCTTATTCACTTATCTTTTATTGCAAGTTATCTTTGCCTTGAAACATGTTAGAAGGTAGCAAACGAATAAAATTTATTAATAAATAAAATCTATGCTAAAGCAATCCTTACCATCCTTTTATTAGCATAGAGGAAAACTACAATAATTATGGACAACAACCCATATTTCAAATTTATTGTATTCCCTCGGGTATATATCCATTAACATTCTATAGGAAAGAATGATTATAAGTTATGTCTGTTCATGGTTTAGGATGAACATGCAAACCCAAACCAAACCATCACTTCAGCTATGGAACAAAGAGAAATGAGATGAGTGCCATAAAAAGGATCTACAATAGAAGCACTCACTCATAGGAAGTGGATGAACAAATTGATAGGCTATTAGCAACATCGAAGACATTCTAGCATTAAAACTTTACCAAGACAAAGCTAAGATGATGATGAGAGGCAAGGTGAAACCCATCTCATATTAGACATAATACGTTTGCTTCCATCATCTTTGGAAAGACTAGCTCACACATCGACAGTAAGGACGAGGATGACAAATGCCACAATATCATGGCATGCATCCTCGTATCAACAGACGTCATCAATTAGTGGTGGTCTGCCGACTGTGGCAGAATCGCCCAAAATAGCACACTTCTAGAGGCACTTGTGGCAGAACCACCTAATCTAATGCCCTCCCAAGAGTACTTGTCTTCCATTAGACACTAAGTACCTAAGGGAGCGCATTAAATATGCAGTTCTATCGAGCGCAACCCGTGGGAGAACTCAAAAATCCACATTTTTCATCAGGATCATAAATGAGAGATAAAGCTTATAATATTCTTAGTCATTTCTTACATCACTTTTAATATAACATCTGAGTAATTCATCATTTGATAATAATAGCAGAATATAAAATATTATCAGTTTCAGCGGAAATGGTAATCGTTTAATGATAAGTTAACATTAACATGTTAAACAATTATATACATGAAATGATAACCAGTAATAAGTCTTTCCTTGGTAAAACATTTTTTGTGAGAGTTATAAATCAGCTCTATATCTGCAACATAAAGGAAATCCTCACTGAACCCATCAGGAGGTTTCCACACACAAGTGTCAGCTCCACATATTCCTGTCACCTGCAGCAGGGTAGAACAAACCCTAGTACTCAATTGTACTCCGCAAGACTTACCCGTCAGGAGGAAAAAAAAGACTCTAAGGATATGCAAGGCTATCTGGCTTATGGATTATTGCAACTACAGGAAGCATTACTAAAGTTGCATCCTTATATTCAATTTTTGTTAGCAGTCCTCATTAATTCATTAGCCAACCATTCTATGTAAACACCTATGCTATTTTCCAGTGAGGGTTGAGCAATCAGAACTATTTTACCATCTTTCATGTTCTAGTTCTTACTATGGTGCTAGACCATAGCTAAGTCGTACCGTCACGTAGAAACGATGATTCACGGATCAATGTAGCCCGGCTGGGTACCCCAAAAAATCACACGCCTCGCTTGTACCCTAGGCACAAGCAAGACCAACCTGTTCCACTCCTGTCAAGGGGTCTAGGTCCTCGTCCAAACTGGGACTACAAGCCCCAACACTGTAGGCCCGGCCTCAGTGTGGTGCTTAGATATTCTACCCAATAATGCACCCTTAATAGTCGATTCAGAAAGAGCTGAAACCCATAACAAGAGAGTAACAAGTCTTCCCACTCCCATAAGCAAGTATGTGCTTGGGATAATAAGTTTGTGACTTGACTAGTTTCTAATGCAACGGACGGTCCTCAATCGACACGGGCAGGACAAATATAATTGGAGTCCCGCTCTGTTGCCCAACCAAGTCCAAGTTCATCCAAGTCCAGTCCAGCCCGGTCTCGAATTATTATACATACATATTCCATGTGATAGTAACACGATAATAGTAACAATAATATATTTCCTATCTCTCGCGAGTGACAGGTAATCACTCGACTTCTACCGGGATCCTATAGCATAGCAAGCTGCATAAGCCTGTCATACTAGTAAGACTCATAAGATAAGGATATATATATGCAAGTGGGTTTCATTCAACTCCTTTAAACTTAATGCACAAGCATAAAAATAAAGTGGCGAATATTAGGAGTTATGAACCGGGACTTGCCTGAGTACATGCAACCTACAGTTAGCACTCCATCATGACACGATCATCGAAGCACCATCTTTTCCACTTCGCCAAATGACTCCACAGTCCATCGTCATTCCTATTATGTTGTTTGTGGATGCAACGTAGAAACGTAAATAATCAATGGCAACTGCAACTCATAACTATGATTACGTCTCTCAAGCTAACGAACTAGCTCGACGATTAACGTACTAAGCCACTTATCCATGTTGTCGAATAACGTGCTAATTCCCTAATAAATATTTCTGTTATACAAACCCAAAGTATTGCTTCATTCATTTTATCGATTTAATATTTACACTCTAACTTGGGCTCATTAGCTTTCTTATCGAACTAATTATTTTAGAGCTACAAAAATTACAGTGAGCACATAACAATATTATGAAGCTACTGTAAAATTTTTAAAGCCAACACTGTCATCTTTTTGCCACAAAAATTCCTACAAATTTACATTTTAATAATATTAAGCATTTTAATTTAATTATAAAACTCCTAGAGATATCATAAACTATGTGAACAAGATACGCTAGAAGGTATATCATGATTTTAGAAGCCTAGCAAAATTAGTTTCATAATTATTGGTTAATTATACAAATTTATATTGAATTTCCAAGTTTACTCTGGAAACTAAATGAGAAATGCATTTATAAATTAAAAAGGCCAGCGGCAGCCAATTCGGCCCAGCAGCCCCACTGCGGCCCGCACGAGAGCGGCAGCACGCGCGACACAATGGCCCAGCGCGGCCCAAGGCCGGGGAGCCCACGCGCACTCATGATTTTTGCAAAAGAGACCCTGAGTTATTCCCTAACCAGCCCGCAGTCCAGCACACATTATTGGGCACTATTTACCTGAGTCATAGACTTCCATGGAGGACCCCGGACTTGTTTCTATTTATGCGTGAATCCCTTCATCTGCTCCCTCTCGTACGCAAAGCAGGGGAGCCGGCCGACCGTCGCCGATTCAGCCTGGCTGGGGACCCATCAGCGGCAAGGGAGGGGCGCTGGAGCAGGCCTAGGCCCACGTGCACCCACGTAGGGGCTTGTCTCGGCCGGAGGTGGCCCGTGGCGCAACGGCCACGTGCGCCCGTGGCACTGGTGAAGACAGCTGCATGGCGGCGGTGCTGCGAGGCGTGGTGGGGCCAGGAGAGGAGCCCGGGAGGGTCGGCGCGGGCAGGAGAAGGCGGTAGCGGTGGCGACCCAGCCAACCACAGCCGGTGATGGCCCGGCCACGCGCACGGTGCAACACCGGACGGCTACGGTGGGCACACAGCTGAGCCGCTCCTGTGCTTAGGCAAGGTGCAGCGGCCTAGTAGCGTGCGCGCGCGGCGGTAGCGGTCTGAGCAGGGGCCACGGTGGCTCCCGGTGACGCAGCTACGGCGAGCACGCACAGGGGCCATAACGGGGAGTGAGGTGGAGGCGGTGGTGTTGATGCTTGCGCGTGAGGAGGCTTGATGACGATGGGACGCTACACAACGACCACAGGAATTCCCGACTAGCCATGGCGGCCTCTGCACCGAGACACAGAGCAAGGGAGAGGGGAAATAGAGAGAGGGTGAGGCAGAGGAGGAAGTGAGGCATGCGAGGGGGGGTCGGCCTCCACTTGAGCACGAGCATAGGGGTGCAGTTGATGAGACGGGGAGGCTTGGCACGACGCACATGGCACGAAAGGCAAAACCGAGCGGGGTCGCTGATGTCGGCTTGCGGTAAAGCAGGGTAAAGAGGCATCACATTGACGTTGTGCCCGGGGCAAGCGAATAGACACGGCAGCGGTGGCAAACGTCCACATACATGATGCGGTAGGTGAACTAGGGCGGGCACCACGCCAATTGTGTGACGGCAGCCGCGGCCACGACTCGGCCCTGCGCGCGACATAGTAAGGCCAGGCCACAGCCCGTCGTGGCTGGCCACGCCAGGCTGAGGCGTTGTGTGGCACCACTCTGACGCGCGAACCGACCAGTGGCAACAGGCCTACCACGGCCAGCGCTGTGCACATGTGGTGATCGCGCCCTCGGGCCAAACGGCCGGGAGCGGTAACGTGCATACTTTTTAAAGCGAAACGAAAACGGCTAATTATCACGATGGGGGTTCGACTAACTCCCTCATCCTAAAGCCAGCGGGACCAACTTCCTATCGTCGCAAACGCTAAAACCAGGGGGGCAACTAGAGGAGGAGATAGAGCAATGCCAACATTGGCTCGACGCGGGAATGTCAGTTCGCGCACAGAACGTCAACATCCGGTTCATAACGCGAAAAGCAAATTTTAAGAGGACAACATGACACGCGACACCACTATGACTTATACCAAGCTTAAGTACCTTCCTAGAAGCAATCAACAGTATAAAAACATGCCGCTAGCATTTAATCATTTTTGTTAGAAATTAAATAATAAAATAGCATTATCTACTACTTTTCCATACTTAGGAGAAATCAAGGCTGCAGTTAGAGCCTAGAGCCATTAGCCCTTTTGCCCTAATTTTTAAAAGGTATAAACCTTGCCGATTTCAACTCACTAACATAGCATGACATAGCCCATACTTCTACTAACTTATAGAAACAAAATATGTAGATATCATTTTATTATTTCTCATGCTATAATTCGCCAAAAATGATAGTTTTTAAACATGAGTTATATCACACTTGTGTTTATAGAATTTGTTTTCGCACTAAATGATCAAAACGACTTATTCTATTTTTCTTATTAGGATTTTCACTAACGGTTTTACGCACTAACTAAATTAACTTAGGTTTTGATTTGATCCCACTCAACCCGAAAAGTAGGTCACCTAAGAGCTGTTCATCATTTCATGCGAGTCTCAAATTTAAAAATCTGAGGAACTTATTTCGTTAATTTCTTTTAGGCCTTAACCAAGGCGCTAAGCAAGCTCATAACACCAAAGGTGTTACAGCATTTGTCTTTCACTAGACACTAAGTACCCTGAAAGAGAGCTAGATCGAACAGTCCCGTCGAGCACACCACAAGGAAGAACTCAAAATAATCCACGTTTTACATCCAGAATCCAATAATGAGTACGAGGTTACAATACTTAGTCCATTTTATACACCATAGAGTCGTGAAAATTATTTATTACAATACTAGAGTTCAAAGTGCGATAATTAAACAGTGGAATTTAAAATAAACATCTTACGGAAACGATACAATTATCCGCCTGTGCCCACTAGAAGAATCCTCCACACAAGAGCTAACTCCTCAAGATGCACCTGTAACAAGGGTAAATAAACCTTGAGTACACAATGTACTCGCAAGACTTACCTGACTAGTGGGAATATATTTCCCGACTCTCAAGGATATGATAGGCTATATGGCTTGTGTTTTATTTGGTTTTACGAAAAAACATTACTAGCATTTTGTCTTAAGACAAAATTTTATTAACAGTCAAGATTAGTTTATTATTCAACTATTCTATGTAAGCACTTATTCTGTTTTCAAGTAAGAGTTGACCAATCAGAACCATTTTTACTATCTTTCATATTTCAGTTCTTGCTGCGGTGCTAGACCATAGCCAAGTCATACTGTCACGTAGAAATGGCGATTCGTGAATCAACGTAACCCAGCTGGACCTCAAAAACACACGTCTCGCTTGTACCCCAGGTACAAACAAGACCAACTCATTTCATTCCTGTCGAGGGGTTCAGATCTCTGTCCAAACTTAGACTCCAAGCTCCCACACTTGAGACCCACTCTCAGTGTGGTGCTTAGACCTCCACCTTTCTCCGCCTCTAATCAGTCGACCCAGAAAGAGCCGAAACCCATGACAAGAGAGTAATGAGCATTCCCACTCCCATAAGCAAGTAAGTGCTCGGGATAATAAATCTGTGACCTGACTACCATCCATAGCAACGGACGGTCCTCAATCGATACAGATAGGAAAAACAAAGCAACCAAGCTATGCCATGTGACCGCGGGACACAACCTGTTATACCCACCAATACTCATACCATATCCCTGCCCGGTCACCATTTTCCTTTCCATCATTATATCATGAGTGTAATAATTATCACCTATTGTGAACAACAAGATACTCACGCTACCGATAAACCTAAGCATAATAGCTACTCGATCCTATATTAGTAAGACTCTTAGGATATATATATATATATATGCATGTGGTTTCCATAAACTCCTTCAATGTAAATGCACAACACATATATATACAGTGATTATAAAAAATAAGGGTCGCGCACCGGGGCTTGCCTTGGGCAGGCGCGGTGTCAGCTGCGTCAGTCAGTGGCAGCTCGGGGACCTCCTCCTGCACGAGAATCTCCTCCTTGTACTCCTCGACGATCTCCTCGAACTCATGATTGTCGATGGTCATGATCTCCGATAATTCGTTCTCTATATGCATACGAGGATGATGCAATAATTTAGTATTTAGGCAACATCAACTCTTAAAATAAGAACACACACATTAAGCTACTAAGCTAGCCCTAATGACTACGATACTGACTTGACTATCATCTTCATCAAGCAATATGTCAAGCTCATCTAACAAGTGTTTAGTTTTATTAAATCAATGTTATGCTCTTATTCATATTAATTTTATGGATATTTATCTACCCTATCTAACAGCCAAGCTTAGGGCTACAAAAACTACAGAGAGCACATAATAATACAATGAAGCTACTATAAAATTTATTAGGGCTAGCACTTCTACCAATGCATCACAAAAGTCATTCTCTAAATAACCATAATAATAATAAGCATTTCAAAATAATAAAGTAACCCTAAAAGTACCACTGAACTGTATGAACTAAATACACTAACAGATAGATCATGAATTTAGAAATCTAACAAAATTTATTTTACGATAAATAAATAAATTTAAATGAACTCTAGAGATGAAGAAAATGATATGAATGAGTAGAGCGTGATTTTTAGATGAATTTAGGAAAAAAAATCAATGGAATCGGAGTTCGTACGAGGGAGATATTGATTGCACAAGGTGGCTATTTAATTAATTCTGAAAATAAAAATGATATTATTGGAGGAGGCTAATCACGCAATTGGACTTGTTGACTTACACATGGTTGTGGGTCTTTGGTCCATGACGTGATGAGGGGGTGCTGGTTCAATTATGTAGGTCAAGGAATTAATGGAGGAGACTTGAGTGGGTCTTTAATCCAAGGAATTAATGGAGAAGACCACGGGTCAAGGAGATAATGGAGAAAGAGAATGAAGGAATTTTTGCATGCTAGCTAGCTCGGTCGATTACAGCTCGGGGAGAAATCGATAGACGCAGCTTTCACTGGCAAGAACAGAGGAACTTGATTTAGGAGGAAGAAGCAAGTGAGCAGCAAAGCGGGATGGCTTGGGGGCTTGGCGTGATAGGAGGGCTGATCAGCGTATCCTTTTAAAGGCAGGAGATGCGGGGATAGAGGTAGAGCTTGCAGTGGGAAGCACGCCCGACGTGCACGACACACTTCGGTGGAGTCAGCGCGATGTGCGTTAAAAAATTTTTCGGAGCGATTAGCAGACGAAGTAAAGGCGTGACAGCGACGCATCGTGAGGTCGGTGGCTAATTAGCTTGCTTAATGTTAGTAAAGCGCTGCTGCTACATGAAATGCTACTTGGATGAATAGTGGTTTCTATGGTGAACTGTGTTTAGCTACTGACCTGCATGTCAAGTACTACAAAATCTACAGTAACGAAAAAGTTTTAGATTTTTACCAGAATATTCTCAGTGATTCCTATAAGATAGCAAACCGATTGGTCGGTTAGTTGTAGACATATTGAAGTTGGTGTTAGCATAGAGTAGCTGAGCTTATCGAAAGCCTTCTTGGGCATGACACTGACGCTTGCGCCAAGATCGCATATTGCATTCTCAAAATTCTGGCTTCCGATTGAACAATCAATAGTGAGGCAACCTGGATCCTTCTTCTTGATGGGTGAAGTGTTGAGGATGGCCGCACTACACTCCTCCATTAGCTTAATCACTTTGGTAGAGGGCAGAGGTCTTTTGTTGTTGAGGATGTCTCGGAGATACTTCGCGTACGTAGGTACCTGGATGGCATCTAGCAACAGAATATTGATATATAACTTTTGAATTACCTCCACAAATTTACCAAACTGCTCTTCCATTTTGGCCTTTCTATTTCTGTGTGGAAACGGTAGGAGAGTGGTGTCACGAAAATCTTGCGGTAGTTCTTGCTCGTGTGGTAAAATTTCATCATCTTCCTTCTCTTCTTCTTCTTGCACTACCGCCGGTGTCTTACCTACCCCTTTTGGGTATGGTGGATCACGAGTAGACTTGCCACCTCTTATGGTTATAGCTTTGACCTTCTCAAGGTTAGTGGCAAAAGGCAGAGCACAAGCTAACTAGGCTAATTGCACTTCTATCTTTTTATTGAAAATGATTTGTTCTTTAACAGTAGAAGAAAACTATCCATTTTAGCATTTATACTTTCTAGGATTTTATCATTAAAAGTAAGCCTTTTGTAATGCTATCATTAATTCTAGCTTGTTCTGAGATTAAATATCTCAAGGGTGGTTATCTAGAATTGGTAGAATTATAATAATTACCTTAGTACCTACCTTGGTTGGTCGATCGAGGTTGACTCCATCCTTACTTCTGTTGTTGTGGAGCAGAGTTGTTAATGATGGTGTTAATATCTTCCTGTGATTCAGCGAACTCAACTCCTAAATATTCTTCATATTTGTTCTGAGCATTGAATGCAGCTTGAATGGCTTGATGATCTATGACGATCTTTCTTGTAACTGTAACACCCTAAAATTTTGAAACAATTAAAAATAGGAAAAATATGCTTTTTATACAATTTTATGAGCAAACAAACCTAGAAGAATAATAATTTTTATTTACTTAAAATCAAATATAAGGGTAGAAACATGATTGAGCATTCATGCTGCTGCATTTGAATTTTTGTGTTGAGTGGTTTGAATCAAATTCAAAAGAGGATTCAAAATCTTTTTGGAAAAATGCTTTGAAAAATTAGAAAAAGAAAAAGAAAAGGAAAACCATCTCCTATTCGGTTTTGGCCCAGCTCAGCCCGGCAGCGCGCTGCCTCGGCCTGCCCTCCCGCGCGCAGCCCGTCTTCCTTCCCCCGCTCCCCCGCTCCCCCGCTTCGCTTTCTTGGGCCGAGCCCAGCGAGCCGGCCGCTGGCCCAGTTACCGCGCGCGCGCCTTCCCGTCCTCTTCCCGTCGCTGACAACGCAGGCCCTCATGTCAGGGTTACCTTCTTCCTTCCCACGCCACCGCCGGATCCTTCTTTCCGAAAATCACTGACACTGAATCCACCTCCCTATCCCCACTTTCCTTACTCGGTGCGCCTTTGGGCTATATAAGCATGGGTGTCGTGCACAGCCGCCCTCATCAAACCTTTTCGCAGCGTCGGCCGAGCTCCCGAGACGCCACTGCGAGCTAGAAGCCCTAACTCGCCACCACCGTCCGCCTCTCCAAGCCGCACGCCTCCCTTGGTTCATCACTGGCTTTGTTTTCGCTTGTGGTGAGTTCGCATTGATGCGCTCTACCCGTTGGTGTTTTTTTTGCGAGGTAATGCTCTGTAGCGCGAGGAAGCCATCTTCGGCCATGGCGCCGCCGCGGAAACCGCCGCGCGCATCCCTGTTCCGGCCGGAGCACCGCCTGGCTCTTCCCCGATCCAATCTGGAACGTCCATTTTAAATCTAACGGCTGTAAATAGAAGATACCGGTTCGGCCGATACTTTTGCTAAAGAACCCCTATACTTTTTAAGTATGGAACCCGCAGTCCAAGGTGTATTACCAATTTACGTTTTCTTTTTCGTAAAGCGTATTTTGATCGCGTAACTTCAGAAAATACGTTTTCACTTATTTACAGTTCTGCCATTATGTTAAATTGTGCGTAGAATCTCCGTTTTAACTCCGATTTGACCCGTTCAAATTGCGTTAGGTTCGTATTTGCGAGCTCTACATGTTGGTAGTACTGTACAGTAGGTTTGTGACAATTTATTTTTGAGTTTGAATTAAAGTAATTATTTTTCTATAGAAAATCTTTGTAAATTCGTAACTTCGTCGTTTTAGCTCCGTTTTTCGTGATCTTTGCGTCTGTATGATCCTAGCGAGTTGTAGATTCATTTTAAAGACTTTTTATCTTATTTTATTACTTTTGGTGTACTGTTCTAATTATAGTTTTGTTTGTCTATGTATGATTGTCTCTGGATGTATGTTGTTGCTGTTGTTGATCGAGTATAGACGGTGAGCAATTCGTTGGGGATCAAGAGTCATTCTACGAGCAAGATCTTCAGGACCAGTTTGAGAAAGACAAGTATAGCATAGGATTATCCTTGTTGTCCTATTCATAATACACAAATAATATCATTATGCATCTATTCCCTTGTTAAGGATGACTTAGTGTTGATCTTACACCTTGATACCCATTATATTGAATTGAGTAGTATTGCTAGTGATTAAACATGAACTATGATCATGTAAATTGAATAATGGAATATGCAACAAATATTAAAAGATGATAATGATTAATGTTTAAAGGGGACTAGAGCATGGGGTTATTTTTGATGCTCTAGTTACTCTCCTTAAGGACTCATCTGTAAGCGAACATCCGAGATTTATAGTACAACTGTGAGGGCTATATGGCTCTAGCTTTAGTTATATAGAAGGACCTTTTCTAGCTTGTTAGTGGTAACCTTTTTGGCGTAAGAATGGCTTGACGAATCGGGTATAGTGCGGCCTCTGTCCTTATGTGTATAGGCTGCGTGTCATTGTGCCATTTGAAAGGGAGGCTCTACATCTGTTTGCCGAGTGAATCTAATGTCCCTAACTTGTTAGATGAACCTTCAAAAGACTTCATAGTGTTTCCCTACCTGCTCACCTTGGGAGTGTTTTGGGAGTAATTAACCCGGGCATATGGGCAACACGACTCACAGTGAAAGTGTACAACCTCTGCAGAGTGTAAAACTATTATAACAGTTGTGCTCACGGTCACGAGTGGCCTTGGACCCTTATGGAATAGTTGATCATTAATAATGGATATGTTTTTGCTATTCGTTAATCATTTCACATGGATCATATGTTTA
The DNA here is from genome assembly GCA_022457205.1 of Saccharum spontaneum. NCBI lineage: Eukaryota > Viridiplantae > Streptophyta > Magnoliopsida > Poales > Poaceae > Saccharum > Saccharum spontaneum. The sequence goes on from CM039590.1 coordinate 47,139,241, forward strand.
TTGTTTACATTGAGACAATTTGATGATATTGATATGCTAAAATCATGCTAAATAAAAGCTACATGTTGATAAACCAATGTCATGCCTTTGAGCCTCATGAACCCCATGTTACACTTGTTGAGTACGAGTTGTACTTACGCTTGTTTATTTTTCTTACTAGGATAAAAATCCCGGATGGGTAACAGATGGTGCAAATAGTGACTACTACTCCTACTTCCCTGAAGATTACTAGACTTGCAGTCAACCAGTCAATGTGCCTGTGATTGGAGCTACCATGAGATATTTATATTTTTACTTCCGCTATATTTGTGTAAAGACTATGTGTTAATAATCGTGATGTAATAACATTTGTGATGACACTTCCGTTATAATTTGTTAACTTATGTGTGATTGATCTCTGGGCACACATAAGAGTATGCATTCCATTTGGTCTTTAAATGGGTGTGACAGTAACTGTCTCACTGTTCGAGCCAATTCATCAGTACAACCATCTTGCTTGACAGTGCACAAACTTATTTTGGAACTTCTTCACTCTTATGGCATGATTGAATATTGCATGTTGTTCAGCTTTGATTTGCTGCTATCTTTTCCATAAGAACTTTAGCTTTTCTAGCAGTGAGTGACATAAATAATCCTCCACCAGTGGCGCCAAATTGTTCACAAGACTTCTGAATTAATCCATAATAGAACGTTTGTATGAGCAACCATTCTTCTATTCCATAATAAGAACAATTTGAGATGTATCCTTGAAAACGCTCTGATGCTTCTAGAATAGGTTCACCTTTTTGCTGATGAAAATCTGTAATCTTTCCTCTTAAGACATTGGTCTTGCCTACTGGGAAAAACTTTTCTAGGAAGGCTTTTGAACATCTTGTCCATGTGTTGATTTGATCTTTGTTGGTGCAAAACCATTGCTTTGCTCTTCCCTCCAGTGAGAATGGAAATAAATGAAGTAGTATGATATCTTAAGCAATGTCCTTAATGACGATGGTGCTGCAAATCTCTAGAAAATTATCCAAATGAGCACTAGCATCTTCATGTGTCTTTCCACTGAATGTAGTAGCTCACACCATGTTGATGAGACTTGGCTTGAGCTCAAATTCAAGGTTGTTGGTGTTGAGTGTTGGTCCAATACGAACGTTCTCGGTGCTTAGAGTAGAGAATTCACGCAGAGTCTTCTTAGCCATGGCTTCACAAACTGATGTTAAGCTTCATCTTGATTTGGTTGATTCTGATTGATGAAAGTTGGTGGATCACAACCAATTCTGTACTTACCCTGTATAAAATACATAGACAAAGACAAAACAAGGATAAGCCGGCTAAAGCAAAGGTTATGATTTATCTATAAGTATTTATTTCTATTGCCATATTACTCTTCCTTCCCCGACAACTACTCCAAAAATGCTTGTTGACATTTCTTACATCACTATGTACTAAGTTGTCATCCCTAGCATGATGCCAAAAATGCTGGTAATTATAACTACACTTAAAAACTCTAAATAATATCAAAACATAAGTATCTGCAAGCGCACAGATAAATCACCATTGTAGCATTCTACTCAAGAGTATACCGAGTATCGTTATTTATTTTAATCCCAAAGAAAGGACCGTGAGATAAATGTTCATATGGCTAACTATAAATGTGTAGACCTATGATAAACTAACCACTCTTATACTTTAGCAGGGGTAAGTCAAGTAAAAAATAAATAAATGATCATAAATGCAATACGATAATGGTATTCTAGAGATAAAGAATAGAGACTCAACTAATGTAGTATGGCTAAGCTCAAGATTTGGTTAGAGTAAAAGATTCCTAAGTCATTCCTAAATACTAAGTCTTTTGCACACTCAAGCATATATATACTTTCATCTATAGCATAACTAAATCAGAAAGTAAGCATAAGGAACATCACTAGGGAGGATTAGAAACATAGTCGTCCCCTCCTTCGAGATCGGGTTCTACAAGTCCTACACACGGGGGATGGACTACATAGGACTCAACGGGTCTGTCACACTCGCGATCTACCACATGACTCAGCATGTGGGGGGGCATTCGCAGATAAATAATATCTAAGCACCATGCTTACATAATTCGTACCACCTAACTCTCTCGAGAACTAAATTAGGCACTCTATGAACATATGCATAAATTCATCATCAACTATAACTATATCAAATATACAACTAGAGCAAACTAAGAACATAATAAATAGCAACATAATAATGAAATAGAACAAAGTCATAAATGAGATGCAATGGCTAATTACCAGTCTCCAAACGAATAGATCCGAAATCCCGAGCAAAATAGCCCAACTCTACTCGAACCTTGCTAGAAAGCCTATACTAAGAACTTGAAGAACTAGAGCTCTCTCTCTAATATCTGGAAACCCTAATTTTTTATCTACTCTTGACAAATGAATTGTAGGATACAATGATATATCTCAGGGGGGTCAGGGCCTGTATTTATAGTCCTAAGGATGGAACGTCAGCCTTCGGATCCAACTTGAAGCAATGGTGTAGATGTGACCCTAGGAGGCGGTGGAGGAATGTTCCAAAAGCTCGTGGCCAGATCTCTCTGTGGGGGGCCAGGCGGCCTGATGGTGGGGCCGGGCTGCCCCACCTAGCAGCCTTTGCTCCTTCACTTCGGTCTGGTGTCTTCTACAATCTTCTGGTGCATATTTCATCGCGGTTAAGTTTCGTTCCTTTTTGATATTTCAATCCTCCTTTTCTTGTTTTCTAGAATAACCCTGCTAAAAATATAAATTCACCAAAATTTGTGAAAATTGTCAGTTAAAACCCCAAAGTTTCTATTGGTGACCATTTCTATACACAAAGTTGACGGTTTATGATGGATGATAACTACCGTCAACAAGGAGAAAAGTAGAATTAGGTTAGCCACCATATATCCATCATATATATCCACACACATGCATATCTTGATTTGATTATATGATTCAACTCTCTTTGGATCCATTGTTTGACTTTATAATATATGTATTACAAGTATGCTCTAGCTTTCTCCCTACCTATGAACTCCACATAAAGCCTTAGTAATAGGAAGAGAAAAGGCAAAACATCATTGTTGCCTTAGGGAGGATGAACAAATACCACATAAATAGAGAAACTTGAGAGTGTCATATAATGGAATCTCTGAGTTTTATTTTGAAAATTTATTAAAAAAAACTCCAGAACAATAGTGAAACAAAGAACTTGAGACATAGTGCTTGACTTGATTATTTTGTCTTTCAATTGCTCAAGACCCAAGTGAAGGCTAAGAAGCCCCATGGTCGAAGGTAATATAGGTAAGTCTAAAAGTCAGATCAGTTTATTCTAATCCAGAGGAGAATTTTTTATTAAATGCATGTGTACATTTGAGGAGTGAAAGCATTGTAGCAACTCCTGATCCATTACTGAGTTTGGCTTTGCTCAGAGACTAGAAAAGGTTAAGTGCGGCAGAGCTTATTGATGGTCCTTAACATCAATCATAACCCATCAACATAACTTGTATAAATGCATAAAAATGATCACCAATATAAGTTTAGGGTTTAAACTAATAAATTTCATGAGTTTTGGTGAATCTGTATTTTCAGCAGGGTTTATCCAGAAAACCATCAAGGAGGACCTAATCGTCAAAGGAAACAATGGAATTCCACCGCAGAAACAACGTGGGAAGACTCTAGAAGACTCTAGGAGGCTCTCCACCGAAGATGACTGTGAGAGGCTAAAATATGGGGCCGACCGGCCCCACCTACAGGCCAGCCGGCCTATGGGGTCTATAAGTCATTCTCTCCTTCGTATGTCGGTTTCCCACCACCTCCGAGATTGCATCTACGCCATTATTTCATGTCGATTTGATCCGAGGGTCTAGAATTAATGCTCCGACATATATATACAGCCCTGTACCCCCTCCCTCAGGTCATTTCTGAAACCCTAATTCATATCTCACATTCAAATCAACATACACCAGAGGGATTAGGTCTAGAGCTCTCCAATATAGTAGATTAGTAGCTTGGGAGTGAGGGTCGAGTTGGGCTCATGCTCAAGTTTTGGATCTAGTCTTGGGGGCTCGGTAAAGCCTTGTATCTTCACTTCTTTATCATGTAAGACTTATTATCAATATATCATATTATCTACATGGCTATGCTTACTTTGAATATATATCTTACTTAGTTACAATGTTTTCCTAAACACTAAACAGTAAACAGTCGGTCACCCTTCGTTTAGCATTTAGACCATTTAAACGGTGTTTAAACAGAGTTAAACGGCCTAAACGGTTTGTACAATAACAATAAAATATACATATTTATGTAGGTAAAAATAAAATTTGCTAGAACCCATACGTGTTTACACATGTAAAAATGAAATATTCTACCAAATAATCTTGTTGGAAGAAATTTAAATCCCACAATATTTCATATAATTATAATGTTAATTAGTTTCATGTTGATTGTGATAGACGTAGTCCTTTAATTCACTCAATTATGGATTAAATGGTTGTTTAGCTCATTTAATCACGTTTAATCTGATTTTGTTTAGATCGTTTAGACGGGATTGAATGGTTTAAATGGGTTTAAATGGCCCAACCGTTTAATTCACCGTTTAGGGTCTAAACAACACGGCTAGCTTCGGTTTACCGTTTAAACGGTGTTTAAACGGACTAAACGGTTGTTTAGGTGAACAGTGCTTAGTTATGGTTATCACTACTTCTGTGTGCGGCTTCATAGAGCGCTTGGCTTGCTAGTTTACCGGTTGGGCTAAGTAGCCGAGTCTCATGTAAGCATGGTGCTTATACGATGCTTTGCCTGTGAGTGCACCCTGTTCTCTGGTTGGGTGGTAGCAGCGGGAGGTGACAGCCCCGTCTATCCTTTGTAGTCCACTCCGAATTGAGCAGGTTCTTAAATTGTAGGACCGTAGTCGCGTCGGTAGAGTTATCTATTCTGAGTGCTCCACCGTCTAAGTGGCGTCCCGAAGTGCACAAGAGTAGAGTTAGTCTTAACTATAGTTGGATGTATATATACTTTGATCATGTAATAAGAATGTCATAGGAATCTACCTCACCCGTTGTTCTCCTGAGTTAACTAGTTTATATTATCTTAGTGACCTATTCCCTGAGTGTCATTATGCTTAACTTCTGTCATTATATTTACCCCTTGCTCTAGCTATGTTCAATAAGTCTTTACTCCATTGTTTTCCTGTGGTAAAATATAAATAACGATACCTAGAATACTGGCGGTAAAATGCTACAATGGTATTCTGTGTACTTGCGAAATCCTTCATATTCTATTTGCACTTAATAAATACCAACAGTCTTCATACAACATCCACTCACACAATAAGAGTGAAGAAGTACCAGAAGAGATGTGTGCACTGTCAACCAAGATGGACGTATTGTTGAATTGGCTTGAACTACGAGCCAATTACAAGAAATATTGTCAAGCCATTCAAGATGCTTTTAACACCCAAAACATATGTGGAGAATATTTGAGGATTGATTTCCCTGAATATCAATAGGATGTGAACATCAGTGGCAACAATTCAGGTTCACAACAACAGAGACAAGGATGGAGGCAACAGCAACAATAGACAATTTACCAAGGTAAGTACCTAGGCAATAATTATAATTCTTCCAATCCTAAGCAACCATCCTTGAGAGACTTAATCTTAGAACAAGCTAGGATTAATGAGAATATTTCTAAAAAGCTTACTTTTAATGATAAGGTCCAAGAAAACATAAATACTAAAATGGATAGTTTTTCTTTTGCTATAAAAGACCAACTTAGCTATAATAAAAAGATAGAATCTCAATTACCTCAGTTGGCCGCTGCTCTGCCTTTTGCCACTAACCTTGAGAAGGTCAACACCATAACCACAAGAGGTGGCAAGTCTACTCGTGATCCGCCATATTTGACAAGGACAGGTAAGACACCGGCAGCAATATCGAAGGAAAAAAGGACGATGAAGTTGAAGAAGTTGAGCCACAAGCACAAGAAATGATGCAAGATTTTTATGACACCACCTTCCTACTGTTTTCACACAAAAATCTAAAAGCTAAAATGGATGAGCAGTTTGGTAAGTTCGTAGAGGTAATCTAGAAGTTATATATCAATATTCCTCTGCTAGATGCTATATAGGTACCCATGTATGCGAAGTATCTTAGAGACATCCTTAACAACAAAAGACCACTTCCCACCACTGAGGTAATCAAGTTAACGGAGGAGTGTAGTGTCACCATCCTAAATATATTACCTGTCAAGAAGAAGGATCTAGGATACCCCACTATCGATTGTTCGATCAAAAACCAAAATTTTGAGCATGTGCTATGCAACCTTGGCGCCAGTGTTAGTGTCATACCCAAAAAGGTCTTCGACAAGCTCAACTATTCAACACTTACACCAACATCGATGTGCCTGCAACTAGCCGACCAATCGGTCTGCTACCCCGTGGGAATCATTGAAAATATTCCAGTAAAAATAAGAAACTTCTTTATTCTAGTGGATTTTGTAGTACTTGACATGCAGGAGGACATGAAGACACCCCTCATACTTGGGAGACCCTTTCTGAGCACTACAAATGCGCACATTGATGTCAGAGCCAGAGAAATCAAATTCCATATCAATGGTAAGGAAGAGCGATTCGCCTTATAAACCAAGACCGAAACAATGCGCCAATTTATAATGGTGTGAGAAACAAGTGCAACCAACAAGGTCTCCATCTCTAGGACCGATTAATGCACCCGACGAATAAACAAGAATGGAGAAGTCTGATTTATTGGACTCAAAATTCTAAACCCTCACGGGGAGGAAGATGAGCAAGTATTTGGGCAAGTTCAAGCGCGCAGTGTCGTTCCATTCGACGAGAAGCTCACGAGCAAGCATCGACATGCAGATTAACGCTCCATCTCCCATTGTCGGAGCGTCGTCCCAGTCTTCCCCAGTTGAGAGAAATATTCTTCTAGAAGAGAAGCAGCTCAAGCTCCAAAACAAGCCGGAGAAGGAAGCCTACAAGCAACTGAAGACCAGAAGGTTCATTCTCACTCCTGCTTATGACCCAGCCCTCCTACAGTCAACAGGTATGAACACTAAATTTGAAATCATTTTCAGAACTATTGGATGAGAGAATGTTCGGGAAATTGATGAGCCGGGGTCTAAGCTTTTAACCGCTGAATTTCTATGCACCTTGGAAATCACTGATTCTTAAGTTTTATTTAGACTTTTTGGAAATATGCATTCCATTTAGATCCACCCAAAAATATTTTACTCCTACACTGGGGGTAAGCACCAAAAATATGTTTGATAGGTTTTTCACAAAATAAATGCTCCAAGTTCTTGTTGCTATCTCTCAAAATTTCTATTACAGAAAAGAAGCATAGGCTATGCAAGAGTTATTCATAAAAAAAAGAGAAAAGAGAATTGAAAAAATGGACAAGTGTCCAAGATGCCCGCCTAAAAAATGAAAATGAGATTAATAAGATAGCCATGTTTTCTTACAATTGTTTCCAAGTTTTAAAAGAGAGATATATTTTCAAGGAGCATAGTAGAATTAGGCTAGCCACCATAATATCCACCATATTCCACAAACATGCACATCTTAATTTGATTGTATGACTCAACTCTCTTTGGATCCGAGGTTTGACTTCACAATATATGTATTGCAAGTATGCTCTTTCGTGATATCGCTATTCCAATGAGATCCACATAAGCCTTAGTTGTAGGAAGAGAAGGCAAAACATCATTCATTGTCTTAGTGAGGATCCACAAATACCACATATATGAGAGACTTGAGAGTGTCATACAATGGAATCTCTAAGTTTTATTTTGAAAACTTACAAAAACTCTGAAATAATGGTTGAACAAAGAACTCGAGACATAGTGCTTGACTTGATCGTTATGTCTTTCAATTGCTCAAGACCCAAGTGAAGGCTACAAGTCCCATAGTTGAAGGTAATATAATATGGGTATGTTTAAAAGTTAGATCGGTTGACTCTAAGCCAAAGGAGAATTCTTATTTGAACGTATTTATACTTTTGAGGAGTTGCTACAATGTTTTCAAGAATCTTAAACTCCTGATCCACTGTTCAGTTTGGCTTTACTTAGGGACAAGCAAAGGTTAAGTTTGGGGAAGTTTGTTGATAGTAGTTATCACCATCATAAACTGTCAACATAACTTGAAATAATGTATAAATTTGATCACCAACATTGACTTAGGGGTTTAAACTGACAATTTCTATGAGTTTTGGTGAACCTATATTTTCAACAGGGTTTATTCTAGAAAACCATCAAGGTGGATCAAAATGACAAATTAAATCACGCTTATCTATTGCATAAACAACTCCAGAAGGTTCCAAAGGATACCAGAAGCCACGCCACCGAAGCAGACCTAGAGAGAATGAGAGGTGGGGCAGTCAGCCTCTGCTTTGAAAGTTGGTTCTCCACCGCCTTAAGGATTGCATCTTCGCCGTTTATCCAAGTCAGTTTGATCTGAGGGCTCAGGATTGATGCTCTGGCCTATATATACTAGCCCCGCCCCCTCCTTGAGGCATCTATGATCAGTCATAAATCAAGATTAGACCAGAAATTAGGGTTTTCAGAGAGAAGAGAATAGAGCTCCAATACTTCAAGTTCTAGTATAGGCTAGCTAGCAAGGTTCGAGTAGAGTTTAGGCTATTGCTCAGGATTTCAGATTCGCCGTCTAGAGGATGCTATAGCCATTGTATCCCTCTTTATTTATGACTTTATGCTACTTCAATATTATGTTGCTATTTATTATGTTTCTAGTTTGCTCTAGTTGTATATTTGATATAGTTATGATTGATGATGCATTTATGCATATGTTCGCAAAGCGCTTAGCTCAATACTCGAGTGAGTTAAGTGATCGATATTATGTAAGCACGGTGCTTAAATATTATTTGCCTACGGATGCACTCTGCACTCTGGGTCATGTGGTAGATCGCTAATGTAACACTATCGTTGAGTCCTTGGTAGTCCACTCCCCGTTTGTAGAGCAAGTAGAACCCGGTTGCGAAGGGAGTCAAGCTCTATTCTTGATCTTCCTTAGTAATGTTCTTTATGCATAGATCCAGAGTTAATTATGCTATAGATGAGAGTGTATATACTTGGGTGTATAAAATACTTAGTAAATATGGAATGACTTAGGAGTCTTTTGCTCTCAACGAATCTCCTGCCTAGCCATACTATATTTATGAGTATCTATTTCTACCTCTGGAATACCATCAATACCTTACACTTATCATTTATTTATCACTTGACTTACCCCTACAATAGCATGAGAGTGATTTTATCATAAGTATACATATTTGTCAATATCTCTATGCCATCCCATAGCTCCTCCCTATGGATAAAATATAAATAACGATACTTGTTATACTCTCAGGTAAAATGCTACAATGGTACATTATCTGTGCGCTTGCGGATTACTTTTATCATATATGATTTTCTCTAAATTTACAAGTGTCATTAATAATTACCAACCAATGCATTTCAGCATCATGCTTGGAATGACAACTTAGTAAAGAGTGATGCTAAGAAATGCCAACAAACAAGCAAACCGGTAGTAAAAGAACAAGTGCTTAATTATCTCTTCTTTGTGACAAAAGCAACAAGTTTTACTACCTTGGCAATTGCGCTTAACTAGGTTATCCTTTGTCAATATAACTCCTCATCGTAGGTACCACAGGAAAATTTTTATTTTCAGTGGGGCTTTCACTTTCTAAATGAGTTTGTTAATGTTTGGGATATTAGTATGTAATAACGCTTGATAGTGTGACTTCACCGAGAATTTTCCATTTGGATGTAAATTCCAGTGAAACTCATCTTGTTCATGGGCCAACTCTATATTAGCAATACATGGCAACAAATTGTTCCACGCTGCTAATTTGGGACCAATGAGGTCTCTTCACCAAGATAGGTTTGGTGATTGACCAGAAAGAACCTCCACAATGGTAATGTATTTAGGTCTGGCAATGTTGTAAAGACATGGGTAATGTTCTTGTAAAGATGAATTCCCTAGCCATTTGTTTTCCAAAAATGTACTTCCGTTCCATCCTTTACAATGAAGGATCCAAAGCAGAAAAAGTCTCGCTTCACCTTCGTAAGACTAGACCAGAAATGTGAATCCCCATTTTTCCATTCCACTTGTATTAATGGTTTGGCGCCTAAATATTTATTGCTGAGTAATTGTTGCCAAGTCCCCTATGTGGTAAGTAACTTCAACAATCATTTACTAAGTAGAGCAATATTTTTATTATGCAGATCATAAATTCCAAGACCTCTTTGGTCTTTGGGCTGACATAATATGCTCCATTTAGCTAAACGATATTTCATTTTTTTTCTCATCACCTTGCCAGTAAAATCTAGACCGGAAATAATCCAATTTCTTTTGGACTCCTTTTGGCAAGGCAAAGAAGGACATCATATACATTGGTAGGCTGCTAAGCACTGGATTTATCAATGTTAAGCGTCCCCAATTAAAAGATGTTTCCCTTTCCAACTACCCAGTCGCCTTTCAAAACATTCCTCAACCTTCCTTCACTCAGCATTCCTAATCTTCTTAAAATGTATAGGAATTCCCAAATACCGAATTGGAAAATCACCAGTACAACAGTTCGATGTATTGATCAAGGTGGTCTTGGGCATTTGGATGACTGAATTTAAAAAAACTAGGCAAATTCATTACTCATATGAATTAGGGTGCTTTAGAGGAGTTCTACACAGATTAAAGTGTTGTAACAATTAGGTGAAAATATTACTTGTCCACACCTGAATTTCTATTTGCACCAATTACACCTAGAAATTACAACAAATAATCATTGTAACTCTGCACTACAAGTTTAGTGTATGTAAATCCAGCATAAGTTGGTATTAACTAAAATTGGAGTGTGAGAGAGAGAAGATTTTCACCTAAATCTTAGTTTTATTCTCAATTCTACCTAGAAATTACACGAAAATAAAAAACTAAAATTGAAATGTGGGAGAAAAGCTTCCACCCAAATGTGTGCGAGAGACAAGTTCTCGATAAAAAAGGATTAATAATGGGAAAGAAAAAAAAAGGGAGCGGGGGAGGATTTTCATCGAGTAGATAATTCCGATGGAATTTATTAGTTTATTTTTTTGAGCAAATAGAATTTATCAGTTGCACCACGCCAGTAGGGGAGCCCGCGGGCCGCCTCTCTTAACCATAACCATTGCAAAAAAGGAAAAAGTAAATATTTTTTTAGTGGAAGGAAAAAGTAAATAAATAAGTTGCAAATCTCTGTTTGGGCCAGGGCCACCTATATATACTAGTCTAGATTATGAGTTTGGGTCATAAACTCTATTTTACTCCCTCCGTCCCAAAATATCTGTCGCTTTCGCTTCCCGAGAAACAACTTTGACAAAATATATATTAAAAAATATTAATATTTATGATACATAATTGATATCATTGGAAAGATTTTTGAATCTAGTTTTTTAATAAATTTATTTGGAGATATAAATATTGCACGTATTTTTTACAAATCGAGTTAAACTTGTGGCACAAAAATCGAAAATGACAAATAAACTGGAACAGAGCGGGAGTATACTGGACGATATCTTCGGTCCAATGTATCATTTCAGTACACTGGACTGAGGACAACAGGAACGACCCTATGAGGTCCAACTTGTTTGTTGGATCTTTGGACCAATTAATACGGCAGCCAATCCCTTGTAACGTTTCATCATCATCAAATCAAATAAATAAGCAGGGTTTGTTCGTTATCTAGATGTAATGGCAACTGAAATGAAGATAGCACTGGCTGTTGATAGAATCCACAAGCCAATCTATATATGCTGGTAACTAACTTTCTACATTGAAGGGCTTGGAGATCCGTGTGGGAACAAGCAAATTGAGTGTAGTAGTTATTGTTGATTATTAAATTTCCTGTGATGAAGCTGCTTGTACGTCTAATGTAATGTCTATATATATCGATCAAAGAGCATATTGTGATCTTATCAGTGTCGATCAACTTGTCAAGATATATCAGTCCAATTCCTGAGAATGCGTTCGTAGGAATAGGTGTATGAAACTCAAGCTACGAAGCCGTGGCTCCATCCGTTGGTGTGATTTGAATGTGATGCCCGCACGGACGTACGCATGGCCAGATGAGTCGTCTCGTCTGTCTCTGGTGTTGTTGGTCCACATATCTACTTTGAACAAGAAGGGAACGAGGAAAGGAGAGAGCAAGACTCTGAAATGGACCGCTGAACGACGGCTGAAGAGTGAAGCCGTGCTCTGTGCGCTGCACCAATGATAGGTTCACCTCGTGCCGTGCTTGAGAGAACTGTACTCTGATTAAATCGATCCATCGACCAGGAGACACGAGTCATGGATCGGGCACTGTAGCAACCCCAGCTACAGCGCCTCTCTCTAGCTAGGCCCAGCATGAGTGCATGGATATATAATGAGGGCAAGCGGATCCCAACGGCCAAGTCCCGGTAGTTAGGCCGTGCGATGCAGATGGCAGATGCAGTAGCGCAGGCAGGCAGGCAGGAAACGCACCTCCCATTCATCATCCATGCATGCATCTGTTGCTTGCTGCCTCTCTGCTCTGGTAATAGCTAGCCTCATCAGATTCGCCCATGCACGACGCCACGATGCATGGAGCATGCATGGTCCCTCCCGGCCGGGCCGGTCGTCCCGTGGACACGCACGGCATACGGGCCGGCATGGACCATGCATGGATAATACGGACCACGTACTACGTACGTACTCATGTCACGCAGCAGCAGCAGCAGCATGTACGCTGGACCAGGAAAATACGTACGTATCTACGGACCACCATCTGCCACTGGGCAGGCAGCGACAGTACACGCCTGACGCCTAGTACTACGAGCGAGCGAGAGAGCTTGGCCGCCCAGCACGCACCGCAACGCAGCGCAGCCGGAGCCACGATGGACCATGCATGACTAATCTGGCTGGCGCTCATTATGAGTCTGAGTACGAGCAGTTTCCACTTTCATTTCCAGTTCGCCCGGCTCCCTCGATCTGGGGCCGCCGGGCCGGCCGGGTTTATGTTGGGACGCTGAAGGTTTAATTCGTCCGCGGAGCGATTAGTCAACTGCTACAGAACTCGGCGCTGTGCCTCTAATTTGTCCGTATGTACATGCCAAGTTGCCATATGCCAATCATACATGAGCAGCCCCGTATAGTAATATTCTACTCCAGAGTTGAGTCCAGACCAGATCTGGTTCGCGCACACAGAATTAGGTGAAGTACAGCGTACACAACAGAAACATGTGCACCGCCAAACTAGGAGTACGGCAATATTCGGGCAAGCAGCCATGGCACCGGCCGTCTGCATTGTTTCTCACAACTACCAGGACTCCAGGAGTGCATGACAATCGTGTTTCCGTCAGGACGGAATTGATGAGGGCGCCAAGTTTCCCTTGGAGTTTGAATGGTGTGGTGTCGGAACTACTACCACTATTATATACGGAGTATTTATACAGTACTAATCAGTAGTAGTAGTACTAGTTAGAGAACAACCAACGTGGCCAATGTCTCGCTGAATATTTTGAATCCCTTATTAGTACTGTATTCTGATTCTCGTCCATCGAGCCGTTCGTAGTTGTCCTGTGCGATAGTGCCATCTGCTGCATTTTGCCGCAGCAAAGAGCAACTTGTCCAACCAGCACATGGTTGTGTTTAGATACTTCAAACTTCCAAAAATTTTATAAGATTTCCTGTCACATCAAATCTTTGAACGTATGTATAGAGTATTAAATATAGGTAAAAAATAATTAATTATATAGTTTAGTTGTAAATCACGAGACGAATCTTTCAAACCTAATTAGTCTATGATTGGACACTAATTGTCAAATACAAACGAAAGAGTTACTGTGCTTCCAAAAATTTTACGCACCAACTAAACACAGCCGTAGTAGTCCTGTACCGTACTCCATGCAGGAGAAGCAGATGAGTATTTCTACTATACAGTTACAACTTTACACGAGCCCAGCAGATGACCTCAAATCAAACACAAAGGCCTCGTTTGGCTGGCCGGCTGTCAGCCAGTCAGTAGTGCTTTTCTCTCACACTAATTCAGTACCAGCCACTAGCTAGCCAGTAATACTTTTCTCTCACAGCAAATTAGCACCAGCTATCAACCATCAGCCAGCCGAACAAGACAAAAGTAGGAGTAGCCCTTTTCTTTCTTCTCCGACCCCACGCGTAAAGTAAAAATGTAAAAGTGTAAAAAAGGACCAGGGATGTGTCACTACTCACTATAGCAGTAGTGGCGTATTGCTAACGGACAAAACCAGGCCAGGCAAGAATCCATGGACGCAGGACGCAGTGAGTTAGGAGGTGTCGTGATGTGCGGACAAATCCAGACACTGAAATCGCACCCAAAACAGGCCGGGCCGGCCGGCCGGGCGGCTTCTACCTATCCGCGCATCCACATGCGCAACAGCAGACACGCGGGCCGACCGGCGCGGACAGCGTGCGAGAACTGCGATCCGCGGAAAGGGAGAAAAAACACCACAGAAAAAGGCGCGCCACCCCCAACCCCGGCACGCCCACGCCCACGCCGTTAAACAAACAAAACCATCTGGGACTCCGGGGCTCGGCGGCTCGACTCGACCGCAGATCCCGGCCGGCCGGCGTGCGTCCGCCCGAGATCGCCCACGCCGGCACGCCCAGTAAAAAAACACGGAAAAATTCTACATAAACCCTAGCTATCTTGGGTCGACTACTCCATCCTAAACTATAAAACCAGATATTTTGTCCTGAATTTTTCAAAACCGTTCAAATAACCCCAAACGGTTTTCGACGGTAGTTTTGCTACCATGGCTGCTGACATGGATGACGATGTGGCGATGGCCCACATGTCAGCCACCCCTTTCTCTCCTCTCCTCTCCTCTGTCCTCTGTGCCCATGTTGTTATAGGGCGCGGTGGCGTACCGGCCGTTCCAGAGCTCGGACGGCCTAGCTAGGGTTAGGGTTAGCTCAGCGGAGCTCACCGCGACTTGCTTGACTACACGGCTGAGGCGGAGACAAAGCGAAGAGGGCTGCCGACGTTGAGGGCAGAAACGGCGGCACGAACCGGTGGTCGAGGCGTCGTTTCGGCTTGTCCTGGGCTCCGACGACCAAACTGACAAGCAAATGAGCAACACGGAATCGAGACGAAACCAAAACTAAAGACGAGAGGGCGAGACATTCACTGGATAGAGCTGGCCACGGTGAGGAGATTTGCGGCGGCCACGGTGAACCGTGGTGGCGGGAACCGGCGCCGAGGACGACTCTGGCAACAAGAGACGATGCAACCGGGCTCAAACGAGACGCAAGGACGAGGCGATGCTAGAGACACGAGCAATTGGGCAGAGGTGCAGCAACCGCGACGAATTTTGTCGGCGAGCTCGAGTGGTCGGTGGCGGCGCAGAGAGGGACGACGGTGAAGGAACCAGCGCCGCCGGTGGAGGAGCTTAGGGGAGGAGGCGCCGCCGCCTCGGGCGGGCCCACGCCCGCACCGCCGGGCTGCCAGGTCGTCGCGCCCGTGAGCTCCTCTAGTGAGGGAGATTGAGAGGGAGGCACGGGAGAGTGGGGGAGAGGAGAGGGGAGGGGCGCCGGCGGAAACGAGAGGGGAGAGAAGAGAAAGGGGTGGCTGACATGTGGGCCATTGCCAGTCGTCGTCCGTGTTAGCAGCCATGGTGGCAAACCACCGTCGAAAACCGCTTAGGGGTTATTTAACCGGTTTTGAAAAGTTCAGGGGACAAAATATCTGGCTTTATAGTTTCGAGGTTAAAGTACTCGACCTGAATAGTTGGTGGCTATGTAAACTTTTTTAAAAAAAACACGGGACATTTCTACGAGTACGAGCCGAGAAGCGGCAAAGCCGTCGCGTGCGGCCGGCTAGGGCCATGTTTAGATTGAAAAAAATTTTAACCCGATGAATAGTACCACTTTCGTCTTATTTGGTAAATATTGTCCAATCATTGACCAACTAGGCTCAAAAGATTCATCTCGTGATTTCCAACTAAACTGTGTAATTAGTTATTTTTTTACCTACATTTAATACTCCATATAAGCAGTTAAAAATTGATGTGATGGAGAGAATGAAAAAACTTAGAATTTTAAGAGGAACTAAATAAGGCCTAGGTCGGCAAAGCAGCCAACTAATACTATGCTTGTCAGTTTGGTCACGCGGCGCCCGCAACAGCCAGTGCCCGGTAGCGCGTGCGCGCCCGTCGCTACCGGCCAGCAGCCGGACCAGACAAGGGCCCCTCGCCGCCGTGAACTGATTAATGATTAATTAGTCGTGGACGGGACGGGACCAGCTCATTAATTAGCGCGCGGAGGCGTCTCGGAGAAGGTGACGACGAGACGAGCGGGTCTGCTGCTCTGCTCTGGAAAAATGCTCAATTATTGTCACCTTCCTCGGCCTGCAGACTGGCGAGTGGTGACGAGTCGCGCTCAAGGCTAACTAGTGCATGTTTAGTTCCTAAAAATTTTTAAGATTTTTCGTCATATCAAATGTTTGACACATCATTAAATGTAAATGAAAAAAAACTAATTACACAGTTTGATAGAAAACCACGAGACAAATCTTTTAAGTCTAATTAATTCATAATTTGATACTGATTGACAAAAGTGCTGCAGTAGCCCAAGCCAAAAATTTTCGTGAACTAAACACATCCTTAATTGCTGCGATTTTTTGTCCTTTCCGTCGCTGCCCCAACCGCAGCCCAGAAATCTAGCGCTGGTACGTGTACGTAGGGGTACAGCCACGACGACTTGGCGTGTGAGGCCTTGTTTAGTTCCCCTATTCTTCCCCCAAATTCCACTATGCAAAAAGAAGATTCCCCATCACATCAAAATGTCGGTAAATGCATGAAGTACTAAATGTTGATGAAATCAAAAACTAATTACACAGTTTTGTTGTACTTTACGAGACGAACATTTTAAGCCTAGTTAGTCAAAATTTGGATAATTTTTACCAAATACAAACGAAATGCTACAGGAATTCTAATACAGTGTTTTTCTCCCCAATACTCTCATCTAAACGTGGCCTGAGATTTGCGCCGGTGCACAAGCCGCAAAGCGTGCCATTCGGGTCTCGGGCCGCTGGTACGGTGCTCCGGTCCTCCTCTTTGACTAGACTAGATATGGCTTTTTTTCTGAATGATGATTAGATGGATGATTGGATGAATCATCAACCTCAATTCTTTGACATTTTACGAAAAATACTGTAGATCCGTTTTGTGGAATCTGCGCCCACTCGATTGCCGTAGAGATTTCCCATCACTTATTGCCGTAGAGATTTCGGCAAGCTTAACGATTTTTTTGTGCTTTTCCTGGCTTCGCCCTTAGCCTATTGCATTCTGCTCCGTCTCTTTTCAAAGTCATCAATCATCATATCATACGAACACATATATGATATGGCTCGCATAATGCATAGTTATATGATGCTACTTATAAGGAACCTCAAATCAGTTAATTGTTGCGATCAAATCCAAAACTTGTATATGGTTCTCTAGTCTTGCGTATCGAGTCAAATCTATAACTCTTATAAAGCAAAACCCCACTACCTATTTCTCTTGACATACAAAGCGTCCACCTCAGCAATCCACTATAATTTACCACTAGCAATTTCTTTTGACATACAAGGTGTCCACCTCAGCAGTCCACTATCATTTGCAATTAAAGTTCACTATCACAAGAATTATGATATCTACGTCAGCGAGACACATCATCCACTATGGATACAATCTCCACGATTATGCTAATAAATCTATACATATATTATATCATGTTCTTGCATTACCAACACCATACGTGTACATCTCCTAATTTTTATTAGTTAACATTCTAACCTATTTATATTCCTCCTTCGTACCCGCGGCAACGCACGGGAAATCCTCCTAGTTTGTATCAACATTACATTTCCCCTCTCTTTGTTAATTCCATTCCAAGTCAATAAAAAACCTTAGATAAGTCATTTAATACTCAGAACACTGGAAATAACTTTAGAGAGTGATCTAGGATAAGTGATTTGTTTCTCACACCAAAATATATTTAAATCACATCTTTTCATCACAAGTTATGTAAGGCATATGCATTTTCTTCGTATTATCTCAAAACAAGGAGCTTTTGAAACACAAGGACAAAGTCAAGTGTCACCGTAAATCGTTGGGATATTCTCACATTTCTAGACTTTTAATATTCTAAAAATTCTATGTGACTTTGTTGACCGCCTCCCTTTTGATTTACTAATTAGCCAGCAACAGACTGTATTATCACCTTTGCTTGCAAAGTAGAACTTACTTGTACTCCTAGTTACTCTCTCTGTTCCTAAATAAATAGATTATCATCAAGTTTAGGACATATTAGTATTGACAGAGAAAAGATCGTACTATCCTTCGTTAACTGAAGTATTTGCATAGTAATCGGCGATTGTTCTAACAGCACACTAATTATAGCATTTACGTACTATATGCATCCAACTATAGAAACTCAAGACTAGATTGGGAGCTGGGAGAAGCTGCAGTAAATGCGAAGAGACTTAGAGATTGATTTATTTGTAGACAAATTTTTAACATTTACTCACTGACAGAGGGAATAGAAGTCGATGACCTATGTCGGAAGCACAACTTTGGGAAAAATAAAGAATCCGGAGCCTTGCTTTTGGGCATGGGAAACAAGAGGCGCGGGAGTGCATCAGCTCCCAGTCCAAGAGCTTAGTCCCAGCCTCCGAGGTAGTACTACAAACAAAAGCAGCAATAATTCGGCAAAGCTTCCTCCTCGTGGCAGCTCCAACAATTGGCTTCTAAGCTAAATCTAAGTAATTTTTTATATTTTAATATAAAAAAGAGAAAATCTAAACTCTTACACATCTTTCAAGCGCAAAAAAGATCATGTAATGTTATTCATATTAAAAGCTAGTACATGCTAAAAGATAGCACTATTAAAGAAGCTAACTTAAAGCTAGTACCTAGCTCAAACGATTGCAGTTGCCCTCGTAATCCAAAATGGCTCGGCCTTAATCGCCGTGCCGCCGAAGCAGACCCCTCGCATTCAGCGGGCTGTTCTCGCAGAATTTATTACTCCCACGCTCCCCAATCTCGCATCCCTCCGCGCCAGGCCGATGGGCGCAGGCGCGCAGCCCTCACGCTGCCTCGGCCTGACCGGACGCCGACCCGACGGCGACGGCAGTTATGGCTGACCGAGACGTGACGCGCCGCGACTCCCGACCGTGCGACCGGACGGCACAGCTCAACGGCGTGGCGTGCGCCCCTTCGTTCGAACAGATGAGAACGCCCACGCGTTGCGGGCATATTTACGGGAGTGCCACCTTGCCGTTGCGCTCAGCTCACCTGCCGTCTGCGCGGGGAGCTGAGGAGCAGGATTGATTAGGGCAGGCGGCAGGGAGAGCCTCATGGGCGCACAGTTTACGCACGCTTTGCCATTGGTTTCTGCCCAGTTTCCATGTACTAGCGCTATATTTTTATTATTTGAATATAAATGAATGATTTTTAGTCGCCGGTGGGTGTAGCGCTCCACTCCTGCAGTTTTTAATTCCTCCGAGCCTCGGACTGCACCTACGCCGCGGGCATCAGCATTGTACGCGGCAAAATCGTATGCAGAGCTATCGTCACCCCTGACGAACATGGGAACAAACATTTTCACGCAAATCGAACCACGGAGAGGACTCTCTGCAAACACCTCCAAACCTCCTCCTTAATTTGAAGCGCAGATTTTGAAGCAAATGGAACCACGACGAGGGGGGACTCTGCAACACTGGGTACGGCCGTACGGGGTCCAAAAATCAAAAGGCTAATCCGTTGCGCCAGAGACAGGGCGATCCGTGTGGCCTGCCTCCAGTTTGGATCCATGCCCGTCACGAGCGGGGCAGCGCGGCGCGGACGGCATGCACGCAGCACGCCGGCAGGGGCAGGCAGGCGCGCCCACGGCGCCCAGCCCAGACGAGGAGCCCCAGCGACGGTGATGATGGCGCACCGGGCCAGGCGCAGCAGGACGGGGCGTGCCCACGCTAGCCACAGTCTCTCTCAGGCCCCGTTTAGTTGTGAAAATTTTTGAGAAAAAATTTCTGTAGTATTTTTCGTTGTTATTTGACAAAATTTGTGAAACCATAGACTAAGTAGACTCAAAAGATTCATCTCGATATTTACAGACAAACTGTATAATTAGTTATTTTTTTACCTACATTTAATGCTCCATGTATACGTGTAAGATTTGCGCTCTGTTTAGTTCCCAGAAAATTTTGCAAAATTTTTCAGATTTCCCGTCACATCAAATCTTTAGACACATGCATGAAGCATTAAATATAGATAAAAAAATAAAATTAATTACACAGTTTAGACGAAATGGACGAGACGAATCTTTTAAGCTTAATTAGACCATAATTGGACAATATTTGCTAAATAACAACGAAAAGCGCTACAGTGTCATTTTACCAAAAATTTCGAATCTAAACCATATGGTAGTTACTGTATAATTTTTTTGGCCTTTTTTAGGCATCTAAACACGGCCAATCCCAGCCAAAAAGAGGCGGCCGGACGGCAGCCGCAGGCCGGCAGTTGTAAAAGGAGGCAAGGAGCTGACTGTGACTGACTGCCAAGCAAAAGTCAGGCCGTACTTCGGACAGGTTTTGGTTCATCTTCCTGGATCGCTTTTCGTTCCCAACTTCCCATGCGCTCTCGCCTCGTAGCCCTTGTTTAGTTCCCAAGGCCTTGTTTAGATGTTGGAATTGGGAGGAGAAGTTAGAATAGTGTAGGTCACGTCGTACTGTAGCAACTTTTGTTTTTATTTGGTAAAAATTGTCCAAACTTTGACTAATTAGGCTTAAAATGTTCGTCTCGCAAAGTACAACAAAACTGTGCAATTAGTTTTTAATTTCATCTACATTTAGTACTCCATGCATGTGCCGACATTTTGATGTGATGGGGAATCTTCTTTTTGCATAGTGGAATTTGGGGGTTGGATTTGGGAACTAAACAAGGGCCAAATCCAACCCCTAAATTCTACTATGCAAAAAGAAGATTCCCCGTCACATCAAAATGTCGGCACATGCATGGAGTACTAAATGTAGATGAAATTAAAAACTAATTGCACAGTTTTGTTGTACTTTGCGAGACGAACATTTTAAGCCTAATTAGTCAAAGTTTGGACAATTTTTACCAAATAAAAACAAAAGTTGCTATAGTACGACGTGACCTACACTATTCCAACTTCTCCTCCCAATTCCAACATCTAAACAAGGCCGTAGTCGTAGGAGCACATGCATGCTCACTAGTGCTCCCTTCAATCTTCTTCCAGCCAAACAGCCAGCCACGTGTACCGGAGAGCAGCACGGATTTTAGCCACTGGTAGTCTGGTACTCCGTGCATTGTTCTTTTTTTTTTACCGCCCTCAACGTGTACCGTGTACGGGCGCGGTGTTGCAATGAGCAAATGCTTCGGCAGGTCATAGTACTTAATTTGCTTGGATTTGCCGTAAATGAACGCGAGAGTTATTAATCTCTACCAAGTTTCTGCTTGTATATTAAACCGGGTAATTAATCGCTGTAGTACGTTTTACCTACTGTACCACGCATCGCATTTCTGTTTCTACTAGCACTAGTACAATTTACATGCATGTCATATCGTTACTCTTTTCTTCCTACCATGAAGATATCTGCACCGCTTTGGCATCAGCAACGAGTAGTAAATTTTATTAAAACAACAAATACTAACACTAATTATACATAAGTTTAATCAAACTTAAACTAGTCATAACCTTGCATGCATAGTTATATTCTTTTGTGGATGGAGAGATCTCCCCTTGCATCTACTGTAATTATTTGTATATCCTTCTGTTGTAGTGGAGATGATCGGACACAGGGCCTGTTTGGTTTCCCATGACTAAAATTTAGCTATTAAAATCAATGACTAAACTTTAGTCACTCCTGTTTGGTTCTAGTGACTAAAAGTAATTAAATACCATTAAATCAGTTCAACAAATACCAAACTACTTCTGATGAATGCCCAAATCAGGTGGGGACCAGCAATAATGAGGGGCAGCCATTGTCCACTAGGCACTTTAGTCCACTTTTAGCTACTCTTGGGTGATTAATGTGACTAAACTACTTTAGTCCATTTTTAGTTTGTTTGTTTGATAGTTTAGTAACTAAAGTGACTAAAGTTTCTAAACTTTAGCAGGGGGGCCAGGACCGACCACGGTTCACAAAAATGACGGTTTTGCACGAACAAAACGATCGCCAGGCCGGTCCCGACCGGTATACAGCATTTACAGGTTTGTTGGTGACATACAACTTGCCGAGGGGGCATCATGGCTTGGGTACATTCACGACAACGGGAGCTCATCATGTATATATGTTGTCGCTGTACAAGGTACAGGGAGGTAGGTGTGGTTAGGATGAGTAGTAGATACATAATTATACAGGTTGGTGGCACGTACCGGACCCCAGACCTACGTACGTTACCATAATCTCATTGGTATATCATGAGTCTTTTAGCTTACACGGTCAGTTAATAAAGTGCGCAATCCTTGTGTTTTCTCGTCCTTTCTCATTGTCTAGCACTACGTACGAGATGAGACATGTGGTGTTGTACTGTATGCACGTATGGTCACTCTCATGTAGTAGGTACGAGCCAGTGCAATGTGATACCTGGCGTACATTTTTATGTAAGAACTTAAAAACCGACGACAGGATGTATTCAGATATTGACGTACACATGGTGGTGCTGTGGCATATATAGAGATGTACGACCAATACTAGCTATACTTCGGGGGTGTGTGTGCAGAATTCATCAGTGTGAAGGATGACATGGATTGCTTGAGGTCACCTTCATAACAACATCGATCTCAAGCCAGAAAATTAAGTTATTTTTTATTCTAATCCATTCTAACCTATCTGAATTTGGCGGATCGTAGCGTAGCCAAACGAACTCTTATTTTGTTGGGTTTGAACTACCTTCAAGGACACCGCAGTTGCAATACTCCACCATCACGAACAATAATGCTAGGGAGTATAGGATCATCTTCTCTCAGGAGTCAGGTCAGGTGGCCACACACAAAACAAAGTACACGTGACCGCAAAAACGGATAAGACGCCGCACACACGGACACCTCCACTGCATCGAGCGGAAAAGTCTGTAAAAGTTCAGACAATTTTTTTTTGTTTTTGGCAAGCAGCACTGGGTGAACCCAGGAGCAGTGGCAAGTGGCAACAGAGACCAGATCACCCCTGGGATCCAGCGGTGGCAGCGGCTGCAACAAACAGAAGCAGTTGCAGCTCGCACTGGAGCTAAGCTTGGTGGACCACGTCCACGAGGACCATGTCACTGTCCACTGCATACACACAGGCCACAGCCCACAGCCCACAGCGCGCCCCTCCGCTCGGGGACCGCACACCCGCCACGAGTCCTCTCTGATCCTGCCAGGTGGTCCCCAGCTAGGACAGCCGGCTCGGCCCGGCCCACGAGGGCACCCTGGGCAGCATTTACTCTAGGGCGCTCCCCGGCCGTCCGATTGGAAACCGACGGGAGTTGCTTCTCTGGGCCCAGCTACCGGTTTTTAAATGCGTTTCCCCATCCGGAGAGTGGCATAGCTAGTAATATTGGACAAGACGGAAGGGCGAAGAGGGTAATTCCGCGGTCGACGGCGATCGGGCCTGTGCTGTGGAGGTCGTGGTCTCGCGGAAGTGGAAGAGGCAGTAGTAGTAGTAGCTGAGAGGCTCGCGCAGAGCAATGGAGGTTTTAATTGCTTCGGCGCGCTTGTCTCTTTAATGGCCACTTCTTCCAACGCCTCCGTCCTAGCGGCTTCCACGCGCTCGCAGTGAGGGCTAGGGTTTGCCCGCGTGGCGTCGCTCGGCAAGGAGGAGGAGGAGAGGGGTGCGCTGCTGGCGGCGGCGGCGGTTGAAGGCCGGAGCTCGTTCGTCGCTGTCGCGTCCCCGGTGCGTCTCTTCTTCCCCTTCGGGGCCTCTGGTTTCCGGTTCCGTCTTCGTTTGAGGCGGGGCTGCGATTTCGTCCGCTCGGATGTGGAGCTGCAGAAATTGGACGGTTTTGTCTCCCCTGTTTTTGCAGTTGGTATACCATTCATTAGTTTAATTAAGGAAAGGAAATGCGAGTCGAATCCCTAGTCGCCTACTCACGTTTGCCAGCGTTGCATTTTTGGGGCGGGGGATTTCCTTGTCGAGAGAAATTTCGATTCCGGCTTTGATTCCTCCCACATGGGGAGGCCAATTCTGAGGCGCGAAGCGCGGCGAGATCTGCGAGGACTCGAATAGTCTGTGAACTGATGGCGATTCGTGCGGCGTGCCTGGAATCGTGTGGGCGGACGCGCGGGCGGAGGACGAGGCTGCACTGTGCAATCTGACCAGCAGCAAGAAGCCGAGGGGGGACGGGGTCACCTTTCCCGGCTACAGTGGCGGCGCGGACACTCACAGCAGCACAGCGGTGGTGCCCCGCTCACATCTGCGGCCACCCATAAAGGCTGCGATCTTTCTCTCAATCCGCGGCATCGGGTCGGGACCCAGCCCAGCAGTTGAACTGGGGGAAAAGGCCGCCTCCTTTTTTAACGCAATCATCTCTACCGGGCGTGTTGCTCGCCTTTTTGGTTCCGCTCCGCCTGCTGCCAAGCAGGTCCGGCGTCCAACTCTGGTGGCAACTGCCAGCGGCGCGGTACTCGCTCGCTCCCTCGTCTCCCCTTCCACGTTGCCATTAAAGCCCCCGGCGCGGTTGTTGTGTTGTTTGTACTAGGCGGGCATCACTTCCAGTTCGCTTTTTAGTTGCTTTGGCTGCTTCGTCTTGGGTGTTGGGTTGGGTTGTTGAGTTGTTTGCTCAGGCAGTTGGGCTTCTGGCTTAGAGCTTCTGGATTTGTAGGCATTGCTGGTTGCCTAGAGGAAGGAGATGATGGTGGGCTCTTCCCAGCAGCAGCTGCTGCAGAGGAAGGGCAAGTCCGTGGCTGGCAAGGGCGCGGCCGCCGCGACCGTGGCGGCAGAGAAGGTGGTGGTCGCGGTGAGGGCAGCCACCAGGGAGATCTCCAAGAACGCCATCGTCTGGGCGCTCACGCATGTCGTCCAGCCTGGCGGAAGTATCATACTCCTCG
The DNA here is from genome assembly GCA_022457205.1 of Saccharum spontaneum. Lineage (NCBI taxonomy): Eukaryota > Viridiplantae > Streptophyta > Magnoliopsida > Poales > Poaceae > Saccharum > Saccharum spontaneum. Next base: position 47,164,342 of record CM039590.1, read on the forward strand.
TCGTCATCCCGGCACAGAGCTCTGGTATTGCTTCCTTTCCTTGCATTCCTATAGCCTTTATGCAATAAGCTGTTTTCTGCTGCTCTTTGTTTCTGATTTTCGCTTTCCTGTTTGCTACATCAATCAGGATATCAATGAGTGCTCTCGTGCATGTTTGCTTGTACTACTAATCATATGCACTTTAGTTACAACGATCACCTAATTCCATGGTCTTCCTTCCCTGGAGTTGTCAATGTTTCCCCGGTTTTGCAGTAGTTGCCTGAAAATATCTGCACACTTCTCCATTTCAGGCAGAAAGTTCTGGGGCTTTCCGCTGTTCGCCGGAGACTGTGCAAGTGGCCATAAGTCTATGTTGGATCAGAAATGTGATTTATCAGAGTTGTGTTCTCAAATGTTGAAGAAACTCGATGAGTATGATATAGACAAGGTTTGGAGCTGGGGCTAATGCTCGTTTACATGTTTAATAAAATTGTCATATACTTGTGTGCTTAATTTATTGCTGTTTCTGTAGATTAATGTGAGGTATAAGCTTGTTTCCGGCTCTCCTTCTGGTGTTGTTGCTGCTGAGTGTAAGCAAGCACAGGCAAGCTGGGTTGTGCTAGACAAGTAATGGTCAACTCCTAAAACAGTAGTTTCTTGAATACAGCCTACATTCTCTCATTGTTATTTTTGCTTAATAATTGTATGTTGCTGCTGCTCAGGGATTTGAAGCATGAGGAGAAGCGTTGTGTGGAGGAGCTTCAGTGCAACATTGTTGTTATGAAGCGTTCTCAGCCTAAAGTCCTTCGACTTAATCTTATGGGATCTCCTGATAAAGAGTCTAAAGCAAAATGTGCAGTTCCGCCTGTGTTGGATGGTTCTACTGGTAAAACTGCAGCTGATGTTAAGGAGGCACGGAGTTCAATTCGAGGACCTGCTGTAACCCCAAATAGCAGCCCAGACCTGGAGACACCTTTCGGAAGTACTGAAGCAGGAACTTCCTCTGTCTCGAGTTCGGACCCTGCGACGTCTCCATTTTCTGCTTCTGAAACAAATGGTTCTCTGAAGAAAGAGGTGCAACCAACAAAGGATAAAATTCAGCATTCAGATGTCAATATTTCTGATTCAGACAGTGAAACATTGAGCCCTCCAGCAAATTTCTCACTTCAGCCATGGATGTCTGATATTCTACAGGGAGCATCCTCAAGATCGCTTGGTAAAGTTCCACGGAAAACGCGTACTGCAACTGCAGATGTTTTGCTGGAAAAGATTTCCAAGCTGGATCTCCTGAATGAAATTAGTGCTATGAGAAGCAGGTCAGACTTGAACTTCCGAGGAGATGTTAGGGATGCTGTCTCGTTGGCAAGGAATGCACCTCCTGGACCACCTCCGCTTTGTTCAATATGTCAGCACAAGGCACCTGTTTTCGGAAAGCCTCCTCGGTGGTTTAGTTACGCTGAACTGGAACTTGCAACTGGTGGTTTCTCCCAAGCAAATTTCTTAGCTGAAGGTGGATTTGGGTCTGTTCATCGAGGTGTCCTTCCTGATGGGCAGGCTATTGCTGTTAAGCAACACAAGCTTGCTAGTTCCCAGGGTGATGTTGAGTTCTGCTCAGAGGTGGAAGTTCTTAGTTGTGCACAACACCGAAATGTTGTAATGCTGATTGGTTTTTGTGTTGAGGACAGAAGGCGTTTATTGGTTTACGAGTACATCTGCAACAGATCTTTGGATTCACATCTCTATGGTAAGATCGTTTTCTCGGTAACATTTATGTACATAAAACCATTAGTTTGGTTTTGGTACTTGCTGTCTCCAAGTTCATGATGCACCTAACAACTTTTGTGTTCCTAATTCTCCTCCCCTCTCTGTTTCACTTTTTTTTGTGCCAAGAGTCCTGCAAACCTAGTGATGTTGACATATATCTGACTTGTTAAACTATTCTTGAAATATCGTTCAGGTCGTAATAGAGAAACATTGGAGTGGACTGCGCGGCAAAAGATTGCAGTTGGTGCTGCTCGTGGGCTGCGGTACCTCCACGAGGAATGCAGGGTTGGCTGCATAATCCATCGTGACATGAGACCAAACAACATCCTTGTCACACATGATTTCGAACCACTGGTATAGTCCTATTTTGCTGATTGTGAAGTAAAGTTGACCATTTGTTCTTGTGTCTTTGGCATTAGGCACCTATCCATATAGGTTAAAGTTTCTGCATCTGATGTAATCATCAGGCAATTATTCTTCGTATTGACTGGTGATAGACTATTGTTGCCATTAGACTTTTCTGATTATGTTTGGAGTCTTGCTTAGGGAGGTCAATCTATTCTATTCTTTGCTATTACAATTATCTGCATGATAGGATGGCCTTATCCAAATGCAGATTTTGTATGGAGCGATGCATCTATTGTCTGCTGAACTCTGCCAACCATACAATATTTTTTGTGTTTCCTGTTGAACTCTTAATTTCGTGTTATGATTGTAAGCTCCATAATGATTGCCCGACAGGTTGGAGATTTTGGCCTGGCGCGATGGCAACCTGATGGAGACATGGGTGTTGAAACAAGAGTTATTGGCACATTTGGGTGGGTTTTATGACTTTAGTCTATGCATATTTTCATCATAGGCAATTTCAGCTGTTGAGTGCAGCTAACAAGAGAATGTTATTACTGTCTTGCAGTTATATGGCACCTGAATATGCGCAGAGTGGGCAAATAACAGAGAAGGCTGATGTATACTCTTTTGGGGTTGTGTTAGTGGAGCTTGTCACTGGGCGGAAGGCTGTTGACATTAACCGACCAAAGGGTCAGCAGCTTCTAACTGAATGGGTGAGTTGTATAGTCGATCCTCATTTCTCCCTGGGCAAGCCTATTTTTTGGATGGCTAAGAGCCTACACATTTTGCTTCACAGTAAAGATTCATAGGGTTTGTGGAACTCCACTCTGGTAGCAGATAAATTTTCTGTTTTACATAGCTACAATTTGTGTGTTGAACTTGCAAGATTTGGATTGTACAGGCACGCCCATTCTTGGAGGAGTATGCAATTGACGAGCTCATAGACCCACGACTCGGAGAGCGCTACTCTGAAAATGAGGTGTACTGCATGCTGCACGCGGCAAACCTGTGCATAAGACGTGACCCACATTCAAGGCCTCGCATGTCCCATGTTAGTGATAAAACTAAACTTTTTACATCCAGTGATAAAAGCTAGATTGCATGTATGCTAACCCCTTCTGTCTTGTGAATAAAGGTTCTTCGCATTCTTGAGGGTGACATGGTCGTGGAATCTGGTTCTGTTACTGGCAGTAGTGATTCTGGGAGCAGAAGCTGGAGAACGCTGAACGAACAACAACATTACCAGGAGCACAGTAGTAGCCCGGCTCAACAAGAATCGCAAAGGGCAGGCGAGGGGAAACGCTCCTACAGTGCTTTGAGGGCCTCTTGGGACCGAGACAAGCAGAGTATCTCCAACAGATATTAGTGCTGTGTCCCTCATAATGCAGTGAAGCTGAGATTGCCCAATCCTGTATTATTCCCTCGCCCTACCTCCCGGCCTCAGTTTTTGGGGTTCTTTTGTCTTCACTCCCTAGCAATTTGTAGGCTTAAAGCTTTTGCTGATACATTGTCCTGGTGTATAGTAGAAATGGTAATAGGTTTACAAGTATATTGAGCTGCAAGTTAGCTCATGTTTTGTGTATGATTTGAGGAAATGCGATCACAAATGGCCATAGTTACGCTTGGAATCTCAGTAACTTGATCATACACAGGCAATAGTTATGGAAAATCGTATGGTCTTTGTTATGGTCAGATGAAACTCGACTCTCGTTTCGCAAAAAAGAAACTCGACTCTCGAGGCCTGATTTATTTGGGATTTGGATCTCGATGTGATTGTTATACTGTTGCGCGCGCACACTTTCTCGAAAAGTGGAGCAGTCGCACATACTGACATACGGAGTACTGGTGGTATCTCCACGCTGTTGTTGTCAGTCATGGTGTTTGCATTTGTTGCGCTACAGGTAACCTTAGCTGGTATTGTGCAATATTGCCACATGATTGGTTGCCTTCGGTGACAGGGCCCGAGTTAGTCGCATAAACTAAGGCCCTGTTTGCATGCAAAGTATTTTAGAGAAATATTATGATTTTACAAAATACTTTGATTTTTAAAAAGCTATTGAGTGTTTGGATGCAACAAATTGTGTAGTCTCTAAAATTATGATTTTATCAAAACTGTAGCTTTTTTGAGACTCCACTCGTGATCTCTTTTTTCCTAAACCACGGTTTTGTATCTCTTTGACTTGTAAAACCATAGTTTTGTGATACTACAGCTTTTAACAACCACATCATACAAATAGGCCTTAAAAGTATCTCTAAAACCCAGTGGCACCATGGGATTTAACCATCCAATTCCATAGTGTGCACCCGGAACACTGCACTGCAATGTGCAATCCTCTCAAACCAGCCGCAGCAAGTCACAAAAATAAAATAAAATAAAACAGCCGCAGCCATGGCGCCCTACTCGTACCCTATACAGTGCCGCACTGTAACGGCACGCCTGTAGCGCATCGGGTTACAGGCGGCAGGCATAGGGCCTCCCTGCACCTGCTGCAAACGGCGAAAAGATGCTGGCCTGGCCAGCCCGGCCCGAGAGACGGGACGGCTGCTGGCTGCTGCTCTGCCTGTCTCAGCTGGAGCGCTCGCCCCGCCCCCGCCGCAAGATCCACGCCGGCATCAACTGCATGTCAGCGGCTGCCAGAGCAGCGCTCATCATTGCCTGCGTTCCTGTGCGCCTCGCCAGACGCGACGACGGCCAGGGGCCACCGGGCGTACGCCGGCTTGTAGCAACTCGTGTAGTGCTCCAGCTAGAGCTAGCTACGGTGTGGCTGGCTGTGGCTGCGACTGCGAGCAAGATGCCACTGTCACTGTGCTGCGGCGTGGTGGTCCGTGCACGGTGGCGCAGCATAGGCAAGCAAGGGCAATCATCGTTCTAGCTAGAAAACTTGCGCCGCGTTGCCGCGCCACCTTGAGCTTGCCAGTGGAGAGGCGAGCCTCGAGTTAACGCGGCGCCATTTTGACTGTTTGAGGTAACTCAGTAGACAGCTTGCATCAAGATGGAACCTGTGAATTGTCGGCGTGGACGGATGGTAGAGCTTGGTGCGAAGAGATCAACATAGTTCTGCTCGATGCCTATCATAGAGTTGTAACTGAAGGGATGTTAAAAGTACTGCCATTACCTTAAGAAAACATTAACTAATGTACTTTATTCTATGAGATCGATGTGCCAATTGCAAAAGGCATGTTAAAAGTATTGCAATTTCAGTAAGGGCAAAAAGATTAACCGTTGTGTTTGACTCCAGTAGGGAAACACGTTAAGTTTCCTCTTAAATGTAATTGTGGTATGTGTTTCAAAGGAGGTGTCATATACAGATTACCAAATCAAACTATAGGAAGTTGTTATTTTATGATATTATAAGCTAAACAAGCAAATCCAAATAATCTCAATCTATTGATGGCCTGCTATCAACTGATAAGGACAAACGGACATTGATTGTACTATGCTAGTTAGTAGCATAATAAAGACAAATGTATATAGATTCTTGGAATTGATGAGGCTCAACACACACTACTGGGATGTGAACTTTGTAATATGGAAAATCGTATTAGTTGGCATGAGTTTGTGGATATGAAGTTAAAATTTATTTTTATTGTTATATGACAATGGCTTCATCTTTATGCCTCATTGTGTAAGGGACAAAGGTTGCTGAAGATGATGCAAGAGATTAGATGGATGGATGCTGCTGGTCTATAGAAAAAATGATAAAGCATTCAAAGCCCACCTTGATTTCCTGATCCTAGACCCACCTAAAGAAAATCTGCTGATATATGCTCGCTCACCTGGTCGCAAATTTTCTGTTTCTGTGCCGCCTGCATTATCATCTTCAAATGCAATCTAAATTATTCAGGCTGATGCATTATTCTATTTTTTTCTTGCAATAACACCTACATTTTATTATAGGATCACAAAAACAGAGTAATTTATCTTTAGCTCACATATATCAGCTCTGTAGAAACATTGAATCAAAACTGAAGAATTAGCCTGAAGCTTTCGTTCTTGTCTGGCCAGGTAATCAATTGATAGGGGCAGTAACTCAGTAATACCTTTTACCACTTCACTGTAATTTATTACTTATAAATATGGTTTGTCGTATTAAACTGACTTTGATAGGACAATTTCGTCAATTTTTCCTTTCCTTTTCTTTTGTTTCTAATTTGTTTTTCAGAGGCTGCCATTTGTGATTAGTTTATGCCACAAATTGCATTCCCTGATTGTATCACTTTCCTGCTAACCAGTCTCATAGCTACTTACAAAGCCTTAAATATGCTAACCTGACTGCTATCCTGTTCACCTGCTCTACAGGAAAAGACAAAGCAACATGAAGCGCTCCAAGTTAATCTGTTGTAAGCTCTACATTTCTGAAAGCTGCAATCCCACATCTATTGACATAATTTCCCGACCAAAAATGTTCCACATATTGCGGTGCTAAGCAAGTTTGAAGATCTACAACGGTGTGCACAGTACACTTGTGTCCTATATCATGGACGACAGCTCAGCTGGTCAAGTGATATATAGCCCAGTCAGAAAGGTGTGTTGACAAATAGCAATGACGGAGGCTGCATTCTAACCATAATAAACCTCATATTGCACTTAGGAGCACACCCTAGAATGGGTGTCAATGATGATCTGTCCTTAAACTCCTTGGGTCAAGCCACAATGTATGATGCCATTTGGCTTACTGAGGTCGTGGCCTCTGACATTGACAATGATTTACAGGGTATGCCAAATCCTTATAGAAACATCAGCTACACACTATGTAAGGAAATGTATAGAAAGTGGGAGGAATGTTACATGATCTCATCCTCAATAGCTACAAGGTTTACAAGCCAACCTAACGAGTACAGGCAGTAAAACTTCCTGCCATTCAGTGATCGGTTTACATAATTAGATCACATAAAGTTTCTGAGCCCAAAATGGATGATTTTAACTAATGAAGAAATTCACACAAGTTGCAGTAATGTGCTCGATATAGTAAAATACAAAACAATGCCACCAAAATACAAATAAGGTTGCTAATATGATTTAATCATGGAAAATCATTTCAAACACATGAATGAACAAAAAAGAAGAAAATACCATCACCAAGCTTGTTCAATAGTTTAATCACACTTTGAACAATCAATTTTGCTGCATAATATCAACAAATCGAGTAGGGGCATCAGGGAAAAAAATATAATCATACTGGTAATACATCACAGTGTAGGCAAGAAAGAAATTCACAAACGACTAGAAACTTGCTGGAAATTATGAAAAAAATAATACACTTTCTATTTTTATTTTTTATAAATATTTTAAGTTAATATTGATTCTGAATTATTTGCTTTAAAGAGGTTCATAATTGTGCTATTGTTTCCTTCCAACCCGAAACTAAAAGTCATTTTAGGATCCACATCAGTCAACGTTTTGTTCGACCACCAGTTTACAATGAATTATACAACCTGACAACAAACTACTGATCCTACAGATTCATCATGAAGAAAAGAATCTCTCTAGTTGTAGCTTGTTAAGGAATGGATCAGGGGTGAGGAGGATTTTTCAATGAGATGTGTAGATCCAGGCTACTGCAGTACACCTCAATGCATGACCCCAGCATTTCACACTCAGTGCACCTCAAGGCTCAAGCAACACGATTAAACAGAGAAGAAAACAAATGCATCATTACATCCTGAAAGGTCCAAAATGACTAGAGGCGGCAGGGGGGGTTGAATAGCCTAAATTAAAAACTGTACAAACCACTAGAGCAATGATTAGTAACACAAATGGCGATAAATACGGTTTGCTCTAGCTCTAAGTGTTAAGCAAGCCTCCCAGTTGCAATTCTAGTAATCTAATGTCTCTATGGCACACACAAGCTAGGTTGCTACAACTACTACTACCTAGAGTGCTAGCAACAAGAACAAACACAACTAAACAAGCTATAACGCAAGGTAAAGTTGCGGTAAGTAAACGATGGGAAGATGATTTTATACCGATCTGTAGAGACAAGTGAACCAATGAAGAATACCAATGTGAAGCCAATCACCGGGAGACAATCAATCACAATATCAAGAGAGACACCAAGATTTTCTCCCGAGGTTCAAATGCTTGCCAGCATGCTAGTCCTCGTTGTGTCGACCAACACTACGTGGTTCGGCGGCTAATTGGGAATCTACACCCAAGCTCTCCAAGAGCGCCGCAAGAACCTACCGCTAGTGAGGTAACTCAATGACACGCACAATATATTAGAGCTACCTTATGGCTCTTCGCTGGAGAAGGTGCAAAGCCCCTCACAAGTCACCGGAGTCGGCCACGAACAACCTCCAACTCGTGCCGGACCTCCTCCGCTGCTCCAAGCCGTCTAGATGGCGGCAACCACCAAGAGAAACAAGAATCCCGCAGCAAAGGAACACCCAAGTGCCAACTGGATGCAAACTCACAAGCAAATACACTTGAAATCACTCAATCTCACTTTGATTAGGCAATCAAGCAAGGGAGATGAGTGGGAGGAGATGTGATCAGCTCAAGAGGATGTTAGAGAGTCAAAAAGTCCAAGAGCAATCCCCCAAGGCTGGCCAACAAGTATATATAGGCATCCCCAACATGAAATAGCTGTTAGGGATAAGTTGCTGCTGCCTGCGCACTGACCGGACGCGCTGGTCGTTATGACCGGACACGGACACAGTGTCCGGTCGCGCTTGCACGACTTCCCCGATGAACGCCACGTGTCTCGCTTTGAATCTCGTTCATTCGATCGTAACGGTCACTTAAAAGTACTCGTTCACGCACTAGAGTGACTGGACGCGCCGATCAAAATTAATCGGACACGCCTAGGCGTCCGATCGCCACTGATTCGTGTTGCTGACCACGTGACCGGACGTGCCGCTTGTACTGACCGGACGCCACAGTACCAGCGTCCGGTTGACTCCAGTAAGCACCCACTCACGACCTGACGTGTCCGATCGATTTCGCGTGCTTGGCAGTTTCTCTGGGGCTTGACCGGATGCATCGGTCCTGTGACCGACCGGATACAAATAAGGTTGCTAATATGATTTAATCGGGCACGTCCGGTCGGTCACGGGACCGGTGCCCGCGCTCGCTGCACGCGGGATGAACTGACCGAACGCGCCAGCTGCATCCGATCCAGCTTCTGGTCCAGCGTCCGGTCACCCCAGTGACTTCCTTTCGCCTCCGTTTCTTTGCCTCCGACGCAGTGGAAAATAGGCGTTTCACTTCCCGAAAAGCGCTCTCTACCGCTAACACTCCGCCTTTGCAAATGTGCTAACATCACCAGGTGTACATCACCATGTGCATGTGTGTTAGCATTTTCATAATTATTTTCGAGGCGTTAAGTTAGCTCACTACTAGATCTAAATGCATATGAAAATGAATCCTCATCTAGTGGCACTTAAGTGATCAATAGCCCCAGAATTTCCCCCTTTTATAGTACGACTATCAATCCTAAGTGTGATCACACGCTCTATGATGTCTTGATCACCAAAAGCAAATCCTATCTATACCTTTGCCTTGAGCTCCATAGGATTGCACTCCATCTCCTCTTCTTCTCCAAGTATGGCACCAAGTCATCATGATCAACATGCATCTTGCCACCACTTAGGAGTGTACCAATCACCTTTTGCTATCAACACTCAAGCACATGTGGATTAGTACTTAGGTTTCATCAATTAGCCAAAATAAAACTAGGGACTTTCACATCCTCAATTACATTCTGAAGAATGTACCAATAATAAGCCCCATCGTTTTCCTTGTGCCTCGCCATTTCTCTGAGCAACTCAGATACCTTGGCCCAGCTTGACGAGTAAGTTACAGGGGACAACCCTCCTGCGCGGGATCCCATCAGTCGAACACCCAGCGCTCGAGGCCTGGTTCCTGCCACGACGAACAGAGATGCTGTCGCCCTCACCTCCTAGCGCACAGCGCAAGAAGCCGCTCGCAAGTGTTGGCAAGGAGGGTAAGGAAGGGAGCGTAGAGGCCGCCGCGCTTGCACCCCGCCTGCGCCGGGGTCGTCGCGGCCGCTGGGTCCCCCACCCACGCCGGGATGGCTCCAGTGTGGCTAGAGCTGTCACGCTTGCACCGCTGGCCGCGTCGGGGTCGCAGGGGCAGTTGGGGCTCCCGCCCGCGCCGGGATGGCCGGGACCGCTGGGGCCCTCACCTACGTCGGGTGGCGCGGCTGGCCACTTGTGGCTGGCCAGGGTGGGTCGGGTCCCCTCCTGGACCCTCCATTAGACGTATGACAACCAATTTAACACAAAAGCTTTAACTCATGAGGAAGATGGACAATTTTATTTGAACATTTTGGCAATGTAAATACTTGCGAGGCTAAAAAGAAAACTTTGGTGACAAAAGAAAAAAAACATTGCTTGAATTTTTCAGCAATGGATGGTCACCCAACACAGTATGAGTCTTTTTTTGTGCTGGATATTTGATTTCTCTGATGTGATAACCTGATTGCATGTATTATTTGGATATTGCTCTTTGAGACTATCTTCAATTTTTGGGATCCAGCACAATGATTGGCTACCTATAGCGAACTGAAAAACCAAGTTCCAAATATTTTGTGGAGTTAGTGCTCTACGTTGGTTGTTGGTTGATATGGCTCAGTCAAAACGATATTGTATTTGATAAACAAACTATTCAATCTTATATGCATGTGTTATTAACAGACATACATTGGACGGGATTTTAGTTGCTTTGCAAAAGGAGGGGATCAAGATCTTGAGTGTTGGGAATGCCTAGCATCCAAGAAAACAACTATGGATATCTTCACAAGGCATGACAGGGGGTTTAGCAACCAAATTTGCTAAAGGAGATATGGTCTTTTATTAAGAACTTTTGTTTTGTAAGAATATTTGGTTTGATTCCGCTGCGGGTGCAATTATGTAATAATGTTATTATGGTCATAAGCATCTTTGGTTTAATAATGAAATAGAATATCCCAATCTTTGGTGTTTATTATTTTCTTTTTGTTTACTCTAGCCAAAAATCAAACATGTGTGCAACAAAACTAGGAGGATGTAAAACAAAATTAGTTATAACATATCTCCAAAGAAATTTTGTGCAAGGACATTCAAAGAACCAATGCTAGATTATCTCATCAACAGGACAACAAAAACAACATTGTTGCTACCTTGCCATTGTGTAGAAATCGAAGGACAACAAAAACAACATTGTTGCTACCTTGCCATTGCGTATAAATCGAAGTTTAGAGGAATTTCGAATCTCCGTACAATCCAATCATGTATATAGGCATCACTATCAGTTGAGTAATCATGGCAAGCCACTAACTTATTTTCCACCGGTGCCCTTCGGAAAGATATGTTGAAAGGACTTGTGCTCATCACATTGACCAATGCTATCAATCTTGAAAATAATACAATTCTAACTTTATCTTTAAATGAATCATTTTAAATTTGAGTAAATTTATACGAAATGATACAATATTTATGATGCAAAATAAATACCATTGTATCCATTAAGGAATATATTTTTGTAATATATCTATTTGGAGTCACAAATGTTAACACTAAATTTTTATAAACTAAGTCAAAATATATTTGCATAAAACTTATGATAGTCTGACTTACGCTACACCTAGAATTTCTTTATTTGTTACTCCCTCCATCCCAAATTATAAGACATTCCAAGAATCTTGGAGAGTCAAAGCATCTTAAGTTTGACTAAAATTATAGAGAAAATTACAAACATTTATAACATCAAATAGGTATACTATGAAAATATAATTAATGAAGAATCTAATGATACTTAATTGGTGTCATAAATATTATTATTTTATTATATAAATTTGGTCAAACTTGGGATCCTTTGACTCTCCAAGATTCTTGGAATGCCTTATAATTTGGGATGGAGGGAGTAGGACAGAAGTAGTATTTATATTATACTATAATAAAAAATGAGAAGGTGCACTGGAGAAATTCTCTATATGTTTTTTTTTAGAAAGTCTAAATGAAATATCTGGCAGCAAATTACAACGGCAAGTTTCATGCGAGCCCAATTGTAATGGACTCGGCCCAAGTAACATTTGGAAGCAAATTACAACGGCACCTTTTGCGTATAAAAGGTTGCCTAGCCTATTCCCAGATAAACACGGAACTAGTTAAAAAAGAAAGAAAGAAAAGGTCCTGAAGAGTTTGCCAAATCAACTTGGTATCTATCTATTTTTGGTAAAATAGAAAAAATTGTGCTCCAACAGTTTGGCATCCAACTTGGCAAATTTTAGCAACTTGGCAAATCTCCCCCCTCCACGCGCATATTTGCGCGCTGAGCGCGAGCGCACATCCGGCTTCGTGTGTGGGGCTCTTCGTTTCTTAACGGGGCTCTTCGTTCGCTTAGCGGGACTCTTCGTTCGCTTAGCGAGTCTCTTCTTATTTTACCAAGTTCAAATGGCAAACTCTTAGAGATAGTCTATTTTTTTACTTTCCATATATTTTAGCAAGTTGCCAAATTATGATATTTGCCAAGTAAATTTTAACAAACTCTTGGATATGCTCTAAGTCAGACTATCGCGTTAGGAAATATAAACAAATCGTTTCACTCCACTACATTTAAGTTGCAAACTGGAAAGCGATGCACGGTTGTTTTTTTTAATAAAGATCACCAGACATGAACGAGCTAGACTCATGCTGAGCAAAATCTTTTAACCGACAATGGTATCACATGACATGCAGGCATCCTATTGAAAATTAGAAGGAAAACATAAGCTTAACTGTGTGACAAACACGTGGCTCTGATATAGAGCGGCAGTACAGTACTAATGAGTCGGATAGGTGAAGGACACAAGTTGTTTTAACTTTTAAGCAATGATGAGTTCATAGCAGCTTGGGAGCCTTCACTTCCCACCGAGTGAGGGAAACTGCGATTGATCTTGAATCGCCGGTGCTGGCGCAGCAGCGAACTCCCGAGGGCTGTACCCACCACGGAAACCCCCGCGGTCACCACGGCCTCTGCCACGACCACGACCCCGGCCACCAGGGCTGTAGTACCTTTCACCCTCAGCTGGCTTCAGGAATTCATTGATACTGACAGACTGCATGAGAAGAAAAGAAAACGAACATAAATGACTTGGAACTGGAGCCAAAGGAAGAGTTTCATGAGACTTAGTTTGGAGGGGGAAAAAAAGCTTTGAATGTTATACAGACCTTCTTGGCACGTTCATCCCTTTCTGAGTTTTCTTTCTTCTTATCCTTGTCAGAACCCTGCCGCCGTATAGTCAAATGAGCAACACTCTGTCAAAAAAGGAGCAATCCGTAGATTATGTGCAAAGAGCAGTGTGATAAATTGTTTCTACCAGCTTGATGAAAATTTCATCGGCACCCTTTTTCACTGAAAGCTGTTGCATGGACTGCAACTCCTTGTCCACCTCAACCTTTCTCTCTTCAGACTTCAGTCCAAGTAAAGCTTTCCTTTTCTCCTCCAATACTTTCTCATATTCTTCCAATGTCATCTCCTGTAAAAGCAGGTGGGTTCAAATATGATTTAATTCAATGAAGCACAACCATGAGTTCATATTATTAAAGAAATTTGTTGTTTACATACTATCATAAGGGCAATAGGATACTGCATAGGACCATCTAGACTCGAGCATGCTAGAACAATAAACTATAATAATTTGAACTGGGGGGGGGGGGGTTCAGAATTAGGAGCGTGCACAAAAGGTAGTGCCAAAGGAAGTGTCACAAACACAATTCATACTAAAAGAACCCACAGACAAAAAGAGGAAGCATTGCCATGATATAAATATTATTAAGCATATCACTGAACTCAATTAGTTAACATAAACCACACGACAAAGGCCGTCCAAAAAAAAAAGCTAACAGAGATATGTTGAATGTGCATGCGCCTGCGGTTGATCAAGTGTGTTCACATTTTTAATAGAGGGCTATAAATGTACAGCAGCTTCCTGAATTCACGCACGGAAAGATAATGCATAAAAACCTTGACACTGCCACCTGAGCTATCTATAGGCTGGGTGAAATTGAGAACTTGCAGAGCCAACAATTTTGTTGGATGTGCAAGACTCACTGGATCAATCAGCCCATGATCAGCACGGAAAAAAAAGAGCATGGCAGACAATTTCTGAATATAATGTCAACACTACGATGCAGCTGTGCAAAGACAGCACATTTTCCCATCGTCAGTACTCAAAAGTTAAAACACAGAAGCTACGGGAGGTATGTTGTATGTGCATGCGGCATGCTTGCGGTTGATCAAGTGTGTTCACATTTTTAATAGAGGGCTATAAATGTACAGCAGCTTCCTGAATTCATGCACAGAAAGGTAATGCATGAATACCTTGATGCTGCCACCTAAGCTATCCATAGGCTGGGTGAAATTGAGAATTTGCAGAGCCAACAATTTTGTTGGATGTGCAAGACTCACTAGATCAATCAGCCCATGATCAGCACGGAAAAACAAGAGCATGACAGACAATTTCTGAAGTCTCTATTGTTGCTTCCCATTAAAAAGATTGAAGTATTATAGTGTGAATGGAAATATGTCAACGATTTCAATCCATGATCTACTAGAATTTCAGCAACAGTATTTATGAGCACTCATCTTATGCTGCTCCACAGATCAGGGTGTAGGTACAAACATATTGAATAATTAGCACTGAGAAAATTTAGGTTAGTTAAGAATTGGAAGAACAGCTTTGGCTGGCATCGACTACAAGCATTGCATGATCTCTTTAGGAAATCGGAGACAAAAAGTCATATCTAAGCTGCAGCTCCAGCACTTACCATTTGAAAATAACAACTACAGAGGATCAACAATTGTATACTCCTAAAAACTCAAGGGTCAATTGATGCACTAAGCAAACAAGAAAATTCTATATAACCTTTCACGCATCACTTATAATTACTATCATGTGGACCTTGAGAACACATGCCATTTTCCATGTGGTACCTTAATAATCTGTAGCCTTCTACCCTGAAAAGCTTCAGGGAGCTCAGCTAGCTGTCTGATATTTTCCAATGTTTAAACAGGAAGCCACAGCAACAATTAGTGTAGATATTTTAAATCTAAAATATTGCTCCCTAGATTGCAAAACCAACTTAACTTGTTTTCTGGTATACAAGAATGATAAGATTTGGCACACAAGGAGGCAACAAATGCTTAAGCTTTACACTTTTTAAACAAAAACTGAAAACATGATAGGAGCAGAGAAGAAACAAGACATAAAACTTTTAGTTATACCATCCATTACATGCAAGATGGGTGCCCTGAAACTATTTTCAGACATTTCTAGCACTGAAATATGTTTTAAGCACGTGCATTAAAGCTTGAGCTAGAAAACAAAATAAACTTCAAGCTTAAAGAAATTTGTTTCTTCACGTCACGACACATCAATATCATTTATGGAGGGAGAAATGATGTTTCTTCAAGCCCACAACAGTACAGTATACATGCAAATTGATTTTATGAGATAAAGAATACGACTTGTACCTTATCTTCAGGCTCCTCCGCTTCAGTTGGTTCGCCCTCCTTGCCCTTCTCAGCCTCAGACTGTGGCACATCCTCCAGCTTGGTTTCATCCTCAACCACAGCAGGAGCCCCCTCAGTTTCTACTGCTTCTCTGATGATTTGGAGAACACAAAGAGTTACACATTGAGTTAATCCACCATATCAACTATACCTCCAGAATAGCAAAAACAAAATTTAAAAAGAAAACTAACTGTGCAAGGGCCTCATCAGTCACAGTTCCCCAGTTGCCACGGCCAGCTCCCTCACGCTTCATTTCATATCCTCTACCTGTGCCACTGTGGCGCTCATAGGCCCGGCGAGGGGACCGAGCAGACTCATCACCAGCCTCGCCATCAGTATAGCCACTGCGGCGGCCACCCCCACGGTAAGGCTGACGTGGTCCACGGCCTCTTTCCATAGCCTTTCCATCACCTTCCTCTCTCCGCTGGAAGCCACTATCTCCAAAACCACCGCCACCGTAACCTCCCTCAACGCCATTGGCATTGCCCTCACCAAATTCACGCCTTGGGCCCGTCCTGCCTCCACGGAAGCCACCTCTACCACGTCCTGCCCCATCACGAGCTGGAGCGCCATAGTTCCTGGACTCCTTCACTGCAAAGCAATGACACATCAATATAATCCCATGTTGACAACCTGTTTCTGTACAAGTTTCTAACAACTAGACCAAATGAGGGATTTTTTTTTTTCAGAATGTCAGTAAGGAATGAATAATCAGGTGCGAAAGACGATAAATTCCACACTAAACGAACCACTGAAATCCGCCAGGCGAAATGCTCCGCTCTCCACTGTACCACATCGACACGTATGTACAGCAATCCCAAACCACCGTGGTACATACATTTCAGCCCCCCAAATCCTCAGATTCTCGCATCAGATTCAGAACACGAAACGCGAGACCCCGACTTCCGATCCGACTCGAAAGGAATCGTGTGTGAACTCACCAGCCTGCGCGGGCGGTGGCGGCTTGGTGGGCAGCTTGGCCGGGGCGGCGGGCGCCGGCTTGGGCGACGCGGCCGCCTTCTTCTCGGCGGCCGCGATGAGGTGGGAGGGGTCGTCGTTGTCGACGTCGACGAGGAGATCGAACTGGTTCTTCGTGCCCATGGCGCCCCCCTCTCCTGGCCTCAAAACTCCACTTGCAAATCACAGGAAACACCGATCCGACCCTTCAATCAGCAACCTAGAACAACCACGCCGGCGAAGAGACCGCCATGGATGGGCGAATCGTAATCGGCACGAGAGGTAGTCTAGTCTAGGGTTTAGACTTTGAGACGGAGGTGGAAGGAAGACGAGGCGGAGTGGTAGTGCGGAAGTCGGTCAGAGAGAGAAAGTCAGAAAGAGGTCGTAAAACCCTAGCCGCCACTTGGGCTCGCCACTCCCCAGCTATCTGACTCTCCCACCGAGAGGAATGACTCGCATCGGGGCTTGAGGTGTCGGGCCTTCTTATCGAATGGGCCTTTAGTGTTGGTAATCACTGGGCCTCTGTAGTTTATGGTAATCTCGAGCCAGGCCTAAAAAAAAAACTCAGGTTATAAATAAATCTATAACTAAGTTATACATGATCCAATGAGTATAAAATTTTTACTACAGTTCAAGCATATAATAATTAAATTAGTCCACCATAAAAATTTTACCACAATTAGATCCTAGGAACTGCAGCTATGAATTAATTATAGAAAAGCATAGATCTAAAGCTACAACAAAAAATTTGTACTAAAGCATACCATATTATATATTTGCTGTGTAGATCTACTCATGTGGAGTCCAATAAAATTTGATTTTCCATTTTATAATTTTTCTGTGATTTACTATGATTTTTCAAAAATTCAGCTAAAATAAAAAAAACAAAACAGCCTTTGAAAACTGCTTATAACCGGTCAGGGAGGTAAAATGAACTGTTTTAAAAGTTTAGGGAGGTGGTTTACCCGGTTTTAGAGTTTAGGGAGGAAAAGCAGACTTTCACAAAAGTTGATGGAGGTAATGTGGACTTTTTCCTTTAATAAATACATCAGGATGGGTTCGAGCCGAGAAATGTTTTCCTAGGTTTGTGTTTCACTATCTAGGTCCTGTCCACTAAGTGTCGCGAGATGGGCTAAGCCGAAAATGCTCATGTCTAGCAGGTATTATAACATCCTAATACGAAGAAAAGCAGACTTTCACAAAAGTTGATGGATGTAATGTGGACTTTTTCCTTTAATAAATACATCAGGACGGGTTCGAGCTGAGAAATGTTTTCCCGGGTTTGTGTTTCACTATCTAGGTCCTGCCCACTGAGTGTCGCGAGATGGGCTGAGCCAAAAATGCTCATGTCTAGCAGGTATTATAACATCCTAATACGAGGAAATAGTGCAGCATTCATAACACATGTTGGACAAATTATATAAATATTCATTTGAATAGCTAAATTAACATCTACAAAATATGGTCGAGGAAGTGAGCTTATCTTAACTGGTTGGGTGAGAGTTATGATCATGCACCCAACCACTCAAGTTCAAGTCCTCTTTTGAACTGAATTTAGGTGCTCTTTTCTCTTCTTTAATGATTTAATGAAAAACCGCCTAGTTCCTTTTAGTAGGTTGGATCTCTTTTTTTAGCCAATTTCTTGTGTGCCATTATAAATTTTGCTTTGTCTCTATGTGCCATTAAAAATTTTGATTTCCCTCTATTGCCATCGGTCTAAACGCCAACACAGTGTATGCCCCAAGTGCAGGTGTGCACTCCACCCCATTGGCATATACGCAAAAAAACCTTACATAACCAATATATAAATTTGGGTTGGGTTCACACACCTCTCTTTTTTAAATGACATGGAATAGATATTTGGGGTTAGCTTGAAGTAAATACCTAAATAGCAAACTTATCATTTCTTGGTTCCATATAATAGGCATTTGGGGTTAGTTTTCTACCTATGTCCCACTTATCATTTCTTGGTTGCATGTAATAGGCATTTGGAGGTAGCTTTCCACCTATGCCCCATTTCACCATATCTTTTTTAACTGGAACCATGGGTACTGTCACGGAACCGTCCAAATTATAAGAGCACAAGTCCAAAAACAATCGCCGGAGCGATCAAATTCTCAAACTTGAGCCCATATAACTTCGGTAGTCCACGAAATCTCGAGGGATTTTAAACCAAACCAAGAGCAACCAAGATCGTAGTGATTCAACGTAACACATCACTTGTTACAATAGTTCATAAGTAGTTCTCATACATCGGAGTACGAATAAGTTATTACAAAACTAAATTAGGAATAGCGGAAGCAACATAGTTTTGAAACCACATTTAGTTCAAATACTACCAGTGCGTAGTCACATCCTGCAAAAGCATAATAGAAGAGAATACTACAGAGACCATGCCCAATGGTCTAGTCTTCACACCCAACAGCAAAGACAATACTTCAGGTAACCGGTAGGAATCTGCTACCTGCAACAAGGTGGGAATAAACCCTGAGTACGAGAAGGTACTCAGCTAGACTTACCCGTCAAAAACCAGAAATAAAGTGACACCAAGGAGTATGCAAGGCTTTATATAAGTGGGCTGGCCTGACACCTTTGCATAAAAGCTTAAGTATAGATAAGTAATTATTGTTGCTTTAAGCATCAAGTTAATCATTATTAACCTATCCTCTAGATTAGTACCTGTACTATAGCAATCACTTGATCTAGCTAAGCAAACAATAGTAACCATATCAGGTTTATAAGGCCATCATTATATCATCATCTTCTTCAGAACCATCAGTAAATTTAGTGAAATCTACGTTGCCTCTGCTCTGTCAAGTTTCTCACTAACCGGGAGAGACGGCGATTCGAATCGATTCCAACTCAGCTGAGGGGGTATTCCTAACACCAACCGGGCATACTTTGCAAGAGTCGTCAACAGTCACCTTTGGTACAACTCAGGATGGGCCCGAACAGCGCCGCATTCTCAGGGATACCAGTGGCCAGGAAACTCAGGACTTTTAACTCACCTGCCCTTGGTCCCACCTGGCTCCCCTCCGAGGCGACTTACACTTTTCGGCTTCGCAGCCTGAGTTGAGCTACTCGGCTTCGCGGTCGACAACCTCAGGCCGGCCAGCTAAGTGTTAGGTTGCGTTCAAAATGACAAAGGAAGTACAGCGGATCGGTCCTACACCGACACAGACGGGGATAGTTCCACACCCAAGACCTCCATGTCTTGTTGCTTCGCTATCGACATCCCGCCCGGTCTAAATTCATTATTAACACTTGGTTCTTTTCCACGATAGCAAATATAGCCAACCGTGACCTAATACTTCCTACTTTGCAGGTGATAGGAGATCACCTGACATTACCGTTCTAATAAAGCAGGGCTAAGCATATAGACAATCCTGTCTACATAGGATTCATGGATTCATATATCTGGACAAGGAATGATATAATGCAGCAAGGGTTCCAATCAACTCCTACCACTTAATGCAATAATACATATAACATATATAATTAATTGCTTTGAAAGTAGGAGGCTTATAATGCTCTGGGGCTTGCCTTAACCGTACGAGGATGGTTCGGGGCTCAGCGCTCAACCACGGTTCCTTCATCTCCTCGGGTTCCGTCGGACTGGGCCTCCTGCCCCTGAACTGGTTCCAACTCCACCGGGTACGTCTTATGGAACTCCACCTTCGTCACGTTCCTCGGTACACCTATTGCATGTATATGCACCAATGAATCTCATGTATGCACAGATGTGACATGATGAGCTTATGAGCATGTATGCATGAGGAATGTGATGAATAATGCAACAATCTAAGCAATAAAAGTCAAGCTACAAGGTGCTCTATTCAAATTACTTTAAGAGTAGGTGCAAATTTCCTCTCTGGTATTAACATGTTTAAACATCTCTAAGTAACCACTAAGTACCACAAAGATCATACTTAGCACACATATAGCAAGTGCCAGCAATTTAGTGCATTGACATGTTGACCGCAGCAACTTATAAAATTCATAACTGGAGTTCTATAACTCCAATGGACATGCATGAGGACAATCTGGAAAGCTTATGAAATTGTCCATAATTCATTTATAAACATCTAAGCATGATTTTATCATTTACCCGGTCGCATTAGCACATACACAGAAACTGTTCTAAAAAGACAGAGAGTAAAACAATTCTGACTTGAACTTTGAACAGCTGCCATTTCTAAACCATGAGTCCAAATGTCACGAAATTTTACCAGCAACTAGTTCATGAAGTTCTTAACAACTTTGTTATAGTTCACCCAGCATGAAAGCATCATTATCATAGGCTAATTCTCTTAACTAGCAATTCTGTCCAAAATGGCAGGTCCTCTAAATTAAATAATTAATGATGATGCAAAAGCACAATTGGACCAAACCAACTTTACTAATAGCTAGAGCATGTTAAAGTAACACTAGATCATATCATGTTACTTGCATAAACATTTACTTAATCAACCTTTTCTATTTATTTAATTGCATAAGCACAAAGGGCAATAAATATAAAATGTGCTCAGAAAATTCTAATAAAATTAAAGATGCACAAACATGACACCAGGAGGCTACTATAAAAATTTCAGCTCAGTTTGACAAGTAATTTAAGAGATAAAAAAATAAACAAATGGATAATCAATATAAATCATATACAAGGAGAATTGATAATTGAAGCATATGACATCCAAAAATTCATGAAAATTTAACTGTAGCCTATTCATAACATCAGAAGCACCACATAAAATTTTCATGCCAATTGGAGCTCTAAAGAAAAAGATATAATTTTCACCTATTTGCACATGCATTAAAAGCACAATTTGAACTCCTAACTTTTTCCATAAAACATTGCATGTTTTATATTTTTCCCACATAGTATACCATATGTAGATCATAACAAAACTGGAATCACCATTTTTGGATATTCCAAACTCCAGATAAGCATTTTCCAAATTCAGTACAAAACTCTGCATTTAAAGAAAAGAATAAAAACACAGAAAAGGCTTAACGGGCCTAAAGAGCAACTGGGCTCGCGCTGCTGCCGCCCCTTCGGCCCGCTAAGCGGCCCAGCAATGCAACCAGAGGAGGGAGCCCGCGCTGACACAGGGGGCCCGCCCGTCATCCACCGCGGAGGCAGGGGAGGAGCTCCGGCGAGGTCTGGCTCGTCGCCGACGACCTTTTCGGCCAAACCAACCATACCATCGCATTCCTCACGTCATCCCGCACCCCGGCATACCTCTTTCCCCAACTCTACTGCACCGACGCGTGCTCGTCGACAGTGAAGGCGGACGGCGGAGCAACCTGGCGGCGTGCCGGCCATCTCCGGCTACTGCAGCCCAAACGGTGATGAGCTAGAGCTTCGCGGTGGTGAGGTGGAGCAGTAGATCGCCGACCTACTGACGGGGAACCACGGGATGTGCTCGGCCACGTGCACACCGACGCGGAGGCGGAGGCGACACGGCGGCTCACCGGTGTTCGGCGCTAAGGAAGGAACTATCGTCGGTAGCGTGAAGCAAACTGCTAGCCCTAGTCCTAAGACGATCCAGACACCAAGGGGAAAGGCAGAAGAGAACACGAACGGGGAGCAATCAAGCTCTATGCCTAGGCGGACATGGTGGAGCGCGCTCTGCGCATCGACGCGTTCCGATGCATCCAAGCCAATAGAGACTAAACCGATTGCGGCTACATGACCTACTGACGATGGTGACCATGGAACAGGTTACGAAAGGCGCAGGCAATGAGCTTGGTGAAGCTCCGGCGATGGCGGGCGGCGGAAAACGAATTTCGGTTAGCGTGCGTCCCTAGAGGCGAGGCCAATGCGTTGGTGCGGTGCACTAGGCATTGGTGGAGCTGCTAGCGAGGGTGGGCGCGCGGTGCGGCAATGGCGGAGTCGTGGGGTACAGTGAGGTGCATGGACGTGAGGGGAAGAGGAAATGGAGGGCGAGCTGAGGAGGTCCAGACGGCGTGGCGACCTCGTGCGTGCATCCTGGACGCGGCGTCGACACGAGGCGCCCACGCGTCGATCTCCTCCTGCGCGTGTCGGCCACGATCACATTTCTGGTTTTGAAACCTGAAACTCTGAATGAAACACTGAGTTTCAGTTAACGAGACGCCTGACAGAGCTACTTGAGGGCTCAGTAACTCCCAAACCAATCCGAGTTAGCCGATGACGCAATATACTTAATTGTAGAACTACGTGAGATCTTGTTACAAGTCTACTAGATCTCGAGCTAATTCGTGACGGTTAGAGAGATATAAGGGTCCAAAGGGGTGTACCCGGAAACTGTTCAGTCCAGGAGGGACTGACAGCCGGTTTTCAGAGGGCTATAACTCTAAAACTAGCTAGAGTTAGCAGGAGCGATTAGAAGGTTCTAGATAGGTCTAAGTGAGCTCTAGGTAAAAGTCAACTAGCTCAAGGCTTGGTTTGGTCTAGTTAGTAAGATACAGGGCTCCCAAGAGAGGTACTTGGAAACTGAAAGTCAGTTACGACTTAGCCAAAAAGGCAAGTGTGGAAATCAGCACCCCAATCTGCCTTGTGGGCCATATTAGGGGGTGTTCTAAGCATTTTCATGAGTTGACCACTAAACAACTTTTGTTCCTCATGAAGTTTGGCACAAACTTTGTTAAGGTGGCACAGCCATGCAAGCAACCTAAGTTGTACTTTTGGTTAGGTCAAACTAGGAAGGTTCTAGGGTCACCCAAGGTCAACACATGAGTCGAGATGGAATTAGGGCCGGACTAAACATAAACCCTAGTTCATTTTGCACCACTAACAAGATACACACATGGCCAAGGCCTTAACACACATCAACACCACTTATGCATAAAAGTTACTCAAGTAGGCATTGAAACACTATGGCTCTAACTAATGACACATCACTAACATAGTTATGGAAACATAGTGTTGCATATGTTTTATGAGCATGTTTCACATGTTTTCAAGCATAACAAAACTAACACATGTACTAGCATGGGCCACACACATGATCTCATCACTAGCACCCATAACACACATATGTTGCAAAATGTTGCAAGGTCATGTTTCAAGCAAAGATGCACATGAAATGATGTTGCTTATGGTAATGCCATGCCATGACCATGCTCAACTGATGCTAATATGCCAGGCAAACACCTGTGGTGTTACAGCTACCCCCCCAACGGCTTTAGTGAAGAAAAAGGAACTAAACAAGATTACAAAAAGTCCAACAAGAAGATGCCCCCTCCCCACACACACAAGGAAAGAAAAAACAAAGAGAGAAAGGAGAAAAAATAAAGACAAACTAACAACTAAAAAATAGAAAAACTAACAAAGGCAAAGAAACAACCACCAAGCAACAAGGTAAAGACTAAGCAACCATGAAAGGATGGAGTCATGAAGTTCCTTCCTGATTCTATGCAAGTGTGTTCTCACTTGAAAGTGATTTCCAAGAGCCCAAACTAGGAGCTTTCCCATAAAAAAAAGAGCAATACACTTATTACAAATGCACCGACCTGCCACCATAAAGGTTTCCATGAAGAAGGAAGTGAGAAAGAATTCTTAGCAATAAGGAGCTTCTGAAAAATGTTTGCCAATTCTTCCCATTGAATACCAATTGTAAACAATCTTGAGACTACTAAAGAACAATAAAAAGATAGATGTATCATAGTTTCTTCCATGGCATCATGGCATAAAACACACTTGTAACTTTCTTGTATTTTTCTTCTCCTTAGAATGTCTCTAGTGTATTTCACCACATCTTTTGCATTCATCAGTCTTTTGATCATAGATTTTTTTTCAGAGGCACATTTGATCCTAGCTAGTTCCCTTTGTCTTCCATTTGACTTTTTACAAAGTGGTGCACCTAAAAGAGGAATAAAGCCAACCTTAGGCCACTGTATCTTATCTTGTGTTGGCTCTATAGAACCCTCATATATGAAGCCTTGAACTTTTCTAGTGAGTAATACTCATGAACATAATCCTCAATATCCATGTTCCTCCTTGTTGTCATAAGGCACAAATAACGGTCACATGGCTTATCGATGTGCTATGGTTCAAGACACGAGCAGTCATGTATAAATAACTCAATAATATGTCTTTTATGTTGTTTGTTGTCCCACACCTCTACACTCCAATCAATATGTTTGACAACCTTCTTTGCCCTTAGCCTCTTGTTCTCCAATTGTTGTTTGACAGCACAAAGTATACTACCTTGGAGACTCTCTGATATCTTACTCCTCTTCTCCCATAATGTCATTACCATCACATCTAGGCCCCCTATTTCGGCCTTGGGGTTTTAGTGATTAATGAACACAATTGCTTGTGACTAACATGTGTTATGTAGGAGTTATATTCAAATTGGTTATTCACTTGTTGTCAACATGGTTTTCTTTGGCCTAGGGGATGATTTGGATCGATGACAAGTATGGTGCAAAGGATATGAAGAGACAGGGGCGAACCCAGGATTGGCTAAAGACTAGGGCCATTGCATTAAACATTAGTGCTAATTGTGCTTGGTTATAGAAAAAATGATAATTTATCCATTGAAATTAAGGGCTAAGACTAGGGTCATAGCCCTAGTGGCCCTAGTGTTGGGTCCGCCGCTGTGAAGAGATAGTCCTAGCTAGGAGGACATGAAGAGAGCTAAGGGAAATGTGAAATCATCATATGCATAGTCTCGCTGCTGAGGGGCACGGGTAGGTCACAATCCAAATATAACTTGGCTCACTTGTAAGTATGCTATACTTACTTGTATTACATGTTAAAAATTCAAGACAATAGAAACACTAAAAAGCTCGTTTTATTATGTATGTATGCTATACTTACATGTGAGTTGGTTCGGTTCGGTTGCACGATAAATTATGTCTCTCGAATGTTTGACGAATAGAGTTTAGTTCTCTCATTATTATGAAATATATAGTAGTGCTGTCACGTAAAAAGAAAACACCGCATGGTCCGCATGGATCAGCAGCGGCCAGCGGCACGCTTGGTGTACAGGTACAAATGTACAATGTGCAGTAGAACTTTCCTGTCACACAACGAAGGATCAGTGCACTAGCCATGCGTTACACGAAGGATTGAGAGATTTGAGAGGCTCGAAAAGTTGATTAGCCACTAGCCACTAACGTAGTCTTATATTACTACTTCATTCACGTGTTTTTACAGCGAGCGAGTCCCTACAGCTCCCCCGCGCGTTGAGCCTTGAGCGCCAAGATGCGTGCGCGCCTTTCGACTTTGGCTCGCAAGTCGCAACCAATGCAATCTCTGATTCAGTATAAGGCCAGTCTCAGTGAGAGTTTCACTAAAGTTTCATTTGCATTTAATAGCCTGCCACATATGCATTTTTGATGACATGTCAACGTTTTAATGAAGAGAGAGAAGAATTGAGTTTCATGGGGATGAAACTCTCTTAGCACAGTTACCAACTCTCTATGAATCATAGAATTAAATGTCTATAAAACTATGGAGTGAAACTTTCTCGAGTTTTATTTCATTCTACATGACATGGCAATCTTGGAAACAACGAAAATGAAATGAAACTCTCCACTGCAACTGCGAGTCCAACGGCGGGCACGCACTCCCGCGGCCGCGCTCGTCGGTGAGCCTCGGCCCTCGAGCCTGCGCTTCAATTCCGGCGTCAACTAGCGCGCGTTGCACGGCAGGCCGGTGCCCTCCGCTCCAATGGCGGGCGGCAAGATCCTCCGGGTTTTCCGTCCTGATTCGCTCGATCGCACGCGCAGTGCCGTTCTGTGATTTGGGCCGATTCTCTTCGCGACGTTGAGCAATTTATTTATATTATAGATCGATTGGACACGGGAAAGGTGAGGTGTTTTGACTTGGTTGCTTTTTTTTTCAAAACAAGGGCAAATGTATGCATACTCTATCTATATATCTTGGGATCATTTCCGAAATATTGAGCCGGTGGATAGTAAAATTTATGAAGTCTTATTGCTGAGGGGCACACATTCACCACTAACAAGCTAATAATAAGTTGTTTTTTAGCCAGTCTTAATGAGGATTTTATAAGAGTTTTATGACAATAGGCTCACATGGCATAAAATAGGTGAAAAGAGATGATAAAAGTTTTACGGGATGAAAACTTGTCTACATTGTTTCTAAAGTCTTAGAAAACTGAGACATGAAAATCCAACTGAGATTAGCCTTGTGTACAAGGAGCTCTCCTTCTTACTCTCGGTCCAATTTGATAAGAGAACCCAATTTATATCATGCTTATTAAAAAGAGGGGTGATCCTTATCAAATAAACTTTTCTGGAAGGAATCAAAACGGTAGTAAGTTTTCCTACTTTTGTAGAATGACTATCCAATATATCTTTTTAAGTTATCATCACTATGCTAAACATCGGGCAATATAGCTAATATGTTTTTTTAATGAGGTGTGACTGTTATTGAAGTACAAGTAAGTTGTCTATATTTCTCATCAGCTTAAGCTTGTGTGTATACTATCTTTTTTTTATCGGATACAATTTAGACGCACACAACCCATATACCCCACACTCACACCACACGCAGATAAGAGATTGGGAGGCGTCGCCTTCAGTGCGCGGGAAACGCGCACGCGTGCGTGTACACTGAAAATTATGGGAAAATTTCAGAAAAATGTGCGATAACTAGAGTTCGAACCCGGGTAGGTAACGTCCCACTAGACAACCCTACCACTGAACCACAGACCCATTCGTGTGTTTATATTATCTTGGTACCCTCTTGAACTGCAACTTCCGCCACCGGGTTCTATTCTAATATAAAAGAGTGCACCTTTAAATTTGGTTGAAATAAAATTATTTTAGGTTTGACTAAGTATATAGAGAATAATATGAACAATTATGATTCTAAATTGTTATACTATGAAAATATATCTGATCATAATCTAGTGGTACTTATTTGATACCATAAATCTTAGTATTTTTTTGCAAAAATTGGTCAAGATTAGATGGATTGATTAAGATTTTTTTTGCAGAGTGTGGGATTGATCAAGAATTGTAGCTAGAAGTGCATTCCATTTAGGATAGAAAGAGTGTTTTAATAAATCAAAATTTATTTTTGGAAAGTACTCCTCTAGATAAATCTATATATATGATTTTCATGTTCCCAACCTAAAAATATATGCTGATTGCTAAATTTTAAACAGTTTGTTCACATGTGACCCCCTAAGGTAGTACTTCCTCCGTTCCAAAGTATAAATGTTTTGGCTTTTCTAGATAGATAGTTTTTATTATACACTTAGATATACACTATGTCTAAATACATAATAAAACAAATGAATCTAAAAAAAAGTCAAAGTCTTAATTTGGAATGGAGGAAATAGTAAGCACTATTGCCGCTGCTTCTTTTGCCATCTTGAGAGGGTCAAGATAGTTTTCTTTGGCAAGCGTAGTTTGACATTTGCGACTTGTGAGTGCAGAAATGCAAACAGAATCATTGCAAGCTTGCAACTGGTGAGTCAAGTGTAAAATAATTACTCTTCTGTATAAAGTATATCACAACTGATTACATGGTAAAGTATTTCTCTTTCCTCTAAAGATAAAGGAACCATCATGGCAGTACAGGAAGAAGCAGCATCAAATTGAGCAACTAGCATGATTGTTGTCTGCACATTGGGTGCTGAAAAGAATAGTACATATATATATGCCAAGCCACAGGATCCCTTGATGGAACAAAAAGCAAATAGAATGTTCAGAGAAAATTAAAGATGGCCAATGCATGAAGCTCCCTATCTAGCTAGCCGTGGATGAGGAATCCTCCATTTGTTTGTTGACAAGCATATGGATGAGGAACATTGACCACACAAAAAGCCGAATATTCCTGCGTTAAATCAACAAAGCCATCGCTTGTGATAAACCTGCTGATAAAGATAATGATGCGGGTTAATCAAGAATTTTCCGCTAAATAAAGCAGCATCTGTTAGTGCAGATCATCTCAAGCATGCTTACAGGATATATACAGCTAGCTGGATCAGACAACAATGTGCATGCCCAGCTGCCCGGCTCAGTAGCATATCTCTGAATGCATGGCTAGCTGATCCGATCCGATGGCTGGCTGTCTGATTAATATCTTAACGCTGGGCAGTGGAAGAACAACACCTAAACAAACAATCTTATCCCCGTCTTATCTGCCCCAAACATGCTACACAAAATTGGGTAATGGCTGTCCCCATCATGGACGACTAGCACGCACTCTGCTCTGCTCAAATCTTCTCCGCTTTATCAGTGGATCGAAGATTCTGATCGATCAGAGGAAAAGCAGCAGCAGCCTGTAGTTCGCAGGACAGGAGATAACGAAAAATAGTCTTGTGCATAGATTCGATTAGCTAGAATAGTGGTGTTAGAGATAGGATAACAATGATTAAAGTTCTAGGCCACTTTGCCCAATCCAAACCTTCGTCTCCACCATTATCCGGCAGGCTTTAGTTCCCAGATTTGGCAGTTGACACAACAGCTCTAGTTTCTTGGTCGTCCTGGACAAATCATATAGTAAGTTGTATGGTACCCATTAATGGAGTAAGACAGATGTGTATTTTAACAGTTAGATAAGGGGACCCATCAATGGAGTCCATGTTCATCACTCCATCTCCATTCAACCTCCACTCATGCATGCAAATCTATATAATAAACCTTTTTTTACCCGAAATGCATGAGAGGTAATAAAACTAACCTTGATTCAAAAGAGAAAAGTAAGGTAAAACCCGGTGTTTAAGCTAAACACTCTCCAATAGCCCTGGTTCGCTTACGGATTAAGCAACATCAAGCTATAGCTAACACACAACCTCTCCTTGTGGTCCTCAGCTGCTTTCTTTAATTAAATAGATATACTATATAGTAGCGGTAGATAACATAACACGCAGCTAGCGTACGTGCATGCATGCGATTTGCACGTGCGGGAACTTGAGTTAGAAAGTCGTCGGGAACTCTTACGTGTGATATGTGACGTCGTGTCAACTTAACTTCTGATGACCTGAACCTATTGCTAACACTATTGCTTATATATACTTGCAGCAAATTCAGGCAACATTTTATTTCTATTTTTGTATAAGATGAAGAGATGTGGTTATCGTCATGACCTTATAACAAGTTCTCTTTAATTAATGTAATCAGTCCTTATAGTATACATTAATTGCTAAAAAAATAGCTTATTTTTTATTCTAGAAGCAATTACTTTGGAATTTTTGTTTTGTTCTTTTGTCTACAAATTGGAGATGGGTTCTTGGATAGATTTAGGACATGTTTGGTTCAACACTACGCAAACCCACCTAGCAAGCATTTGATTTTTGCTATACCTAGCTAGGATTGGATATGCTTCCTGGTTAGAGTTGCTTGGCCCGGAGTTCAATCCAAATATCCCTTTATGCTACAATGTGTGAAAACATGTCTTGAGTGATGTTAGATTGAATCCCCTTACATCTCAAAATTTATTAATTTTATCTAAGTTTGTTCCTCCCATTCCAAAATTTTCCCCTAAACTCGTAAAATTGGAGGTGAAATCTTGACCGTTTTGACTAGATGTTTTGTGGGAAATTTTATCTAAGTTTGTTCCTCCCATTCCAAAATTTTTCCCTAAACCCGTAAAATTGGAGGTGAAATCTTGATTGTTTTGACTAGATGTTTTGTGGGAAAAAGAATCACCATGGATTAGAGAAGCAAGAGTTAAACTTTTGTTGGATCTGAACCTAGATTGTCTAATCAAATTTCAGGTTTGGAGCTTGAGGTCTTTCTTAAGTTCATCTTTTCTAGGTTTCATGTAAGATCTACGAAATCAAAGGTGAAGTCTTGATCTTTCTTATGAATCTTTTAGACAAACACTCACCTTGTAGTGGAAAATTATATGGGAAAGTTTTCACGAGGTTTAAAGTTTGTTTGATCGAATTTTCTTTTTTTTTAATTTCTTAACTATTTATCTAGATGTTCTATTTCAAACTATAGGTTCTGATACCTTAGAGGTGCATGTGTCTGGAAGTTCCAATTTCCTCAAGGCCTTTGTGCTTTCTTCCACTTTAATTGTCTCAACAAGTCCCTTGCACCGTTTTGCTGTGATTATGTAAGTTTAGCAATTGGTAAAAAAAGGAGCATCTCCAAAAAAAAACTCTCTACATGGCTCTTTATCACAAACTTTAGAAACCAAATAAAAAAATCAGGCTATAATAGACTCTCTAAACCACTCTTCAAAACCACCCTTGTCTCTCCATTAATGGAGTTGCTACATTGCTATCTAAATTCAATATATGGTAGTTCTCTCATATATTTTTTTCACTCAAGAAAATTATAATAAAGCCATTGGAGTGTAGAGAACGCAATCTAGAGAGTCCGTTGGCGACACGAGAGATATATAAAGAGAATCTTAATGGAATGACTCTACGTAGAGATATGGAGACTGAAATTTAGACAGGCTCTTGGAGCTGGGATGCAATATAATCAGATATAACCAAGTTCACGAGTAAATTAAAATTTGTATCAGCTTCCATCTAATTACCTATTCTACGATGTCCATTTATTTTTTGATGATTAACTAACCAATCAAGTTACCACTAAAGTCCACGATCCAGAAGTGGACAGCAAGCAATATCACTTTTGTGTGGTTTCCCAACCAATAACATGTCCACATCGACAGCCAAAGCATAATGACAGATAAAATCATATTTATAGTGGGCTCTCCGTAAGTTTCTTTGCCTGAGCTGGGCACACACCTATCCCCGGTTGCAGCGCAGTACCACCCACTGGTGCGTCGCGGTTTGTGCTCTTGTGGACACACTGACCTCCACCCATCTCTCTCACCACGTCTCGCCATCCGCAGCAAAGGCCACGGTACAGATTCGGCCCATCGATTTATAGCCACACCATGGCTAGGAAGTGCTCCCACTGTGGCAACTACGGCCACAACTCCAGGACCTGCGGCTTTGGACACAGAGAAATCATGCTCTGCGAAGCCGGCGACAATGGCGGCGGCAGCGGCCTAAGGCTCTTCGGAGTGCAGGTCCGTATCGGCGGCGGTGGTGGTGCAGGCTCATCGGCGTCCATGAAGAAGAGCTACAGCATGGACTGCCTGCAGCTCGCGGCTCCAGCTGGCTGTTCCCTCGTCTCGCCGCCGTCGTCGTCCTCGTCGTCGCTGCTGCTGTCGATTGAAGAGGGCCTGGAGAGGGGGACGGCCAATGGGTACCTGTCTGACGGACCTCATGGGAGAGTTGTGCAGGAGAGGAAGAAAGGTACGTCAAGAACCGAGCAATTTATTTATTTTTTCCTTGTTCTTTTTTTTTGGTCTGAATGAACATATGCATAGTTTAGGTACTACCTGTTTTTATTTTTCTGATGAAAAAGACAAAAGAGGAAGATTTGTTTCTTTGGAAATTCAGAAACTTTTCTTTACCCGAATTCCTTTTCTTATTGGTAGTACTGTCCCTCAGTCTGACCTAAAAAAAGTTGCATTATGCTTTACTTTTTTGGCAAAAAAAAGTTGCTTTATCTTCCCCTGATGCCGCAATTGCAAGTAATAATCAAGCAGGCAGCTGAGAGATACTACTTTCCTTTCTTTGACTAAATCAGTGCACAACCTGTCATCCTAAAATCATTGAATAATTGTTGGATCGGTTGGTAACAGAGCAGCTGATGTTTCTAAACAAAAACAATACTGAATACTGACGCCAGGAGTTCCATGGAGCGAGGAGGAGCACAGGCAGTTCCTTGCCGGCCTGGAGAAGCTGGGCAAGGGCGACTGGCGAGGCATCTCCAGGAACTATGTGACGACGAGGACCCCGACGCAGGTCGCCAGCCATGCGCAGAAGTTCTTCCTCAGGCAGAGCAGCATGGGGAAGAAGAAGCGCCGGTCCAGCCTCTTTGACATGGTATGCATATAGTACATCGACATCTTTCTGCATGTAATTCCTTGAATTTTGTGTGTTCTTGAACTACTGTAAGTAAGGAGTAACCAATCAATAATCTGGTCCAGCAGGTGCCGATTTGCGAGAACAGTGCGAGCATTTCCGATCCGTTGAGCAGTGAAGGGGCCTCGACCTCTCTGTCGCTGAACGTGGCACGCCATGGCGCCGCCTCCGACTCCGAGAGGGCGGCCTTGGACCTGAATTCGACGGAGCAAGACGACAGCAGCAGGGCCGACGCGTCGTCGGCATCAGGTGCAGGGAGCAGACCGTTCCCGGCAGCGGCAGCTCAAACGGAGCTGCTGCAACCTTCGTCGCATGGCCATGGGCGCGGTCACCACTGCTCCCCGTTGGACCTGGAGCTGGGCATGTCCCTGCCCACCCCATCCGTCGGAACATGACGCGCCGCCGCTGCTGTCGTCGTCCTAGGCATCGCCATGGACTCCCACGCAGGTCGCGCCAAAATTCGTCATCGTCAACGCAAGTTGCCAAGGCAGAGGCCGTGCGTGCCTGCTGTCTCGCTCAGCTGTGTCTGCCAGATGGAGGAGATGAGGCGCTAGGCAATACAGTATTGTTCGTGAAAACGTTGTGCAAATGGCACTGAACTAACCGTGGATATCGTACCACGTGTACTGTGCTGCTATATATCTTTAGCTCCATGTAATCAGAATCGGTTCTACTCCTCGGCTTCTGTATGCCCATGACTTGTTCCTCGCTCATCATTCAATTCCCCTGCGCCCAAGGCTTTGAAACTGCAAAGGCTAGCTGCTGGGATTTTTTTAAAAATTTTAAACCCTTTTAAATGATACTACCTCCATCTCAAAGAATGCAATTCCAGAGACACAGGAGTGTCCGGAAAGAATGCAACTTTAGGTTGACAGGAGCAGTAGAGTAGCTGTACGATAGGATGTGAAAAGCAAGCAGCTGTCGGTGGCAGCCTGTGGGCGTTTAAAATATTTGTATGTTGATGTGCTGGACGCATTTAAAGTCCTCCGTGGATGCATGTGTGAGTTTAATATTGCTATTCTTGGGTTTTGTTACTGCTGGTCATCGTTGTCTTGCCAGGTCGACAGTGTAGGGGCAAGTGAGTCATTTCTTCTTGTGACTGTGTTCTCCTTGGTAACCGAGATTTGCTTTCTTTCCTGGACGGAGGGAGTATTATGAAAATAACTCCTACTAGTTTTTTTAACTAACCCTTTTAGCTATGCAAACACTCCTAACACGGCTAAACTAGGCTGGCGTGCTAGTGCATGGGGCGTGACAACTCCAAAGCATGGCACAACGATCCAGTACAGGACAGCTATGGGACTCGCCTGCCACATCAGTACATCACACCCTAGTGTAGCAAGGTCTTATACATGTGCCCCGCCAGCCCCCCTCCTTCCTCGTCTTCTCCTCTCATTCAACTTCTCATTAAACTTGAGTATATGGATCCACATTGTTGGAACAAAATCTACAAAATTTCGCAAGAGGATTCAAGTTGCTTCATCTAAACTTTGTTTTACCTCTTGAAGCACGTATGTGTTCATGTCTTGTGTCTCGATTCAATAATTTTGTGCATTCTTGTTGTATTTAGGGTTATGGGTCAAAATTGTTGTTTAATTTGAGAATGATGTGCACAGTTAGAATGGAGGTATAAGAGGATCGCAATGTGGTTTGTATTCATCACAATTTTGTGTACAAGTTAGTTTTTTTTCAACTCACTAATGAAAATATGGTGGATGTAGGAATAAGTACAAAGAAGGATGTATCTGCGATATTGTTGCCATTGCAATTAACCTATGATAGTTGTAATAGAGGTATATATGAAGGATTTGAACTGATCATTTTTAATCTGAAATGTATAATATGAAAGTACAAGACATGCATATATAATTAATTCGTTCATGTTTCTTTGTCATTCATGTTACTAGTTCGATGTCGCCGTGGCACCAAATTAACCGCCCTTATTATGTCAAGGGTCATGGAGTTATGGGACTGTTTCTACCTCGTCTTACTGTATTAAGAATTAAGATGTGATTGCGGTTGTCCTGCACATGTGAAGCAATCTAGGAATCCCGAATGGACCGGCCAAGCTATCTACATGTGCCAAGTGAAGCATATATGGAGCCGTCATTGGAGTATTGAGCCACGTGATTATTAGGTTCTTCCCATATGTCTAGACCAAGAGTTCAAATGTTGGGTTCCACCTCCATCAAACCTTCCTGAAATATCACCGAAGGAGAAGACGACTGATTCTAGTGCAAGTCGTGTAGCGAACCCACCACTATGCCAATTGTAAAGTTCCTGCAAAGCTTCAGCTAGAGGCCCTACATCAGCGTTGACTTTATTTCTACTCCAAAGAAATCATTTCCAATTATTTTTCTATTCATTGAATGAATCTTTGAACATTTACTCACTCACATCTCCTAGAGTTCAGTTGCCTGAGCTCTCAGGCGACGAGTCCAGGACACGATCTACTACTTTGCTGCTGAGCTGACGAAAGCAAGAAGAATGCCTATGACCATTGGCCATCACACATCGCCTGAATTTTTGCCGGAAATCAGACGCCTGTTTAATAGCAATTCCCTTACTACTAAAAAAGGAATTGTAGCAACGCGCCTTTTTTTAGGCCTCTGCAAATGATGCCCAAACGGGCCGCCCCTACAAATCCATTTGTAGGGGTTGCTGGTGTTATCAGCCGCTCTACAGATGGCCCAATTTGGAGCCATCCCTATAAATTAGATTTGTAGGGCGCCCCTACAAATAGACACCGAATAGTGAAAATTAAGCACTAAAATTCGAATTTTTTCAAACGATCTTGGATGGAGAAATGACCAAAATAAAGGTTGTAGATCTAAAAAAGTTATAAAACTTTGTTGTTTACACGTTTTTCATTTAAAATCATTTATTAGTTCAAAATGTTGTTTGAAATTCAATTTTAAAATTATTGAATAACTCTGATTTCTCTTTTTAATCTCTGGATAAACTTGTAACTAGTCTTTCTCCCTCGTACTAACTTCAAATTTGATGATTTTATTTCCTAAAATTTTTTAAAATCATGCTTTATCAATTTATTGTATTCTTACAGCTATTATTTTTATCATCTTTTCATGTGACTTTGTTTTATCAATTTGAATTTTGAATTTCAAAAAATGGCAACTTCAAATGTCATTTTGAAACATTAAATGATTTTAGCTGAAAAAAATCATAAACATAAAAGTTGTAGAACTCATCAAGATTTACAACTTTTGTTTTGATCATTTCTTCATCTGACAAAGAGGTAGTAATATTGTTTATAAATTTTTCATATCCCTCTTATAGTTTCACAAACTATAAGAGGGATATGTAAAATTTGTGAACAATATTACTTTCACTATGTCGGATGAACAAATGACCAAAATGAAAAGTTGTAGATCTTGGAAAGTCATAGAACTGTGTAGTTGACAACTTTTTCCATTTGAATTCATTTTGTCAAAAAAATTACGTTTGAATTTCTCAAATTTAAAATTTAGATTTTTCAAATGACCTCGGATGGAGAAACAATCAAAATAAAAGTTGTAGATCCTAAAAAGTTATACAGTTTTGTAGTAGACAACTTTTTGATTTGAAATCATCTTGTCAAGGAAAACTACGTTTGAATTTCAAAAAAAATGAAATTTGAATTTTTGAAATGACCTCAGATGGATAAACAACAAAAACGAAAGTTGTAGATCTCGAAAAGTTATGCAACTTTGTAGTTGATAACTTTTTGATTTGAAATCGTCTTCTCAAGGAAAACTATATTTGAATTTCTTAAATTTGAAATGAAAATTTTGTAAACGACCTTGGATGGAGAAACTACCAAAATAAAACTTGTAGATCTCGAAAAGTTATACGACTTTGTAGTTGACAACTTTTTCATTTAAATTCATTTAGGACCTCAAACAATGAATTTAAACTTGATTTAGGATAATACGTGGGGAACCAAAATCCAATATAAACACAAGAGAGTGTAAGGTGCAGTGGTAGAGGAGGGTACGCGCGAGGGAGAGGTCCGTGGGTTTGAATCCCCGTAGCCGCGAAGCGCGCGACTTTCGCTGCGACTTGTGACTTCGGTGGAGCGGGCGGGTGGCTGATTGGGAGGGGGCCTCCCCGGATTAGAAAAAATTCCTATTTTATTTAGCCCGATTTCGTATTTTCTGGAAAATGGATTTGTAGGAGCGGCTCTATATCCAGCCGCCCCTACAAATCAATGATTTGTAGCAACGCTGTGGTAGGGGCGGCTGGCAAAACCGCCCCTACAAAGCGTCACGAGCCGCCCCTACAAAACGTGAGTGTAGTAGTGACTTATGCTATGCAAGATGGATGGTCATTGTGTGACCTTTAGGTGTACAAATATGGCCTAAAGTTGCATTGGTTGTTTGGGTGTGAAATGGCTAAGTTCGAGGTTAGGATAAAGAAGTGACCATGCCAAAGTTATCTGTATCCTCAAGGCTTGCAAAGGGACAGTTTTGTTGGAGCTTGGTTACGGATATTACTGTAGCAAATCTTATAGTGATTTTGGGTGAGTAACCGACTTGCCTAATCCATAATGTATTATTACGTTAGCAATTTCCAATTTTCACATGGTTTGGTGAATTTCTTAAGAGAGCCGGACATTGGAATGGGATTGG
Organism: Saccharum spontaneum; assembly: GCA_022457205.1. Taxonomy (NCBI): domain Eukaryota; kingdom Viridiplantae; phylum Streptophyta; class Magnoliopsida; order Poales; family Poaceae; genus Saccharum; species Saccharum spontaneum. Next base: position 47,201,379 of record CM039590.1, read on the forward strand.
AGGATTTCAAGGGACGAAGTAAGGTATTAGAGCATCTCTAGCGGAGCCCCTACTTAAGCCCTCATCCTACTTTTGATGGCCAAAGGTAAAAAAAAACTTGCTCTAGTAGGGCCCCCACTAAAGCCCTCAAATTCGAGGAGCCCCTCAAATCACCCCTCCAGCCCTAAGCCTGAGAGGCTCTAGGCAAGGCCCTCAAATCACTATTGTCTTTGTTTTCGTTGTGCCCTCAGTCCCCTTTTTCATTTTTTGGTTTGCCGGGATCACTAAATGATATCAATGTACTTCAAAGGTCTCCCCTTTTTCAGCGACTAACATCAGGAACTTCACCTCCAATTGAGTATACTGTGAATGGCAATAAGTACACCATGGGTTATTATTTGGCAGATGGGATCTATCCTTCTTGGGCTACATTTGTGAAGAGCTACAGAAATCCACAAGGTAACAAGAAGTCTCACTTCACACAAGTTCAAGAAGCAGCTATAAAGGATGTTGATAGAGCATTTGGTGTTTTATAGTCATGCTTTGCCATGATTAGGGGTCCTGCAAGATTTTGGGGCAAGAATATGCTATGGCTCATTTTGACACCATGTATGATCTTGCACAATATGATAATTGAGAATGAGAGACATGACGGTGATGTTGGGGATATTACTATGATCAAGATGGGGGTGAGTAGTTGAGGCAGGAGGAGTACCAACGACGCAATCCAAATGTGATGTCCGAGTTTCTCAAATACAGTATGATGTTCTAGTTTAAATAAATTACTATGTAGTGCATGAGAAAGTAGAAGCAATCGAGAAGTAGGGGCCCAGTTTTGGGGCCTCTTGCTGGAGTTCAGTCCAGAAAACAGGGCTCTCAAAAGTAGGGACAACCCTCAAATGAAAAGTAGGGGCCTTGTTCTGAGAGCTATTACTGGAGTTGCTCTTAGAGGAGCTTAAGGAGAGGGCATCAGCTTGTGAGGCTTGGCGGTAGACAAGGGAGATCGAGGAGAGAAAGTGCAAGATGAGGAGCAAGTACCATTTGCCCATGTCGTCCAAGACTTGCGTCAATCTGTTAGACCTTCTTGTGGGGTTTTTTTTTCATGAAACAGAGATGCTGCGGTTATGCATGCCAAACATAGACATGTATGAGAGGATGGAAAGGGAGGCTAGGCAATGCAGACAGTGTGAGGAGGTCACAGATGGAGACGATGAAGGCTCCTTAATTTGTCTAGAGATCGTAGTGTGTGTTGCAACATATGTGTTGAGATTAATCTGTGATAATGTGTTGTCAATAACTTGGCGTTATGCTTTCAGTGCCAGGCGACATCTCCATCGACAGCGAGACGCCTGTGGTGACTTCGTAAATCTTAAAATCTGCCGGCTCAGTCCTTAAGAGGTGCTCATAGGGATAGGGTTTGTGTACGTGCGTTCATAGGGGTGAGGGTGCGTGCATGTTGTGTTGTACGTGTGATTCTAATAAAATAACTTGATTCATTTGAGGGAATCTAACTATTCTATTAGCAGACGTAAGGTACTCAAAAAAGGAAAGAGGAGTAAAAAAAGAGTTTCATCCCAAGCTCTCTTTAGTCATAGGGGTCGTCGACAAGGGTGCATGATGAATAATGACTCTTTTTGAATAATGAAGTGTTTGTTCCCAAAAAAATTAACTTGATTCATTTCAGGGAATCTAACTATTCTGGTAGTAGAGGTAAGGTACCAAAAAAAAGGAAGGAGGAGTAAAAAAATAAGAGTTTCATCCCGAGCTCTCTTTAGGCCCTGTTTGGTTTGCACATGTTAAAGTTTAACTTCCATCACATCAATGTTGCGGTAAATGCATGGAGTCCTAAATGTAGACTAATTGCATGCATGTCGGCACAGATTAGGAGTAATTTACGAGACGAATCTATTAAGCCTAATTAGTCCGAGATTGAAAATTTTTTGTTAAATAAGACGAAAGTGCTATAGTATTTGTTAAACTTTAACACCCAAACCAAACAGACCCTTAGTTTCAGGGGGTCTTGATAAGGGTGCATGTTGGATTGTTGATGGACAAAGGCCAGGTGGCATTAGCCTTACATGCCAAGGGGGTTGGCACGGCTAAAAATATTAATTGCAAAAATAATATGGTACTGTACATAATATTTCTCGTACATTCAACACGCGCATGTGCTTCCAAAGGCAATGGCAATGGAGATTGAAATTGAATTCGATCGAGATGGCAATGGCCAATGGCTAGTAGCATCCATGTGGTGCCGTGCGTCGTCATCCAGCCGTCTCATCATCCCGGTGGTACCTGCGCAGGACACCTTCCAGATCTGCGATACGACTTGGCGCCTGTTTTTATAAAAAATTTTTCCAAAAATTTTCAGATTTCTTGTCACATTAATTTTTGAACACATGCATGAAACATTAAATATAGATAAAAAATAAAATTAATTACATAGTTTAGCTGTAAATTACGAAACGAATCATGCATGGATTCATATTACGCCCGCTAGCCGTACGGCCATATTGCGTGCGTGCGTCGCGTGCAGTCTAGATTCATTGAATTCATGCATGGATGGATCGAGCTGCACCGCAGGGTGTGCGCTGCTGCACGGCTCCCAACTTTCAACAGGTCGAGGCCTGTTTGATTAGAGGTGTTAAAGTTTAATAAATACTGTAACACTTTTGTTTTATTTGACAAAAATTTTTTAATTTTGGACTAATTAGGCTTAATAGATTCGTCTCGTAAATTACTCATAATCTGTGCCGACATGCATGCAATTAGTCTATATTTAGTACTCCATGCATTTGCCGCAACATTGATGTGATGTGAGTTAAACATTAACATTCATAAAGCAAACAGAATTGCAATTGCAATTGGATGAAGTATATGTGGGTGTCCTGCGCCATTCATTCCAATTCCATGTAGCGGTCGGAATTGAAGAGCACGGACCACGACGCCAAGTTGCAGCGACTGGCGTAGTACGTACCCCAGTTGCCATCGGTTCCTTGTCGCGGACAATGATGCATCTTTTGCTGCAAAAGCACAACCGAGCTAGGTGTATGCTGGGTTAGAAACACATTTCGGTAAGGTCGTTCCTGGCCTGAACAATTCCAAACTGTATAAATTATCGAAGAGACCGATCGACTGGGAATGAATTCCCTGCAAACGAACGATGTGCTGTGTGTCTCAAGATTTCGGTGTGGCAATGGCAACTAGGAGTGTGGAAGAGAGGATAAAAATACGTACAGACCAACCACTTCCACTTGGCGGCAGATAAAGAGGGGCGTATGTGCTCTATTTGCCTGCAAAAGGCACATCGTGCTTTTGCTCCCTCCAGTGGATAATCAACATTCCATCCAACAAAAGCCACAGGAAAAAGCCACAAGAGGGCAAGAGGCTATCCACTTTTACGACACACTTCTTTAACCTCGGGGTAGGTCAATCTACGGTCCAGAGTTTCATTTTTTGTCTTACTTAAAAGTTTTATTTAAATCATTATTGCATTTTGATTAACACACGAACTACAGAACCAGATACCGAATGCCCTCTAAATGTTGAAATCGATATTTGATCCTTTAGCTAGTTTGTAAGGTGATATTCTATTTTCTAAAAATAATAAAAATTGGTTTAACCTTAAAAAATATAATTAATTTATTTTAGATTAAAAAAATGTAAAACTAGTTTTATATTTTCAAAAGATAAGCTACCGACCAGATTTGTCCAGTTAATAGTTGGAGGACGTTTGGTACCTGGTTTTGTAATTGAGAAAATTCCCTATTTGACATAAAAAAAACTTCCTCTTTCGTATTTAGCACCTAAAGTTCAAACCATCCCTATTTGTTCGCTATTAAAAATTTTCTTCCCTAACTAACATTTCTATTAGTTTGGAACGTGGCGGTGTTAGCTTTAAGGGAAAAAAATACAATTTTACCCCTACTTGGTTTTCTAGTCAAGTTGTTTCTTGGACTCATTTTTTTGTGCGTTTTTTTGTCATTCCAAGATATTTTGGGGCCACTTTTTTTTCTTTTAGCACCATTTTTTCAATTCTCATTATTTCGTTCCCGGCTACCAACAGGATATTTTGGCACCATATTTTTTTCTGTTAGCATCATTTTTCGGTTCTCATTTTTCTTATTGTTCCATTTACTGCACATGGTGACAAGCATCTAGAACCAGAAGTAGCAGTTGTTGCCATGCCCTGTTTCTAAAGCTATCACACAAACATATCCGATGTTTGCCATTGGTTTGGAATGGAAATAAATAAATAAACACAATAGAATGCGAAGAGCATGGCAGTGATCGTGAATGAATAGTATACAAAGCATCAAAGCTAGTGTGATACATATACAATGTATGTACATACTTATGCAGCACAGCAGCAATGGGCGGAAACAATGCAAGGTACGTACAAGCAACAGAAAAAAATTAGAACTGAAAAAACTGTAACGACAAAAAAATGTTTTACTTCCGTTAGTTTGGATCTCATTTTAGCACCATTTTTCCATTTCTTTTAAATGTAACAACAACAAAAAAGAGAACCCAAAAATGGTGCTAAAAGAAAAAATGTGGCGCCAAAATATCCTAGAATGACAAAAACCGCTAACAGAAAAAAAAATGAGAACCCAAGAAACAACTTGACTGGAAAACAAAGAGGGGGCAAAATTGTCTTTTTTCCTTGAAGTTAACACCGTCACATGCCAAACTAACAGAAATATCAGTTTGGGAAGAAAATTTTAAGAGTGGACAAATAGGGAAGATTTGAACTTTGGATGCTAAATAGGGAAGATGATTTTTTTATGTCAAGTAGGGAATTTCAAGGTTGAAAAATGTATTTTATCCTAAACAAAATAGCTTGCAATTTCGTGGTTTCTAGAAAACTATGAGGAAAAATATCAAATGGAAGATGCTCGTAGGATGGATTTGCTAGAGATCACCCTAGAATGTTCTCACATGTATTAATACTCCAACAAAGCTGAGCCACATTCCCGCCTAACGAAGAAAAATGGAAATCCCAAGAAATTAGCTACAACAATCCCCAAAATAACCGAACATGCAACACTAAAGATCTAAGAGGAGGGTAACACACTTGAACAAAAAAATGATCCTTGTGTTACTTAAGATGTAATGATTTCAAATCATTCACTAGCACATTGAAAGGATAGTAAAAGTCTCATATCAAAGAGCCTATACTCTCTCTCTCTCTCTCTAAATCGGGGCCATAGGAACCTCTGTCTACTGTACATCAAAGGTTTCTATAGCCATGTCCCACCTTTAGAAATTGATTTCTAGAGATATACAAATTAAAAGGACCGTCCTAGAAATATGTACATCAAAGATTTCTATAGCCACGTCTCACCTTTAGAAATTGGTTTCTAGCGATATACAAATTAAAAGGACCGTCCTAGAAGATTAAAAGGACCGTTCTAGAAGTATTTGCAATTTTAAGGTGGTTCATATAAGCAACAACATCTGAAATGGAGATTTCTAGAGGTGGGTGCCTTAAGTGGCTAGCCTCTAGAAAATTACCTATGAAAATCTTATAATTAGAATAGAGGGAGTAGCTACTATCTTTCTTCCATCCTAAAACACGTGTTTTATTTTAGGTCAAACTATTTTAAATACATCTAAAAATTTGTAAAGAATGTTATTATTATTTATAATATGAAATAGGTACATTATAAAGATATATTCCATAATAAATCTAATGACATGAGTTTCTAATACCGGACAGTACCACTTTCTAATGTCCTTGTTTTTCTTTGATATATACGAGTTTTATGCGCCCACAACAAGGTGTATACTCTTCGTGTCTTCCAGAAGAATATCATGCTGTCCTCACATGTCAGAGCAAACCACCTCTCTTACTCATGTATGTAGGCTGTGTTTAGATCCGAAATTTTTGGAGGAAAAATTTATGTAGCACTTTCGTTGTTATTTGGCAAAATTTGTCCAGCCATAGACTAACTAGGCTCAAAAGATTCGACTCAACATTTACAGACAAATTATGCAATTAGTTATTTTTTACCTATATTTAATGCTTTATATATGTGTCAAAAATTCGATGTGATGAGTGAAAGAGAAATTATTTTGGAAAGTGAACGGGGCGTAGTCATGTGACCGTGGACCCCTCTTGCATTGTAGTGGTGGAAAATTCCGTCGTGGAGCGCCCCAGCCGGCCAGGCGGCCAGCCGCCCAGCCCCTAGGCCCCAGGGAACCCGCGGAGACGCGAGAACACTGAGTAGAACGTGAGGGTTGCGTTCGTGTACTCCCTGGCCTGCTGCCGATCCCCGGCCGGAACGAGCTAGAGAGAGGGACCACGAGGCACGACCCAGGCCATCGCGCTCGCGCTGGAAGCCAGGGCACCTTTCTATCGACGGCGACGCGGCAGCGACCCTGTCCCCTCTGCGGATGCGGCTGCCACGGAGTTGGCGGCGCGCGCAGCCACATGCTGCCCGCGCGCGGACGGATAGGCACTCGTGTGGACGCTGGAGACCCGATGACCCATGCAAGATACTGTACGATTGATGGCGCCGGCTTACGTGCAGGTGCATAAATCTGCTGCCCTGCGGCATGATAGCGCCGTAGCCATATCTGCCGGCATGGGTGGATCTGGAGGTATTCCCAGTATTCTTATGAATGCCTGACTTTTTTTTTGATACTTTCGTGTGTGTATATATGTATATACTTATATATAAATGTATATGTTGCAATATTCTACACTATTTTCGTTGATTGCAACCCAAAACAATCAATAAACGATCTTTCAGCCTGCTTTACAAACTTTCACCTTCCCAGACCAGCCCACTTTGTGGGATAGCTATGGATTAATTTTTTTTTTCTTATGTTAGGTTTACTAGTAATCATGCCCGTGCGTTGTAACGGAGAAAAACAAATGTTTGACCTATATGTTTCAGCTTGTTGCATAGCTTACCATCAACAGTTAATTTGTATAGGTACTACTACTGTTGTGAATGGTTGTTATGGTTTCTGTAGCAATCACAAATGAACAGGCACATTAATGAAAAATAAAGAACGATAATGTTGCATTTTTTACCCTATCTATATCTATAACATTTAAAAGCTATACTTTATCTTATGATAACTATGACATCTCTAATATAAATTAATATTGGCAAAAATATGACATTGCTCTATTAATTCAAAACTGAATTAAAATAAAACCTTGATAGATTTATTTTTCTTCCGTTGTTCTTCCGTTGTAAGGCACAACAGTATTTACTCGTAAATATATCATAATTTTAGTTTCATACTATCTATGTGTTGGTAGAGCTAGATATCCAGCTCCATGGCTTCTTTTGTGGATCAATAAAAATATCAAATATATAATTCTAATATCTTAAGTCGGTAAGAGTTTAGTCATCGTTGTGCAAAAAAAATGGTATATCCGTTGATGTGTATGATTGAGACCTCTCTCGATCTTTTATATGTTATTCCTTTTCGAGGGTTGCACTGGTATATATGGACAACTTAGAGATTTATACTTGTATATGATATCTTAAGTCGGTAAGGGGTTAGCCGTCGTCGTGTCAAAATTTGGTCCGTTCATTGGTGAGTATGACTGAGACCTCTTTCGATCTTTACATGCCAGCCCTAGTTGAGGATTTTAGTGGTATATGCGAATAGCTTGGAGATTTGTACGGGTACATGTGGATAGCTTGGAGATATATTTATTCTGATTAAATTGGACGACAAACTGCTCAAGATTTCAGTTCACGTTTCGCTTAATTGGGCTATCGGCTGATCCAGGTTATAATAAATTTTATTCCCAATGAAAACTATGTCAACAACTTATCAAAACTACATCACCAACTTAGTCATAGAAATTTGTTTATTAGGTGAGAGTAAAAGCTTTAAAGATCCATAATACTACTAATGAGATTCCAATAGCTTAGACCGAATACAATAAAGTATCTATTTAATTCGGCTAGGCATATATACGTACAATGCAACATCGGTCCCGCCAATGAATCCCAAAATAACACGTCATTAGTCATGTACGTATATGTCTCCCAAACTTCTTTGTCCTGTTGCATGTATGCTGAAAGGATCAAGATGCCCAAGAGGGGGGTGAATTGGGTTTTTCTAAATTTTATTGCAAGAATTAAAACCTACTAAGCCATAATTCACCCCTAGGGCCTACAAGTGTTCCTAGTGATTCTACCGATAAAAGTTTTACACCCTAAGTTCCAACCATAGTCTAGCATGGCAATTTTAGGAAAGTAAACCAAGCAACAAGAGTAATGCGAGAAAGTAAATTGCTTGAATGTAAAGGGTTAGAAACACGGCGATGTTTTCCCGAGGTATCGGAGAGTCGCCACTCCCCACTAGTCCTCGTTGGAGCACCCGCGCAAGGGTGTAGCTCCCCCTTGATCCACGCGAGGATCAAGTGCTCTCTACGAGCTGATTCTTTGACACTCCGTCGCGGTGAATCGTCCACAACTGCTCACAAGATGAGTTGGGTCATCCACAAGCTTCGTCGGATGATCACCAAGCTCCCGATCATCACCAAGCCGTCTAGATGATGGCGATCACCAAGAGTAACAAGCAAGAACTCTCACTTAACCACAATAAGCCTAATGAGAAGGTGGATGCACACTTGTTACTCTCTAGACACTAGTGAGGACTCTCACACTTGAATTCTCAAGACTCAAACTCACTAGGGCTCTTGCACTTCCTTGCACATGAAAGGAGTTTCTCAGCTGATCAAATGAGCAAGAGTATCTCAAATGGAGGGGTAGAGGAAGTATTTATACTCCCACTCAACTCCCCCAACCATTATCTTCGAAATCAGCAACTTTCGTGACCGACAGACGCGATGACGCCCACCGACAGATGCGTCTGTCGCTCTGGAGGGACGCGTCTGACGCCTCTGAGGAGCGCGTCTGTCGCATGTAATCGAATCAAACCGGTTCACTAGCCGTTAGGGCTCGACAGACGCAGGCCAGCGTCTGTCGCCCTAGCAACGGACGCGTCTGATGCTATCGAAGAACTTCAGAGCATTCTGGACCACGTCTGTTGACCACCAGATGCGTCTGACGCTCAACCCTTACTGCGTCTGTCGCTCGTAAGCGCGTAGGGCGCGTCTGTCGCCTTTCATCCTCGCGTCTGACGCTTTTCTGCAGTAAGAAACCACGCGACAGACGCTGACGTCAGCGTCTGTCGCCCTTCGTCCTCAGCGTCTGTCGCCCGTTTAAGGGCCGAAACGACTTCCGATTTAAACGCTTCTTGAACGACTTTTGTTCTAAACAATCTCAGGGCCACCTTGGAGCCACACCTAACCACTAGACTTACCTAGGTCAAGCTACTCATCCATGCCCCCCTTAATAGTACGGCCAAAGGAGAAAAACGAAAGTCCTAGCGACTATTTCGAACGTAACTCAACTCCTCGACGTCCGGAACTAACCGTCCTTAACCTTGTCGATCATCCTTTGAAAACCGAAAACGATTTCCATCGATAAGGGGCATGATCACCATATTGCCCACGATTGCCATTACCATGACCTAACACTCTATTGTTTCTGTAAAACACACGTTAGTCATGATACTTAACCGTTGTCATCAATCATCGAAACCCACTCTAGGGGCCTATATGCTTTCATATGCAACTTCTTTTGCCGAACCAAGAAACCACTGGCCGCATGTTTATTTTCTTATTTACTTTTGCTTTCCCTCACGTAAACAACTAGTCAAGTGGGAGAACGGCTTATGGACTGGGCTTGCCTATATGATCAACGTGCAACACTTAGACTCCACTGTCTATAACCAATCCACATGTTCCCATGCCTCAACGCTTAGAAAATTCCTTTTGAGTCCAAGAAAAATAATGGTACAGGTCAACGTAGAGGTCGTACTTGACTCATGTTCCTAAAATAGACGTATTTGAAATTGAATCTTGGTTTAGCAGGAGTCTTACATCTGACATGTAATCTCTTACATGTAGGTGGAAAAAAATCTTAGCGAAAATTTTGTCTCTTTATTATTAGGTATAGATATAAATTATTAATAATATTTGTACCTCCAAATAAGTTCATTATAAAAAGAGATTCAATGATCTATCTTGTGATACTAATTATGTAATATAAATATTAATATTTTTTTGTATATCTATACCTAATAATAAAGAGGTAAAATTTCTGCCATGATTTTTTCTACCATGAGCCCTCCATCATATGTGATCTTACGTAATCTTACGTGTAAGATATAACCGTCCATGACTCAATCTCACGTTAGACTCAATCTCGCATCAACACGACAGAAAAACAGATATGCACACATACGATCCTAAACGGACTTCACAACCCTCCTACACATGATCACGCCAGAAAAACTAATATACACACCTACAATCTAAACGGACTGCACACTTCGTTTTTTGTTTTCCGTCTCCATTTGTTCTCTCATTTTTTTTCTCCCGTTCGGTGGTGTTACGTAGTCGGTAGTCCGTACGACCTGTCTCGAGGAAAGTGCTCCGTACGTCCCGTCTTGAGGAAAGCGTTTCCCCGTTAGTGGATTGTGGGTGTCGCGTCCCGTGCCTTCCTTTTCATTTTTTTTTAATTTTTTTCTTTTCTAATATGTAAATCTGCTTTTCTATACAGATAAAAATAAATAATAAAACAATATTATGGGTCCTCCAAACTGTGACAATTACCTAATAAATAAATATTTCTATCATGAAGTTGTTCTATATAATTTTGATTAGGAAATAAATTATTATTATAAGATGAATCGATCCATGACTTAACTAACATGAATCGACCGATGGCTGAACTAATCAAACTATAAACTAAAATCTTGAGAAGTTTGTTATATAATTTAATCAATTAAATGTTTCTCAAAGTTATTCGTACATACCAATGCAATCTCCAATTTGTTTGTATATACCAGAGCAACTCTCGACAAGGGGTGACATGTGAAAATCGAGAAAGGTCTCCTCATACTTCGTACTCATCAGCAGAGAGACCAATTCTTGATACGACGACTAATCATTGCCGACTTTAATAACATATTAAAATTACATATTTTTGTGGGTCCTTAATAGAAGTCACCGAACTTGATATCTAACTCCATCTACACATGAATAGTATGAACACTAAAGTTATGATATATTTACGAGTAAATATTTTTGTACCTTATAATGGAAGAAAAAATATATCAAGGTTATATTTCATTCAATGCACGAACTAAAAAGGCATTGTCATATTATTACTAATGTTTATATATATATATATATATATATATATATATATATATTGAATGTCATGGTCATCATAAAATAAAATATAACTTTTAAATTTTATAAAAAACGATAAAACGTAAATAGATATCTGACATTGTCGTTTTTGTTTCTATTAATGAGCCCATTCATTTGTGATTAGTGCAACAACCACTCACAACATAAAAACTAGATGCAAGCACAACAACAAAACACACGAGCTATTGAGCTAGTCGACTAGAACTATCAAGAACTACTCGGGCAACTACATAAACAACAACTACACTAAGCAAGAGAAAACAAGTGTAGTAGTGAGCAAACTAACAAGGGGACAAAGGAGACACGATGATTGTTTGCTGGTATTTGGTTGCTTGCCAGCTACCTACTCCCCATTGAGGCGAGCCTAGGGATCACCGCTCCTCTACTCGCTCAACAAGGCCTCAAGCTTGGCCCCGATGTGAGCGCGAATGTATGAGTCGACCAATCAACTAGGTACTCCATCACAAGCCATGATTCCACTAAAGTTGATCTTCCTGACCTCCCATGGGGACAAGTACAAGAGCCCCTCACAATGACATCCTGAGCACCTCACAACATTCAAAGGACTGCTTCACGAGAACTTCCCTTGCTATAAGCTGTCTAGGTGGCGGCACCCACCAAGAGAAACAAGAATCCCTGGCAAACTGATCCTCTAGTGCCACTAGAAATAATAAGGTCTCAATGCAAATGCAGTAGAACACTCTCAATCTCGCCAAAACTTGATCTCAAGTGTGCTTTATGTGAGTGGTGTGTGTTCTTGAGCTCTAGTATGATCTAGTGTGAAACACTAGTAGGGATGGAAATTGATCAGATTCACATGGAATCAAATACATATATCACATTTTTACCATATTTTAATTTGAATACAGATATAGATATTTTCGAATATAAATACAAAACGGATGTCCCGGATTCGGATTTCTATTCAGATATTTACTCTACTCAATTCAAAACACATATTGTTAAATTCAACATACATGAATAAAATTTTACTACTAAGTTCATTTATTACCAAAGTGAAATAAAATCAAAGCAAACTTCTAATAATCTCTAATAACGAAGTGACCTAATTATAATGGATAATATTTAATAAAATGATAGGTCAAGTGAAGAATTTCAAATAAGAATGGTAGGCAACGAGTAGCCATTTTGCTTTACCAATATTTTTTGTAATTTTTATTTTTTTACACAGTAGAGACTAACGTATATGTGCATATAACATAGACAAGGATAGCTCATAAAAAATAATATAGTTATGAATAAATATTTAATAATTAAATATATCAATTTATAAATCATTATCTATATAATATTTATCATGTCATTATAAAATATATAAAATAAAATAATATAAAACAAATGTATTAGGTTTAAACTTAATTTAAAAATACTAAAATGAACTTAATCTTTATGTATGATTAATAAAATTAAATCAATAATAAAAGATATTTATAGATATACTATTAATAGTTTTTAAGTATCATTAGAAATATTTAATTTAATATATTAGTTACTAGTCATGAAGAAGGAACTTTTAAATAAATTTATTATACATTGTCCTTCATCCACGGAATGTCGCATATTCCATATTTTTTGTCAAATGCGAATCTGGAATCAGATAGAGAAAAATACTGAGAAAAGAATTCGGATACATCCATTTAGTATGCATATTAAAAATGGACACGGATATAGATATCATATTACAAGTTTTAGTGGATACTAATGTTGGATAACTCAGATATCCATCTTCATGTACAGGATCCTGTTGCAACACACAGACACGTTTGCTAGTTATAATTGTTGGTGCAAAATAAACTAACATTTTAAGTTTGTACATATAGTGATCCATTTGCACTTTAAAACTCAAAATCAAAAGGTTTATTTTTGTAATCAAACTAATGGTATCAAGGAATGTGCACTTTATGCTTTTTTAACTCAGAGTTACAATATTCTTGGCCCAAAAGGAATGGATCGGACCCTTTTAAGTTTGTCCACATAGTGATCAATTTGTGCTTGAAATCAAAATTTTGAGCCAAAAGGTTCAATTCTAAACTCAAATTAACGAAAACATAAAAATGTATTAATTATAATATTCAAAGTCTATTTCTTTGTAGCGCTTACTCTTTCTCATCCCAGCTAGGGTTAGTGGTTAGGGTGTAGAGATAAAAACTGAATTGCATATGAATGCGAATGAATATGGTAGTTGTTTCTTTTTTATTTAAATTCGGATACCTATAGATAGTCTATTTTGAGTATTTTAGATAGATTCAAATATAACATGAATATGGAGTATTTACATCAAGTCATGAACCCTTCGTATGACGGATAATATAATCAGAAAATAGACGTCCGGTTTTCAGCCCTAGCCGCTGGTAGCCCCAGGGTTAAAAAAAACCGCTCGGTTTACCGCGGTAAACCGCGGTTACCGCCCTAACCGGGCCGGACCGGTTCCGGTCCGGTCCGGTTAGGTATTGCCCAAATTCAAATTTAAAATTTGAAAAAAAAATGCTGAAAAAATTCCTAAAAATAGTTCATGATTTATAGAAGCCAATGGTGTAAATTTTTTTCAAATTCGAGTTCGTTTAGTATTTATTTATACGTATAGAAGTTTGAAAAAAAAGAAAAAAAATCCCAGTCCTGGCCCGTTAAGGCCCCCAAATTCAAATTTAAAATTTGAAAAAAAACAAAAAATGCTGAAAAATTCCTAAAAATAGTTCATGATTTATAGAAGCCAATGGTGTAAAAATTTTTCAAATTCGAGTTCGTTTAGTATTTATTTATACGTATAGAAGTTTGAAAAAAAAGAAAAAAGAAAATTCCAAACTCAAACCGAGCGGTAAACCGCTCAAACCGGGCGGTTACCGCTCCAAACCGTCCGGTAAACCGGTGACAAACCGAACCGAAGGAGCGTTTGAATTCAAATTCAAATTCGACCGGTTACTGACCGGTTACCAGTAAACCGGTCCGGTAAACCGCTACCGGAGGCCAGCGGTTTGGGTGACCGGTCGGTAAAAGAAACCCTGGGTAGCCCAGCAATCTTCGCCGGCCTGGACCGGGAGCCATGACCGGCGGCCGCGATGCTTCGACGGTCGTCACACACATATCTTCCCTTGGAGAAGACGTGGTCCTGGAGATCTTCCTCCGCCTCTCATCCCTCGCCACGCTCGTCCGCGCCGCTCTCACCTGCCGGGCATGGCGCCGCGCGGTGGCCTCCTCCCCTGACTTCCGGCGCCGCTTCCGCGACCTCCACCCGGCGCCGCCGTTGCTCGGGATGTTCTTCGACAGTATCAACATGGACGCGCTGTACCGACCCCCTTGCGGTCCCTCCTTCGTCCCTGGTGGCTTCCGTGACTGGGACCTGGCCGGCGCCGTTCGTGGCGGCGACTTCTTGCTCACCTCCCTCTTGGAGCGCTCCACCAAGAACTCCTATCCCTATTGGGAGATCCTCGACTGCTGCGGCGGGAGAGTCCTTCTCAGTGATATCTATGATGAAGACAAACCCCTCATCGTGTTAAACCCATTGATGCGGCGCAGTGCACATGAGTTTCGATACCCAGATCCAGACGAATACCCGACTAATCCTCGGTTGATCTGCTTGGATGAGGACCCACCGTCGTCGTTCCGAGTCGCGCTTCTCGATTACGGCCGTTGTACATTGCAGGCTTCCGTCTTCTCCTCGGACACGGGGAATGGTCAGCTCTCCCAAGCGTGGACGTCCCGGCGTGGTCAGCCGACGGCACCTCAGGCGAAGATAGAAGGTCAGACTATGCTACTGACAAAATTTGGATTGAGGACGAATGGAAGATGCATGTGAATGGGTTCATCTACTGGGTTTACGTGTGGTGTGGGGATGGCAGGGATGGGAGGTATCTGATATCGCTTGACACCACCACCATGGAGTTCTCCTTCGCCAAGCTCCCACAGTGCCTGCGGCGCTGTGGATTCACCTTCACCTTTCGTGCCGGTGAAGCAGAGGATGGTGCTGCTTGCATTGTTTACTCAGATGGATCCAACAATGTTGGTGTCGTGAAGCACACCAGGGGCGACGATGGTGTTGAGAGATGGGTTCCTGACAGGGTGCTCCGCGTGGAATTGGATGGAGAGCTTAAACGTATCAATCTCGGAGAGCTATTTAGTGATACCAAGCTTTCTGTTTTAGCAATAAGGGATGGATACATGTATTTTTCGACATCTAAAATGCTGCATGATCCCACAAGAGGATGCTGGTTCATGTCCCTGTGCCTAGCAACGATGAAGGTGGAGAAGCTGTTCGAGAGGAGGTATGACGGTGATGCTTATGCGTATATCATGCCTTGGCCACCTTGCTTGTTAGCTAGTAATTATGGGCAGTTCGCATTTGAAGGTGCTCCGTGACATGCAGTGCTGCGGTGTTGTTCGTGGAAAACAATAGTGAACCAATGCGATCTCTTGTTTGAGTAAATCGAAATGCCTAGACATCATCATTGGTAACCAATTTCATTTCAAAGTTAGATTGCATTTAACAAATCTGACTGAGTTGCAGGCTGTTAAAGATTCAATTCTATGTCATTCCAATCTAATGTTTTAGTTTTTCACTGTAGTTTGTTTATTGCCTTGAGTTTCTGTCAGTCTATCTTTTAGCCCTCCTTTGCGTGCATGATTCTGAATCATGTCATCCTCTTTCCGTGTTTGTTGTGTTTATTTTTAGGCGCTGAGTTATGGTTGGGTCTGCCTGAACTCTGAAAGGACTTGTGTCCTCAGAAACAGCTAGGAATATTTACTCTTCACTGAAATAGCACCCATGCATCTTAGTCATGTTAATTGGCATGTACACATTGCTCTCGTTATTACTTCTTAGCATTGACAGTTAACATGATTTGTGTTCTCTCTTTAGTAGCTGTAAAAGATGACAACAGAATATCTACATCCTTTGTGTATAATATATTTGCACATAAATTTTCTTACACGATCTTTTAATCAACATTTTTCCTACTATCACTAATCATGCATGACGTGGAACTGTGGATCATCTGATTCTAAAAAAGGGTGTTGTCCGATGTTGAGAAACTGGTAAGTTGTGCATGGTGAGTCGTCCCATCATCGCTGCAAACGCTCATGATATGTCATGGCACTGACGTAGACTGTGGTAGGGAGTAAAATCAAAATCTAACGCATACTTCGTTATTTTAGTCTTCTCTGCTATAAGGAACAATGCAAACAACCCTATTATGTCAACTCAGGTTTGTATCCCTCGTAGAGATGAATTTGTGAACCTAGCAGACTAACACCATTAAAATCAATGGCTCACAGGCCTTTTCCGTAGGCTTCACCATAATCCAATGGAACCTTCGAGGCTTCAACGCTCCTTCCCCCGCACCATGCATGCTACCTACACGACCGTCTCTCTCTCTCTGGATTTCCAACAAGCTCCTCCATTTTCGCTTCTACCTTGTGCTGCGGAGCTCTATGAGCCTCTCTGCTCCTCCTCTCTCTTCGGGCGCGCTGTTCTGCGTCACGGCTTGCGCTACCACCGTTGTCATGTGGGCCGCCTCGCTAGCCGTGTGGCCTGGTGTGGGGGCCCCTCCGCCAGCTCCTCCTGATGCCTAGTCGCGGTCGTTGCCAGGCCGGGGGAGGCCCGCCGCGTGCCCCACCATGGTGGCCGTAGTTGGCTGGGCCGGGGCGTGGCCGGCGGGGTGCTCCCCTACTCGAGATGTTTGGGAGGGATGTAGGAAGGGCTCGCTGGTTAAAGGAAGAGAAGTTTGGGGTGTTTTTTTTAAAGTGCCAGAGAGGAGAGTGATTCTTTTTCGGGCTTTTTATTGGCTTGTTGCTAGGGGGCCTTTCTGCATAATTTGCGTGGGAGTGGGGGTTGCTGGCTGGGCCTTGCGCCACGCCGCTCTCTGTAGGGCCTGGCCATGTCGCCCACCCTCTGCATGGGTCTCGGCCGTGCGCGTGCTTCCCTCGGCCACGGCCAATGGGCCTTTATGGTGAGCCTAGGAGAGGAGAGCTTTTTTTTTTCTTTTTTTCCTTGTGTTGAGAAAATTTGGGAAAATTGCCAAAAATTGTAGAAAAAAATAGAAAAATGCCAAACCACTTTTATTTGTCTCGTCATGACTAGATCTATGCTTTAGATATATAAAACACTATGCTTTAGTATAAAGTTTTTATTGTAATTGTAAACATAGTGACGAGATCATAACATAGGGGTATGTTAACTCCCGATGTTCCCGACTGAAGGACCCTCGACCAATCCCTCCAGGATCGTCCGGGGTCTCGGGGGCTACACCCCTCAGGTGCAGTTGCACGCACCTTTCGGCCAAGGACTGGGCCGACCCCGAGCACGCCCTCCGCCTCTGCTCAGGGGCTCGTCCGAGCCTCAGGCTCCTGATCGGCAGGGGTCTAAGGCTGATCCTTGGCCTCGGCCATCAGCGCTATCCAAGCCCCAGGCCGGAAGCAAGCACCCCGAGTGCCTAGGGCTCAGGGGCTCCCCAGCACAGCATGACAGGCGTAGCGCTGTCAACCACTCCTCCGACTGGGTCACACGCGGGGCATGACACAAGAGGACAAAACCCCTCCACGACTTTATGGGCTCGGGGGCTTCCGGGCCCACTCGTCTAGCCCCTCAAGCCGGACGCCTTTGCCACCAAGGAAGCCTCCAGAAGGTGCACCTGGTGGAGGTCGGTCCAAGCCGACAGAACCTAACACTTAGCGTGTCAGAACAAAGCAGCCTGACGATGCCCAGGGCTTCTCTGACTCTACGACAACATCAAGGTCCATCTGCGCCGCAGCAAGGCCCTCCTGGACTCCGGCACATGTAGACCATAGACTAGACTCCCCAAATCGCCATATACCCAACCTACCTCGATATATAAGGAGAGGTCAGATCCTACAGAGGTGGAGGACGAGAAGAACAGAGAACAGATCATTCCAGTCCTCATGATCAAACAGCTCGAGCTCTGCACCAATAGCAGAGCCACCCCGAGAGGAGTACCGAGAGCTCCTTCACCCTTTCCAACGTCTTCCTCCTCTCCGACGAGGAGGAGACCTCACCGCCGACGATCCTAGGATTAGCACTGAGCGATCCCCTGCCAAATCTCTCTCTTACACTCTATTGTAACCCCTCAATTTGTGCGCTCTTGAATACAAAAATCCTCAAATTGCTAGATGTAAGGCCCCAATAGCCTGAACCAGGATAAACCTATGCCCCTTGCATGATTTTTGAGTTCTTCCGTGTTCTTGAGTCCACTAAGCCACCGGAGACCTCACACTCAGTGACACCCGACGAACAACGATGCTGAAAGCATCTAGGCCCCAAGGTTTGGTTTCGGCAATTGATGACAACGCTTTATTACCATGACTAACGTGTGTTTTGCAGAAACGTTGGTAAGTTAGGTCATGGAGGTTATAACTGCTTTGGGCACCATGGTATTCGTGTCCCTTGATGGAAATCGTTTCGGTTTTCAAAAGAGTGACGTCAAGAGTAAGGACGGTTAGTTCCGGATGTCGAGGTGTTGAGACACATTCGGAATAGTCGTTAGGATCTTCGTTTTTCTCTTTTGGCCGTACTATAAAGGGGGGCATGAACGGGTAGCTTGACCTAGGCGAGTCCTATGTTTAGGTGTGGTGCACACTTGTTAAACTTGGCGCTAGGCAACCCTAGAATAGCTCAAAGTTTAGTTGGAAGCAACTTGGTTGAAGTTGCGACGCGTTTCGGAAAGTTTCGGGCTGTTTCCCACTGACCGGACGCGGTCTTCGGCATGACCGGACGCGTCCGGTCAGTACGTTACCGCGGCTAGGGTTTCGGCCCTGACCACCGGACGCGGTCCTCGCGAGGACCGGACACGGTGGTCAGTGGCTGACACGTGTCACTTGAGGGAAACACCCGTCGGACGCGACCTGGGTGTGATCGGCGCGTCCGGTCACAGTCCAGTAAGGTCCAGAGAGGACCGGACGCGTCCGGTCATCACCGATCGGACGCGGCCTCGCGTCCGGTGCGAGTACAGTAAGCTCCTTTGCACGATCGGATGCGTCCGGTCACCCCTGACCGGCGCGTCCGGTCATTCAGTTGAAAATCGCGTTTTGACCGTTACGGGCGACCGGCGCGTCCGGTCAGTTCGACCGGCGCGTCCGGTCAGCCCGTGTCAGAACATAACGGTTCGTTTTCTTTGAGGGGTGTATAAATACATCCCCTCCACCTCTTTTAGAGGTCTCTTGCTCATTCAAACATCTGAGAAAACCCTTTAGAGTGCAAGGGAGTGCAAGAGCTCTAGTGAGGATAGAGATTTGAGAATCAAAGTTTGAGAGTTCCTCACTAGTGATTCGAGAGTAGCAAGTGTGCATCCATCTCCTCATTTGGGCTCGTTGTGGCCTAGTGAGAGTTCTAGCTTGTTACTCTTGGTGATCGCCATCACCTAGACGGCTTGGTGGTGATTGGGAGTTTGGTGATCATCCGGCGGAGCTTGTGGATGACTCAACTCATGTTGTGAGCGGTTTTGGGTGATTCACCGCGACGGAGTGTCGAAGAATCAACCCGTAGAGAGCACTTGATCCTTGCGCGAATCAAGGGGGAGCTACACCCTTGCGCGGGTGCTCCAACGAGGACTAGTGGGGAGTGGCGACTCTCCGATACCTCGGAAAAACATCACCGTGTTCCTTGCCCTTTACATTCAAGCATTTACATTCTCGTATTTACTTTCATTGCTTGATTTACTTTCCTAGAATTGTCATGCTAGACTAGGATTGGAAACTAGGGTGCAAAACTTTTATCGGTAGACTCTCTAGGAACACAAGTAGGCACTAGGGGTGAATTCCGGCTTGTAGGATTTAATTCTTGCAATTAATTTTTAGAAAAGCCCAATTCACCCCCTCTTGGGCATCTTGATCCTTTCAATTGGTATCGGAGCCGTGTTGCTCCTAATTTAGGCTTTACCGCCTAGAGCAAGATGTCTAACGGGGAAGGACCACCTCCCACCTTTGAGGGGGATGATTTTCCATATTGGAAAATCCGCATGGAGGCGTATCTCGAAGCCATAGATGTCGGGTGCCTTAGAGCCGCAACCCAAGGGCTTCCCGCTATCAAGGATCCCGCAAACCCCATTGGTGACGAGGAGAAGTACGACCGGTGGAATGCAAAGGCTAAAAATGCACTCTACCGGGGCTTAGGCAAAGATATCTTCAATCGTGTGCGTAATGCAAAGAACGCTCATGATTTATGGGAAAATCTTTGTGCTCTCCATGAGGGAACTAAGAGTGAGCGTGAGGAACGCTATCATATTGCTTTAAAGAAAATTAATTCTTTTGAGATGCTTCCCAAAGAAAGTGCTAATGACATGTACACTCGCTTGAATGTTCTTGTAGAGGACCTCAATGCTCTTGGGCTCACTCAAATGAGCCAATCGGATGTTGCAAGAAGGATCTTGAGTGTTCTTCCCGTTGAGAAGTATGGTCACATTGTCACCGTGCTTCATCAAAGTGATCTCTCCACCGCAACACCGACACAAGTATTGGGGAAGATCAATGCTCATGAGATGTACATGCACATCACTCCGGAAGAGGGCTCATCATCTTCCAAGAAGAAAGACTTGGCTTTCAAAGCTAGCTATGACAAGAAGAAGAAGGGCCAAGCCATGATGGTGCAAGAAAGCTCAAGTGAAAGTGATGTCGATGATGAATCACTTGCACTCATGGTGAGAAAGACCACCAAAATGCTAAAGAAGCTCAACAAGAGTGGCATCAAGTTCGATGGCAAGAAAAAGAAATTCTTCACAAGTAGCAAGAAAAAGCCCATCTCGGAGATGGATTGCTACAATTGTGGTGAACTTGGCCACCTAGCTCATCAATGCCCTAGACCACCAAAAGACAAGTTCAAGAATAAGAACAAGGGCAAGAAAAATGATTCAAGTGATGAAGAAGATGAGAAGAAGAAGAACAAGCCATACAAGAAGAAGGATGGCAAGAAGAAGGAGTTCTACAAGAAGAAGAAGGGAGGAAAGGCATACATTGTTGGTGATTGGCTCACCGACATTGAATCATCTTGTGATTCCTCCGAAGATGAGAGCAATGATGAGAAAGAGAAGGTTGCCGCTTTTGTGATGGGACCATCATCTTCACCGACATCTTCACCACCACCTTCACCGCCTCCTTCACCATCATCGTCCACTACTCACCTATGCCTTATGGGCAAGGGTGAATGAAAGGTACAAAACCATGATAGTGATGATGATGATGATAGTGATAGTGATGATGAATATGATGCACCTTCTTATGATGAACTTGTAAAATTGCTAAATAAATACACTAAAATCATAAGAAGGACAAGAAATGAAAATGATGAGCTTCAAAATGAAAATGAATCACTCTCATCAAAGCTTGAAAATGCTCAAAAGACTAGTGGTGAGCTTAGAGATCAAAATGAAGTTATGTCTTCCACTCTCAAGGAGCTCAAAACCTCAAATAAAGAGCTTAAAGATCAACATGATAAACTTGAGAAGAGGCATGATGAGCTCATCACTAGACATAACTCATTGAAAGACAAATACACCACATTAAAAATTGACTATGATAGTCTTGTGGTTGCTAATGAACTTGCTCTTGAGACACATGATGCTACTAACAATGTTGTTAAGTGTGATATAGCTACATCATGTGATGATTTGATCATTGAAAGCATTGAGCAAGGTTCTAGTAGCAAAGGCAAGAGTGTGGTTGAGTCAAACAACTATGATGATTATGCCAAGATCAAGTGTGAGAATGAGAAGCTTGCAAATGAGAACAAGAAGCTTAAAGGTTTGATGGCTCTTGAGAAGCAAACAACAAATGAGTCACTCATTGAAGAGAACAAGAAGCTCAAGCAAGAAAAAGAGCATCTCAAGACCGGTCTAAGCAAGTTCACAAGAGGCCAATATTTGCAAAGTGAGCTCCTCATGAACACCGTAATGAAGATGGATAGAAGTGGTATTGGGTACTTGGCAAATCAAGAAAAGAAGGCAAAAGCTCAACAACAAAGCAAGTCAAAGCCCAAGCCAAAGAGATGTGTTGAGTGTGGTCAAGAAGGTCACTTTGCTCATGAATGCAAAACTCCACCACCACAACCCTTGCCCAAGCATGCTAGACCCTTTGCCTTCAATGCTCATTACATGCTAAGAAAAGATTCAAATGGAAAGATGAAAGTCATGTTCTTGGGTCCCCCAAACAAGAATAGGCCAAAGAAAATATGGGTTGCCAAGTCACTAGTTGAGAAAGTCAAGGGCCCCTCTCAAGTTTGGGTCCCTAAACAAAAAGCTTGATCTCTTGTGTGTAGGTGAACTACAAGACCGGTGGATCTCATTGGGTTATTGATAGTGGTTGCACTCAACATATGACCGGGGATCCTCTTATGTTCACCTCCATTGAAGAGAATGTGATATGTCAAGAGAAGATCACATTTGGGGATAATTCAAAGAGCAAAGTCAAGGGTATAGGCAAGATTGCAATATCAAATGATCACTCACTCTCAAATGTGCTCTATGTTGCTTCATTGAGTTTCAACTTATTATCCGTCGGGCAACTTTGTGACCTTGGTTTCCAATGCTTGTTCACACCAAATGAAGTGGAAGTTTCAAAGATAGATGACAAGCAAGTGATATTCAAAGGCTTTAGATACAACAATCTTTATCTTGTTGATTTCACCTCCGAAGATGCAAATTTGATGACATGTTTGTTCACCAAGACCTCACTTGGTTGGCTTTGGCATAGGAGGCTTGCACATGTTGGAATGAGCACTCTCAACAAGCTATTGAAGAAAGAACTAGTAAGAGGATTGAAGGATGTGAAGTTTGAAAAGGACAAACCTTGTAGTGCATGTCAAGCGGGCAAACAAGTTGCAAACACTCATCCAACCAAAGCTTTCATGTCAACATCAAGAGTGCTAGAACTTCTACACATGGATTTGTTTGGGCCTACAACTTACAAGAGCTTGGGTGGTAATCTCTATTGTCTTGTGATAGTGGATGACTACTCAAGATACACATGGACCTTCTTCCTTCATGACAAATCCGAAGTGGCAAGTTGCTTCAAGAAGTTTGCAAAGAGAGCTCAAAATGAATTTGAAGTCAAGATAAAGAAAATTAGAAGTGACAATGGCAAAGAGTTTGACAACACCAACATTGAAGCTTATTGTGATGAAATTGGAATCAAGCATGAGGTCTCTTCAACCTACACTCCTCAACAAAATGGTGTAGTTGAGAGAAAGAACCGGACTTTGATCACTCTTGCAAGAACAATGCTAGATGAGTACAACACTCCAGAAAAGTTTTGGGCCGAGGCAATCAACACCGCATGTTATGCTTCAAATCGCCTCTTCCTCCAAAAGTTTCTTGGCAAGACCCCCTATGAGTTGCTTAATGGGAAGAAGCCGGACGTCTCATTCTTCCGGGTGTTTGGTTGCAAATGCTACATCTACAAGAAGCGTCAACACCTAGGGAAGTTTCAAAGACGTTGTGATGTTGGTTTTCTTGTTGGTTACTCATCAAAGTCCAAAGCATATAGAGTATTTAACCATACCACCGGTTTGGTTGAAGAAACATATGATGTGGAATTTGATGAATCTAATGGCTCCCAAGGAGCAATTGAGAATTGTGATGATGTAGGTGATGAACCCTTGAGGGAGGCCATGAAGAACATGCCCGTGGGAGACATCAAGCCAAAAGATGATGATGACGATGTGCAAATCATTGATCCACCATCCTCATCACGTGTGCCTCAAGATGATGACAAGAATGAGAGAGTTGAAAATGAAGACACCTATATCTCTCATGAACAAGCCGAGGCACAAGCTCAAGATGTTGATGCTCCCCCTCAACCTCCTCAAGTGGTTGATAGAAGAAATTCACCTCTACTTCAAGCTCATCCACAAGAACTCATCATAGGGAGTCCTACTAAGGGAGTGATGACTCGATCTCAAAAGCTTGCTTCCTTTGTTGAACATCACTCTTTTGTCTCTTGTGTTGAACCTAAAAATGTAGAAGAAGCTCTTCAAGATCCGGATTGGGTGAATGCTATGCATGAAGAATTGAACAACTTCACCCACAATCAAGTATGGACACTTGAAGAGCATCCTAAAGGTGCAAGAGTCATTGGAACCAAGTGGGTGTTCCGAAACAAGCAAGATGACCAAGGCATAGTAGTGAGGAACAAGGCAAGACTAGTTGCAAAGGGATTCTCTCAAGTTGAAGGCCTTGATTTTGGAGAGACCTTTGCACCCGTTGCAAGACTTGAAGCCATTCGTATCCTCCTTGCATATGCATCACATCATGATATGAAACTATATCAAATGGATGTGAAAAGTGCATTCTTAAATGGCTTTATAAATGAACTAGTCTATGTCAATCAACCTCCCGGGTTTGAAGACCCTAGATATCCTAATCATGTTTATAGGTTGTCCAAGGCGCTATATGGGCTCAAGCAAGCCCCTAGAGCGTGGTATGAGCGCCTCCGAGACTTCCTTATTGAGAAGGGCTTCACCATTGGGAAGGTCGACACCACACTATTCACCAAGAAGCTTAATGGGGAGATTTTCATTTGTCAAGTGTATGTTGATGATATCATCTTCGGGTCAACAAATGAAGATTATTGCAAAGAATTTGGTGAATTGATGTCAAAGGAGTTCGAGATGTCAATGATTGGTGAGCTCACATTCTTCCTTGGTTTTCAAGTCAAGCAAATGAGAGAAGGGATTTTCATCTCTCAAGAAAAATATACCAAGGATCTTATCAAAAGATTCAAGATGGAAGAATGCAAACCAATCAAGACCCCAATGCCATCAAATGGACATCTCGACCTAGATGAGGGAGGTAAACCGGTTGATCAAACTCTCTACCGTTCTATGATTGGTAGCTTGTTGTACCTTACCGCATCTAGGCCCGATATCATGTTTAGTGTGTGCATGTGTGCTCGCTTTCAAGCGTGCCCTAAGGAACCTCACTTTAGTGCCGTAAAAAGAATCCTAAGATATCTTAAGCTCACCCCAAGCATTGGTCTTTGGTATCCCAAAGGAGCTAGATTCCAACTAGTTGGCTATTCCGATTCGGATTATGCCGGTTGCAAAATTGATAGAAAGAGCACATCCGGAGGGTGCCATTTGCTTGGGAGATCCTTAGTATCTTGGTCATCTAAAAAGCAAAATAGTGTGGCTTTGTCCACCGCCGAGGCGGAATACATTGCCGCGGGGGCTTGCTGTGCACAAATCTTATATATGAAACAAACCCTCCTAGACTATGGAGTTGTTCTTGAAAAGGTGCCACTTTTATGTGACAATGAAAGTGCCGTTAAAATTGCTAACAATCCGGTACAACACTCTCGCACCAAGCACATTGATATCCGCCATCACTTTCTAAGAGATCACGTTGCTAAAAATGACATATCACTAGAAGGTGTACGAAGTGAAAATCAATTAGCGGATATCTTCACTAAACCCTTGGATGAGGCTACCTTTTGTAGGCTAAGAAGTGAACTTAATGTGCTTGATTCAAGTAACTTTAAAAGATAAGCGTGTGTTGTCCTTTGCATTGCATTGTATTTTATGTCACGTTTATTTTATCGCAATGCATTTAGGGCTTGGCTAACACGGTTACGATAACCCTCCTTTGGAGGAGTGAAGAAGCCTAACCGTGGATCAAACTTGACAAGCAACCTAGCTTTACTTACTTGTATTGCATTGCATATGCATGGTTGTTTGTTTGTCGTTTCTTTTCGGTTTAGCTTTGAGCAACCTCTGTGTTCGTCCATGGATAGAGAGAGCTTTTTGACGCTCCTAAAGGTCCAAAAACTCTATTGCATGGCCATACGTTGCTCCTCGGGTGTTCATTGCCTATTTTCCTAAAAATAATACTAGCCTAAGGCAAAATATTTTGAAAAATTTGAGGGTTTGAGTGAGGTCACTCATATTAGGTTCCAATTGATGTTTATTTGTGTCTCTTTGAATTGGAACTTGATTGGGAGAAGTCACGTCGGAGTTTGGAACGAAGAAGGGCGAAGAACAGCGACCGAACGCTGGACCGGACGCTGTACCGGACGCAGTGATGCTTCACCACCGCGTCCGGTCCCGGCGTCCACCAGCGCGTCCGGTCATCCAGAAGACCAACTCCAGACCTAGTGACCGGATGCTGCACCGGATGCGCCTGTGTTGACCACCGCGTCCGGTCCCGGCTACCACCACCGCGTCCGGTCATCCGCGATGATTTCCCGAGCTCCCTGCGACCGGACTCTGACCGTGTTCGGTCAGTCCGCACCGGACGCGTCCGGTCACTCCAGGAGCTTACTGGAGTGTGACCGGACGCTGCACCACCGCGTCCGGTCATAACGACCACCGCGTCCGGTCATCACGCGTCGAGCGGATCTGAGCCCCTCATAAAACCGTTCGTCCTTGATTTTTTTTTACCCGAACGCAATCTGCCGCCGCCGCTCGCCGTTTCGCCGAATCGCCGCGCACTCGCCGTCATTCTCGCCGCCGGCGACCTCGCCCGAGCACAGCCGCGTGCCCCCTTGCCAGCTGCCCGCGCGCGCCGTTTCTTCCTCGCGCCCGAGCCGTTTCCCCGCTGCCTCACCACAGCCGCGCGCCACCGCCGCCTTCGCCGCGCCGCCGCCTCTGCCACTTCTTCCTCGATGCCGGCAAGACCGTGGGCCGCACCAGCCGCAGCTGCAGCCCCTCCCTCGGTGCCTAGCCACCCGTGCATCTCGATTTCCAAATCTCGGTCGAGCTACCTAGGGTTTACCCCAAACCCTAACCTAGGGTTTGCCCTAAACTGTTCTTCAGGTAACGAAATCGATCGTTCTCGATTCAATTTCGTTTCATGTCGTTGCTAGGGCTAACCTTGACCGTTATCATCCTTTGATTATCTCGACTCGGTCCTTTCAGAGCTCGATCGTCGAATTCGGGGATTCTCGCGACCTAGGTCACCGCTTCCTCTCACCATCGTCTCGTCGATCCGAGGTAGCTTCGCGTCACGTTTCACTTCGTATATAATATGCTTGCTATCTCTAGGGTTTCACACCTTTTAGTTACGTATGTGCTTATAGTATATCTTTCTATTCCATCGGTGCAGCGAGTCAGTCGGTGTGTTAGGGTCAGATTTGTTCGCTGAATCCGAGGCCAAGCCTGCGGATACGGATTGAGGCCAAGCCTCTCGAGTGTCAGTTCACCATCTTTCAGAGGTTCTCAGTCAGTTGATCAGCATGGTGTGTTGCAAGAACGCCGGTGGTGCTCCTGGTGACGGGGACAACAGTCCTCCCCGTCGTGATGAGATTGCGCGTGGTAAGCGCATCAAGATGATGGCCAGGAAGAAGAAGACGCTTACAGAGGCAGAGGTTGCTCAGGCCGTGGCAGATGCTGCAGAGCAGGCAGAGAGAGGTGGCAGACGCAGTGGCATACACATAGGCGAGCGTCGCTTTCACCTTGAAGGTCGACAGC
The DNA here is from genome assembly GCA_022457205.1 of Saccharum spontaneum. Lineage (NCBI taxonomy): Eukaryota > Viridiplantae > Streptophyta > Magnoliopsida > Poales > Poaceae > Saccharum > Saccharum spontaneum. Next base: position 47,229,041 of record CM039590.1, read on the forward strand.
TCGGCACTGAGGCCACTGAGGGTACCGAGGATACTGGAGCTACAGAGCAGATGTCAGTTGATCCACCCACAGAGCCGACAGAGGCTACAGAGGCTCCACAGGCTACCGAGGCTCCACAGGCTACAGAGGATACAGAGGAGCAGCCAGCTCAGTCTCCACCACGTCGCCGCTCCACACGTGCTCGTACTCAGGTGACACCTAGGCCAGAGGGCCAGTGTCGTGGAGCACGTCCTCCTCCCAGAGCTAGAGGTTCACCCCCGGTCGAGCACTTTGACCTAAGGGGTGCTTCAGCACGTCAGGTGCAGGGGTTGAGGTTTGTGGAGGTCAACCGTTGGTTCCCACCTGTTAGAGATCACAGAGCTTCAGAGGGTTTCTACACCCCACTTCAAGAGGATTTCTACAGAGCCTTAGTTGACAGTGGTATTGCTTTCAGACCTCAGAGGGTGTGTCGGCTAGAGGCACTGGTTGCTGTTGTGGGAGAGCAGCTTCGTCCGCACTTGTCCTATATGCCTGGTTTGTCGGATCTTCTTGGACGGACAGGTGCATACTGCAGCACATGGGTCAGGGAGTTCTATGCTTCACTTTGGATTGATCCTGCCCATGAGTTCATTCACTTTGCATTCAGAGGCCGCGATCACAGACTTTACAGCTCCAGAGCTCGAGAGATCCTCAGACTACCAGCTTCTGACACGAGGATCCATCAGCTGTGTTATGGACAGACTCCTCCACCCAGACGCCCTCACGGCGGAGCAGTGCCACCTACAGACCTAGTTCGACCCTGCTTTCGTGAGCCTTTTGGCGAAGGGTCTCGTCGTACGCCTGCTAGCCTGACGCCACTTGCCAGGGTCTTGGATGCTATTCTCAGACGTACTCTACTTCCCAGACTTGGCTACAGAGAGGGACTGACGCGTATGCAGCTTTGGGTTGTTCACCACCTCCTCTCACAGAGACAGTTTGACATCTGGGATCTTATTCTTAGTGAGATGGAGGACACCATTGCTGAGGGTTTCAAGGGTAATCGTCAGCTGCCCTATGCACATTGGATTTGCTTTATCATTAGATCTTCTATTCAGATGCCACCAGAGATCAGGGCGGAGATATCAGACACTACTACTGCGTTCCTTGATTATGATATCCGTCAGCTTTGGGCCTCGGTTACTAGAGATCAGGCCCCAGTGCCAGGACAGCGTGAGCGCCTAGACGTTCCTGAGACAGCAGCTGAGCAGGATGCCAGAGTTGACGAGCTTGCTGAGGTAGAGCTTGTGGACCTTGAGGCTCAGACTGCTGACATACCTGAGGATGTGACTTCAGACAGCACAGATGAGGACTACCAGCCCATCCCCAGGTACCGGTCTCCTCGGTCTCACGACCACGAGGCCGGTGGCTCTGGCTCAGCCTCCTGCTCAGACCCAGCCATGGTGGCCATTCTTGAGAGGTTGACCCAGGCTCAGGAGCAGCAGCAGCAGCAGATTCAGCGACAGGCACAGGACACAGCTGCAGCACTTGCACAGATTCAGGCTCGTCAGGACGAGTTTCAGCGACAGCAGCTTGAGATCCAGAGGCAGCAAGTTGAGATGCAGCGACAGAGTCAGCAGCAGTACATGGATCTCCTGCGCCACCTTGTCACAGTCGGGGTTCCTCCGCCTGCTTCTGTCATGACTCAGGCTTTGCATTCCAGTGGTCCGTCGAGTTAGGGACAGCCGAGCTTCCAATTTACATCTCCACAGCAGCAGGTTCCCCAGTCTTTTCAGTCCCCGAGCTTCACTCCTATTCATACGGGGTTTACACCGTCAGACCAGCCTCGCCCGCACCTCCTGACAGGCACACTTTTTGGTGATTTCAGTGCTACCTACAGCGAGTTGACTGGTCAGCCGACACCCTCGCACACTACTACGTTTCATACTTCGTCAGGGTTGTCAGCTCCCGAGGCAGCCATTCCTCCAGTGACAGGGACCGGGACTACAGAGACCATCCCTTCTTCAGTTGCCTCGACAGATCCCCCAGCTATTGGCTCTTTACAGGCTCAGGTCACTCAGACAGATCCACTTGTTGCTACTCAGTCAGTGCCTGTTCCTGCTCAGACCCAGACCGCTTCACAGCCACGTGCTTCTTCAGAGGGTCAGCCAGATAGCTCAGACTCCGAGGGTGATTCGCTACACTTCGTGATTACTCCGCGCACCTCGGCACCCGACACGACTCCGTCTGTCCCCCCGTCAGATCATTAGATTAGTTTTTTGGCGCTTGATGCCAAAGGGGGAGAGAGAGTAGTTTCACGGGGAGTTTTGTTAGAGGGTTTTCGTTCTTTGTGTGCTACATTCATGCATCATGTTTACTTTTCAGCATTGCATTCGTGTGACATTGTCGTCGAGTCGTAAACTTTGAGTCTTAATGTGTTATTCTCGTCACAGTGTTTATATGTCATCGTTTTAGTTATAGCTCTAAGGTTGTGCTTCCGTGCCTTACTCCGATTTCTTATGAGCTATAATCTTTATGTGTACTAACGCTTTTTGTCTTATCTTATGAAGTACAATCTTTTGGCTTGGGGCACATAAGCAATTCCTAACCCCTTTGTGCTTATTGCTTTTTGCTTATGTGAACCAAGCATGCTCGAAAACCTCAACTCTAATCTTTTGAACCTTAGTGTTGTCATCAATCACCAAAAAGGGGGAGATTGAAAGCATCTAGGCCCCAAGGTTTGGTTTCGGCAATTGATGACAACGCTTTATTACCATGACTAACGTGTGTTTTGCAGAAACGTTGGTAAGTTAGGTCATGGAGGTTATAACTGCTTTGGGCACCATGGTATTCGTGTCCCTTGATGGAAATCGTTTCGGTTTTCAAAAGAGTGACGTCAAGAGTAAGGACGGTTAGTTCCGGATGTCGAGGTGTTGAGACACATTCGGAATAGTCGTTAGGATCTTCGTTTTTCTCTTTTGGCCGTACTATAAAGGGGGGCATGAACGGGTAGCTTGACCTAGGCGAGTCCTATGTTTAGGTGTGGTGCACACTTGTTAAACTTGGCGCTAGGCAACCCTAGAATAGCTCAAAGTTCAGTTGGAAGCAACTTGGTTGAAGTTGCGACGCGTTTCGGAAAGTTTCGGGCTGTTTCCCACTGACCGGACGCGGTCTTCGGCATGACCGGACGCGTCCGGTCAGTACGTTACCGCGGCTAGGGTTTCGGCCCTGACCACCGGACGCGGTCCTCGCGAGGACCGGACGCGGTGGTCAGTGGCTGACACGTGTCACTTGAGGGAAACACCCGTCGGACGCGACCTGGGTGTGATCGGCGCGTCCGGTCACAGTCCAGTAAGGTCTAGAGAGGACCAGACGTGTCCGGTCATCACCGATCGGACGCGGCCTCGCGTCTGGTGCGAGTACAGTAAGCTCCTTTGCACGATCGGACGCGTCCGGTCACCCCTGACCGGCGCGTCCGGTCATTCAGTTGAAAATCGCGTTTTGACCGTTACGGGCGACCGGCGCGTCCGGTCAGTTCGACCGGCGCGTCCGGTCAGCCCGTGTCAGAACATAACGGTTCGTTTTCTTTGAAGGGTGTATAAATACATCCCCTCCACCTCTTTTAGAGGTCTCTTGCTCATTCAAACATCTGAGAAAACCCTTTAGAGTGCAAGGGAGTGAAAGAGCTCTAGTGAGGATAGAGATTTGAGAATCAAAGTTTGAGAGTTCCTCACTAGTGATTCGAGAGTAGCAAGTGTGCATCCATCTCCTCATTTGGGCTCGTTGTGGTCTAGTGAGAGTTCTAGCTTGTTACTCTTGGTGATCGCCATCACCTAGACGGCTTGGTGGTGATTGGGAGTTTGGTGATCATCCGGCGGAGCTTGTGGATGACTCAACTCATGTTGTGAGCGGTTTTGGGTGATTCACCGCGACGGAGTGTCGAAGAATCAACCCGTAGAGAGCACTTGATCCTTGCGCGGATCAAGGGGGAGCTACACCCTTGCGCGGGTGCTCCAACGAGGACTAGTGGGGAGTGGCGACTCTCCGATACCTCGGAAAAACATCGCCGTGTTCCTTGCCCTTTACATTCAAGCATTTACATTCTCGTATTTACTTTCATTGCTTGATTTACTTTCCTAGAATTGCCATGCTAGACTAGGATTGGAAACTAGGGTGCAAAACTTTTATCGGTAGACTCTCTAGGAACACAAGTAGGCACTAGGGGTGAATTCCGGCTTGTAGGATTTAATTCTTGCAATTAATTTTTAGAAAAGCCCAATTCACCCCCCCTCTTGGGCATCTTGATCCTTTCAGATGCTCGCAGCGGTTTCGACCCCGCGACACATAGGCTTTTATGTGTTTAATTAATAGAGCATGTTTTATAGTAGTTAAAATGCTGTGAAATTTTTATGGTCCTCGTAATGCCCTGCGCCCTCTCACGCGGTACCAGGCCACCTCCTGTAGACCGGCTCGCGAGCAACTGAGGCAGCAACGGTGGCTCGGTCGGAGCCCCTACCAGCGACAAGCGGCACCGATGGGGCTGGCATGGGGGCAACCTCGACGGAGCCGCACAGGGGCCACGCCGCGGCGGCGCAGGGGCCGCCCTAACGGGCGCGGCATTAGACTTTTGTATTGGATGTGTGCTGCTGGATAGAACCTGAGACTTTGTATGTGATCTTATATGTACTGTGATGCAGTATCAATATTTTGCATTATGAAAATGGGTTGTCCATATTGGTTGTATGTGTGAAATAATGCTAAAAACCAGAATGTAAATAGGCTAAAAACAGAATGTAAATGGGCTGAAAATAGATTGCAAATGGGCTAAAAATAGATTGAAAATGGGGCTGAAAACAGGCTAAAAAATGGAGATGTTGGGTTGTTAATAAATGGGCTGGGATGGTGATGTCATCACCCATGTCATCATCCATGTCATCATCCACGCAAGCAGCCGTGTAAGCATCCATGATGATATGGCAATTCATTCATGACGTTTATTTTTCGTCACACGAAATGGGCTTGGGTAGGGCTGACTAGGCCTCGGGCTCTATCGTGACGGTTTAAAACCGTCTCCGATTCTGTTAATTCGTGAGGGTTTTCGGTAAACCGTCACGGAGGTTAATCCATGACGATCTCTAAAACCAATCATAGATGCTGCATAGTGACGGTTTTTTGTGATCCCTGACAGAAATTTTTCGTCATGGATTAACAGGTTCCTTGTAGTGCGTGGTGGCGCAGGTGGTCCGGCTGATGGCGGGCGGCGTGGGAGCCCGGTGTGGTAGCGCAGGCATCGGACCACTGAGGGCGGCGATGTCAGAGCACGTTGACGGCGAGGTGGAGCAGCACGCGGCGGCGCGACAGCTCAGCAAGGGCAGACCGGGCATCGCGTGACCCCGTGCATAGGCGGCGAACGTGGATCCCCGGAGTGCCACTGTTGGAGCAGCGGCTGCTGGCTGCAGCAGCCAGCCGCGGAACACCCCCTTTATTTCCTGATCTTTTATGTGATAGTTGAAGATGAAAAAGAAGAGTAGATTGAAGAAAATCTTGATTTGAATGAGGCTCCAACTACAACTGTTGTTGAAGAAACAGAATTCCCCTTGGAAGAATGTGCTACATGTGAACGAGTTCTACAGAAAGATGGCGATATTTTTTTTAGAAAAGGGGTCGTTCATCTCATTTACATCATAAGAAGGGCTCGATTAAGCATATTTGGTAAAAGTTTGGGCGCCGTTAAAAGATATCTCTATTTTGAGATACGCTATATGTAATTTATTTCACATACGCAGCTCCATTTGACATGATATGAATATTAAAAATATATAGTTTCATTTGCCATATTTATTTGCCAAGTGATCATATTCTTGTATGTTTACTACTTTTGTAAGTGGCTACATAATTCTTATGACACATTTGGTCACAAAGCAAGATCCATAGTTTAATGTTGTGGCTAGCCTATGGAACTGTGACTAAAACTATACATTGGGAGCAGTGTTATGCTACTGTAAATGGTCAGTCACTTATGGTTTAACTATTATTCGAGCTAAATGGTCACTTAAAATGTACAACCTTTAAACGGGATAAACGGTCAATTAAACAAAAACGGTGTACCACTCACTGTGTAGTATTTAAACTGTGTGTAAACGGGCTAAATGACCGTTTGATTGAAGATATTGTTTCATTCATCTATAAAGATGACGTAGCAGCCTTAGGAACTGGGACATGAAAATCTCCTACTGTGGCTGGCCTTGTAATAGCAACCTTTCACCTAAAAAAAGCAACTTGAATGAGGCTTGTGACCGTCAACCTTAACATGCAACTAGCAATGAGACAGGAAATAGATAACAGCTCATATCCTTATTTGTCAGACAATGGCCATGTTCATCCGGCTTATAATCCGTACTTTTCAGCTTGTTTTTTCAACCGGAACAGTGTTTTTCTCTCACAACAAATCAGCCAACAGTGTTTTTCAGCCGTCTTATCAGCACAGCCGAACGGGGGCAATGTTCCAATGCACTTTGACAACTTGAAGCCACAAATGTTTCTACACCGCACCGCACAGTAGCTTGTCAAACAGCTGGAAACAAGCAGCCCACCACGTCCCTGCAAATAAGAATGTAACAAAGACCACCCAAAGGCTCAAAACGAATCCTACAGCTATTTCCACATACAAATACCTCACATCTGAGCCTGATTGATGCTCATTAGGATAGCCTCTAGCCATCTGGGGCCCTGAGCAGTTCCTGGAAACAGGAGGCCCACAGAGCCAATGTACGAAGAAGCCGGATCGGTCAGCTGATTACCTGAGGGTATTCTCCCTGACAGGTTGTTGTACGACAGGTTTAGCTTGCTTAACATTGTCATGCCTGAGAGACTGGAAGGAATTTGGCCAGAGAGATCATTCCAGGACAGATCGAGAGATTCTAGTGATAGTAGCAGGCCGATCTTTTCTGGAATCTTGCCAGACAATTGATTATGGGAGATGTTCAAGGCCCTCAATCCAACCAGAAGTGTTATTTCCTTTGGAATTTCTCCAACTAAATTGTTGTGGGACAGATCATGGCCAACCATGTATATGATGTTACTAGTGTAATCAAGATATTGGCCTTTCGCTACCACTTCTAAGTTGCATATTTTTCATCAAGCATACCGGTGGACCCAGGCCTAGCATAACTCCAGCTTAAGGGGTTATCCCATGTTTTTTGGTGATAATGAGCCTGCGTCATTGCTTTCAAGTTGGATAACGAATGAAGTATGGAGCCTGATATTCTGTTATATGCAAGGATCAAGAACTGTAGTTGTCGAAGCTCTCAAGTGGAATAGAGCCAGAACATATTATTCCGCAACCGAAGATACGACAACTGAGGCAATTTGTTCACTATCCATGTTGGTAACTCCCCAATATATTTGTTGTCAGCAAGATCAACTAGAATCAACTCAGAGTAGCTCTGCAAAACTAAAGGAAATTCTCCAGACAGTTGGTTCTCATACAAGATCAGAGCTGAAACTAATGATCCTTTTGAACATATAAGGGAAGCAGTCCTTCCAGACGGTTCCTTGCCAGATCCAAAACTGAGAAGAATGGCAATTGACATATATATCTTGGAACAGAACCACTGATATCGTTATCAGAAAGCAATAAATCTGAAAGGTTTGGCGCTCCAATATTTTTCGGCACTGGCCCTGATAGATAGTTTTTGGAGATATCAAGTTCTACCAAATGCTTCGGTAACTGTGGTAGGGTACCTGTGAAGTTGTTGGAGTTGCGGACAAATATTTCAGCTGAGGACATAAATTCCAGTGTCCTCGGTAGCCTTGCACTAATTTGGTTGAAAGAGACGTTCAAGTATTGAACATTTGAAAACACAACCCAAAACCAGTCGGGCAGATTATCAACTATGCCTGCATCAGAAATGTCAAGAAAACTAACATCCCTCTGCCCTTTAAGCCACAAAGGAAAACGAGGCCCCATTTTGCAACGTGGGAAATAGGCCAGTGCCAGTTTAAAGGGAGGAATCCAGTTCGACCTAATCATCATGTGTATGGAATTTCAAGAGGAATTGATCCCACAAGCCTATTAGAAGAAAGTTGAAGAGTTCTCATATTATCCATAGGCTTATCGAGTTTGGAATTTCCCCACTGATATTGGTTGAAGATAGATCTAGCAACTCTAACTTACTCCATACGCAAGGAGGCAGTCCTTCCAATATTCAGACACGTGGTGGCAGCTTGATGGTGGCAGCTTGCCAGAACCAGTACGTGGGATTAAAGGCATTCATCCAGTTGCCTGATAGATCTACCATCTCAAGTGACGTGAGGTTAGGGTGCACTATAGGTGTATGCGCCAAAGCCAGTTTGCACTCACTGAGACGAAGGACTCTTAGATTAGAAAGCATGTTGATCACCTGAAACCAATTGGCAATGGTTCTAAGATTGACGGCAGTCATGTCAAGAAACCTAAGCAAATGGAGACGTGGTAACCATGATATATCCTCACTTTGTAAATCGGCAGTGCTAGCGTCCGGACAGACGCGGTACGTCCGGACGTGCCCGGCTGCACTTCGTTTCCCACACGAGCCTGCACTTCGCCCCCGCGCCGGCATACCCCCATTTGCGCCAGCGCGCCCACGTGGGGCCCGTGCCGCTAGACCGGGCGCGGCGACCGCTCACTCCCCCTTCGTTGTTTGCACACGCAACATCCAGATAAAACACTTGCAACATATGTGTGAAAACATATGCAACATCCAGATAACCACACTTACAACATGTGTATGAAAAAAACACATGAAACATTGAAAAGGAAAGCTTGCAACATACGTATACAACCATTGCAATATCCGTACGAAACACGTGCAACATACCTATGAAACATCTTAAACAAACATACTCCCTCCATACTGCTATTAGATGTCGTTCTAGCGTCCGCAAAAATTGAATCAAAGGAAGTCGTTCTGGGGTCCGAGTGAAGAATTGGACGCTGCTGCCCCTCACGCTTTGGCTCCCACGCCGCGCGTTAATAGCTCAAGCAAGTGAAGAACCAAGGCAGTAAGTACCGGCGTTTTAAGCCGTCGGACCAGCTGGCTGTGAGCGCGCGCCAAACGAACGAAAATGTCGTGCCTAAACGCGCCCAAGCAAAACAAACCAGCGAACGAAAAAATTCAACCAGCGAACGAAATATTCGCGTGGCCACGCGCCATCGGCAAAAAATTGTGCGGCATAGGGTGCACAGACACGCCTAAATGCGAGCCAGCGTGCACACGAGAGCAAGCAGCGACAATAGAGGTCAAAAATATAATGCGGCCATGGAGTTCGATCCCTAGATCTCCAGCCTCGGGCCGTGGAGAGCTTACCAGTTGGGCTATTAAGAATTGTTGTATAGAAGACATCCGCAGGCCTATTTAATAAGGGCAAAGAAGGAAAACTCTCTTCCAATTAATTACTCTTTGGCACTCCTTGGTATGCGCAATCATGTCCTAAACGACTTCTAATACCAGTATGGAGGGAGTATGCTTGCAACATGTGTTTTTCACCCTTCTTCTTTCGGACGATGCAGAGCAAAGCGGGGAACGACCGGTTCCAGCCAGCCGACGGCTGAGGATGGTGGCGTGACCTGGCAGCGGCCATCTGCGCCTACGCCTGGCTTGGGCCAGCCAGCAACGGCCCCCTCTCCTACGCGGCGATCTGTGAGTGCGGTGGAGAAGGAGGAAGACAGCCACCAGCGCTCGGATACGGTGGAGATGGAGAATGGAGGAGAGCGCGGGGGAGGCGGAGAGTGTAGCGCCAGGAAGCGGTGTGGAGAGGAGCGAGGAGCCGAGAACGGGACGGGACACAGAGGAAGGCCGCTGGGAGCACTGGCTTGATAGGCGGGTGCGGGCATCGTAGCTGCGGCGACAAAGAAGAAAGTGCGCAACGAGTCAAGGAGGAAGAGAAATGCGTTCGTTTTTATTTTTAGATATATATGAATCGTGAGGAGAAGCAGACCAGGCTGGTTCCGTAGGCCTAGATAAGCGTGTCCGGACTGACAGACAGACGCCATCACCGTATCATTATCGTTTGTAAATCCTAACCATACAAATAATAATAGTGTTGTTTTTAGCGGGAATAATAGTGGTTATTTTTTTAATATATAATAGTGGTTGTTGACGTTAAGGAAAGAAAATCCCTCCAACAAATCTCGGAACAACCCTTCCTCTCTGTGCACACCGCTCCCTAAAATATCGGATCGTTGCTAAAGATCGAGCCACCTGATCTGAAGGCTTATATGCTGATAATAATACCATACTAACCCTGCGCACGAATTATCAGAAAACCCTTTGGACGGATTATTTGGGCTGTGTTTAATTTCCTATGAAATGCAAAATGTAAAATACCAACGGTTTTGGAACGATGAAATGCAAAATGCAAAAATTTTTATAGGTGTGTTTATGGTGTGTTTAGTTCCCTATTTCACCAAAAAAAATTTTAGGTTTTGACTTATCATTTTACAGAATGATACTAAACACCATACAAAAATTTTGACAATAAGGTATCCATTCTCTATTTTGGATTTTGACGTCAAGAGGCTAAAATAGTCAAAATACCAAAAAGCCCTCATCCACCCCATAAAAAATTTAGCATTTTGTATGTAACTAAACACATCCATGAAAATTTTGGTATTTTATATTTTATCATTCCAAAATAGTTGGCATTTTGCATTCCATGAGGAACTAAACACAGAGTTCTATCCAAAATGCCAAATTTTTCATGGAGTGGATGAGGGCTTTTTACCTTTTTGGTTTGTTTTTGTCCTCTTGAGACCAAAATCCAAAATGGAGAATGGATACCTTTTTACCAAAAAGTTTGCATGGTATTTAGTTCCATTTTGTAAAATGATGAGCCAAAACCCAAATTTTTTTTTTGTGAAATGGGAACTAAACACACCCTTAGGCTATGTTTAGTTTCCTATAAAATGTAAAATGCAAAATGCCAACTTTAAAATGATGAAATGCAAAATACTAAAAATTTTTATGGGTGTGTTTAGTTCTATCTAAAATACAAATTTTTCATAGGGAGGGTGAGGGCTTTTTGGCTTTTTTTTACCTCTTGAGGCCAAAATCTAAAATGGAGAATGTATACCTTTTTACTAAAAATTGCATGGTGCTTAGTTCTATTCTGCAAAATAATGGACCAAGACCTAAAATATTTTGAGTGAAATAGGAAACTAAACATTAGGCTGTGTTTAGTTTCCTATGGAATGCCAACTATTTTAGAATGATGAAATGTAAAATGATAAAATTTTCATGGGTGTATTTAGTTTCATCCAAAATGCTAAATTTTTTTTAGGGTGAGTGAGAGCTTGTTGGCTTTTTTTTTTATCTCTTGAGGTCAAAATCAATACCTTCTTACCAAAAAATTTTGCATGATATTTAGTTTCATTCTGTAAAATAATAAACTACTCCCTCCATTCCAAATTATAAGGCATTCCAAGAATCTTGGAGAGTCAAAGCATCTTAAGTTTGACCAAAATTATAGAGAAAATTACAAAAATTTATAACATCAAATATGTATACTATGAAAATATAATTAATGAAGAATCTAATGATACTTAATTGGTGTCATAAATATTATTATCTTATCATATAAATTTAGTTAAACTTAAGATCCTTTGACTCTCCAAGATTCTTGGAATGCCTTATAATTTGGGATGGAGGGAGTAAAACCTAAAATTTTTTAGGTAAAATGGACAACTGAACGCACCCTTAATCAGAAAGTTGCGGTTTTCGCCCAGCACTTTCCGCCGGCCTGCAGCCATGACCGGTGGCCGCCCACGGCGACGACGGCGGCGGCGGAGAAAGGCTCGCCAAGGTTCGACTTCGACGGCCACACACATATATGTTCCCTTGGAGAAGACGTGGTCATGGAGATCTTCCTCCGCCTCTCATCCCTCGCCACGCTCGTCCGCGCCGCTCTCACCTGCCGGGCATGGCGCCGCGCGGTGGCCTCCTCCTCTCCTCTGACTTCCGGCGCCGCTTCCGCACCCTCCACCCGGCGCCTCCGCTGCTCGGGATCTTCATCGACAGTGTCAACGACGGCCCCGACGCGCTGTACCGGCCCCCTTGCGTTCCCTCCTTCGTCCCTGGTGGCTTCCGTGCCTGGGACCTGGCCGGCGCCGTTCGCGGCGGGGACTTGTTACTCACCTACCTCTTGGAGCGCTCCACCAAGAGCTCCGATCCCTATTGGCGGATCCTCGATTGCCGCGGCGGCAGAATCCTTCTCACTGATGCACATGATGAAGACAATCCCCTCATCGTGTTAAACCCATTGATGCGTAGCGGTGCACATGAATTCCGATACCCAGGTCCAACGCAATACCAGATTACTACTCGGTTCATCTGCCAGGATGAGGAGCCACTGTCGTTGTTCCGAGTCGTGCTTCTCGCTTACGGCGGTTGTACGTTGCAGCCTTCCGTCTACTCCTCGGACACGAGGGAATGGTCAGCTCTCCCCAGACGTGGACTTCCCGGCGAGGTCAGCTCTGAAATGCTGCATGATCCTGAAAGAAGATGCTGGTTCATGTCCCTGTGTCAGGCAACGATGGAAGTCGAGAAGCTGTTCGAGAGGAGGTATGACGGCGATGCTGATCCGTATATCATGCCTTGGCCACCTTGCTTGTTAGCTAGTAATTATGGGCAGTTCGCAAGGTGCTCCGTGATATGCAGTGCTGCGGTGTTCCACGAAAACAATAGTGAACCAATGCAATCTCTTCTTGAGTAAATCGAAATGCGTAGACATCATTATTGGTAACCTATTTCATTTCAAAGCTAGATTGCATTTAACAAATCTGACTGAGTTGCAGACTGTTTAAGGTTCAATTCAGTGGCATTCAAATATTATGTTTTAAATTTTTAATCTTTCACTGTAGTTTGTTTACTGCCCTGTCTATCTTTTAGTCCAACTTTGCATGATTATGAACAATGTCGTCCTCTTTCCGTGTTTTTTATGTTTATTTTTAGGTGCCCAGTTATGGCATTTGGATTCCCTTTATGTTCGGTCTGTCTGAAAGGACTTGTGTCCTCAGAACAGCAAGGAATATTTACTCTTCACTGAAACAGCACCCATGCATCTTTTGTCATGTTAATTGGCATAGACACATTGCTCTCGTTATTACTTCTTAGCATTGACAGTTTAACATGATTTGTGTTAACCCTTTAGTAGCTGTGAAAGATGGCAACAGAATATCTACATGTTTTGTGTATGAAATATTTGCACATAAATTTCCGACAAGCTCCTCTGTTTTCGCTCGTGCCTCATGTTGCGGAGCTCTGTGAGCCTCTCTGCCCCTCCTCTCTCTTCGCGTCGCTATTCTGTGCCATGACTCGTGCTGCCACTGTCGTCCCGTGTGCCCCGCCGGCCGTGTGGCCTGGTGCGGGGGCCCTCCACTAGCCCCTTCTGCTGCCTAGTCGCGGTCGTGGCCAGGCCGGGGGAGGCCCGCCGCATGCCCCGCCATGGTGGCCTTGGGCAGCCGGGTGCTCCCCTACTTGGGAGGTTTGGGAGGGATGCAGAAAGGGCTCGCTGGAAAAATGAAGAGAAGTTTTTGTGTTTTTATGTAAAAGTGCCAGAGAGGAGAGTGATTCTGTTTTGGGCTTTTTATTGGCTACTTACTGGGGACCTTTCTGCATAGTTTTGCGTGGGAGTGGGGGACGCCAGCTGGGCTTTGCCCCCCACCCCGGGCTTGGCCACGACACCACCCTCTGCATGGGTCTTTGCCGTGCGCGTGGGCCGCGCGCATGCTTCCCTTGGCCACAGCCAGTGGGTCTTTGCCGTGAGCCCAGGAGAGGAGAGCTTTTCATTTTTTTGTTTTTTTCCTTGTTGAGCAAATTTGGGAAAATTGTCAAAAATTTAGAAAAATTAGAAAAATGTCAAACCACTTTTGTTTGTCTCCTCATGACTAGATCTATGCTTTAGATATATAAAACACTATGCTTTAGTTCAAAGTTTTTGTTGTAATTGTAAATAGAGGATTTTATGTGTTTAATTAATAGAGCATGTTTTAGTAGTCAAAATGCTCTGAAATTTTTATGGTCCTCGCGACGCCCTGCGCCGTCTCATGCCGTACCGGGCCACCTCCTGTAGACCGGCTCACAAGCAACTGAGGCAGCGACGGCGGCTTGGTCGGAGCCCCTACCAGCGACAAGCAGCACTGATGGGGCCGGCACGGGGGCAGCCTCGACGGAGCGGCGTAGGGGCCGCCCTGACGGGCGTGACATGGTGGCGCAGGCGGCCCGGCCAGCAGCGGGCGGCGTGGGAGCCCGGTGTGGTAGCGCAGGCATCGGACCACCGAGGGCGGTGATGTCGGAGCACGCTGACGGCGAGGCGGAGCAGCACGCGGTGGCACGACGACGACGAGCTCGGCGAGGGCGGACCGGGCGTCGTGCGACCGCGTGCATAGGCATCGAATGTGGATCCCCGGAGTGCCACTGTTGGAGCAGCGGCTGCTGGCTGCAGCAGCCAGCCACGGAACACCCCCTTTATTTCCTGATCTTTTATGTGATAGTTGAAGATGGAAAAGAAGAGTAGATTGAAGAAAATCTTGATTTGAACGAGGCTCCAACTACAACTGTTGTTGAAGAAACAGAATTCCCCTTGGAAGAATGTGCTACATTTGAACGAGTTCTACAGAAAGATGGCGATATTTGGGATCGTTCATCTCATTTACATCATAAGAACGATTTGATTAAGCATATTTGGTAAAAGTTCGGGCGCCATTAAAAGATCTCTCTAGTTTGAGATACGCTATATGTAATTTATTTCACATACGCAGCTCCATTTGACATGATATGAATATTAAAAATATATAGTTTCATTTACCATATTTATTTGCCAAGTGACCATATTTTTGTATGTTTACTACTTTTGTAAGTGGCTACATAATTCTTATGACACATTTGGTCACAAAGCAAGATCCATAGTTTAATGTTGGCCCTGTTCGGCAGGCTGTTTTTTTGGCTTATAAGCCGGCTGTGGCTGATTTGCTGTGAGAGAAAAACACTGTTTCACGGCTGATAAGCCGTGCTGATAAGCTCAGCCGAACAGGGGGGTTGTGGCTAGCCTATGGAACTGTGACAAAACTATACATTGGGAGCAGTGTTATGCTACTGTAAACGGTCGGTCACTTATTGTTTAACCAATATTGGAGCTAAATGGTCACTTAAATGTGCAAACAACCTTTAAATGGGATAAATGGTCGACTAAACAAAAACGGTGTACCACTCACTGTGTAGCGTTAAAACTGTGTGTAAAAGGGCTAAATGACCGTTTAGGCAAACAATGATTGAAGATATAGTTTCATCCATCTATAAAGCTAAAGTAGCAGTCTTAGAAACTGGGACATGAAAACCTCCTACTGTGACTGGCCTTACAATAGCAACCTTTCGTCTCAGAAGAAAAAGCAACTTGAATGAGGCTTGTGACCGTCAATCTTAACATGCAACTAGCAATGGAGATTGGAAACAGATAACAGCTCATATCCTTATTTGTTACACAAATACACAATGTTCCGATGCGCCTTTGACAACTTGAAGCCACAAATACACTGCACCGCACAGTAGCTTGTCAAACAGCTGGAAATAAGCAGCCCTCCACGTCCCTGCAAATAAGAATGTAACAAAGACCACCCAAAGGCTCAAAACGAATCCTACAGCTATTCCCACATACAAATACCTCACATCTGAGCCTGATTGATGCTCATTAGGATAGCCTCTAGCCATCTCGGGCCCTGAGCAGTTCCTGGAAACAGGAGGCCCACAGAGATAGGTGTTGCCAATGTACAAAGAAGCCGGATCGGTTAGTGCATGCAGCTGATTACCTGAGGGTATTCTTCCTAACAGGTTGTTGTACGACAGGTTTAGCTTGCTTAACATTGTCATGCCTGAGAGACTGGAAGGAATTTGGCCAGAGAGATCATTCCAGGATAGATCGAGAGATTCTAGTGATTGTAGCAGGCCGATCATTTCTGGAATCTTGCCAGACAATTGATTACGGGAGATGAAGGCCCTCAATCCAACCAGAAGTGTTATTTCCTTTGGAATTTCCCCAACTAAATTGTTGTGCGACAGATAAGGCCAACCATGTATATGATGTTACTAGTGTAATCAAGATATTGGCCTTTCACTACCACTTCTAAGGTATCATCATATTTTTCATCAAGGATACCGGTGGATCCAGTTCCAGGCCTCTCATAACTCCAGCTTAAGGGGTTATCCCATGTTTTTTCGTGATAATTAGCCTGCGTCATTGCTTTCAAGTTGGACAACGAATGAGGTATGGAGTCTAATATTCTGTTATATGCAAGGTCCAAGAACTGTATTTGTCGAAGCTCTGCTATCTGAAGTGGAATAGAGCCAGAGAACATATTATTCCGCAACCGAAGATACGACAACTGAGGCAATTTGTCCACTATCCATGTTGGTAACTCTCCATTATATTTGTTGTCAGCAAGATCAACTAGAATCAACTCAGAGCAGCTCTGCAAAACTAAAGGAAATTCTCCTGACAGTTGGTTCTCATACAAGATCAGAGCTGAAATGAATGATCCTTTCAAACATAAGGGAAGCAGTCCTTCGAGACGGTTCTTTGCCAGATCCAAAACTGACAAGAATGGCAATTGACATATATATCTTGGAACAGAACCACTGATATCATTGTCAGAAAGCAATAAATCTGAATGGTTTGGGGCTCCAATATTTTGTGGCCGTGGACCTGACAAAGAGTTTTTGGAGATATCAAGCAGGTCTACCAAATGCTTCGGTAACTGTGGTAGGGTACCTGTGAAGTTGTTGAAGTTGAGGTCAAATATTTCAGCTGAGGACAGTGTCCTCGGTAGCCTTGCACTAATTTGGTTGAAAGAGACGTTCAAGTATTGAACATTTGCGAAAACACAACCCAAAACCAGTCTGGCAGATTATCAACTATGCCTGCATCAGAAATGTCAAGAAAACTAACATCCCTCTGTCCTTTAAGCCACAAAGGAAAACGAGGCCCCATTTTGCAACGTGGGAAATAGGCCAGTACCAGTTTAAAGGGAGGAATCCAGTTCGACCTAATCATCATGTGTATGGAGAGCATCTCCAACACTACTACCTAAAATACACTACATATTTCTCTATTTGGGTAGCCACCCATTTTCATGCTACCTATATTTTGCTACCAACTCCAACAACACTACCTAAAACAGGCTACCCAAAATCATCCTAGCAGAGAATGACAGGTGGGTCCCACACGTCATCCTCTCTTCTATCTTCTTCTCCATGGATGAAATCCTCCGCCTCTGCTACTTGCGCCTGGAGGTCCACGGCCGGTGAGGCGGCGGCAACGGCCCCTCCCTCGCATTCCGGCAGGCTCCGCCCCATGTCCGTGCGCCCTCGTGTCGTCGCTTCCTTCCTTCCGTCCATCCTCAGCGAATCGAAGCCGCTAGCCCCCGACATCCATGGCTGACGCATTAACCCGCCTCCGATCCACCGTCGTGCGGCTCGGGCCCTCCCGTGCCCACGCCTTCTCCGCAGCCGCTGCTGAGTCCGAGGCCGTGGGGCCGTGCAGCGACTCTAGGGCTTTCACCGCTGCCGTGGTGGCCGCCGGCTCGGGGCTCGGGATCTGGCTGCTGTCCTCGATCCCACAGCCGCTCGCGGACTCCGGCCAGGCGGAGGACGCCGCTACCGCGGGTGGTGGAGGCAACTCCTTCAGCGATGGCGAGGCTTCCCTGCAACGGCCATGGCGATGGCGTCGGGCTCCCCTGCATCGGGCTCGAGCGAAGAAAGACTCGCGCGGGGATGAAACAGACGCGAGGAAAAAATAGGTAGCCACCCTTGGCCCAACAGTAGTAGGTAGTGGGAGGGGAGATTTAGGTAGCCAACAAATTTATTGGGTCAAGTAGGTAGCCTGTTGGAGCTAGGTTTCTTGCCTCACTACCTAAATTTAGGATAGGTAGTCTATTTAGGTAGTCTGTTGGAGATGCTCTAATATTGGTTTTTTTAGGGGAATAATAGTGGTTGTTGACGTCAAGGAAAGAAAATCCCACCAACAAATCTCGGAACAACCCTTCCTTTCTTTGTGAACACCACCCCCTAAAATATGGGATCGTTGTGACGATCCTGTGGAGCCACCTGATCTGGAGGCTTATACGCTGATAATACCATACTATGAAAGTTGCGGTTTCCAGCCCTAGCCGCCGCCGCAAGTAGCCCAGCACTTTTCGCCGGCCTGCAGCCATGACCGGTGGCCGCCCACGGCGACGACGACGGCGGCGGCGGAGAAAGGCTCGCCAAAGGTTCGACTTCGACGACCACACACATATCTTCCC
Source organism: Saccharum spontaneum (assembly GCA_022457205.1). Lineage (NCBI taxonomy): Eukaryota > Viridiplantae > Streptophyta > Magnoliopsida > Poales > Poaceae > Saccharum > Saccharum spontaneum. The sequence continues at coordinate 47,247,327 of CM039590.1, forward strand.
TTGGAGAAGACGTGGAGCTGGAGATCTTCCTCCGCCTCTCATCCCTCGCCACGGTCGTCCGCGCCGCTCTCACCTGCCGGGCATGGCGCCGCGCGGTGGCCTCTTCCCCTGACTTCCGGCGCCGCTTCCACACCCTCCACCCGGCGCCGCCGCTGCTCGAGATGTTCATCGACAGTATCAACGACGGCGACGGCCCCCCTTGCGTCCCCTCCTTCGTTCCTGGTGGCTTCCGTGACTGGAACCTGGCCGGCGCCGTTCGTGGTGGGGACTTCTTCCTCACCTCCCTTTTGGAGCGCTCCACCAATATCTCCTATCCCAATTGGCAGATCCTCGATTGCCGCGGCGGCCGAATCCTTCTCACCGATGCCTATGATGAGGACAAAACCCTCATCGCGTTAAACCCATTGATGCGGCACAGTGCACATGAGTTTGGATACCCAAGTCCAAAGCAATACTAGAATCAGACTACTCCTCGGTTCATCTGCCTGGATGAGGAGCCACCGTCATCGTTCCGAGTCGCGCTTCTCGCTTACGGCGGTTCTACGTTGCTGCCTTCCGTCTTCTCCTCGGACACGGGGGAATGGTCAGCTCTCCCAGCCGTCGACTTCCCGGCGAGGTTAGCCGACGACGGTACCATAGGCGAAACTAGCAGTGAGACAATTTTGATTGAGGACTGTGAGAGGACGTAGTTGGGGAAAACTGATGTGTATTTCATTAGAGAGCACGCAAGTACATATAGGACTGCTGAAGCATTCCTAGCCAATGGTGCCTACATACATGCTAACCCACGTGACTGGTCTAACCCATACGGCTAGTCTAACACTCCCCGCAGTCGGAACGTTAGCCACTTTGCACGTTCAGACTGGACCTAAACTCCGTGAATAATGAGGAGGGCAGCCCTTTGGTGAAGATGTCTGCATACTGTGAAGAAGTGGGGACATGCAGAACCCGAACGTCACCAATAGCAACTCGCTCTCGGACGAAGTGGAGATCAATCTCAATATACTTGGTACGCTGATGCTGTATCGGATTGGAGGTCATGTAGACTGCACTGATATTGTCGCAATATACCAGTGTTGCACGCTTGGGGGGCGTGAAGCTCTAGAAGAAGCTGGCGCAATCAAGTGGCCTCTGCAACTCCATTTGCCACTGCGCGATACTCGGCTTCTGCACTTGATCTTGACACGATGTTCTGGCGCTCGGAGGACCAGGAGACGAGGTTGTCACCAAGGAACACAACGTAGCCCGAGGTGGACTTGCGAGTGTCCGGGCAACCAGCCCTGTCAGCATCAGTGTAGACGACAAGATCAGTCGAAGAGGACGGTCGCAGCAGGAGTCCAAGATGGAGAGTGCCTCGAACATAGCGAAGTATCCGCTTCAAGGCTACAAGGTGAGGCTCACAGGGATCATGCATGTGGACTGCATACGCAATATCTGGCCGTGTGAACGTCAGGTACTGTAGAGCTCCAGCAAGGCTGCGGAAATATGTCGGATCAGACACAGGGGCCCCCTCAGCTGCAGCAACCTTCGGATTGGTGTCAACTGGAGTGGAGCAGGGCGTGCACTCGGACATCCCAGCACGACTCAGAATATACAGCATGTACTATCGCTGTGAAAGGAGGAGACCGTCGCCACTGCGTTGAACCTACATGCCGAGGAAGTGATGCAGGACACCGAGATCCTTCATAGCGAACTCCTGCTAAAGCGCTGAGATGATTCGCCGAAGGAGAGGTGGTGAGGAAGCTGTGAGGACTATGTCATCCACATAGAGCAATAGGTATGCAGTATCTGATCCACGCCGATAAACAAAGAGTGAGGTGTCTGACTTGGCTTCAACGAACCCAATGGAAAGCAGAAAAGAATCCATCCGACTGTACCAAGCACGAGGTGCTTGCTTCAGCCCATACAGAGACTTCCTGAGGAGGCAGACATGATCCGGACGAGCAGGATCCTCAAACCCAGATGGCTGCTGACAGTAGACAGTCTCAGATAGGTTGCCATGAAGGAAGGCGTTCTTCACATCTAGCTGATGAATAGGCCACATGCGGGACAGAGCCAGAGAGAGCACGGTGCGCACAGTGGCGGGCTTGACGATGGGGCTAAACGTCTCATCGAAGTCAACACCAGGCCATTGGGTGAAACCATGGAGAACCCAGCGGGCCTTATACCTCTTTAGAGAGCCATCAGACTGGAACTTGTGCTTGAATATCTACTTGTCGGTGACGACGTTGGCCCGAGGGGGTCGGGGCACAAGATCCCAAGTGTGATTCTAGAGGAGCGCACTGTGTTCTTCTTCCATGGCTGCGCGCCAATTGGGGTCGGCAAGCGCGCTGCGGAAGGTCTTCGGCACCACAGAGAGAGGCGATATGGTAGGCGGCATGCATCCGGTAGCCACTCTTGGCCCGCATGCCCATGGCGTGCTGATTTGTCACTGGGGGACAGCAACAGTACCCTTGGGCAGGGCTGAAGCCAGAGCAGCCGAGGGCACAGCCTCGCGTCGCGAGTACTGCTGCATGAAGAGGCGAGCCGGGCGAAGAGGTGGGAACCCTGGCGGGGCTCCCGCACCTGCCCGGAGAGCCGGTGGGACATAGACCGGGGAGGGCGCTCCAAGCGCGCTGGGTGGCGTCGCCGTGGCCGCGCGTGGCGCGGGAGAAGCCGTCCCAGGGGCACTGGGAGGTGTCGCCGTGGCCGCGCGTGGCGCAATAGGAGTCCCTGACGCCCGCAGCGCTGGCGGGATGTAGGACGCAGGCGCCGATGGGTCATCAGCGTTAACCGGTGGTGAGGGCGCCCCAGGCACAGGCACAAAGGGGCCGGCAGGGGCGCTGGTAGAACGAGCGGTGCTGGGTGGTGTTCCTGCTAGCAAAAACTTGTGCATCGATCCAATAGGAGGGAGCACAGTGTCAGTAGTATCGTCCTCTAGGAACTGGAGGTCTGCTGGGGTACTAGGACCGTGGCGCTCAGCAAAGGAAAATGCCGTTTCATCGAAGATGACGTGCCGGGAGACAATGACTCTGTTAGACGAGAGGTCAAGGCAGTGGTACCCTTTGTGATGTGCGGAGTAGCCTAGGAAGACACAGAGGACAGACCTAGGGGCGAGTTTGTGGGGGTGGTAGCTGTCATGTTGGGATAACACTTGCAACCGAAGACTCATAGATGATCATATGTGGGTGGCTTGCCATAAAGGGCAAGGTGAGGTGTGGAGAACTATAGAGTCTTGGTAGGTAGGATGTTTAGAAGAGCAGTGGCTGTGGAAAGAGCCTCAGCCCAGTAGGATGGAGGCATTGACGCCTGAAAAAGCAGGGAGCGAACAACATTATTGGCGGAGCGAATAATGCGTTCAGCTTTACCATTCTAAACGAAGTGTAGGGGCAGGACATGCGAAGATGGATGCCCTGCGCGAGGAAGAAGTGTCGGGAGCTGGAATTATCGAACTCGCGCTCGTTGTCACACTGGACAGCCTTGACGCGGGCGCCAAACTGGGTAGAGGCGTAGGCGATGAAGGAGGTGAGTGTGCTGAATGTATCAGATTTCAGGCGTAAAGGAAAAGTCCATAAGTAATGAGTGCAATCATCAAGAATGACCAAGTAATATTTATAACTAGAAATGCTCACAATCGGAGAGGTCCATAGATCACAATGTATAAGGTCAAACTTATTAGATGCACGTGAAGTAGACTCATGAAAAGGCAAGCGAACATGACGCCCTAACTGACAAACATGACATAACTCTGAGCAGTCCTGAATAGAACAGGAGACGCTGGACGCGAGCTTGGACAAAGCCTCATGACCGGGGTGGCCAAGACGTCGATGCCACAGTGGGAAGGAAGCCTAGGCGACCAAGGAGTGCGCTGGAGGTAGGTGGAGGGGGTACAACGGCCCGGAGCTATTGCACTTGACGATCTCTCTCCGAGACGGAAGAACCTTCACAGAACAACCAGCGGGGTCAAACTCAATAGAGCAATTATTATCAGTAGTGAATTGACGAACAGAGATGAGATTCTTAATAATATATGGCGACACAAGAACATTATTAAGACAAAAAGATGGAGGTAACTCTGTAGAACCAATGGCTGTAACAGGAAGCATTGAGCCATTACCGACAACAATGGATGAAGGAGTAGGGTACCGTGGGAAAGAGGTATGTGAAAGTGAGGAGGACTGAGAGGTCATATGCGAAGTAGCACCTGAGTCGAAATACCATTCGTTAGAGGCGGGAGGCGTCAGCGACGTCGTGCTGAAGGCGGAGGCGAGGGCATTGGATCCCACGACGGCAGGCCGGCCACAGGGGTGTACAACCCTGGTGCAACCCAATGTCCGGAGGCATCAGGGGCAGCGCTGGTCGGCTGCTGGACGAAGTGCTGCTGCTGTGCCAGCAGGGCCTGCTGCTGTGCTTGTTGTTGCACTTGCTGCTGCGCCTGCTGCTGAGCCAGCAGGTGTGGAGGCACCGGGATGGGGGCCAGCGGAGGTCGGAGACCCCCGGCCACATCTGAATGGAACCCATCCACGGGTTGTAGTAGCTTGGCCAGGGGCGATTGCCGGCGTCGGGCTGCCGCTGACCGCCGGTGGGGGGGCGCTGTCCACCAGTGCTGGAGAAGCCTTTGCCGCTGCCGCTGCAAGCGCGGCGGCTGTTGCTGGGCTTGGAGTGCCCAGCACCACCGGAGCCCGACGCCGGTAGCTGAGGGGCGGAGGTGGAGGTGGCAGCAGACAAGGCGGTGGCAGGGGCCTCCTTCTTGTTCTCCGGCATGAGTTCCTCAAGAATGAGGTCATCACGAGCCTCCAGGAAGGTGGGGAAGGGGCGAGCGCGGCGAAGAAGCGCCCCGATGTGGCTGAACCCCTCGTTGAGGCCCCGAATCACGTTGAGGACCAGCGTGCGATCGGTGACGACCTCGCCGAGGGCCGTGAGATCGTCGGCCATCTTCTTCAGCTTGCGGCAATAGTCGGTGACGGAGAGGCCCCCCTGGACGAAATTGCAAAACCACGTGTCGAGGTGGATGGAGCGGGCCTTGCGGTTGCCGAGGAACTGGGACTCGACGGCGAGCCAAGCATGGCGTGCGGTGGAGCCCTGGGCAGAGATGATCTTGCCGAGGTCGTCGGTGAGCGTGGCGATGATCCACGACTTGACGATGCAGTCCATCTGGGCCCAGTCGGGAGAGACGAGGTCTGGATCATCCTCGAGCACATGACCCCGAAGGGAGAATTTGCCGAGGATGAGGAGGAACTGGTCGCGCCACTGGTTGAAGTTGCTGGAGTCGACGTCGAGGATGGTGGTGACGTGGTTCCTAATGTTGCTGGCGACGACAGCCTGGGAGTGAAGTTGCTGAAGGGTGACGGCCTCGTGGTGCAGCATGGTGGCGCGGAGATCAGCAGGAGTCGAGGCGCCGCCAGGAGCGCCACCGGATGGTTCGGGAGCAGAGGCGGCAGTAGCAGCCGCCCGCTCCTTGGCCGCGCGAGAGAGGGCATCGCTGACGCGCTGAGCGGTGGCGTCGCGATCCTTGGCCGCGGCAGCGGCCTCCTCCTCGGCCTGAAGGGCGCGGGCGAGAGCAGCCTCGCGGGCAGCCTGGCGCTCGTGCTGAGCAGCGGCGGCGGCCTCCCTGGCTTGTGCCGCAGCAACATCATCGCCGGAGGAGGTGTCCTGATCACCGTCGGCCCCCTTGGGGTTTGCCGGAATAGGTCCTGACATGGTGGCGCAGCACGGCAGGGAGCCGGCGCGCGGTGGTGGGCGCTGCGCGGCGAGGTGCCGGTGCGTGGGGTGGGCAACGGAAGGTGGAAACCTAACCTAGGCGTCTGATGCCACGTGAGAGGATGTAGTTGAGAAAAACTGATGTGTATTCCATTAGAGAGCACGTAAGTACATATAGGACTGCTGAAGCATTCCTAGCCAGTGGTGCCAGGTCTCCATGCCTACGTACATGCTAACCCACACGCCTGATCTAACACCTACAAGTGTGCTAGCCCATACTCCTAGGCTTACAAGGACCAATTGAAGATGCAAGCGAATGGGTTCGTCTACTGGACTTACGTGTGGCGTGGGGAGACTGGGTATGACGTGGCTGGGAGGTATCTGATATCGCTTGACACCACCACCATGGAGTTCTCCTTCGCCAAGCTCCCACAGTGCCTGCGGAGCCCTGATTATGATTATCGGAAGCTTACCTTAACCTTCCATGCCGGTGAAGCAGAGGATGGTGCTGCATGCATTGTTTATTACTCAGATGGATCCAACATCAACAACAATATTGGTGTCGTGAAGCACACAAGGGGCGACGATGGTGTTGACAGATGGGTTCCTGACAGGGTGCTCCGCTTTGGTGTCGTGAAGCACACATGGGGCGACGATGGTTTTGACAGATGGTTCCTGATGACAGGGTGTTCCGCGTGGAATTGGATGGAGAGCTTTAACAAATCAATCTCGGAGTGCCATTTAGTTGCAACAAGCTTTCTGTTTTAGCAGTAAGGGATGGATACGTGTATTTTTCAACATCTGAAATGCTGCATGATCCCAGAACATCGTGCTGGTTCCTGTCCCAGTGCCTGGCAACGATGAAAGTCGAGAAGCTGTTCCAGAGGAGCTATGACGGCGATGCTTATGCGTATATCATGCCCTGGCCACCTTGCTTGCTAGCTAGTAATTATGGCCAGTTCGCACTTGAAGGTGCTCCGTGTTGCACGAAAACAATTGTGAAGCCAAATCTCTTGTTCTTGAGTGAATCAAAATGCCCAGATATTGGTAACCAATTTCTTTCAAAGATTGCATTGATTGAACAAACCTGACTGGGCTGTTAAAGATTCAATTCAATGGCATTCCAATCTTATGTTTTAATGTTTCACTGTAGTTTGTTTATTGCCTTGTGTTTCTGTCTGTCTATCTTTAGCCCAACTTTACATGATTCTGAACCATGTCGTCCTCTTTCCGTGTTTGTTATGTTTATTTTTAGGTGTTCAGTTATGGTATTTGGATTCCCTTTATGTGGGGTTTGTATGAAAGGACTTGTGTCCTCAGAACAAGGAATATTTACTCTTCACTGGAACAGCACCCATGCATCCTTGGTCATGTTAATTGACATATACACCTTGCTCTTGTTATTACTTCTTAGCATTGACAGTTAACATGATTTGTGTTAGCCCTTTAGTACCTGTAAAAGATGGCAACAGAATATCTATATCCCAGTAGGTGGAAACCCGTCCTGTTTTCCTAAAAAAAGAATATCTACATCCTTTGTGTATAATATATTTGCAGATAGATTTTCTTATAAGATCTTTTAACCAACATTTTTCCTACTATCACTAATCATGCATCATGACGTGGAAAATGCGTGATGTCGGATGTTAAAAACCTGATAAATTTTGTGTATGGTGAGTCGCCCCATCATCGCTGCAAACACACATGATATGTCATGGCACTGACGTAGGCTGTGGTAGGGAGTTAAACCGAAATCTAACGCATGCTTCATTATTTTAGTGTAGACCTTTCAGGATGCTTTAAGCTGTAGTAGATGGCAGTTATAGGTTTTACAATATTATTATATAGAACTTGCTGATAACTCTATCGCTTAATCAAGAACGCCCCTGATGTTGTTGTACAGATTCAATTGAACTTACTACTGCTTTGTAGGGGCGGCTGGTAACTCAAACCGCCTCTACAAAAAGCTTAATACCAGCCTCCATTATTAAGCTTTTTGCAGGGGCAGCTCAATTTACCAGCCGCCTCTACAAATGCTATTTGTAGGGGCGGATTGGGAACCGCCTACAAATATCTGATTTGTAGTGACGGTATGGTAGGGACGGCTGGCCGAGCTGCCCCTACAAATCGTCTTCAGCCACCCCTATAATGCCCGACTGTTGTAGTGAAATGGGCATTTATACTAGGTTTACGAAAACCAAAGCTACCTCATTTCACTGGACAGTGCCACGATGCAATTCGGCATCACTGAGCTCCGAGACCACCTTAAGTATCATAGCTTTGATGTTGGTGAGACGAAGGATGCAGAGGCGGAACCAGCGATTTTGATTAAGGGGGTCGGACAAATATGATCGTATTTTTATATGATAAAATATACATAATTATATGTTTCAACAATTTTTTAAAAAGTTTTTACACTATTTATAACCAAAATCATAATATTTAAAAAATAGTGAAAATTGATATTTTTTGTGCTATAAATTCAAATATTTATACAGATATTAAATAAAATCTACTATGCTTGGGGGGGGGGGTGGGGTGGGGGGGCACGGCCCTGCTGGCGCCCTGGTTCCGCCACTGGAAGGATGGCACAACTTGCATTGTTTTTTCAGATTGCCTGGATGTTGGTGTCATGATGCCCACAAGGGATAATGATGGCGTCGAGAGCCAAGTCAGATTAGACAATGGCAGTGTCGTGGATGACCGTAGTGATCTGTTTGTTTTTGCAGTCCGGGATGGCTACGCGTATTTGGCAACATCGGTTAATGATCCCCAAACCCCATGTTGCTTACTGTCCCTATGCTTGGAAACGATGAGTTTGGAAAAACTGTTCAATAAGATATTTGAGGATGCCGTTCATCCATACATTATGGCATGGTCTCCTTCTTTTGGTTGGCAACTATGGCAGGTTTGCAATTGAAGATGCTCCTAGTCCCTGAAATAAATCACTAGGCATTGGTTTATCTGTTATCAGCTCTCAGTATTGGTCTAAGATTTATGACCCTGGTTTGTTTCTTACGTTGTCGACTGTGAACCAATCTCTTGTTCTTGAGTAAATCAAAATGCTTGGATATCAGTGGTTGCCAATTTCTTTCAAAGCTAGATCGCAATGAAAAAATCTGAATGAGTTGCCGGATGTTTTAGGTTCAATTAATTCAATGGCATTCCAGTCTGATGTTTAAATTTTTCACTATAGTTCGTCCATAATTGATAAAAAATTGATTGAAAAAAATGTAGTTCGTTTATTGCCTTGAGTTTTTGTCTATCTATCGTTTAGCCCCCCCCCCCCCCCCCCCCTAGCGTTGGTGCATGATTCTGAACTATGTCGACCTCTTTCCATTTTTGTTGTATTTTTTCTTTAGGTGCTCAGTCTCAGTTGTGGTATTTGGTTTCCCTTTACGTTGAGTCTGTCTGAAAGGACTTGTGTTGTGTCCTCAAAAGAGCAAGGAATATTTACTCTTCACTGGAACAGCCCCCATGCATCTTTGGCCATTTTAATTGGCATATATACTTTGTTTTCTTAGAATTGACAACTAACATGATTTGCATTAGTCCTTTAGTGGCTGTAAATTATGGCAACAGAATATATACATCCTTTGTGTATAATCTGACTAATGCAGAGTAATTTTCTTACATGATCTTTTAATATACATTTTTCCTACTCTCTCTCCTCATGAAACATGATGTGGATCATCTAGTTCTAAAAAGGTGTTGTCCGAGGTTGAGGCTGATAAGTTTTGTGTATGGTGAGTCGTCCCAACGCTGCGAACACTCAAGATATGTCATGGCACTGGCAGTGATTGACGAAGCCACGTAGGCTATGTGTTAGGGACTTATCAAAAGCTAACGCATGCTTCATAATTTGCATCACATATACAACTGATCTCCCCTGTTCACGGGACACTGGCACACCGATTCGAAAAAGAATTAGAGAAACAGAGTGGAGTAGGGTTGGAGAAGAGAAACAGAGTAGAGTAGGAGGTAGGCTCTTATCAGATCTGACTATCTGAGTACCAGAGCTGTACTGATCACAGTGTAAGGTTGATAGGTGCACCATTTTTAAGCTTGAGCACTAAAATATGCACCAGGAAGTACAAAGTTATCAACGAAGATCAGTCTATTATTACATCAATTCCAATGGAACTGATGTAATAATAGGCCTAGTACTACGTAGTTGCAATTTTTTATGGGAAAGGATCCATTCATTCAGATTTAATAACTTGCACAAAAACCTAATCTCGGCGTCACCATAAGGCCATAAGGGCATGTATAGCGCGTCTCTTCGGCCTATCTATTCGTGGCTATTTTTGCAAAAAGCACCCTGTCCAAGTCCTCCAAGCCTAGAGAAGGAGGTCCTGTCATCTTGGGAGATGACGGGGAAGGCCCGTGCTTCGGGGCCCAAACGATGGTGGGAGCAGGCACTGTATGGTTTGGCGTCTTGACTCGACTACTCGCGAGGATCCCCCGTGGGTGTGCTTGGATTCTGGTTTTGGCACGCGCGGGATAGGGCACAATGGCGCGGCATCGGATTCAGGGCGGGAGGGCTAGACTCGGTGGCGGCAGTCAGCACGAGCTCCTCCGCAAGTTCGCCGACCTGTATGCGCCGCCCAACCACCATCCTCCGCAAGGCTGAACAAGCTGCTGGTGTATGGAGCTGTCATGCTTTTATTTTCTAATTTCATAGTACCTAGAAAATTTTCTAATTTCTTTGGTTGTCGTGATGATGAATGAAGATGCAGACAAACTATTTTGGACCTGTTTTCATGTTTATGTTCTCTGTTTTTTCTGCTGAGAACATTTAAGCTACTGAACATTGAGATATTCTAGATACTAGAGATGTTGTTTGTTTCCTAATATTGAACTTAGACCGGCCACAACGTATGCTTTTTGCGATGCCGAAAACATGAGAGAGAAGATCGGAGCATCGATGTACACACGGCCGGTAGCGATGCCTGAAGAAAATTTCTTGGCATCGTGGAATGTTGCTGCCTCGGTGCCGAGTCTGACAACATGCATGTACACGAGAGAGGAAAAGCTGCACAAGAGAGAGGAAAGCTGCCTACAGTTGTTGCTTTTTACTGTTTAATGGGTCCTACACGATGCCTGCCCATTGCAGCTTGTCTCCACCGATGCTGAGTTTCTGCTGTTGGTTTTGGGCATCGATGAACACACTGTGGCCGGTCTTACTTGCCTTTATCTGTTTTTCAGAAAACTGCAGTTCTGTTTTTGGTGATTGCAGTTCTGTTTCAGCTCTAATCTATGGAAAATTGAATGGCAGTTGCACTAATCTGTTGGTGGAATGATTTTCAGTGATTTCCTGGACAAGCAGATCAGTGAGAACGATCTACTTTATGAGAAATGATGGCTTGTATGGTTCAGTATTGTTGTTGTACTGCTTGTTTAAATTAATTCTAGTATGCATTCTCAAGTGCAATCTTGCCGAAATTGTGTCAATTATGTTCATCTTATATCTATATACATGCAGTCCACCTCAGCAATCCACTGTCATATGCATTTAAATATCATCATTAGTATGCCACACCATCCACTACCATTAATTCATAGTAGTTTATTTCTTTATATAGGTAATTTAGTCTAGTTTCATTCTAATGCATCCGCAAATTCCGCAGCAACGCACGAAGTATGCTTCTAGTTGTATATAACAACTAATACATTGTACTACATTTTATATAAAGGACTTATAATATATCATTTATATATTGATAATTGTTAAAAAAATATTGCAATCATGTTCATCTTATTTATTTTGATCTATTTGTACCAACTAGCAATAAAATGGTACACAAGAATGATATTCATGATTGAGGCTAGATTCAAACATTAAACAACTGCAGACAAGCAAACCGACAGACCATATTATACGAGTTGTCTGTTTAGCTGTCTGTGTGGATTCGTACAACTTGTAGACAGCCCCGGTCTTTGGGTTAAACATGCCCTAACAGGTCCAAGCTGCCCATCACCGTCAGATAAATCTGCAGCATGTATTGTACTGACGATACAATCGTCGATGTTCTTTAATCGCTTCATATGTGTTTTAGACTGGTTCCAAAAACGACATTGAATATTGCAGCATGTCTAAAGTTCTGAGATTTATCATTGTATTTGATATAATGACTACACTCTGGCTTCATTATTCAACAAGATTCTATCAATCTAGAGCATTAGCTGCGTCTAGAAAAAGTCACTAGGGAAGAATATGGATAGAATATTGTATATTTTTGGTTTTTGGTTTTTTTGTGTAATTTGATGATGTAATGTGCCAAATTTTAATATAAGTAACAAAAAAAATAATGTAATTCCCTTCCCTTCGCAACGAGGATGTTCCCGGCGTGTCACAGATGCAGTCCACCCAACATATCTAGTTATACGATCATACATGACAAGTTGATGCATCCATTTACATGTTGCACTAAAAATACAACCAAGCTATTGTTTGGTGGGTCCAACTAACATATATATACCTAAAATATAAGGCATCAAAATATTCAAAATTTGTTGCAAATTATAAGAAAATACAGTATATGTGAATTAACTCCCCACTTATTTGTTAACAGCCCTAGCCCGTATCCAAATCAATGCATGCTTGCCAATTGCCAATAAAACTAGGAAACTCAAAATAAGATAGACACAATACCTCTCCATGATTAAGGCCAGTCTCAGTGGCAAGTTTCACTACCCAGTTTTCAAGACATGACACTGTAAATAAAACACAAGTGTCTCAATATACAGTTTCATTGCACAGTTTCAAAGAGTAACTTTAGCATTTAATTCCTATATTGTGTTGTGATCCGATGTGGTATGCAAACTATGTATCCTTTTGCGCCGTCATTTTCTCTCCGCCCCGCACCACTCACCTCCGTGATGAAGCAGAGGAGCCGTGGCCGACAGAACAGAGTGACAGAGTTGCAAGCGAGGTGGAGCGGTGGATGGGCGAGGGTGACGGAGCCGAGAGGCCGTGTTCAGAGATGACCACACGAGCGCATTGGTGGTGGGGGTAGATCGGCATCGGCGGGCAGCGGCCGATTGGCAAGCGCGCTGGCGGTGGGGGCGGATCGGCGACCGCATTCGTGGTGGCGTGCGACCGGCGGAGAAGACGGGTGTCACACTCCAATTAAAGGACAATATAGAGTGCATACATCTTATGTGCGCCCCAGGAATAGTCGCACACATAAGCCGACAAATTAACAGAAGTATCATCACTGAGTACATACATAACGTTATTACATCACGTAGTTCTTACATAAACAAACGGAAAGGTAAATAGCAACTCTCAGGCATAGTGTCTGATCCACAGGGAAGGACGACTGGTTGACCCAAACCTAGAAATCCTCCGGGAAGTCCTCGTAGAAACTGTCATCTGTTACCCATCCGGGATTTTACCCAAAAACAATATAGCAACAAGTGTGAGTACATTCGTACTCCGCAAGTATAGTATGAGGATTCATGAGGCTCAAAAGGTTAGACACGGTTGACTGCAGTTAGCATTTTTAGTAGATTAACATTTCATTATTAATCATTATTAAGTTATGCTCAAGCTCCCATTTATCCCACATGATCCACTGCTAGATTTAAGAAAAGAAAGCATCAGTGTGATCTCATCATCATGGTTCAACACGTATCAAGTAACCATTTATTCTGTGAGTTTTCCAGGCCGCTCGTGTCCTGAGCACGGCTGTTATAACAGTTTTAACACTCTGCAGAGGTTGTGCATCTTTACCCGTGAGTCGTGTTACCCATATGCCCGGGGCTCGTCGACCCCCTAACACTTCCAAGGTGAGCGGCAGGGTACACTATGAAGCCTTCCATAGGCCTCTTCTAACAAGTTAGGGCCGCTAGGTTTCCTCGGCAGGCAGATATAGAGAACCCCCCTTTCGATGGCACAATTCTCGCAGGCTATACACATCTGAACAGAGGCAGTTCTATAGCCAACGTGGCAAGCCCCTCTTGCGCCCTTTCGGGTAACCTCTAACAAGTTAGAAAAGATCATACTACTGAGCCAAAGTCAGAGCCATTTAACTCCCACGGTTGCACTGTAAGTCCCAGCTTTTGCCCTACAGATAAGTCCTTATGGAGGGTTTAGGGCAACATGATCAACATCATTTGCACCATCACCCTTTAGTTCCACTACTATCATCATGATTACCCGTTGGTTCCATTAATCATTGTGTAGCTCATGTTTAGTTAGAGCACTAGCTTTCTACCCAAATGCAATTAATCCCCATAGGAATCAAGGTACAGGTCATCAATTTGCTAGGAAGTCCTTATAATCGAGCAATATTAGACACATGCATGATGAATATGTTATATAATGAATATGACAACAAGGTAGGCCCATGCTATACTTGCCTTGGTTCATGAACTGCTGCTGGTCCTGCTGCTCCTCGTATGCGTCCGGATTTCCGACGTACTCCTCACCGTCTGAACTCGTACGACACGAAGTACAACACGCAATTCGGAGCAGACATACAAGCAAAACATAGCTACTATTAGAACAGTACACCAACAATAAATAAATCTGAATAAAATGTTTACCAAAATCATCTACGTCTCGCCACGATCACATTGACGCGAATTGCACGAAAATCGGAGCTACAACGCAAAAGTTACGCGCGAAACAAGGTTCCAAAACTAGCTACCAAAGTAAACTTAATTGAGAAACTTAAAAGCTTCTAACAGGTCCATCAGTGGCACTAATACGTAGATTACTAAATTACAAAACTAACGCAAGTTGAACGGGTCGAATCGGAGCTAAAACGACGATTTTATACACGTTTTACTGTAGTGGCAAAACTGTAAATAGATTGAAAACATTTCGGAAATAGAATAAATCGAAAATCAGGAATTTATTTGAACCGAGGACTGCGGGTAGGATATGCAAGAACTCGGGGGTCTCTTTAACAAAATTGCCCCGAAGGGGTATGGAGCTTTCTGGGCCGTTGATCTTGTGATGAGCGGCTATGAAAGAAAGGGGGAGAAGAGAGGGGGTGCCGGCCGCCGGAATCGGAAGTGACGACGGCGGCGCCGCCATGGAGCTCGCCGGCGCTGCTCGGCCGGGCACTACAGGGCCCCATTCTCCAAACAAAACCCATAGGAAGAATGCGGAGGGGATAGGGGTTCCATTTTTGCCACAAACGCGGCCGGGGGAAGGCCCGAGGGGCACCCGCCATGGCCGGCCCGGAGGGGGGCTCGCCGGAGCAACTAGCTAAGGCCCTAGAGGCCACCAAACATCGAATTGGAGGTATAGGGAGAGGGAGGGGAGCACGGGGAGTCTCACCACGGCTTCAAACGGGACGGGGACGGCTCGGGGGAGACAACCGACGCGGTGGGGCGGACGGTGCTCCGGTGGATCGCCGCGGTGGTGCTTCGGTTGCCCAAGCGGGTGGGTTCGGAGCGGAAAAAGTAGCACGGGAGGCGGTGAGGGGTCCGGCTCTCTCTCTCTTTTATGCAAGCCAGGGCGCGGACGCTCCCACGACGCGGGAGGAAGTGGGCGCGGCGACGGTTTCGGCCTTGACCGAGAGAGAGGCGCGGGAGGTTGGGGAAGGAGAAAGCGCCGACATGCGGGCCCCAGCTGCCAGTGACTGCGAGAGGGAGGGCGGCAACGGTCGCTGGCGAGGTGGGCTGGGCCGCGGCCCAAGAAGGAAGGCGCGGGCGAGAGGGTGATGGGCCGGCCGGGGAAACGGGCCAACAGGCCGAAAACGAAGAAGTGAAAGGGGAAAAGATTTATTTCATTTTCCTTTTTCAAATTTGATTTTCAAATCACATTTCCAATTGATTTTCAAATCCTTTCAAAAATTTTATCAAAACCACTCATCACAAAAATACTTGTGCAACAGCATGCAAGCATGAACATTTTCTAACCTTATGATTGATTTTATTTTCCCAAAATTTATTATTCCCTAAATTTGAAGGCACAACAAATTCATAATTAAATCAAATTTATCTATTTTTAAATAAAACGAAAATTTAGGGTTTCACAATTCTACCCCCTTTAAAAGAATCTCGTCCTCGAGATTGGATGATGCTTACTCAAAAAGCTGTGGATAAGACTTTCTCAGATCTTCTTCTCTTTCCCACGTAGATTCATCTTCTGAATAACGATTCCATTGCACCCTGCACATCTTTATAGTGCGGCTCCTGGTAACTCTTTCTGCAGTTTCAAGAATCTTTACCGGGTACTCCTCATATGTGAGATCTTCTTTAACAGTAAGCTCCTCCAAGGGAATCTACTCTTCTGGTACCCGCAAACACTTTTTCAACTGTGAAACGAGGAACACATCATGCACACCTGCTAAACTTTCTGGCAATTCTAATTGATAAGCCACTTCTCCACGTCTCTCCAGAATCTTGAAAGGTCCCACATATCTCGGTGCTAACTTGCCCTTCATATTGAATCTTCTCACATTTCTCATTGGTGACACCTTCAAATACACATATTCACCTACTTGGAAACTCAACTCTCTCCTTCGGGTATCAGCATAGCTCTTCTGTCTAGACTGTGCTACTCTCAAATTATCCCTGATCATCCTCACTTGTTCTTCTGCATTGCGTAGGACATCAGGTCCAAACACTTGAGTTTCACCTGTCTGATTCCAGAATAGAGGTGTTCTACACTTTCGTCCATATAAAGCTTCGAATGGCGCCATCTTGAGACTTTTCTGGTGACTGTTGTTGTATGAAAACTCAGCATATGACAAACTCTTATCCCAACTAGTCCCATACTGTAAGGCACAAGCTCTCAACATATCTTCCAAGATTTGATTGGTCCTTTCGGTCTGCCCATCAGTTTGGGGGTGATATGCCGAACTGAAATTTAACTTGGTTCCCAAAGCACTGTGTACCTTACGCCAAAAATGCGATGTAAACTGAGTTCCTCGGTCAGATACGATCTTCTTTGGAACCCCATGTAGACATACTATTCTCTCCATATACAATTCCGCTAGCTTTGCACCACTATAAGTGGTTTTGACTGGCAAGAAGTGGGCTACCTTAGTAAGTCGATCCACTATTACGCAAATCGAATCATATCCTTGTTGAGTGCGGGGCAATCCAGTAATGAAGTCCATACCAACTTCTTCCCATTTCCACTCTGGTATTTTCATTGGTTGCAACAATCCTGCAGGCCTTTGATGCTCAGCTTTCACCCTTTGACAAGTATCACACATGGCCACATACTCAGCCACATCCCGTTTCAAACCATACCACCAATACTTCTCTTTGAGGTCCAAGTACATCTTGGTGCTCCCAGGGTGTATAGAATATGCAGAATCATGTGCCTCTCGTAGAATCATATCACGGATGGCTTTCACTTCAGGTACACATATCCTTTTTCCAAACCATAGAGTACCATTCTCATCCAACCGGAAACCTGGTGCCTTTCCAACCACTACATGCTCAGCAATCTCCTTCAATTTCTCATCCTCCAACTGACCTTTACGTATCTCTTGCTCTAATGTAGGTTCTATAGCCAATTCTACTACATTATTGACAAAACCCAAGTTGAGATGTTCTATTTCAGCTCGCAACTCTGCTGATATAAATGTCAACTGAAGTCCGTTGGCATAGCTTTTCCGGCTAAGTGCATTGGCAACAACATTTGCCTTTCCAGGATGATAATGCACTTCCAGATCATAGTCTTTAATTAATTCCAGCCAACGACGTTGCCTTAAGTTCAACTCGGACTGAGTAAATATATATTTTAAACTCTTGTGGTCAGTGTAGATGTCACACTTATGTCCTATCAAATAATGCCTCCAGATTTTCAGAGCATGGACAACTGCGGCTAATTCCAAGTCATGGGTTGGGTAATTCAGTTCATGCTTTCTCAACTGCCTGGATGCATAGGCCACAACCTTTCCTTCTTGCATAAGCACACATCCAAGGCCTAGGCGAGATGCATCACAATAAATAGAGAAGCTCTTACTTAAATCAGGTAGGGTCAACACTGGGGCTGTTGTCAACCTTTTCTTTAGCTCCTCAAAGTTAGCCTGACATTTGTCTGACCAAACAAATTTGGCATTCTTCTCTAATAAGGCTGTCATAGGCTTGGCTAGCTTAGAGAACCCTTCAATAAACCTTCTATAGTACCCAGCCAAACCCAAAAAGCTACGGATTTTACTAGCATTGACTGGGGCTTTCCAATTCAACACATCTTGCACTTTACTGGGATCTACGGCTATTCTACCGTTGGAGACCACATGCCCCAGAAAAGATACTTCTTTCAGCCAGAACTCACATTTGCTCCTTTTTGCATACAATTTATGTTCCCTGAGTTTTTGTAAGACTAACCTTAAGTGTTCAGCATGTTCCTCTTCATTTTTGGAGAATACTAGGATATCATCTATGAATACCACTACAAACTTATCCAAGTACTCCATGAATACTTTGTTCATTAGGTACATAAAGTATGCAGGTGCATTTGTCAGTCCAAAAGACATCACTGTGTACTCATAAAGGCCATATCTGGTAGTAAATGCTGTCTTGGGTATGTCAGATGCACAAATTTTTAGTTGATGATATCCAGAACGGAGGTCAATTTTTGAGAACACACAAGCACCTTTCAGCTGATCAAATAAATCATCAATTCTAGGGAGTGGGTATTTGTTCTTGATGGTGACTTCATTAAGGGACCTATAATCGACACACATCCTTCGTGTGCCATCTTTCTTATCCACAAATATAACAGGTGCTCCCCAAGGTGAAGAACTAGGACGAATAAAACCTTTCTCTTGCAATTCCTTAATTTGTTTCTTTAGTTCTTCTAATTCATTTACCCCCATTCTATATGGTCTCTTAGCTATGGGTGCAGTTTCAGGTAAAAGCTCGATAAGGAATTCGATGTCACGATCGGGTGGCATACCGGCAATTCATCGGGGAACACGTCCGGGAATTCATCCACCACCTGGTCCTCCTGGTTAGCAACATCGCTCAGCTGATTGACGGTGGTGGTAGGTTGAGCTTGCACTTCCACTTCAACACAAATTCTATCACCACTTGGAGATGTCACAACCACAGATTTCTCCTGACATTGTATCACTGCCCTATGTTGCTTCATCCAATCCATTCCCAGGATGAGGTCAATTCCAGTGGTTCTCAGAACAATTGGATTTACCTTGAAAGCTACCCCCCTTAAAAATATACTAGTAGAAGGGCTCCAATAATTCGCTGGCATGCTACCCCCCGGTGACTTAACTAGCATGGGATCCTTCATGGCACACAGGGGTATGCTATGCATTCTAACAAAAGCTTGGGATATGAAAGAATGCGAGGCACCGGAATCAAAAAGTACGGTAGCGGAGATGGAGTTGACGCTAAACGTACCCAGCATAACCTCAGGCGCCTCCTGAGCTGATTCCGACGACACATGGTTCACCTTGCCAGTGAACGGAGGTCGAGCGTTGGGTCTCTGGTTGTTCTGCTGGTTCTGCGGGGCCTGCCGGTTCTGCTTCTTCGGGCACTGGTACGAATAGTGTCCCACCTCTCCACAGTTGTAACAGGCATTGGGGTTGCCTGGGGTGCCACTCTTGATTGGAGCATTGTTGGGCACTCCCTGACGTGGTGCCTGGTTGCTAGCTTGCTGTTGCTGGGGGCGCTGCTGACTCTGATTACCCAGCTGCGGTGGGTACTGGGGACGCTGCTGGTACTGGATCCTCTGGGGTTATTGGCCCTTGTTCCATTGGTTGGGTGGCCCTTGGTTCCTCTGCGGAAAACCTTGCTGCGGAAAGGCTCGCGGGCGAGTGTTGCTACCCGATGCCTGTCCCTGGAGCTTCCTCTTCTTGAGGTCCATTTCCTTACGCTTGTTATCAATTACAATGGCACGGTCCACCAACTCTTGGAAACTGGCATATTTGTTGGACATCAGTTGTAGTTGGAGTCCATCATACAGCCCCTTCAGAAAACTGCACTGTTTGTCAGAATCCCTAGCCACTTCAGCCGGGGCATATCGCGACAGTTGTGCAAACTTGTCGCGGTATTCCGCCACAGACATGGACCCTTGCTTGAGAGCCCGGAACTCCTCTTGCTTCAGCTCAATAAGTCCCTCAGGGATGTGATAGGACCTAAAGTTCTCTGTGAACTCTTTCCATATGACCTCTAGAGCATTCTCTGGACGTCCATACTGGAATGACTCCCACCAATCCTAAGCAGCTCCTTGGAGTTGGCCTGAGGCGTACAAGACTTTCTCCAAGTCGTTGCACTGTGCAATGTTTAGCTGCTTTTCCACAGCTCTCAGCCAGTCATCCGCCTCCATAGGTTCAGAGGCGTGTGTGAACACAGGTGGGCGTCCCTTCAGAAACTCACCACGCTTGTCACGGACCTGCACAGGTGGGGGTGCTCCTGCGGGTTGCTCACCAAGACGGTCCATCACGGTCTGCATGAGCTGCGCTTGCATGGCCATCAACTGCTCAATGGTCACTGGCGGTGGCGGAGGTGGGTCCACCAAAGCTCCGTGTCCACGACCACGGCCACGGCCTCGGCCACGTCCTCCTCTGGCGGCCATCTGTTTCCAAGCAAACGTGTAAACTTTTAGAGATCTCCCAAAAATTTACAAATTATTTACAAAAGGTAAATAACATAACTGAAAATTTCTGGACGAGTGTCTACAACAGCAGACCAAAAACTGGAGTGTAACTCAAGTTCCAGAAATCCAAAATAGGCATGGCATACATCGTTGGAAAGCTTAAAAGTCTGCTACAACTTTTGTATAGAACTTTTTCACTGATACAGACGGCAACATCATCAAAAACTGAGCTAAACAATTTCTGTCCTAGGTTACAGACTGCACAGACTTGCCAGGTTGTAGCAGGCATATCTCTCAAACCAGAATTGATAATGAGATGATTCTAGTTGGAAATGAGAGGTACACCAGTCTAGTTCTTCCCACAAAAATTTCATAATTTTCGGACGTAGAGATTTAGAGATATGAGACAAACATTGCAGACTGCTCTGAGAAACAGCACAGCAGTAAAGCAGAAATTAGCCCCAACTAAGTTAAACAAACACTAACTTAAAGTTTTGATAAAAAGAACATGTGGACAAGCCCACACTGTTCCAGCAATCAAACAAACTCCAAATCAACCAAGTCCATCAACACAACCAACGATACAACGAAAAGTTCACAAAACATACACAAACTTGACACGACTCTCGATTCTAAAACGCATCTAGCTAGACGGGGCTGCAAACACCTAAGGAGCGCGATCCACCATGGTGAACACCCTGGCCTTCTTCTTGTAAATGGTAGGCTGTCCTAGCTGAACGGCCATCTCATCTATTTGGTTCTGAAGGCGCTTTTCCGATTTTTGCGCTGCACGAAGCTCTTCCCTGAGTGCTTCGTTGACCTCCTGCATGGCGCTGAGGTGCCTCACTGTGGTGTCCAAGGTGGGATCAGAAGCTGGAGGAGCCAACACCGCCCATGTCTTCTCTCTCGGGTCATAGCGTGGGAGATACCGGTAGCGATCGTTCTGCATATCCTCAAAACGCCTACCATGGTAATGCAGGTACGCCGCCTACGCAGCATCTTCCATGCTGTCATAGACACTGGCACGCCTGGCTCGGTGGCTATGGGTGGTCACAATATCCTGAGAATGGTCGGTGTTGTTCCAGGCAGTGATGATCACATTGGTCTTCCAGTACGTCCCCTCCACTGGATGTGTGTGCTCCGCACAGTAGTACTTCACAGAGGCAGCAAACTCTGGATAGTACTCAGCTAGCATGGTGGTGAGGAGGTTGTGGTAGTGGGCATCTTCGGGAGCTTCCTTAAACTTGTTCCTGGTGGACCATCCTATCTCTTCTGGCTCCTCTGATGCAGCTGGGGAGGACACTGGTGTTGGTGCAGAAGCAGCCTGGGATGCTGGTGGAGGTGTAGCAGCGGGGACTGGTGCATCCACATGTGGAATGGGTGCAGCCACGGGAGTCGAAGCGGGTTCATCAGATGTAGCATCTAAAAATGCCTCCTCCTCCATGGGTTCCTCCTCTTCCTCGTCAGTGATGTGGACGACCTCTGGCCCCACTGGTGGTACTGCTGGTGGTGCTGGTGGAGCAGGTGCTGCTGGAACGAACTGGGCGACGTAGGCGGCGGCACTGAGGCGAGGCATCTATAGTTTTGATATAAAATATTATCAGAGTCAATATTTTATGCAATAGAATAAAGAATAGAGCATAAAATTTTTAATAAAATATCAAGAGTGAGGTAGTAGCAAATAAATAAATAAAGTCAAACTCCTAGAAACGACCATTTCTATCTAGGTTTGCGTCCTACAGTCGACACAGCTCTGATACCAATTTGTCACACTCCAATTAAAGGACAATATAGAGTGCATACATCTTATGTGCGCCCCAGGAATAGTCGCACACATAAGCCGACAAATTAACAGAAGTATCATCACTGAGTACATACATAACGTTATTACATCACGTAGTTCTTACATAAACAAACGGAAAGGTAAATAGCAACTCTCAGGCGTAGTGTCTGATCCACAGGGAAGGACAACTGGTTGACCCAAACCTAGAAATCCTCCGGGAAGTCCTCGTAGAAACTGTCATCTGTTACCCATCCGGGATTTTACCCAAAAACAATATAGCAACAAGTGTGAGTACATTCGTACTCCGCAAGTATAGTATGAGGATTCATGAGGCTCAAAAGGTTAGACACGGTTGACAGCAGTTAGCATTTTTAGTAGATCAACATTTCATTATTAATCATTATTAAGTTATGCTCAAGCTCCCATTTATCCCACATGATCCACTGCTAGATTTAAGAAAAGAAAGCATCAGTGTGATCTCATCATCATGGTTCAACACGTATCAAGTAACCATTTATTCTGTGAGTTTTCCAGGCCGCTCGTGTCCTGAGCACGGCTGTTATAACAGTTTTAACACTCTGCAGAGGTTGTGCATCTTTACCCGTGAGTCGTGTTACCCATATGCCCGGGGCCCGTCGACCCCCTAACACTTCCAAGGTGAGCGGCAGGGTACACTATGAAGCCTTCCATAGGCCTCTTCTAACAAGTTAGGGCCGCTAGGTTTCCTCGGCAGGCAGATATAGAGAACCCCCCTTTCGATGGCACAATTCCCGCAGGCTATACACATCTGAACAGAGGCAGTTCTATAGCCAACGTGGCAAGCCCCTCTTGCGCCCTTTCGGGTAACCTCTAACAAGTTAGAAAAGATCCTACTACTGAGCCAAAGTCAGAGCCATTTAACTCCCACGGTTGCACTGTAAGTCCCAGCTTTTGCCCTACAGATAAGTCCTTATGGAGGGTTTAGGGCAACATGATCAACATCATTTGCACCATCACCCTTTAGTTCCACTACTATCATCATGATTACCCGTTGGTTCCATTAATCATTGTGTAGCTCATGTTTAGTTAGAGCACTAGCTTTCTACCCAAATGCAATTAATCCCCATAGGAATCAAGGTACAGGTCATCAATTTGCTAGGAAGTCCTTATAATCGAGCAATATTAGACACATGCATGATGAATATGTTATATAATGAATAGGACAACAAGGTAGGCCCATGCTATACTTGCCTTGGTTCACGAACTGCTGCTGGTCCTACGGCTCCTCGTACGCGTCCGGATTTCCGACGTACTCCTCACCGTCTGAACTCGTACGACACGAAGTACAACACGCAATTCGGAGCAGACATACAAGCAAAACATAGCTACTATTAGAACAGTACACCAACAATAAATAAATCTGAATAAAATGTTTACCAAAATCATCTACGTCTCGCCACGATCACATTGACGCGAATTGCACGAAAATCGGAGCTACAACGCAAAAGTTACGCGCGAAACAAGGTTCCAAAACTAGCTACCAAAGTAAACTTAATTGAGAAACTTAAAAGCTTCTAACAGGTCCATCAGTGGCACTAATACGTAGATTACTAAATTACAAAACTAACGCAAGTTGAACGGGTCGAATCGGAGCTAAAACGACGATTTTATACACGTTTTACTGTAGTGGCAAAACTGTAAATAGATTGAAAACATTTCGGAAATAGAATAAATCGAAAATCAGGAATTTATTTGAACCGAGGACTGCGGGTAGGATATGCAAGAACTCGGGGGTCTCTTTAACAAAATTTGCCCCGAAGGGGTATGGAGCTTTCTGGGCCGTTGATCTTGTGATGAGCGGCTATGAAAGAAAGGGGGAGAAGAGAGGGGGTGCCGGCCGTCGGAATCGGAAGTGACGACGGTGGTGCCGCCATGGAGCTCACCGGCGCTGCTCGGCCGGGCACTACAGGGCCCCATTCTCCAAACAAAACCCATAGGAAGAATGCGGAGGGGATAGGGGTTCCATTTTTGCCACAAACGCGGCCGGGGGAAGGCCTGAGGGGCACCCGCCATGGCCGGCCCGGACGGGGGCTCGCCGGAGCAACTAGCTAAGGCCCTAGAGGCCACCAAACATCGAATTGGAGGTACAAGGAGAGGGAGGGGAGCACGGGGAGTCTCACCACGGCTTCAAACGGGACGGGGACGGCTCGGGGGAGACAACCGACGCGGTGGGGCGGACGGTGCTCCGGTGGATCGCCGCGGTGGTGCTTCGGTTGCCCAAGCGGGTGGGTTCGGAGCGGAAAAAGTAGCACGGGAGGCGGTGAGGGGTCCGACTCTCTCTCTTTTATGCAAGCCAGGGCGCGGACGCTCCCACGACGCGGGAGGAAGTGGGCGCGGCGACGGTTTCGGCCTTGACCGAGAGAGAGGCGCGGGAGGTTGGGGAAGGAGAAAGCGCCGACATGCGGGCCCCGGCTGCCAGTGACTGCGAGAGGGAGGGCGGCAACGGTCGCTGGCGAGGTGGGCTGGGCCGCGGCCCAAGAAGGAAGGCGCGGGCGAGAGGGTGATGGGCCGGCCGGGGAAACGGGCCAACAGGCCGAAAGCGGAGAAGTGAAAGGGGAAAAGATTTATTTCATTTTCCTTTTTCAAATTTGATTTTCAAATCACATTTCCAATTGATTTTCAAATCCTTTCAAAAATTTTATCAAAACCACTCATCACAAAAATACTTGTGCAACAGCATGCATGCATGAACATTTTCTAACCTTATGATTGATTTTATTTTCCCAAAATTTATTATTCCCTAAATTTGAAGGCACAACAAATTCATAATTAAATCAAATTTATCTATTTTTAAATAAAACGAAAATTTAGGGTTTCACAACGGGGGGGGCGATGGGCATTCGCGGTGTCTCGACCTCAACGCGGTGAAGGCCTCACGTGGGTCCGACGCCAGCGTCCACCCCGACGGAGACAACAATGAACTCGAAAGCCTCGGAGCTGTGCGTGTTGCCCTTGACATAGACCATGGCACTGCCCAGAGTCTCTAGAGCGATGCAGACGAGGTCAAGCTGCTCGCTGCCACCGCCGCTTCCAGAGCAAGTTTTTGTGCGGTGTGCTGGGGAGTTCTGCCGCCACACACGACCGCCGCGTGCATTACCTGTCCACCAGAGTGTGGGGTGCCCTCGCCATGGTGCCCCTTCTGGAGGATGACTTGGAGGCCCAAGGAGCTGACGAGAGCTACAGCGACGAGCAGAGGATGGGGAGGGGAAGGCCGCGGTCTTCGCGCTCGCCGGTGGCGGGCGTTCATGGTGGCGTAGCTGCTCTCTCTGGCACCGAGGGTAGATGGGGTCCTTGCCGAGCATCGGATGGGGAGGGAAAGGCCGCGGTCTTCGTGCTCGCGCTATCGGCGCGAGCGGCGGAGTCGGCATCGGTTGACGACGCAGATCAGGGCGACTGCCCAGCACGAGCGGCAGGAGGAGGTCGAGGAGGACGCAGCGAAGCCTGGAGTGACGGCCGAGAGGAAGCAAAGGTGCACGTGTCTGAGCCCTGGATCGATGGGGATGAAACTTTCCCCCTCAATGCAAGTTTTGTCCGGTTTCCAATGGCTCGGAAACGACATCGTTTCCTTTCTCTCTCCTCCTCAAATTATGCAAAGATTTCATTTTTGCTGATGTGTCACCCTATTTAATATGCATGAAACTCCCATGACATCCCCATTGAGACTGCCCTAAGTGAGGGTTACTAAAAGACTCTTTGTATCCTTCCATAATAATCCTCCCTAATAATAAAGAGGCAAAATTTCTGGTCATTTTTTTCGTTCATCTATCTTTTTTTGTCCGTCTCTCTCTAACAACTTGACAATAGAAAATTTCATCCATCTAGACTTATATATATATATATATATATATATATATATATATATATATATATATATATATATATATATATATATATGACTCGCGTTCATACGAATTAGAATAGCTCTTGCCTAGCGCGATACGGAGTCTGATTTCAAAACATATTGGGTCCGTGCTCATATGTGTTAGAATACCACGCGTCTAATGATGATACAGAGTCACGGAGTCTGATTCTGATATATATAGAGAGTTTCTGTCACATCCGGCCCAATTCGAAATTTGGTTTGTAGTGGCCCATGTGCATGTAAATGGAATATTGTTGGGGATTTAGTCCCACCTTAGTTATTAAAGGTGGTTTAGACCAATATATAAGACTTCAGAGTCCATCCCACCATCCCTGGGTTAATCTTTTTACGCGAAGCGAGCACGAAAGCGTAAGTGGGATGGTGGTAGATGTGGTTCGCTCAACGTGAAAAGTGGATTAAGCCGTTTGGACTCTGGGGCGTTACAACTTCTTATTTTGGTCTTTTTCTATTTTTTTTATCTCCAAGGATCTCCGATTCTGTTATTCACAAGTCGTATAGGTTCCAGTTTTTTCACGTTAGGTCTTGTTCCATGTCGTATGGGTTAAGTTTGTTTTTTCCAGGTTTTGTTCCTTTATTTTTCCTTCTCCTTTTTTCCCAAGTTCTACTTCTTTTTTTACCTTTCCTTTTGTCACATTCGTTCGGAATGTTAATTCCCGAATCTTTTTCTTCTTTTGATTTTCTATATTGTTTTTGTTCTAATTTGTTGTGTTGTTTCCATAATCCATAAAAATTAAAAACATATAAATATAATATTATGGATCTTTTAACTCTTGACCCTCTTTTAAGAAGAAGATTCCAACTACCAAGATATCAATGCAGTATTGATTAGTAAAATAATTAGTTTATATAACCGGTTAAACTTTTGAGCTAACTAAACAAACTTTAACCTGAAATATTGACTAGTTTGTTGTTCGGTCTGGTCTAAATAAGTTAGTCTCTAAACTTAGTGCAATCGCCAACACAGGTTACATGTGGAAAACTTTAAAAGGTCTTCCATCATAATCACTAGCGGATATGTGGGTTCTTGATTATGGGCCCACAAAGAATGTCATATAACTCGATATTTCACTATATCAATGCATATAAATGGTATGAAAATATTGATGTGCTTTGTGACGGGAAGAAAAACAATCAAAATTGTATTTTAAATTCGATATAGACTTATTTGGACATTGTTGTATTATTACCAATATTAGCTTATAGTATTATAGGCGTCATGATCGTCAGAAAATAAATTATAGATTTTAATTTCTATAAAAAGTAAAATAGGAATAGATTTATATCATTTTAGTCATCATGAATGTACGATAGTCTTATTTCTCCCGTTATAACGTACGGACATATTTGCTAGTATGAATAAAGATCTAGGTAGAATAATTCTTTTCAATAGCATCTTCTACTAGATCTCCAAACATTCTCACCCTTTATTCTTGGTTTTTCGCTGACCAAAAATATAGAGCAGAGATATAGCTTTAAAAAATGTCGAACGAGACAAAAGTTGTTGGAGGACGGAGAGACTATAAAGATCGATTTTTATTAGGATGGCTCCAAATGAGAAATTAGATATTGGATTTAAGAAAAAATATTTTTTTGCGACAAATTTAAGAAAAAATATAGAAAATGCTCTTAATACGTTATTTGGTTTACTCTATTGTCAGTTCTAAAACTTTTATATATCTATACCTCCTATAAAGCAAAGACCCACTAAGGTATTTCTCTGTGTTTTCGTTGCGCCACATCAGCATAGTGATGTCATCGTCTCCTAAAAAGACAAAACCCACTAGTCTATTTATCTGAAAGCTCCTTGCGCCACGTCATCATCATGTCCCACAAGCATACAGCCGCACAACAACTGCAATCTCCCACTAATCACGTCATCCAGAGGTCCTACGCCACCATGTCCTCATGCTGCAGCCAAAGTCATCACGTTCTAATAAGTTTCATCAGTTATCTGCCGGTAGTGGTATTAGATACGTTAGTGTGGAGCACTAAACAGAGGCTGCAGGTCACTTACAAATATTGCCGATAGTGGCATTAGATGCAAACGTGAAGCAATAAGAAGACCATCGCCCGACCAGGTTCACACCCGTCACGTTCTAATAAGTTTCATCAATTACCTGCCGGTAGTGGTATTAGATACATTAGTGGAGCACTAAACAGAGGCTGCAGGTCACTTACAAATATTGCTGATAGTGGCATTAGATGCAAATGTGAAGCAATAAGAAGACCATCGCCCGGCCAGGTTCGCACCCGTTCCGTAGTAGCCCGCTCTTCTTCCATTAAACAATAATATAGATTCTGCCTCCGAGCGATGATAGTTACGTGCTTCATGTCCTTCCTGTGTGTGCTCGAGGACCCCAAAGCATGGCAGATCAAGCAACAAGCACAAACAGTCTTTGCGCCCAGATGGTGTGCTGGGCAGTGGGCACACAGATAGACACCCGGGAGATGGCTTCGCCGGATCATGGAGCCTTGCAGCCCACGCCGCACCGCGTCTCACCAGCATCGAAGGAGGAGAGCTATCTGCCGGTGTGTTGTCCGCCCTCACCAGCCGCGCGTGCTTGCAGCCCCAGCAGACATAGCTTCTCACAATTATCACTGTCAAAAACCAGACGTGCACCATGTGCTCCCTGAAGCCAGCAAAGGGAAGAGGATGGACGCACACACTGAAGCCAGAAGGCACAGGCGGACGGAGACTGATGAAGCATCAAGGAACATGCATGACACAACGTGAGTCAGGATAGGTGAGAGATGCTGAGTTTCTATGATTTTTTTAGTGGTCCAGCATGTATTCTAATATATGTCCTCATCTCATGTTGACAGGACAAGCTCCTATGCATTACGTCTTTATTGCTCCGATCCTCATGTATGTGGCTCTACGTCTGGCATTTGGCTCTTCTGTTCTTTGCAGCTGCTCAGTCATGAGAGTTGTTTGTGTAAATCGGATCACTGTTGTTTGTCGTTGGTTGATACAGAATATGCTTTGTTCCTCGCAGTAGCCGATCGTTATGTGATGCGCTATTGCCCCTGTTAGCTTTTTCCTTTCTGTTGAATCTGTTTTTATTTTGCAGGATGACCTTTCATCGAGCTTAAATTTTTGGGTTGTTCTAATTGCATGATAATACTTTTATCCATTGCACTGTCCTTTTTTGTGTACCAGCATACCAGGCAGGTATGCACCATCATGGATGAGTTTTGAAGATCAGATTTAAGATAAGAAGAGGAAACCCATATAGTTCTAGACAAAAAAAGGAGTAAATTAGTTTTAATGCGGATCCCAGATGGTATAACTAGGTGATATTTCTCCCTACTTCCCCTATTGTTCCCAAAAAAAATTATTAGAACCTTATATCTATAATCTATCTCTTATAAAGAGAAACCTCACTAGCTATTTCTCTTCACATATATATATTTCTTCTTCATACCCACGGCAACGCGCGGGGAATCCTCCTAGTAATACTTTACATTTCACAACTGAGTAAGCGCTGTTTCTACAGATCCCTCGGCTGCCGTGGGCCACGTGCAATGGAAGCACTTCGTTTTGCCTCAGTTTCGAAATGGTCCGAAGTGACGTTGATCCAAGTGAGCCCACTATTCTATTCTAACAAAAAAAAGCGAGCCCACTATACCATTTCTAAAAAAAAAAAGTGAGCCCACAATACAAGAATTACCCTCGGGCCTCGGTTATGTTGCGGCCAGAACCCAACGCAAACCCTTCAATCCACCGCCGCCAATGACCGGCGGCGACTCCTCTCCGACCCTGGCGCCGCCGCCGAAAGGCGGGAAGGAGCCAAGCACCACCACCACCCTCTCCCTCCGCGCGGGCCTCCCACCTGCAGCCGTTACTGGTAGCGGTCATGGTTGCCGAAAGCGACGGCGGCGGAAGGCGCGCCGAGCTTCACCCATACACAAGCTCGGCGACGACCTCCTGCTAGAGGTCTTCCTCCGCCTCCCCTCCCTCGCCACTCTTGTCCGTGCCGCTTTCACCTGCCGCGCGTGGCGCTGCGCGGTGGCCTCCTCCCCGGACTTCCGCCGCCGCCTCCGTGCCATGCACCCGGCGCCCCTCCTCGGTCTCTTCTTCGATGCCCCCGGTCCCGCGCGGGATTCTAACGCACCTGCCTTCCCAATCTTCCTCCCCTCCCGCCGCCGCGACAGGGATCTAACTGCCGCCGTCCGCGGCGGCGATTTCTTGTTAACCTGCATTGAGGACCTTCCCGATGAAGCCCCTTCCTGGGAAATGGTCGACTGCTGCCATGGATGTGTCCTCCTCATGAATTGGGAACTTTCATCACTCGTCGTGTTCAACCCTTTGGTGCGGCAGAGTGAGGATGTCTTTGATGTGGGCTCTGACAATATGTTTGACGACCACCATGGTCAGTGCGGCAATGCTATCCCTCGCTTGCTCATCTCTGCCGAGGACCCTACGTCATTCCGCGTGGTGCTTCTTGTTTATGACAAGTGCAGGGTAAGGGCTGTGGTCTTGTCTTCGGACACTTGGGAATGGTCAGTTTATCCCTGGGTAGACGTTCCGGCGAGTTCAGGTGATGATGAATGGATTCAAGATGTGGGTGGCATGCAAGCCAATGGGCATCTGTACTGGGTCTACAAGGATCAGAGGTACCTCATTTCACTGGACACCGCCACGATGGAATTCTGCGTCACTGTGCTCCCACACTACCTTAGGTATCGTGGCTTTGATGTTGGTGAGACGAAGGATGGCGCAACTTGCATTGTTTTTTCAGATAACTTGAATGTTGGTGTATTGATGCCCACAAGGGATAATAATGGTGTCGAGAGATGGGTGCTGGATAAGGTAGTACCTATCGACAGAGAGCTTGAGCGAGCTCTTCGTATCGGATTGGATGATGGCAGTGTTGTGGACCATTTGGTAGATGTCCCTAGTGCTCTGTCTGTTTTTGCAGTCCGGGATGGTTATGTGTATTTGGCAACATTGGCAGATAATCCTCAAAGCCCATGTTGGTTATTGTCCTTATGCTTGGAAACGATGAGTTTGGAAAGACTGTTCAAGAATATGTTTGAGGATGCTGCTCATCCATATATTATGGCGTGGCCTCCTTCTTTAGTCGGCAACTACGGCAGGTTTGCAGTTGAAGATGCTCCTAGTCCTTGAAATAAATCACCAGGCATTGATTTATCTGTTATCATTTCTCAGTATTGGTGGAAGATTTATGACCCTGGTTTGTTTCTTACGTTGTCTGTTGTGTTTATCTTTAGTTGTTGGGGTCTCTTTTGTGGTCTGTGCAAGTCACTTCAGCTTAAAAGTGCATGGACTGATTCCTTTTGAACCTTTGCTGTTGGTGAAACAATGGATGAAACTGCTTGCATAGAGACAATGTTGGTGTCAAGAGAGGGTGCTGGAAGGTTAGTCCCTTTGGGTATGGAGCTCGAACCAGCCCTCTATGGCTACTTGAATGACAACTATGTGTTGATTCCTTTGGTGGATGACCCTGTTGACATGATTGTTTTTGGAGCTCTAGGATTGTTGAGTAGATTGGACAACATCCATGATGTTTCATGATCCCAGGACGCCTTGGTGGTTCCTGTCCCTATGCCAGGAAATCATGAAAGTTGGAGAAGCTGTTCCAGATGATGTATGGCTGTGATGTGCTGATGTGATCTGTACATTATGGAGTGGATGCTTTTTTAAGCTGGTAACTGCTAGCATTTGCACTTGAAGGTGCTTCATTGCGTTGAATACTGGGATTTGGGCATGTGTCGAGGAAAACAATCAGAATCTGTAAAATCAATCTCTTGTTCTGGAGTAAATCAAAATGCCTTGGTGAATCCAATCAAGTTGCAATGTTTAAGGTCCAATGAGTTTTCAATCCAATTTTTTATTTCGTCATTGTAGTTTCTTAGCTCCTGTTCATCTATTAGGCATTAGCACGCCTAAGCATAGATTCAATGATTCTGAGACTTGTATGCTGCTTTGGTGTCTGTTGTGTTTGTTTTTTAGGTTCTAGATTGCGATATTAGGAGTTTTTTTTTGTGGTATTGCTAAGACATTGTCAGCAACAGAACACGAGATATATTTTCTCTTCATTGCAACAACACCCATGCAGTTTTTGTCATTTAATTAGAGTGTGGAACTTTGCTTTTCTCAATGTTGACATGGTTTATTTTCTCTTCATTGCAACAACACCCATGCAATTTTTGTCATTTAATTA
Source organism: Saccharum spontaneum (assembly GCA_022457205.1). Lineage (NCBI taxonomy): Eukaryota > Viridiplantae > Streptophyta > Magnoliopsida > Poales > Poaceae > Saccharum > Saccharum spontaneum. The sequence goes on from CM039590.1 coordinate 47,279,435, forward strand.
TAGTGTGGAACTTTGCTTTTCTCAATGTTGACATGGTTCTGCATTAGTACTGGAGCTCTAAAAATGGCAGTAAAGCCTCTATGTCCATAATGTATGGTATATTGACATTAAGGGAATTTGCTTATTCATCCCCGCCTTACCCCCATTCGTCCCTACCTGCCCCAGTTCACCAATTACTGGAACCTGGCTGCTGCCATCGCCACTTCTTCCTCACTTCTACGTCCATCACAATGACATTCTCAGTCACCGAGCTTCTGCATTGCTTCATGCCCTGATCCTTTGGACCTTTTCAGCTTTGATTTTGGTAAAACAAAGGATGGAATGACTTGCATTTCACAGTCGGATGAGCTGAGAGTTTTTGTCTTGATGCACACAGAGGATGATGATAGTGTTGAGAGATGGGTGCTGAACAGAGTAGTTCACTTGGACCAAGAACTTGCATGGACCTTTGAGACGGATTGGAAGTTGACAGTGTGCTGATTTCTTCAGTGGGCAACCCCTATGACCTTTTTGTTTTGGCAGTTGGGGATGGCTATGCGTATTTGACATGTGGCAACATTGGCAATATATCATGATCCCCAAACCCAGGCTGGTTCCTGTCTATATGTGAAACTGAAAAGACGGTTTTGGCAATCCCATTCATCCATACATGATGGTGTGCTCACCTTCATTACTTCATAACTATGGTAGGTTTTGCACTAGGGCCACGTTTAGATTGCAAAAAAATTTCAACCCGATGAATAGTACCACTTTTGTCTTATTTGGCAAATATTGTCCAATCGTGGACCAACTAGGCTCAAAAGATTCATCTCGTGATTTCCAACTAAACTGTGTAATTAGTTATTTTTTTACCTACATTTACTACTTCATGCATGGGTCCAAAGATTGATGTGATGGAGAGAGTGAAAAAATTCTAACTTTTGAGGTGCATCTAAACAAGGCCTAGATGCCCCCTTAAATGCAGTGCTAGGCATGGTTTTAGCTATAATTTAGTACTTAGCATGGCTTAGTATTGGTATATGAGTTCTGAACCCAGTTTGCTTCTTAGGGTTTTACCTTTAGGTGTGGCATTATTTAGTCTCTTTTGTGGTCTGTGTAAGATACTACTCCCTCCATCCTGAAAAGAACACAATTAGCATGATACCTAGTCAATGTATTTTAAGTTTGGCTAAGTGCCTAAGTTTGTACAAAACATATCAATATTTATGATAAAATGCTGTTATTAGATTTGTTATGGAATATATTTTTATAATATACCTATTTGAAATTGCATCCTTTTCAGGACAGAGGCACTACTCAAGAGAAATGTATTTTTTTTATTTAATGCTAGATATCTGTGTCATCCTGCATGCTAATGATCATGCTTGACTTTCTTAAAATTGATATTTTTATGTGTTACTTATACTTGTAGCTATGAAAGATGGGAGTAGAACATGGAGTATAATGCCTATAATTCTATGTAGAAGCATCATACAAAAGAACTTGAAAAAACATAATAAGTAATGTTTTGCTTACATATGAATAATTTGATTTTATGCATGATACTATGGACTTATAATTCCTGAAGGATCCTACTTGGACTGAAGTTCTTACAGAAACTGAAGATTGTGTGGTGTTATAGGAAGTACAAGGGATATATAACAAAGGTTGTGATTTTGATAAGAGCTCAAATATAAGTCTCAAGCTCATGATATGGATCATCTAGTGCTGAAAAGTACTGTCGAAGAGAGTATCATCTTTCATCTGCTTAGCACCCATGTACTTGTGCACATGCTGCAACTGCTATGCTGCTTTGATAGAGGGGAGTGACAGTGGTGGTTATGGACTTATGGTCACCATTTCAGTTTTAGGACAGGAAGCGAAGGCTGAGTTAATGGTCTACTTTGAAAGAAGCTCACTAACAAAATTCTCAACGATATGCTCCATGGCTCCATCATTGATAGAATTTGAAATTTTGTAATTCTTAATTGCCTGAAGTCATACATTGCTTTTCTTATCTTATCTCAGATGCCACGGCCTACCTAAGTAGGATCTATCTAGGCATGTGATTTACAGTTAGAGATATATGCAAATGAGTAAATGTTGAATTGGCTCATCATGTGCAGCTAGGTGGAAGTGCTAATATTAATCTCGCTTCATATTTGTGGGGCATCTGACTTTTGGAACCTTTTGGGCCTCGTTGAATTCTCTTTCCTCATCCATAGGCTAACAGTACAGTTCGGGTTAAATCCAATTGGTGCTAATACAATATGTGCAATTTCTAACATTTGTATTAAAATGTAAATCCATTCAGGAAATCAGGGGTGTCGTTACAGTGATATTTAATTTCTCTGGATGTATCCCTATTGAAATGCTGTAAAAGATGTTTAAGTTCTGTTATGGTGTTTAATAGAGTTTGTATTATTTAGTGCCATTGACTATTTTGTAGCTTTGGTGAATCGTTGTTATGTGTGCATGTTAAGCTTGCTCAAATGAAAATGAGAGTGCAATCCACTGGTGCAGCATGTGCAATGCGTTACACTAGAGACATTTCTTGAAAAGTAAAATGATTCGTCAATAATACACTGGGATTACATTAGAAAACATGAATTATCGTATTGATACCAAATGCGGGACTAACAAATGTGCAGTGTGAAAACATGAGTTCGGCAGGCTGTTTTTTTGGCTTATAAGCCGGCTGTGGCTGATTTGCTGTGAGAGAAAAACACTGTTCCACGGCTGATAAGCCGTGCTGATAAGCTCAGCCGAACAGGGGGAGAAGAGTGATCCTTCATGTTCCTTGATGCTAATGCTGTGTTGCATCATCTTCATAAATTACTTTGAAATGTTTGGAGTGTTAGCCTTCCTAAATGAGATTCAGTTGTCCAAGAAATCAGTACTTCCTGTGTTCCATAATTTTGTTGAAGTCTCACACAAAATAAGGGGTATTAAAGAGAGAAACTATTCCCTCATAGTACATCACAATCCTTGATGGCTTGCATCCATATTGGCTGGTGCATTTGGCTGGGGGGATATGGATGCTGCAGCTACATTGGTGAAGGGTGGGGAGAATGATGCTTTGGAATGTAAGAATGACAAATAATGTTAGAAAAAAATGAATCCTGGAATGACAAATGTTGTGAAACGGAGGGAGCAGGTGATGTGAATGAGCCTGTCTACCATAGGTCTCTAATGACTAATCTGACAGGAGAGGGAAAGGGGAGGTGAAGAGAGAGGTTTAGCCTGCCTTTTGAGTTTTGACCAAGGATCCTCGTTTCGAGGCACTGAAGTCTGGCATGGCAATGGGTCATGGGTGTAACGGATTTTCGTTTATTACCAGAGTAACCTCATAGGATTCGTATAAATTGCTGTGCCGATAAAGTATGCAGTAGTGCAGTTAGTTTGGAACTTCTTTGTCTAGAGGAATGTAAGTGTGAAACCTAAACAAACTTGAAAAGATCAGAAACAGAGAGAGGACAGAGGATGGAGACAGAGAGGGGACCGGTGAACAATGGCCGGAAGTCTTGGAGCACTAGTGACAGTCGCATCATTGAGTTGCTTCATGCTTGACTGACGAAAGTATGCACCTAGTAGAGGAGAAATATATCAACAAAAGTTATACTCTTATGGCAGTACTGTGCATGGGAACAAAAACAAGTCAATATTGAAATAATCAAACGTTAGTAGCTTAATACCATGCACCTTGATTTGTCTACTAGCGTTTGTTTCAGATATGATGTGAAAAATATTTGCAGGAGAGGCTGAGATGGATCAAGCACTTGAGAGGCCCCCAGATTTTCAGCCACACCTCCATGTTACGTTTCTGACTTTTGGCCCAAAAAAACAAACATGTTGCTGACATAGTTGGTATGGAGTGCTGCCTATCATCCCATTGAACTGGCAGCAGTCATTGCCTTGCCATTTTTCTTTTGAAGGTAATGGCAGGAGCTCTGCTTTCTAACTAAGAGCTAAGTCCCTGCCATGGGACGAGGAAATGAAATCCAACGGGCCACAGATATCCCATTGAGGCGCCACACATGGTTTGTACCCACGTGAAACCTCACCCACACGTGTATTTGGTTGATCCACGCTGATCACCCAATCCACTTGGGATTTCTGTTACATGTGGGGTGGGGGGAATCACGTTTCTAATTTGTTCGTTTGGAAGGAGTGGGTTTACCAAGTGATTTCCCTTCTTCAGTATAGCGTATTGGCAACCAAGTCGAGACGAAGTGCAAATAAATGACAAAAATAGTAAACTAGAAAAATTCGGAAAAAAATATTGAAAATTTTATTAAAAAAATAGAACTCAAAAACCCTAATACCTAGAGAAATAAAAATAGATTAATAACCTAGAACATGCATGTGCATACATGAATACATGACTGCAAGTAACGCATTTTGACTGTCTTCAATTTAACAAACTACTATGCATGATCTGGACTTGACGACAGAGAATGCTAGATAAAGAATAAGGACTTGTCTTTGCCTTCAATTTAACAAATCATTTACACAAAGTTGCAGAGTTGCATCCTCATGCAAAATAAACATCTATGTTTGTAGGGCTTGACATCAACACAACCAGATTGCAGATCTTCTTTATTCTCTAGGGAATTTTTGCTGAATTGTATTCCATAGCTTCACCTCCTCAAATCTGTAATGAAAGCAAACACCCAAGGCAAACAGGGAATCACAAGTAGACCAAGCTTTAAAAGGTCATCACAAATAGGGCACCCATACATAACTACGTAACAAGACCAAGCTTGTGATATCTAACATTGCTCGACATGTGATGGAAATGTTTTCCTATCCATGAATAGGTCGAGAAAGCGAGGGGTCTTGTACAGTTTGAGTCCACCTGTGTAATGTTATTTGCCAATCATATAAACAAGCAAGTAGAGAAAGGATTATATGATTCACCAGCACAAGAAATAGATTATGCAGAAAACAAAAAGCCTCATGCTGCTTCAGTAGAAGGATAATTATTCAGTTAACTGAACAAATAGCACTTACAATTGCAAGTTTTCGATCGAAAAGGGTATCATGTGTGATTTCCAAACGAAAAAATAAAAGACACTACATAAGAGGCATTATAGCATAAAGGAAGATGCGTATTTCAGAAGCAAATCAGGAAACAAACTTGTCATTCGAACTAATGCACAATTGAATATCAAAGATCTATGTACAGCCATGTAAAGGAACCACACTTGAACTGATTCCACAAGGCAAGGCAAATACCATAGAGAAGTACTATGATGGGAAGAGTAGTACAAGATTATGCAGTTCTAATCTCCTTCCTTTACCACTTGTTATTCGTGAAGAGAAGTACTAGGTCGCAATCCAAACAGCCCCAATGCCACAATAATATTTGGCATTGTACTGTCAGGCATTGTCAGCCATGGGATCAATTTATAGGTCCACGTTTTCTCTAAAAAACAAGGCAAAAGCTCTAAAAGAATGATTGAGTATATGGTAAAAGCTGTTGGGAATCAGAATGAAATCTACTTAGCAACATATAAATGCAAGGACTTACTAAGCGAAAATACAAGATAAAAATTTACCTAACGAATCCTGCCTCACTGGTAGCTACCTTTTTTTAAAAGGACTCATAACTAATCTGGGTAAATACAGCAAGCCCTTGCACTCCCCTGCTAGTTCCAGACACCTCCATTCTCCAGGCCAGATACAAAGCACATGCAAACAATATATCTTGGGAGAAAAATGGCCTGGACAAGAATGCTGAAATGCAAGATATTATTGATGATAGCATATGCTATGATGACCCGAAAACAAATAGGGTGTGCTATGAGACTGTGTGCTCTAAGTCGGATCGTCATAACACAAAAGCAAAAGCTACTACGCAAATGAAGGGTTCTATGCATCTATCAATGACAAAGATTGAAAGTTTCATTAGGTATTATGTGGTTCAGAGAAAAACAGAGGACTATGCATGTTTAACTAATCTATAGTGGTGTAATTTAACTGGGAAAAAAACTGAAAAAAGAACAGCTAAATTACTACATCAATACACAAATTTGGCCCTCCATTGAATCATCGCGGAAATTAGTACACATGCAAATTCATGTAATCATGTAGAAGGGATGTAACCAGTATATCAGGATTTTTCACATACCTAACGTTCTGAGGACAGTATCAACACACAGAATCCTTGGTTTGTGATTTATTTTTGAACAGAAAGAAACTAATCCCGTTCTCTTGGCAGAAAAGATATTACAGGGAGCCCACAAAAGAGTCATAATAACAGAACAACTAAAGATGACTCAGCAGTGAACATAAGAAATAGAATCAGGTTCAGAAGTTTTTACACCAACATTGAAAGGTGGTAACTGGATCAACAACAACAACAACAACAACATAGCCTTTTGTCCCAAGCAAGTTGGGGTAGGCTAGAGATGAAACCCAAAAGAGACGAGAAACAGGGAGACACAAAAAAGACATAAAGGGAGACAAAAAGAGGTCACGGTTCCGGCACGTTGATTGCCAATCTCCAAGCGCTCCTATCCATAGCTAAATCCTTAGAGATATTCCACTCCTTAAGATCTCTCTTAACGGACTCGTCCCAAGTTGTTTAGGTCGACCTCTACCGCTCTTTACATTATCGGCCCGCTTTAGAACTCCACTACGCACCGGCGCCTCATGAGGCCTCCGTTGGACATGTCCAAACCATCTCAACCGATGTTGAATCAATTTCTCCTCAATTGGTGCCACTCCAACCCTATCCCGAATATTGTCGTTCCGGACTCTATCCCTCCTTGTGTGCCCACAACACCAACGCAACATACGCATCTCTGCTACACTCAATTGCTGGATATGTCGCCTTTTTGTAGGCCAACACTCAGCACCGTATAATATCGCCGGACGAATCGCCGTCCTATAGAACTTACCTTTCAGCTTCTGAGGCACCCTTTTGTAACTGGATGTAAATAAATAATAAACGACCAGGTTAAAAGACAGTTACAGGATAGACTGGAGACTACAATTTGATTGGATCCTTCAGTATGATGTAGCTTCAAAGAACAAGGTTCCATGGCCCCTGACCCCCCGGGCATGCTGATTTATATCCTCTCCTTCCTCCTTTGAAGGCACTTAATACACTTCATACCAGCATCAAGTGGAGAACTCCCATTGTTAGCAACTAAACAAGGAGGCCATGCCATAACATAGGGTTGTGCAGCACCGTCATATGTCCTCTGAAACAAATTCTCCAGTTTCATCGTTTCCAGGCAGAGCGACAAGAACCAACTTGGGTTCGCAGAATCACTGATCTTGTTTGAAGTTGCCAAGTACACAAAGCCATTCCTGACAGCCACAACCAGGAGCTCATCATAGTTGCACTTCTGTTTCCTGAGAACCCCATCAAGCTGTGCATCTAATGGGGTGGCCCTGTCCAGCATCCACTTCTCAGTGCCATCGCCATCTGTTCTTCGCAGCATCACACCAACGGTGAAGTCAGTTGCATAGGCAATACAGCGCACACCGTTGGTTGTTTCCCCGATGCTGAAGCTGCAGCGCCGATTCTTCAGGAACTGAGGGAGCTCCTCGGCAGAGAACTCCATTGTCGCCGTGTTCAGTGTGACCATATACTTGTAATTCTTGTAAACCCAGTACAAGAACCCATTTGATTGCATGCTACTGTTCAGAAGCCACGATTTTGATCGCCGTGGCCTCCCTGGGGCATCAACCCAGGGGTGAACTTTCCACTCACAGGTGTCCGAGGAGAAGACGGTAGCCCGCACCCTGGACTCGTCGTGGGCAAGATGCACCACCCGGAACGATGCGGGCTCCTCCTCGGAGCAGAGCAAGCAGGAGTTGAGCTCCGCGGCAGTGCCATGGCAACCTTCGAAGGTGTCCACATGGAGATAGTCGAATAACCGGCACTGTCGCGCCAGGGGATTCACCACCGCCATTGCTTGCGCACTTGACTGGTCAACATTACAGAGGAGGACGTAACCGCCGCGGCAGTCGAGGATGTCCCAGGAGTGGGCCATGGAGGGGTGCTGCTGGAGGCATGTCAGGAAGAAGTCGCCACCGCGGAGGGCGACGGACAGGTCCCTTTCGCGGCGGCGCACGGGGAGGAAGGAGGGGAAAGCCGGGAGGGCCGGGTGTTCGACGGGGCTGGGGGGCTCGAAGAAGAAGCCGAGGAGGGGCGCCGGGTGGAGCTCCCGGAAGCGGCGGCGGAAGTCCGGCGAGGAGACCACCGCGCGGCGCCATGCCCGGCAGGCGAGCGCGGCGCGGACGAGCGTCGCGAGGGAGGGGAGGCAGAGGAAGATCCGGAGCAGGAGGTCGTCCGTGAGGGAGTGGATGGTGGTGGTGCTTGTGGGGCTCGAATCCCTTGGGCGCTTCGCCGGCGGCGGCTGGGTTGGAGACCCCTCGCGCTCCATTGCGGCGGAGATGCGGAACGGTTATCACAAGGCAAATTTCTGTGGCAAATTTTCGTTCGGGCGTCCACACTCACTACAGTTATACTTCCTCCGTTCTAAATTAGGGACCAAACTATCTTAAATTTAACCAAAATTATAGAAAAAATTATAAAAATTTATAATATCAAATAGATATAATATAAAAATATAATTAATAAAGAATCTAATATACTTAATTGGTGTCATAAATATTATTATCTTATCATGTAAATTTGGTCAAACTTGAGATCTTTTGATTTTCTATGATTCTTGAAATGTCTTATAATTTAGGATGGAGGAAGTATTGTACAGAGATGAGCCTTGTGCTTTTTTCGTGATTGGGCCTTGTGGCAAATTTTCGTTCAAGGCGTATTTGGGCAATTGGGTATTGTACAGAGATGGGCAATTGGGTATATAGTAGGAGGAGGATGGAGTATAATGTAGTAGCTATATAGTAGAGTTGTAGGAGGAGTAGTAGACTTGCAACAAATATCACATTATTTTTAAAAATCAAGCACTAAACACAAACGATGCCGCATACATAAATTAATTATGATCTCCAATGGTCATATATGTATATGGTTCCATTACAATAAAAGTTAGTTACATGAAAGTTATCATTAATCAATAAGTGAGTACATTATTACATATATGTGTGGCATGCATATCATTTTGCTGCAAGTGATCCTATGATGGTCTTCTTCTCACCGTCGGGCTGGAACCAGGGCATCATCTTGCTCTTGTTGTAGCGGGTCTCGACCAACTTGATCTTCTATGGATGATTGGTAAAGAGCGAGAGCTGGGCATAGTTGTTGTATTCCTTGGGGCTCTGGACTCCATCAGCTCCCACGATCCTCTGCTTTCTAGACACAACCACGTGCCTTTTGCTGTCTTTGGGCTTTGGCCAGTAGGCTACTTGCGCGCAACGGCTTACTAGTACCCACTGATCATCTTTGTAGCCGACACTTTGGAGCTCCACGTTGGTTAGCCCATATTCGTCCACGAGAACCCCTTTTGGTTTGACCCACTAGCATCGGAAGATAGCTAAACTGTAGGTCACCACCGTAGTCAAGTTCCCATATGTCTTCAATCTAGCTAAAGTATGTCCTGGTCTTCTCCATTGAGTCATCGATGCCCTCATATCGAACACACTGTTCTGTGCTGCGCTCTTCTTGTCCTTGTCCTTTGTGTGGAACCTGTATCCATTGATGTCATACCCTTGCCACGTGGTGATTTTGGTGGATAGGCTGAATGCAAGCCTCACTTCATCAGACTCTCCACGGGGCCTGTCCTAGAGATCTTTGATCCATGCCATGAAACTGATCTTGTGCTGCTTCTGGACCCATCCTCTGTGCGTTGTCCGTCATGAGCGGCGTGAATCTCCTCTAGGTGCTTCTCAACATATGGTTCCATAACCACTGGCTGATTGAGGACGCTGTGATGAGCTTCTTACACCATTTCATACTGTACATCTGTGCATACTTTCCTCTCGTGCAACCCATTCCTGAAGTTCTGCCTTCGTGCTGAGGGACGGGCAGGCCAATCGCCCTTCCATCCTAGATGTACTTGGTGTAGCAGTTAACGGCCTCCTCTGTTGTGTATGCCTCGATCATAGAGCCCTCCGGGGATGCACGGTTAAGGACGTATCTGTTGAGGGTCAACATGAACCGCTCGTACATCCACATCTGGTGTAGGTACACGGGGCCCAGCTTCTGTATCTGATCAACCATATGCATCATCAGGTGTAGCATAATATCGAAGAAAGACGACGGAAAGCACATCTCGAGCTAGCAAAGAGTCTCCGCGATGAACTGTTTCAGGCCTAGCAGCTAGCTTCATTGATGACCTTCTGTGTGATGAAGTTGAAGAAGTAACCGAGGTGTGTGATGACCATCTTGACATACTCTAGACCGATAGCCCTGATCACAATTGGAAGGAACACCGTGAGCATGACGTGGCAGTCATGTGCATTGAAGCTAGTTAGTGTGAGGTCCTTCATCGAGACCAGGCTCTTAATGTTGGAAGAGAAACTGGTCGGCACCTTCACACCCCTAAGCCATTGGCATACGACCTTCTTCTCATCTCTTGTCAGGTTGTAGCTCGTGCCTAGAAGCTCCACTTTCCCGCTCTGCGCTGTCGATGTCGGGTGAATTGCGGTCCTGATGTTCTGGTTCACAAGATCCATCCGTGACTTTAGACCATCATTTGTCTTAGTCTTGATATCTAGTAGGACGCCAATGGTACTTTCGAAGACATTCTTCTCTAGGTGCATGCAGTCGATGGCATGGGGCATATCTAGCTCCTTCCAGTACAACAAGTACTTGAAGAAACACAACTGCTTTTTGAAAGGAACTAAGGCGATAGGTGGTCCCTCCTCCTCCATCTTATCCCGCTTTATCTTCTTCTTTGTCTTGGTCAAGTGCTTTGGGAGCTTTTGAGGTCACCGAACGGGTTCATCCCATCGGTACTCAACGCGAACCTAACCTTTCTCGCCTCGTCACCAAACTCCTTGGGAAACTTAGCATCGAAACAGTTCCACTGCTTGCCATCGGCGGGGTGTCGTAGCTTGTCATCGCCCTTCTTGCGCTCATCAGATGCATGCCACAACATCAGCTTGGCATCCTCGAGGTTCCCGAATATAGCACACAGGCGATTGATCACGGGCAGGTCCCACATCGACAGGGCTAGAATTTTTCTCTGCGTGTAACCCTCTTCTTCCTCATCCTCAGGCGACGGGATCTGCTTCTTCACGGTAGTCTTCTTGGTTGTCTTCTTCTTCTTCGGCCCTCTCTCGTCATCCACATCCGCGCGACAACCGGCATTCCTCTTGTACCGACTTGTGCCACAGTGCGGACAGCTCTGCAAGTTCTCATACTTACCTCGATATAGGATACAATGGTTAGGGCAGGCGTGGAACTTTTTAAGCTTCATTGCCATTGGCCGAATCAACTTCTTCGCCCAATAGGTATTGGCGGGCACCTTGTTACCCTCTAGGTATGTGTCAGCCAGGATACATAACAGGTCGTTGAAGCTAGTGTCGGACCAGCCATGGAGAGCCTTCACGACATCTAGAGGTTAAAATGCAGTGCCGTCCAGTGCTTCAGACAGTCCTCGTAGAGGGGATCAATGGTCGCCTGCTTTATCTCTCTGAAATTCTCTAGCCACCTCGGGTTCCCAAATAGAATGTCATCGTCTCCAAGACGGTTAGCAATTGAGGTCAAAACCCTAAAAAATAGAGGAGGAGCCACGGGGAAGAATGGTGGGTGCGACTGCCTTTATAGCCTAGACTTAACCGAGGCGGGCAACATAAGAAAACCATCACGGTTAATTAGCTGTTAACCGAGGCGGTTGGATTACAGCAAATGTCTCGGTTAATGCATTAACTAAGGCCGCTTCCCTAACTGAACCGCCTCGGTTAATTTCTATTAACCGTGGCGGTTACTTATAAAAATCACCTCGGTTAATAAGTATTAACCGAGGCGGTTTTCTTACATAGCCCGCCTCGGCTAAGGATTAACCGAGGTGGTTGCTGGCCTGACTGCCCGACCTGGAATAACTGAGGCGGACAGCCAGGCCGCCCGCCTCTGAGGCCAAAATTGAAACGCTGCGCAAAAGAAAACATGTAGTAGTGGTACCTCAGGATCTACGTCGTTCGTGGCAACTCCACAGCGACCTTCATCAACACCTGCGATGAGCCCCGAGGCAACCCACGGTGGCGACACGTGATGGTGTCTGGAGTTGGAACAACACCCCGTTGGATAGCACGATTCCGTGCCCTATCACGACCAGATCGGGATCAACAGCAATTTGCTCCGCCACCGCCTTACACAAGATTCAGATGCATTTTCCAATCTGAAGCCGGCGGCGTGGCTCCGTGGAATTCAGGACATTCGCAGGTTACTGCTTCTCGTCGCAGGAGCCAATCTCAGAGTCTTCGTCCGAGGTACCGGTCATCGGGCTTGGGCGTGCAAGCATGGCCTTCCGTCGCACACGCCTTCGGCCTCGGCGGTGAGGCGCCCCATTGGGGAGGGCAAGGTGCGCCGTCCGGGAGATCGCGGCACCTCACGACATGCGCTGACAATGTCGTCGCCAATGTCGCTGCAACGACATCCTCGCGCTGTGCAGCGGCCGACTGCATCGTCTTCGTCGCCGCAGCAACTCCGCAGCCTGCCAGTACCTCCACCTCTGGGTGTCGTTGTTAACCATCCCAGGGTGGAGGCCTTCGTCATCCAGAGGAGCGTGAACCTCACGACTTCTGGTGAGGACTTCTCCTTTATTCTTGTCGTGCTTGCTGGCTCCACACCTGAGGAGTTCCTGTCGCACCTTTCTTTGAAATTCAATGTATTTGTGGATGCGGCCTGGGACCTTTCTTGCACTGCTAGGCAGGGAGGTGAGTTGCAGGCACAAGTGGGGCTCCAGGAGCCTGAGCCCGCTGTGGACAGTTGCTCGAAGGTTCAGCGTCGGAATTTCGATCCCATGCTGGTTGAGGTGGAGGCAGGTCTCACATGCCAGGCAGTGTCGGAGGTGCCTACGACAGTGGACCTGTGTCTCTCGGGTCCTGACGAGGGTGGCTTAGGCCAAACTTCGCCAGGACTCCTGGAGCCAGAGTAGGTTGGGGGATCATCACCCACGGTCCTGGGCGGTCCTATAGGGGGCGATGCTACTACCACCATGCACTCCGACGTGGTGGAGCTTGAGAGCCAGATACCAAGTGATGGCCTCGCATCTGCTGTTGATAGCTCGGCTGTCGCGGTGCCTGCTACTGCCGGTGCTGCTACTTCTGCTGCTACGGTCCAGGACGAGCTGGAGGGCCTGGTTTGCCTGCCGTTGCAGACACCACTCGTCAAGAGGCCACGGGGCCCGGACGTGGTGGCGCCTACTTGTGCGACCGTGGCCGTGGCGGCTGCTGCACCGGCAACTGCGCCTTCCGTGACCTCCGTCGACGATTTCATTTTGTCGATCTCCTCCAACCTCGACACGCCGATCCTGACGTCGCCCCCCAGGCTGAGGGTGTCTCAGGTGCCAGACTACAGCGTCGTCCCCAGGCGCAGCACCAGGTTGGCTGACAAGCCGAAGGCGTCCAACCCTGAGATCCAGGCCATAAATGTCATGCTCAAGAAGCTTGGTAGGGATGTGCCGCTGCCCACTTCAGAGGATTCCGGCGCACGTCGTTTCCACGAAACGTTCTCCGGCCCCCTGTCACCTTCCACGAAAGAGGCCATGAGAGAGCTGTTCCCGGCACGCAAACGGTTTGGGTCGCAGCGTGCCGCCATATAGCTGTGCCCTTACCTTGTCGCAATTGAAGTCGCAAAATCTACCATCATGTAATCTCTTTTAGGTGTCGTGATCGTTCTTTGTTGTTCGGCCACGGCGTGCCGCTCGCATTCCAGGCCATCCGGAGTTTACTTTGTAACAAAAACTTCTATTCCTTCTTAATGATATACATGCTTTGCATGGTCGCAAAAAAGAGTCTTCGTCCAATGGATCTCAACAAGACTGCACGCAAAGCGGCGCTATGCCATCAAATGACGACATGTCACCATTAGAGGCGATGTACATGTCCTTGCATCAAGTCCACACGTGCACGTCTATGCGAGATGATCATGAGCAAGCAAAGGCCACGTCTACAGTGCCATGCAGTGCAAGCTGGCGCCGTATAAGCTAATCAATTGTTGAGGCTTGCATGCATGTATACATGCAAGATGCACGGCGACAACCTGGAAGATGACCAAGAACTACTCGGCAACTGCTCGGCTTGATCAAGAACCTACCGGGAAGCAGTTTCGACTACTCGCCCACGGCGACCGACTACGCCCATTCTACTATGACTCCGCGCTCCCAACCAAGCCAAAAGCGAGCCGCTAAGCGAGCCGTCCGAGCTGTCAGGTGAGCCAGAAGTGAGCTGCCCAAGTCGTAAGCGAGCCGTGCCGCATCGCAATGATGATTGCCACAAAGAACAGCGCTATGACAACCACAATGACCGCCGCCATGACGACAGACCAAAAAGCTCGAGGGCTGAGCAATTTCGTCGATGCTGACCAGACGTTCTGACCAAAGATAAGTACCCTTCATGTTTGAGTATTAAATAAAGTTTTCGCCATAATGTTTCTCCATATTATTTTCTCCATGATTATTCTCTAAACGACTTTTCTCCATGTATATCATCTTAAAGATGACATACACTTTTGCCTCAACGACTCCTCAAACCATAGTTGTCAATTTTGTTCCAGTACCGGTCATTCCGGCCGGTATAACTCGTGCTGCCACCCAAACCGGAACAGACAAAGCTGCATCCCGTACCGGCCAAAATTCCGGACCATACCGGCTGTCTCGGGTGAATCCGACCATTCCGGGTAGGATTGGGAGTCTCAGCTATTCCAGTACCGTCGATGCGGAGGAGGAACTGACGAAGTCGCTTGGTACGTTGATGCAGGGGAGGAACCGACGAAGTCGTTCTACTTCTCTGCTTCGCTGCGTCGATGCGCGGAGGAGGAAGACGCTGCCTACTTATTGGCTCTGCTGCATGCGCGGAGTCGCTGTTGATAGCTGGCCAGGAATGAAAATGATGCAAAAAGCAGTACTGGTTCTTCTCGCCTCCTGTCTCTTCCCGTCGTTTGCCTCTCATGGAGCTTTCACATTGGTTTGCTGGTTGAAGTACTAGTACTAGGAGGTAGGAGGCGGCGGTGCATCGTGGTGGGCACAAAAAAAAACTGAGAACCGATAACCGAACCGAAAGAACCAGAAACCGAACCGAAACAAAAAAAAATCAGTTCTAAATTCGGTTCTCAGTTCCAAGGAACCGAATTTTGTTCGGTTATTTTGGTTCTTACCCTCGGTTAACCGAATTAACCGAAGAAACCGAATACTACCAAAGTGGCCCATTAGCACATGAAGCCCAAGCCCACAAAGCAAACATCTGTATATAACAAGGACTCCCAACCATAGCCGTTGCCCTGTCGGTCACCCTAGTGACCGCTGCCTCCTCTCTCAGACTGTCGATCTCTCAGTCCTCCCTCCCAATCCAGCGACGGACAGGGGCAGCGCCTCCTCTCCCTTCCTTCCTCCTCTGAGATCTGCCGGCCATACCTCCTCCCCTACCTCTAGAGCCACCAGCCGATAGTGGCGGCCCTGCCCCCAGCGACACGCACAACGGGCGGCAGTGCGCCCCCCGCGATGCGTGCGATGGCGGCAGTGCGGCCTCCCAGGTCCTAGCGTGCAGCCTCCTGTGGCGGCCCGGCCAGCGGCTCGTGACGGCCCGACCAGCGGCGCGCGACGGCAGCAGCGTGACCCCCCATTCCCCAACAGTGCGCAGCCCTCCAAGGTCCAGGCTTGAAGCTGCTATTTTTCCTTTGCTTCTCTCTTTTTCTGCTTGGCCAAACCGTGTGGACATGGAAGCTCAGTTACTTCGGTTAGAACCAGAATCGAACTGAAGTAACCGAAGCCGAATTTACTCGGTTCTCATTTCTGAAAAGAACAGAACGGTGCCTGATTTCTGATAACCAAACTTGTGTAGGATCCGAGGAACCGATCCGATCAGTTCGGTTAGAACCGAATGCCCAGGCTGAGCAGTGCATGCTTTAAGGCTGTGGATGTATGGCCAGAGTTAAATCCGATTTACTTTGCTAGGTTGACTAGGGTAAAAGCCCAATGCTAGACCGGCCCAAAACTACTTCTACTGTTTTTAGTGCGTTCCTACATATTGGCCCAAACATACCTCTTCGATTTTCTTATAAATATTCACTGATGGTCTAATTTCTCATATTAGAAAATTTTAGATATCAAAAATAATTTATATATTCCATAAAAACATAAAAATCCGGAATGGTACATCGGACAGCACCGGTACCGAAATATACCATTCCAAAGAGTAAACCGGAATAACCTCTGGAATGGAATTTAGAAGTTAGCCCTGAACAGCCACGTTTACGCTTGTGCTTTCCAGAGACGGCCGTATCTCCGGCTTCTCCCTGCATGTGCACAAGCGCCCGCCCTTTGCGTTATGGGTGGTCGACAGCGCTCCTCGGTGACGCTTGTCTTTCTACACGTACACGAGCTCCAGCGCTCCGCGTTACAATTTACGGGCTAGCCGGGGCTGGGGGCTCAACCAACAAACTAACGGCTCGGACGATTTTATCTTAAATATAAATACATATTCAATTGATTTTTCTCCAGTTAATCTCCTTGTCTAATATCTTTAAGATATTCTTCATCAACTCGCTGACCAGCCATGTTTTCACTTGCGTTACCAGAAACGGCCCTGTTCTCGATCTCACACCTACACGTGCACGAGCACCAGTCCTCTGCGTTAAGGGTGGTCGGCAACGGCTTCTCGGTGACGCCTGTGCTCTTACGCGTAAACGGGTGCTAAGCACTCTACGCTATGGAGTATGGGCTAGTCGGGGCTGGTGATGCGATGCAGAACCAACTAGCAGGAAGTTACTCATGTTTAAAATATGGATACTTCAAACAAACATGATGTTTATCTACAACTGCTCGGCAAGATACATCATGTACTACCCGTTCTACATATTTGTTTTGCATGGGTCCTGGTTCGGTCAACGAGCTATTTTTCACGCTCGGGGACTCGATCACCCGGGAAGGACAATAGGATCATCGTCCTGATGGTTGCACCACCTGGCATTCGGACTTCTCCGCCGATCAACTGGTCGGACCACTAGGTTCATGGACTTCGTCGCCGACCAGTTGGTCAGACTGTTCGGCGCTTACTTCTACTCGATGCTCACTTTGCCGCTGACCAGTTGGTTGGGCTGCTCGGTGCTTGTTTCTTCGCCAACCAGCTGGTCAGATTGTTCATCGCTTCATCGTCAGCTACGTTGGGGGGCTCGCCGGCTAAGCTGGGGACTCCTCAGCATTCAAATTCTTCGTACAAGAGTCGCTAGCTAAGTTGGAGGCTCCTTTGATGGTCAGATTTTGCTACGTCTCTTCGGTGTGCTATCAAGTTGTTTCATGCTGTTTAGATCAGGGTGCTGATCTTAGACAGCACGTCCGGGATCTTGATAAGTATATGGCAGATGACATTGGCAAGCTTTCGTTAAAATTCTGACCCTTCTACAAGATTTCTCCTCAATTTTCTAGCAGGCTCGGAGACTACGTGTGTACACGTCATCTGGCAATGACTGTACTGTTTTTCTCAGCTAAGCTGGGGATTGGTTTCCAGCTAAGATAGGGACTGGTTTGGCATATGAAGACTACAAATTTTGACCCTGATACCACATGAATGCTTCGCCTACTGTCATGGTCGGAGACTAAGTGGGCACACCTCACCTTACGGTGAATGTGCTTATTTCTAGGACCCAGTCCTCTTCGAAATGACTAAGTCGTGGATGGTCATCATCACTACTCTTTGTTTGGCTCTAAGAGTCAATTCAGCCTAAGACATGGATACTAAGCATCTATCTTCACCCTCGAGGGACTAAGTTCCTCCTTGCTGACTAAATCAGGGACGCAAGCGTCCAACTTTGCTGCCCGGGAGCTAAGTGGCCACACTTCACCTAACGTGGAGACTTTTTTTTACTTGAGCTCCTTACATCCTTTTGACAAACCTCAACTTCGAGTGAGTCCGGGTTCGACGACCAGTTGAACTCTTCGGGCATCTGCTTCAATAGCTCAGACGCCATATTCAACAGCTTGGACGCTTGTTTCAACAACTCGGCTCCCAGTTAAACTGGTCGGAAGCCTGCTCCTGGTGATCAGCAACAAGTTGGACAGCTCGGATAAACTCAAGACGACTGTCGGTGTTTGACCACCGATAGCCTGCCACGGGGGTACCCGGGACAGTTGCTCGGGCTTCGGCGTGTACTAGAACTCGACGATGAACGCAGAGACAGTCGATTTATACTGGTATGGGCCCTCGATCGTAATTGAGTAATAACCTTACGTCCAGTCGACGTTAGCCTTTGCGTTAGATTGATTGTGTTATCTTGTCTCCCGTTACAGGGGTGCCCACAACCTCTCTTTATATCGGTAGAGACGGCTGTGGTGCGGTTATAATCCTAGTCGGATCCAAAGAAGGTGTTCTGAACTAGATACAGAAGTTACTTTCCATAGAAATCCGGCTAGTCTGGCCTATTCTACCCGGATTCGGTGTAGTGGATGTTACACTTCTTGTTGCTCTAGTTTATGGGCCAGGCCAGGGCCCATAACTTGTAGTCACATCATTGGAGAACCCTGTGGATCCCGCATCGACAAGGCCTCGAGCATTTTATGGTTGAACTCGAAGACTTCCTTCGTTCTGGGTTCTTTTGACGTAAAGCCTTGAAGTGGTCCTGTCTTGAAGAAGTCTTCCAAGTGACGTGCGATTTTTCGAAGAAAAAACGCACTCACTGAGTGTAGCCCTCGAGCCTCTTGCTATTTGGAACAAAAAGTTGGAGGGTCTTGAATTTTGGTTGTTGAAAAAACTAAAAATCTCTTCTCAGGATATGTACCCTACAGCCCCCGAGCATCTTCCCAGGTTCTTTTCGATCGTTAAGAACTCAGATAGAGGGTCTTCTATTGTCTTTTTAGGTAGCCAGATTTATATCTGATGTTGGTGGTGGTTGGTGGTTAGATTGAATTCTCTGTATTCATGAGGTGTACAGTGTTGGTACATTCTTTCGAATATGCTTGTCCTTGAATAATGTTCCTTCACGCGCTTATCCTCTTCTTATTGTTTTCTGTCTTTTCACTGAGACCTTTGTCAGGCTTGTTCTGTTGGTGCTCTCAGTCTATGTACGCCGCTCTTTGGCCTATAAATACCCTCCTGGTGTACTGCTTTGATTCATCAAGTGTCTTGTTGTATAGTCCGAAGCCTCCGTAGCCATGATTATAATAGTTTGTGAAGTAGAGCAGCCCTCGGGCGTGAGTTGTGAGTCTTGTAAGTGTTGTAGCAAGTGGAAGAAGTCTTGTGATCGAGATTAGAGGTAGACTAATCTTGTGGCAGCATTGTACCAGGTAGTACATGGTGGCAGGTGGAAGAAGTCTTGTGATGTGGGATGTGTATCCTTCCACACTGCCTTGTGACTATCCGGTGCAAATCTACGTCTAATCTAGGATCACATTGGGCTTGGGTAGACTAATGTCTGTGAGCCTCGCCTGGTCCGGGTTGTCCCGCTGTGCTGCTGATATCTGTCTTGGATGCACTGCGTCCTTCCTTTAAAGAAAATAGTGTGTCCGAGTTGGTTGTCTTCTGCCGTGTTGTGGCAAGGAGCACGTAATCGTTTCCAGAGCCAAGTTCTGTATGGGCTCTTTGTTGCTACCTTGCTCCTTATAGTACCGAGTTCGTTGGGTCTTGTAAGATCTGTACCTTATGCCCTTTAATGATATTTGTAATAAAAAATCTTTCTTTCTCAGTTGTTGTCTCCTTTTTTTGTCTGATTGCTTTTGAGTATCATCGGGGTTGTTTCTGGAGTATCCGGGTTCTCTGGAAGCGTTATGTAACGTCTTCTGTGAATCTTGTGGATGGCGAGTTCTTTCTGAGGCCATGTTTAGTTCCTAAAAATTTTCAAGATTCCCTGTCACATCAAATGTTTGGACATATGCATGGAGCATTAAATGTAGACAAAAAAACTAATTACACAGTTTGGTAGAAAACCAAGAGACGAATCTTTTGAGCCTAATTAGTCCATGATTGGATACTAATTAACAAATATAAACGAAAATGCTACAGTAGCCAAAGCCAAAAATTTTCGTGAACTAAACACACCCTGAGTTGTGCAATCTGTAACAATTCGGCTTTCGTAGTGTGAACAGATCATTCTGAAATCTGCCCGTTGCACTATACCATTGTAAAAAAGTTGCGTCGTACGTCGTTTTGGCTGTGCCAGTTATGGCGAAAAATGGACCATTGCGTTTCCATACCACGTTAAGCGGCCCTGATGGACTGTGTTTTTACCGTTGTAAATCTATTTAAAGGCCCTCCTTCTTCTTCTTCTTTCTTACCCTGTCCTTGCCCTTTAGCATTCGGCCTTTGCAAAACCCTAACCTCTAGAGTTCCACCACCGCCGTTGCCGCCATCGTCGAACTTTTTGCCATCGACCTCAGATCATCGCCATTGTATGAGCAAGAAGAAGTCGTTGAGCAAGTCAAAGGAGGTCTTGGTGGATGAGGAGGTGTCGCTCTCAGTCATAGAGAATCAGAAATTCGTTACCATGAGGGTTGCGGAGAAGCTCTGGCCGGTTCCGACTACAACGGAGGATCTGTTGCGTGATTTGGTCAGAGACGGCCTAATCCAGGAGAAGGATTTTGCTGATTGGAAGGTTCTAGGCTAGCATCAGGTTCCTACTCCTGGTCCTAGTGAGATCGTCCTTTTTATCTCTTTTGTTCGAGCTGGCCTCTGCTTTTCTTCATCGTTTCCTTCATTATTTCAGCATTTCTCTGAACCACTTGACTCTGAACACTGTCCTTCATCTGTTAGTGTTTGTCCATCTCTGTGAAGCTTTTATTGGCACTGTTCCTTCAATCTCTCTATTTCGTTTCTTTTTTCGTTTGAAGTCACATCCTCGAAATGACAGTACTTCTCCGTTGGGTGTTTGTGGCATCCAATTCCGTTAGGGGAAGACAACCCTCTTTTTCGATTATTATCTTGTTGATTCTGTTCAGGACTAGTGTTCTAAGTGGTTTTATGCTGCGAACATGATTCCTCCCCTTGCTATTAATTCTGGTTCTGGACCCTCGGTTAATGATCGTTGGGAGAGGAACCCCTTGACAAGCATTGAGCTCTAGGCCATCAAGCCACTTCTTGAGAGAATCCAGACTTTGAAGCAGCAAGGTTTGACCGATTTTGGGATCATTGCCAGCTACATGTGTCGCCAAGTTCAACCCCTGAAGGTGAGGGAGCATCTCGGCTTTGAGTATTCTAGGGCTGAGGACCCATCTCGGATGGTTCTGACCCTTGAGTTGACTGAAGAGGAGGTACTCGAGCTCCTAAGGAAGGTTCTGAAGGGGGTGACCATTGTCCCCCACACAATTCCCGAATATTGTATAGATAATCTGCCCCCTGTTGTGAGTTGTTTTATTTTTGCGAGTACTTTTGTTTATATATCTTTTGTTGTTGGTACTTTTTGTCTTCACTTTTCTGCTTATTCCTTCTCCTTTGGTCGTCTTGTAGGAATTGGGGTGTAACTTTGTTGATCCGGTTCCTGCTGATGTCAACCCAGCTGGTGAGGAGGTCAGAGGAAGTCTAGCCATAGCGGCTTCGGCTAATAAGTCTCTAGAATCTATAGTTCTTCTTGGTGCTTCTTGCAATGAACCAGTTCAATATGTTGAATATGTCCACGCCTAGTTCCTCGAGCTCCTCATTCCATCAATAAGAGGGCACGGGCGAATGATGCTTCCGCCAGCGCGTCTGTCACCAAGAAGCCTCATCAACCGGGTACTTTCTAGATACTCAAGTTGTAGGTAGCATGCTCCTAGGTGAGCACATCAGTTTGTTTTATCCCCTTTGTTGTTTGTTTGCGTGCATAACTGAGTACTTTCTCTTTTCTCAGATGGTACTATGGTTGAGTTGCTTGAGGGCGAGGAGGATGAGAAAGATGATGTGACCCTCAACACTCATCGGTGAGTTGTCGTTGTATTTTTGTTTTCTCGCTATTATTCTTGATCGCTTCTTTTGACTTGTCCTTGTTCTTTTGCAGCAAGTGGTTGTCGAGCCTGTGTTCTCCTAGGGCTTAGGTGTCAATCACGCCATCCCTGGCACGGGGTGGTGATGATATCTTTTCTGTCGCCATGCCTCCGCCGAAACCTTTAGCTCGGCTTAGGGGTTTTAGTTTGAAGAAGAAGTCGGCCAAGTAAGTGAATCCTGATTTGGTTGTTTGCTTCTATTTTCCCTTTTTTCTTGTATCGTTGAGGTTGTCCATCATCTTGCAGGTCTTCACCTGTGCCTTCCCTCGACCCTCGATCGACTTCTTCTCAGTCCACTGGTGCGGCCGTGCGTACGGAGTCTCAAGACTCGGAATGCACGGTCAGCGAGGCGGCTGTGAGGGAGACGGTGACCCCTGATGAACATGCTGCCGCAGAGTCACCAACTTCAAAGATGGTGGTGACTGTGGTGGCAGGTCTGTCTGAGGAGGTAGCCGGGGCTTCGACTGCCCAGGTTGTGGCCTTGGTCTTGTCGTCTTTGCATCAGTTAGTTTCTCCTCATGCTGCCCTTGGTACTAGTAGTCAGCGTCTAGATGACGATGTGTTGCGGGAATTTGACGCCACCCATAGCTTATCAGAGCTGACTATGGACTGGAGAATTCTGGCGGCCAGTGCTGCTTCTTTTGGGGAAAAACTCCAGGTAAGTTTTCCTTAAGTTATTATTTTGCTGGTCCTCTTGGGTTCTTACACCTTGTCTCTCTTTCCCTTCGTCTTGTTTGATCAGTCTCTCTCTCGGGATTATGTCGACTTCTTTTTCTCGACTGAGACTGAGAAAAAGTTGATCTCTGAAATTAGTGTTCTGAAGACGGATCTAGACCTCTGCCAAGCCGAGATGGAGATTGAGCATCAGATGCACCAGAGGAAGGAAAAAGCTCTTCGTGCTCAGGTGATTAAGGCAGAGGAGCGGAGGGATGTTGTGGTCTAAGAAGCCTTGAAGAAGGTGGAGGCCATGAAGAAAGAGTGTGATGCTATTCCGAGTTCTTTTATACTTTGTTCCCTCTTTTTCCTTATTTTTTGCTCCTTTTTGCCTGATTTTCTTTTATTGTATTGATCAGCCCTTCGAAAAGATAAGCAGACGCTATTGACTGATATTGAAGATATGAAGATATCGGTTCAGTCTAATCATAATAGGACCGAATAGGTAAAGGCTCATGCCAAAGAAGAGCTTGCTCATGCCCAGTTGATTAGGCTTGGTGTTGACCGAGATCTTGTGCAGGGGATGAAAACCATTGAGGATTTGTCTAAGAAGTTGGCGACAACTGACCAACGGTTTGTGACTTTGTGGAAATCTTTCAAAACTATTATGAAACTTCTTCGGACTTCTAAAGATGATGGGAGGACCTAGGGCGAGTTCATCCCACTGATTCCTGAGCGCCTTCAGAGCTTCGTGAAAGATGGGGTCCGGGCATGTGTCAAGAACGTTTTGGATCATATCCGTGTTCTTGCTCCGTCGGTTCCTCTAGAAAAACTTAGGGAGGACACTGATGATGAAAACTACCTAGAGTCCATCGAGAATGCTGAGTCTGAGGTTGAAGACCTGGCCAACTTCATCACTGAGAAGCTTGATATTCAGCTCCCCTCTTCTGATGACGAAGCTAGTTAGGTTTTGTAGTATCTGGACACATCTCTCTTCTCTGTAAAGATATACTTTGTATTGTGCTTTGTAAAGGAATTATGGTTCTTTGGATACATCTTTACTATCTTGCTTGAATCATTCGAGTGAATCTTTCTGTGTTGTTTTTCTAGACTTTTGAATTCCTTAAATATGTGCTAGAAATAAACCTCAGTCTTTGTAGGTGTATCCAGGTTCCTTTGAGTTGTGTATCTCCAACTGGTCTTGCTCTTTGTTTTTTATATCTTCGGGAGTCTTGTCGAGTATTAGTGCTGGATCAGTTGGGTTATTTCGTCCGGTGTGGAACAACTCCGGGATAGGGCAAGCACTATCTGGCTCTCTTCCAGGCCGTGAGAACAACCTAGGATAGGTCGAGTGTTGGCTTTTCAGCCTTCTTACTCTCATCCAAGCCTAAAAAGACTTGGGACAAGGTGAGCTCAAGCATCTTTTTGGCTCCTTTGCTTTTGATTTGTGAATTGCGAGCTCAAGCGTCTTTTTAGCTCTTTTGCTCTTATCCGGCTTGTAAAAACAACCTAGGATAGGGCAAGCGCCTCTGGCTCTCATCTAGGCTGTAAAAACAACCTAGGAAAGGTTCAAGTGTTAGCTTATTCGCCTTACTCTCATCCAAGCCTAAAAAGACTTGGGATTGTGAGCTCAAGCATCTTTTCAGCTCTTTTGCTCTTATCCGGTTGTGAAAAACAACTTGGGATCGGGCGAGCATCTCTGGCTCTCATCTAAGCTGTGAAAACAACCCAGGATAGGTTCGAGTGCTGAATTGTTAGCATTCTTGCTTTCATTCAAGCCTGAAAATTGTTCAAGTGTTTTGTCTTCTTCTTTGTAACAAGAAGAACTCAGTTGTTCTGTCCGTTGAGCTACTCTGCATGAAAAAGTGTACCACTTTCACACCGGTTGCGTTGCGTAGTTAATGTTGGAAACCGAAGCACCATGTTGGCTTTGGTGAAGGGATTGACTCTACCCTTAATTTTGGGAGGAGAAATTAACTCTGTCTTTATCTCAAGGAGGCTGTTGGACTGCTAGAGGAGACGGCTTGGCCCTATTTAACTGCCCTTTTCACAATTGTTTCGGCACTCTTATCTTTTCAGTCTTACTATAGCTAGAATGGTGAAGAAAAAATTTATCCAAAGGCGTTGCGTCCGTAAGGTGCTGCGCTCGTCGCTCGCTTGCCCTTCAAAAGTCGTGGTGCTCGTTGCGTCCATAAGGTGTTGCGCTCGTCGCTACTGTCTTCGACTCTTGGTGCTCGTGAGGCTCCCGCAGTGGAGGAGGCTCCGCCTACTGGGACATCAAAACTGGTTCCGTCTTTGCGGGCGGAGGAGGATCCAGCGGCTGCTCCTGCGGTCAATCCCGTCTTCGTTCCCCCTGTTGATGCTGACTTGATGGGGGTGGATTTGATCATCTTTAGCAGCGGTAGCGAGGACAAAGTTGACTGGAAAGCTCTTATTGCCGAGGATGAAGTCGATTGGAAAGTTCTTACCGCAGAAGATGACGACGTCGAGTCTGTGGATAGCTGGTCTCCGTCGAGGATCTAATGGTGGCTTGGGCATGTTGCTACTAGCCCTCGCTTTGATATTGGTGTAAAGGAGATCGAAGAATGGACTGTCCAGTAATAGATTCATCTTGTTAGGTTTTCGATGTATCTAGCAGTTCTGTTCGTTGTGCAAATATTTTGTTCTTCCTTAAATCCAAGTAGTTTCTTGTGGTGTAATCTGCTCTCTATTGTCAAAGATTGCCTCTACTCTGAAAAGAGGTATCTTTTTCTTCTTCTGACGATGATCCTAAGAATTAAGCCTTCTCCTTGTTGTTTTGTAAAAAAGTTTCCTTTTAATGACTTCTTTCTGTATTGTTTGTTGATCATAAACCTTGGCGAGCACCAGCGCTTTTGCTCATATCAGGAGTAGTCTTGGTGGGCTTAGGCTTCTTTTATACTTTCTGGCTCATCATAGTCTTGTATGGACTTTAATTTTCATCGATGTTTGAATGGTTTTAGACAGAACGAGCTCAAGTGTATTTGCAACTCCATTGCTCTTGTTTTTGTGAATTGCGAGCTCAAGCGTCTGTTCAGCTCTTTTGCTCTCATCCAGCTATGAAAACAACCCGAGATAGGGCGAGCACCTCTAGCTCTCATCCAAGTCATGAAAACAGCCTAGGATAGGTTCGAGTGCTTGCTTGTCTGCCTTACTCTCATCCAAGCCTAAAAAGACTTGGAATTGCGAGCTCAAGCATCTTTTCAGCTCTTTTGCTCCCATCCAGTTGTGAAAACAACTTGGGATCGAGCGAGCACCTTTGGCTCTCATCTAGACCATGAAAACAACCTAGGATGGGTTCAAGCATCAACTTGTCTATCTTACTCTTATCCAAGCTTTAAAAGACTTGGGATTACGAGCTCAAGCATCTTTTCAGCTCTTTTGCTCTCATCCTATTGTGAAAACAACTCGGGATCGGGCGAGCACCTTTGGCTCTCATCCAGTCCATGAAAACAACCTAGGATAGGTTCGAGTGTCAGTTTGTCTGCCTTACTCTCATCCAAGAGCCTGAAAAGACTTGGGATTGCGAGCTCAAGCATCTTTTCATCTCTTTTGCTCTCATCCGGTTGTAAAAACAACTCGGGATCGGGTGAGCACCTCTATCTCTCATCCAGACCATGAAAACAACCCAAGATAGGTTCAAGTGTTGGCTTGTCTACCTTACTCTTATCCAAGCCTGAAAAGACTTGGGATTACGAGCTCAATCATCTTTTCAGCTCTTTTACTCTCATCCAGTTATAAAAACAACTCGAGATAGATTGTAATAAGACAAATGTTGACGAGAAATATCATCTTTATTTCATTGGTTGTGAATCCTGATTACACATTGCTTTGTTGTTACATAAATTTTGTCTTGAGTTCTTCAAGCGTAGAATCTTCCTAGTTGGCTGATGTGCCACGTATTCCTTACTTCTACTCCATCTTCAGTCATTAACTTGTATGTGTCTGGTCTAGAGACTTTTGCGATAATAAAAGGACTTTCCCATGGGCTGAGTAGTTTATGGCGTTCGTCAGTTTTTTGTATTCTTCATATTACTAGGTTTTCGACTTGTACAGAGCGTTGTTTAGTACTTTTGTTATAGTGGCACCTTAGACCTTGGAGGTATCGAGCTGACTAAAGGGTAGTGTTTACCCTGACTTCTTCTGCACTGTCAAGTTCTAATCTTCGGGTGTGTTCTGCTTTTCCCTCCTCATATTGCTCGATTTTTGGGGATGTCCAGATCAAATCTGCTGGTAGCACAGCTTCTGATCCATCTACTAGAAAAAAAGGTGAGTATCCAGTTGCTCTGCTTACTTGAGTGCATAGCCCCCATACTACTTTGGGTAATTCTTCAATCCATTTGGATCTGTAATCTTTTAATTCTTCATATAATCTTGGTTTCAATCAAGCTAGTATAAGTCCGTTGGCTCTTTCTACTTATCCGTTGGCTTCAGGGTGTGCAAATAACGCATAATCTATACTGATGTCGCAGTCTTGTGCCCAATTTCTGAACTCGATAGCTGTAAAAGGGAAACCCAAATATGTAATGACGCAGTTGGGTATTCTGAAGTGGTGCATAATGTCTTGAATGAACTCGACTGCTTTTGCTGCGCTGTATTTTACGAGCAGCTTGTACTCGATCCACTTTGAAAGCATCTAGGCCCCAAGGTTTGGTTTCGGCAATTGATGACAACGCTTTATTACCATGACTAACGTGTGTTTTGCAGAAACTTTGGTAAGTTAGGTCATGGAGGTTATAACTGCTTTGGGCACCATGGTATTCATGTCCCTTGATGGAAATCGTTTCGGTTTTCAAAAGAGTGACGTCAAAATTAAGGACGGTTAGTTCCGGATGTCGAGGTGTTGAGATACATTCGGAATAGTCGTTAGGATCTTCGTTTTTCTCTTTTGGCCGTACTATAAAGGGGGGCATGAGCGGGTAGCTTGACCTAGGCGAGTCCTATGTTTAGGTGTGGTGCACACTTGTTAATCTTGGCGCTAGACAGCTCTAGAATAGCTCAAAGTTCAGTTGGAAGCAACTTGGTTCAAGTTGCGACGCGTTTCGGAAAGTTTCGGGCTGTTTTCCCCTGACCGGACGCAGTCTTCGGCATGACCGGACACGTCCGGTCAGTACGTAACCGCGACTAGGGTTTGCCTCTGACGACCGGACACGGTCCTCGCGAGGACCGGATGCGGTGGTCAGAGGCTGACACGTGTCACTTGAGGGAAACACCCGATCGGACGCGACCTGGGTGTGATCGGTGTGTCCGGTCACAGTCCAGTAAGGTCCAGAGACAACCAGACGCGTCCGGTCATCACCGATCGGACGCGGCCTCACGTCCGGTGCACTTACAGTAAGCTCCTTGCACGATCGGACGCGTCCGGTCACCCCTGACCGGTGCGTCCGATCACTCAGTTGAAAAATCGGTTTTCGACCGTTACAGGCGACCGGCGCGTCCGGTCAGCCCGTGTCAGAACGTAACGGTTCGTTTTGTTTGAGGGGTGTATAAATACATCCCCTCCACCTCTTTTAGAGGTCTCTTGCTCATTTGATCAGCTGAGAAAACCCTTTAGAATGCAAGGGAGTGCAAGAGCTCTAGTGAGGATAGAGATGAGAATCAAAGCTTGAGAGTTTCTCACTAGCAATTAGAGAGTAGCAAGTGTGCATCCACCTTCTTATTTGGGCTCGTTGTGGTCAAGTGAGAGTTCTAGCTTGTTACTCTTGGTGATCGCCATCACCTAGACGGCTTGGTGGTGATTGGGAGTTTGATGATCATCCGACGGAGCTTGTGGATGACCCAACTCATGTTGTGAGCGGTTTTGGGTGATTCACCGCGACGGAGTGTCGAAGAATCAACCCGTAGAGAGCACTTGATCCTTGCGCGGATCAAAGGGGAGCTACACCCTTGTGCGGGTGCTCCAACGAGGACTAGTGGGGAGTGGCGACTCTCCGATACCTCGGAAAAACATCGCCGTGTTCCTTGCCCTTTACATTCAAGCATTTACATTCTCGTATTTACTTTCATTGCTTGGTTTACATTCCTAGAATTGCCATGCTAGACTAGGATTGGAAACTAGGGTGCAAAACTTTTATCGGTAGACTCTCTAGGAACACAAGTAGGCACTAGGGGTGAATTCCGGCTTGTAGGATTTAATTCTTGCAATTAATTTTTAGAAAAGCCCAATTCACCCCCCCTCTTGGGCATCTTGATCCTTTCAATTGGTATCGGAGCCGTGTTGCTCCTATTTTAGGCTTTACCGCCTAGAGCAAGATGTCTAACGGGGAAGGACCACCTCCCACCTTTGAGGGGGATGATTTTCCATATTAGAAAATCCGCATGGAGGCGTATCTCGAAGCCATAGATGTCGGGTGTCTTAGAGCCGCAACCCAAGAGCTTCCCGCTATCAAGGATCCCGCAAACCCCATTGGTGACGAGGAGAAGTACGACCGGTGGAATACAAAAGCCAAAAATGCGCTCTACCGGGGCTTAGGCAAAGATATCTTCAATCGTGTGCGTAATGCAAAGAACGCTCATGAATTGTGGGAAAATCTTTGTGCTCTCCATGAGGGAACTAAGAGTGAGCGTGAGGAACGCTATCACATTGCTTTAAAGAAAATTAATTCTTTTGAGATGCTTCCCAAAGAAAGTGCTAATGACATGTACACTCGCTTGAATGTTCTTGTAGAGGACCTCAATGCTCTTGGGCTCACTCAAATAAGCCAATCGGATGTTGCAAGGAAGATCTTGAGTGTTCTTCCCGTTGAGAAGTATGGTCACATTGTCACCGTGCTTCACCAAAGTGATCTTTCCACCGCAACACCGACACAAGTATTGGGGAAGATCAATGCTCATGAGATGTACATGCACATCACTCCGGAAGAGGGCTCATCATCTTCCAAGAAGAAAGACTTGGCCTTCAAAGCTAGCCATGACAAGAAGAAGAAGAAGAGCCAAGCCATGATAGTGCAAGAAAGCTCAAGTGAAAGTGATGTCGATGATGAATCACTTGCACTCATGGTGAGAAAGACCACCAAGATGCTAAAGAAGCTCAACAAGAGTGGCATCAAGTTCGATGGCAAGAAAAAGAAATTCTTCACAAGTAGCAAGAGAAAGCCCATCTCGGAGATGGATTGCTACAATTGTGGTGAACTTGGCCACCTAGCTCATCAATGCCCTAGACCACCAAAAGACAAGTACAAGAACAAGAACAAGGGCAAGAAGAATGATTCAAGTGATGAAGAAGATGAGAAGAAGAAGAACAAGCTATACAAGAAGAAGGATGGCAAGAAGAAGGAGTTCTACAAGAAGAAGAAGGGAGGAAAGGCATACATTGTTGGTGATTGGCTCACCGACATTGAATCATCTTGTGAGTCCTCCGAAGATGAGAGCAATGATGAGAAAGAGAAGGTTGCCGCCTTTGTGATGGGGCCATCATCTTCACCGACATCTTCACCACCACCTTCACCGCCTCCTTCACCATCATCGTCCACTACTCACCTATGCCTTATGGCCAAGGGTGAACGAAAGGTACAAAACCATGATAGTGATGATGATGATGATGATAGTGATAGTGATGATGAATATGACGCACCTTCTTATGATGAGCTTGTAAAATTGCTAAACAAATACACTAAAATCATAAGAAGGACAAGAAATGAAAATGATGAACTTCAAAATGAAAATGAATCACTCTCATCAAAGCTAGAAAATGCTCAAAAGACTAGTGGTGAGCTTAGAGATCAAAATGAAGTTATGTCTTCCACTCTCAAGGAGCTCAAAACCTCCCATAAAGAGCTTAAAGATCAACATGATAAACTTGAGAAGAAGCATACTGAGCTCATCACTAGACATAACTCTCTAAAAGACAAATACACCACATTAAAAATTGACTATGATAGTCTTGTGGTTGCTAATGAACTTGCTCTTGAGACACATGATGCTACTAACAATGTTGTTAAGTGTGATATAGCTACATCATGTAATGATTTGATCATTGAAAGCATTGAGCAAGGTTCTAGTAGCAAAGGCAAGAGTGTGGTTGAGTCAAGCAACTATGATGATTATGCCAAGATCAAGTGTGAGAATGAGAAGCTTGCAATTGAGAACAATAAGCTTAAAGGTTTGATGGCTCTTGAGAAGCAAACAACAAATGAGTCACTCATTGAAGAGAACAAAAAGCTCAAGCAAGAAAAAGAGCATCTCAAGACCGGCCTAAGCAAGTTTACAAGAGGTCAATATTTGCAAAGTGAGCTCCTCATGAACACCTAATGAAGATGGATAGAAGTGGTATTGGGTACTTGGCAAATCAAGAGAAGAAAGCAAAAGCTCAACAACAACAAAGCAAGTCAAAGCCCAAGCCAAAGAGATGTGTTGAGTGTGGTCAAGAAGGTCATTTTGCTCATGAATGCAAAACTCCACCACCACAACCCTTGCCCAAGCATGCTAGACCCTTTGCCTTCAATGCTCATTACATGCTAAGAAAAGATTCAAATGGAAAGATGAAAGTCATGTTTTTGGGTCCCCCAAACAAAAATAGGCCAAAGAAAATATGGGTTGCCAAGTCACTAGTTGAGAAAGTCAAGGGCCCCTCTCAAGTTTGGGTCCCTAAACAAAAAGCTTGATCTCTTATGTGTAGGTGAACTACAAGACCGGTGGATCTCATTGGGTTATTGATAGTGGTTGCACTCAACATATGACCGGTGATCCTCATATGTTCACCTCCATTGAAGAGAATGGGATATGTCAAGAGAAGATCACATTTGGGGATAATTCAAAGAGCAAAGTCAAGGGTATAGGCAAGATTGCAATATCAAATGATCACTCACTCTCAAATGTGCTCTATGTTGCTTCATTGAGTTTCAACTTATTATCCGTTGGGCAACTTTGTGACCTTGGCTTCCAATGCTTGTTCACACCAAATGAAGTGGAAGTTTCAAAGATAGATGACAAGCAAATGATATTCAAAGGCTTTAGATACAACAATCTTTATCTTGTTGAATTCACCTCCGAAGATGCAAATTTGATGACATGTTTGTTCACCAAGACTTCACTTGGTTGGCTTTGGCATAGGAGGCTTGCACATGTTGGAATGAGCACTCTCAACAAGCTATTGAAGAAAGAACTAGTGAGAGGATTGATGGATGTGAAGTTTGAAAAGGACAAACCTTGTAGTGCATGTCAAGCGGGCAAACAAGTTGCAAACACTCATCCAACCAAAGCTTTCATGTCAACTTCAAGAGTGCTAGAACTTCTACACATGGATTTGTTTGGACCTACAACATACAAGAGCTTGGGTGGTAATCTCTATTGTCTTGTGATAGTGGATGACTACTCAAGGTACACATGGACCTTCTTCCTTCATGACAAATCCGAAGTGGCAAATTGCTTCAAGAAGTTTGCAAAGAGAGCTCAAAATGAATTTGAAGTCAAGATAAAGAAGATTAGAAGTGACAATGGCAAAGAGTTTGACAACACCAATATTGAAGCTTATTGTGATGAAATTGGAATCAAGCATGAGGTCTCTTCAACCTACACTCCTCAACAAAATGGTGTAGTTGAGAGAAAGAACCAGACTTTGATCACCCTTGCAAGAACAATGCTAGATGAGTACAACACTCCGGAAAAGTTTTGGGCCGAGGCAATCAACACCGCATGCTATGCTTCAAATCGCCTCTTCCTCCAAAAGTTTCTTGGCAAGACCCCCTATGAGTTGCTTAATGGGAAGAAGCCGGACGTCTCATTCTTCCGGGTGTTTGGTTGCAAATGCTACATCTACAAGAAGCGTCAACACCTAGGGAAGTTTCAAAGACGTTGTGATATTGGTTTTCTTGTTGGTTACTCATCAAAGTCCAAAGCATATAGAGTATTTAACCATACCACCGGTTTGGTTGAAGAAACATATGATGTGGAATTTGATGAATCTAACGGCTCCCAAGGAGCAATTGAGAATTGTGATGATGTAGGTGATGAACCCTTGAGGGAGGCCATGAAGAACATGCCCGTGGGAGACATCAAGCCAAAAGATGATGAAGACGATGTACAAATCATTGATCCACCATCTTCATCACGTGTGCCTCAAGATGATGACAAGGATGAGAGAGTTGAAAATGAAGACACTTATATCTCTCATGAACAAGCCGAGGCACAAGCTCAAGATGTTGATGCTCCCCATCCACCTCCTCAAGTGGTTGATAGAAGAAATTCACCTCTACTTCAAGCAC
Source organism: Saccharum spontaneum (assembly GCA_022457205.1). Lineage (NCBI taxonomy): Eukaryota > Viridiplantae > Streptophyta > Magnoliopsida > Poales > Poaceae > Saccharum > Saccharum spontaneum. The sequence continues at coordinate 47,312,325 of CM039590.1, forward strand.
ATCCACAAGAACTCATCATAGGGAGTCCTACTAAGGGAGTGATGACTCGATCTCAAAAGCTTGCTTCTTTTGTTGAACATCACTCTTTTGTCTCTTGTGTTGAACCTAAGAATGTAGAAGAAGCTCTTCAAGATCCGGATTGGGTGAATGCCATGCATGAAGAATTGAACAACTTCACCCGCAATCAAGTATGGACACTTGAAGAGCATCCTAAAGGTGCAAGAGTCATTGGAACCAAGTGGGTGTTCCGAAACAAGCAAGATGACCAAGGCATAGTAATGAGGAACAAGGCAAGACTAGTTGCAAAGGGGTTCTCTCAAGTTGAAGGCCTTGATTTTGGAGAGACCTTTGCACCCGTTGCAAGACTTGAAGCCATTCGTATCCTCCTTGCATATGCATCACATCATGATATGAAACTATATCAAATGGATGTGAAAAGTGTATTCTTAAATGGCTTTATAAATGAACTAGTCTATGTTAATCAACCTCCCGGGTTTGAAGACCCTAGATATCCTAATCATGTTTATAGGTTGTCCAAGGCGCTATATGGGCTCAAGCAAGCCCCTAGAGCGTGGTATGAGCGCCTCCGAGACTTCCTCATTGAGAAGGGCTTCACCATTGGGAAGGTCGACACCACACTATTCACCAAGAAGCTTAATGGGGAGATCTTCATTTGTCAAGTGTATGTTGATGATATCATCTTCGGGTCAACAAATGAAGATTATTGCAAGGAATTTGGTGAATTGATGTCGAAGGAGTTCGAGATATCAATGATTGGTGAGCTCACATTCTTCCTTGGTTTTCAAGTCAAGCAAATGAGAGAAGGGATTTTCATCTCTCAAGAAAAGTATACCAAGGATCTTCTCAAAAGATTCAAGATGGAAGAATGCAAACCAATCAAGACCCCAATGCCATCAAATGGACATCTCGACCTAGATGAGGGAGGTAAACCGGTTGATCAAACTCTCTACCGTTCTATCATTGGTAGCTTGTTGTACCTTACCGCATCTAGGCCCGATATCATGTTTAGTGTGTGCATGTGTGCTCGCTTCCAAGCGTGCCCTAAAGAACCTCACTTAAGTGCTGTAAAAAGAATCCTAAGATATCTTAAGCACACCCCAAACATTGGTCTTTGGTATCCCAAAGGAGCTAGATTCCAACTAGTTGGCTATTCCGATTCGGATTATGCCTGTTGCAAAATTGATAGAAAAAGCACATCCGGAGGGTGCCATTTGCTTGGGAGATCCTTAGTATCTTGGTCATCTAAAAAGCAAAATAGTGTGGCTTTGTCCACCGCCGAGGCGGAATACATTGCCGCGGGGGCTTGTTGTGCACAAATCTTATATATGAAACAAACCCTCCTAGACTATGGAATTGTTCTTGAAAAGGTGCCACTTTTATGTGACAATGAAAGTGCCGTTAAAATTGCTAACAATCCGGTACAACACTCTTGCACCAAGCACATTGATATCCACCATCACTTTCTAAGAGATAACGTTGCTAAAAATGACATATCACTAGAAGGTGTAAGAAGTGAAAATCAATTAGCGGATATCTTCACTAAACCTTTGGATGAGGCCACCTTTTGTAGGCTAAGAAGTGAACTTAATGTGCTTGATTCAAGCAACTTTAAAAAATGAGCGTGTGTTGTCCTTTGCATTGCATTGTATTATATGCCATGTTTATTTTATCGCAATGCATTTAGGGCTTGGCTAACACGGTTACGATAACCCTCCTTTGGAGGAGTGAAGAAGCCTAACCGTGGATCAAACTTGACAAGCAACCTAGCTTTACTTTCTTGTATTGCATTGCATATGCATGGTTGTTTGTTTGTCGTTTCTTTTCGGTTTAGCTTTGAGCAACCTCTGTGTTCGTCCATGGATAGAGAGAGCATTTTGACGTTCCTAAAGGTCCAAAAACTTTATTGCATGGCCATACGTTGCTCCTCGGGTGTTTATTGCCTATTTTCTTAAAAATAGTACTAGCCTAAGGCAAACTATTTTGAAAAATTTGAGGGTTTGAGTGAGGTCACTCATATCAGGTTCCAATTGGTGTTTATTTGTGTCTCTTTGAATTGGAACTTGATTGGGAGAAGTCGCATCGGAGTTTGGAACGAAGAAGGGCGAAGAACAGCGACCGGACGCTGCACCGGACGCGCCTCTGTCGACCACCGCGTCCGGTCCCGGCGTCCACCAGCGCGTCCGGTCATCCAGAAGACCAACTCCAGACCTAGTGACCGGACGCTGCACCGGACGCGCCTGTGTTGACCACCGCGTCCGGTCCCGGTTACCACCACCGCGTCCGGTCATCCGCGATGAATTCCCGAGCTCCAATCGACCGAACTCTGACCGCGTCCGGTCAGTCCTCACCGGACGCGTCCGGTCACTCCAGGAGCTTACTGGAGTGTGACCAGACGCTGCACCACCGCGTCCGGTCATAACGACCACCGCGTCCGGTCATCGCACGTCGAGCGGATCTAAGTCCCTCATAAAACCGTTCGGCCTCGACTGTTTTTCTTCACCCGTGCGATTCCACCGCCGCCGCGAACCCTAGACGCCGACTCGCCGAGTTCGCCGCGCTTGCTCGCCGTCCTCCTCACCGCCGGCGACCCTGCCGTGCCCGCGCTGCTCCTCCTCGCTTTCCTGCTCGCGCGCGCTCGCTGCCGCCTAGCCCGCAGCCGCGCCCGCGCAAGACACAGCCGCGCGCCACCGCCGCCTTTTCCTGCCGTCGGCAAGCAACCACCGTCGCCGTGGGCCCCACCAGCAGTAGTCGCAGCTCCCCCGTGCCAGCCCAAGCTCCTCATCCACCTTCAGCCGAGCCATCCCTAGGGTTTTACCCTAACCCTAGCCTAGGGTTTGCCCTAACCCTCGCTCGAGGTATCGACTCGTTCGTCTTTTCGTTCAAGTCGTTTCAATTTCGTTGTTAGGGCTAACCTTGACCGTAACTCTCCGTTGATTATCTCGACTCGGTCCTTTCAAAGCTCGTTCGAAGAATTCGGGGAATCTCGCGACCTAGGTCACCTCCTCTTATCACCGTCATCTCACCGATCCGAGGTAGCTTCGCGTCTCGATTCACTTCGTACCTCATATGCGTGCTATCTCTAGGGTTTCGTGCCTTTTAGTTATATATGTGCTTATAGTAGCTCTTTCTATTCCGTCGTTGCAGCGAGTCAGTCGGTGTGTCAGGGTCAGATCTGTTTGCTAAATCCGAGGCCAAGCCTGCGGATACGGATTGAGGCCAAGCCTCTCGAGTGACAGTTCATCATCTTACAGAGGCTCTCAGTCAGTTTGTCAGCATTGTGCGTTGCAAGAACGCCGGTGGTGCTCCTGGTGACGGGGACGACGGTCCTCCTCGTCGGACAGAGATTGCGCGTGGAAAGCGCATCAAGATTATGGCCAGAAAGAAGAAGAAGACGCTTACAGAGGCAGAGATTGCTCAGGCCGTGGCAGATGCAGCAGAGCAGGCAGAGAGAGGTGGCAGGAGCAGTGGCATACGCATAGGCGAGCGTCGCTTTCACCTTGAAGGTCGACAGCTCGGCACTGAGGCCACTGAGGGTACCGAGGATACTGGCGCTACAGAGCAGATGTTAGTTGATCCACCTACAGAGCCTACAGAGGCTACAGAGGTTCCAGAGGCTCCAGAGGCTACAGAGGATACAGAGGAGCAGCCAGCTCAGTCTCCACCACGTCGCCGCTCCACACGTGCTCGTACTCAGGTGACTCCTAGGCCAGAGGGCCAGCGTCGTGGAGCACGTCCTCCTCCCAGAGCTAGAGGTTCACCCCCGGTCGAGCACTTTGACCTGAGGGGTGCTACGGCACGTCAGGTGCAGGGGTTGAGGTTCATGGAGGTCAGCCGTTGGTTTCCACCTGTCAGGGATCACAGAGCTTCAGAGGGTTTCTATACCCCACTTCAGGAGGACTTCTATAAGGCTCTAGTTGACAGTGGTATAGCTTTTCGACCACAGAGAGTCTGTCGGCTTGAGGCACTGGTTGAGGTTGTGGGAGAGCAGCTTCGTCCGCACCTGTCCTATATGCCTGGTTTGTCGGATCTTCTTGGACGGACAGGTGCATACTGCGGCACATGGGTCAGAGAGTTTTATGCTTCACTTTGGATTGATCCTGCCCATGAGTTCATTCACTTTGCTTTCAGTGGCCGCGATCACAGACTTTACAGCTCCAGAGCGCGAGAGATCCTCAGACTCCCAGCTTCTGACACGAGGATCCATCAGTTGTGTTATGGTCAGACTCCTCCACCCAGACGCCCTCACGGTGGAGCAGTGCCACCTACAGACTTAGTTCGACCTTGCTTTCGTGAGCCTTTTGGCGAAGGGTCTCGTCGTACGCCTGCCAGCATGACACCACTTGCCAGAGTTTTGGATGCTATTATCAGACGTACTCTTCTTCCCAGACTTGGCTATAGAGAGGGGCTGACGTGTATGCAGCTATGGGTTGTTCACCACCTCCTCTCACAGACACAGTTTGATATTTGGGATCTTATACTTAGTGAGATGGAGGACACCATTGCTGAGGGCTTCAAGGGTAATCGTCAGTTGCCCTATGCACACTGGATCTGCTTTATTATTAGATCTTCTATTCAGATGCCACCAGAGATCAGGGCAGAGATATCAGACACTACCACTGCCTTCCCTGAGTATGATATCCGTCAGCTTTGGGCCTCAGTTACCAGAGATCAGGCCCCAGTGCCAGGACAGCGTGAGCGACCGGAGGTTCCTGAGACAGCAGCTGAGCAGGACGCTACAGTGGACGAGCTTGCTGAGGCAGAGCTTGCGGACCTTGACGCTCAGACTGCTGATATACCTGAGGATGCGACTTCTGACAGCACCGATGAGGACTACCAGCCCATCCCCAGGTACCGATCTCCTCGGTCTCACGACCATGAGGCCGGTGGTTCTGGCTCAGCCTCCCGCTCAGAGACGGCCATGGTGGCTATACTTGAGAGGTTGACCCAGACTCAGGAGCAGCAGCAGCAGCAGATTCAACGATAGGCACAGGACATAGCTGCAGCACTTGCACAGATGCAGGCACGCCAGGACGAGTTTCAGCGTCAGCAGCTTGAGATCCAGAGGCAGCAGGTTGAGATGCAGCGACAGCAATATGAGATTCAGCGTCAAAGTGCAGCTAGTCAGCAGCAGTACCTGGATCTCCTGCGCCACCTTGTCACAGTCGGGGTTCCTCCACCTGCTTCTGTCATGACTCATGCCTTACAGTCCAGTGGTCCGTCGAGTCAGGGACAGCCGAGCTTCCAGTTTACATCTCCACAGCAGCAGGTTCCCCAGTCTTTTCAGTCCCCGAGCTTCACTCCTATTCATACGGGGTTTACACCGTCAGACCAGCCTCGCCCGCACCTCCTGACAGGCACACCACTCGATGATTTCAGTGCTACCTACAGCGAGTTGACTGGTCAGCCGACACCCTCGCACACTACTACATTTCATACTTCTTCAGGGTTGTCAGCTCCTGAGGCAGCTATTCCTCCAGTGACAGGGACCGGGACTACAGAGACTATCCCTTCTTCAGTTGCCTCGACAGATCCCCCTGCTATTGGCTCACTACAGGCTCAGGTCACTCAGACGGATCCTCTTGTTGCTACTCAGTCAGTACCTGTTCCTGCTCAGACCCAGACCGCTTCACAGCCACATGCTTCTTCAGAGGGTCAGCCAGATAGCTCAGATTCCGAGGGTGATTCGCTACACTTCATGATTACTCCGCGCACTTCGGCACCCGACACGACTCCGTCTGTCCCCCCGTCAGATCATTAGATTAGTTTTTGGCGCTTGATGCCAAAGGGGGAGAGAGAGTAGTTTCAGGGGGAGTTTTGATAGAGGGTTTTCGTTCTTTGTGTGCTACATTCATGCATCATGTTTATTTTTCAGTCATTGCATTCGTGTGACATGTCGTCGTGTGATAAACTTCGAGTCTTAATGTGTTATCTCGTCAGTGTTAATAAATGTCACCGTTTTAGTTATAGCTCTAAGGTTGTGCTTCCGTGCCTTACTCCGTTTTCTTATGAGTTATATCTTTATGTGTACTAACGCTTTTTGTCTTATCTTATGAGTACACTCTTTTAGCTTGGGGCACATAAGCAATTCCTAACCCTTTGTGCTTATTGCTTTTTGCTTATGTGAACCAAGCATGCTCGAAAACCTCAACTCAAATCCTTTGAATCTTAGTGTTGTCATCAATCACCAAAAAGGGAGAGATTGAAAGCATCTAGGCCCCAAGGTTTGGTTTTGGCAATTGATGACAACGCTTTATTACCATGACTAACGTGTGTTTTGCAGAAACTTTGGTAAGTTAGGTCATGGAGGTTATAACTGCTTTGGGCACCATGGTATTCATGTCCCTTGATGGAAATCGTTTCGGTTTTCAAAAGAGTGACGTCAAAATTAAGGACGGTTAGTTCCGGATGTCGAGGTGTTGAGATACATTCGGAATAGTTGTTAGGATCTTTGTTTTTCTCTTTTGGCCGTACTATAAAGGGGGGCCATGAGCGGGTAGCTTGACCTAGGCGAGTCCTATGTTTAGGTGTGGTGCACACTTGTTAATCTTGGCGCTAGGCAGCTCTAGAATAGCTCAAAGTTCAGTTGGAAGCAACTTGGTTCAAGTTGCGACGTGTTTCGGAAAGTTTCGGGCTGTTTTCCCCTGACCGGACGCGGTCTTCGGCATGACCGGACGCGTCCGGTCAGTACGTAACCGCGACTAGGGTTTGCCTCTGACGACTGGACGCGGTCCTTGCGAGGATCGGACGCGGTGGTCAGAGGCTGACACGTGTCACTTGAGGGAAACACCCGATCGGACGCGACCTGGGTGTGATCGGCGCGTCCGGTCACAGTCCAGTAAGGTCCAGAGACGACCGGACGCGTCCGGTCATCACCGATCGGACGCGGCCTCACGTCCGGTGCACTTACAGTAAGCTCCTTGCACGATCAGACGCGTCCGATCACCCCTGACCGGCGCGTCCGGTCACTCAGTTGAAAAATCGGTTTTCGACCGTTACAGGCGACCGGCGCGTCCGGTCAGTTCGACCGGCGCGTCCGGTCAGCCCGTGTCAGAACGTAACGGTTCGTTTTGTTTGAGGGGTGTATAAATACATCCCCTCCACCTCTTTTAGAGGTCTCTTGCTCATTTGATCAGCTGAGAAAACCCTTTAGAATGCAAGGGAGTGCAAGAGCTCTAGTGAGGATAGAGATTTGAGAATCAAAGCTTGAGAGTTCCTCACTAGCAATTAGAGAGTAGCAAGTGTGCATCCACCTTCTCATTTGGGCTCGTTGTGGTCAAGTGAGAGTTCTAGCTTGTTACTCTTGGTGATCGCCATCACCTAGACGGCTTGGTGGTGATTGGGAGTTTGGTGATCATCCGGCGGAGCTTGTGGATGACCCAACTCATGTTGTGAGCGGTTTTGGGTGATTCACCGCGACGGAGTGTCGAAGAATCAACCCGTAGAGAGCACTTGATCCTTGCGCGGATCAAGGGGGAGCTACACCCTTGCGCGGGTGCTCCAACGAGGACTAGTGGGGAGTGGCGACTCTCCGATACCTCGGAAAAACATCGCCGTGTTCCTTGCCCTTTACATTCAAGCATTTACATTCTCGTATTTACTTTCATTGCTTGGTTTACATTCCTAGAATTGCCATGCTATACTAGGATTGGAAACTAGGGTGCAAAACTTTTATCGGTAGACTCTCTAGGAACACAAGTAGGCACTAGGGGTGAATTCCGGCTTGTAGGATTTAATTCTTGCAATTAATTTTTAGAAAAGCCCAATTCACCCCCCCTCTTGGACATCTTGATCCTTTCACACTTGGTGAATTTGTCGATTGTGACGAAGATGTACTCAAATCCACCTTTGGCCTTTTTGAGTGGTCCTACTTGGTCCAGCCCCCAGCATGCGAACGACCGGGCATGAGGGATGCAAATTAGCTCGTGAGATGGTATGTGAGCTTGCTTTGCAAACATTTGGCATCCTTTGCACTGTCTAACTAGTTCTTCTACATCTTTCAAAGCTGTTGGCCGATAGAAACCGGTACAGAAAGTTTTGCCCACCAGAGTCCTTGAGGCTACGTGGTTGCCGCAACAGCCTGAGTGGATTTCTTCTAGGATTTCTTTCCCTTCTTCTCTTGAGATACATTTAAGAAGTACTCCTGATGATGCGGCTCTTCTTAGAGGTTGTCACCTACAAGGACGTAGTTCTTGCTTCTTCTAATTATCCTGATGGTCTCTTCCCTATTAGCTGGTAGTTTATTTTCTTTGATGTAGTCGATGAAGTCTTAAGTCCATGATCTGGTGATTACCATGATCTGGGTTGTTGGTGCTGGTGGCTCAGAGGTTATCTCACCGGGTTGTTTTATGGAGGGTGATGGCAACTCCTCTACAAACACACCTGGCGGGACCTTCACTCTATCCGATTTCAGCTTGGCGAGAATGTCTGCTGCAATGTTTGAATCTCGTAGGATATGTAGGATTTCTAGTCCTTGGAAATTTTTCTCTAGTTTTTGTACTTCAGCACAATAGGCGTCCATGTTGTTTTTGGTGTAGTCCTAGTCTTTATTAACTTGATTGATGACTACAGCTGAATCGCCATAGACAAGTAACCGTTTGATTCCGAGAAAAGTTGCGATCCTTAGCCTATGGATGAGTGCTTCATATTCTGCTTCATTGTTTGTGGCTTGCCATAGTATCTGGAGTACGTATTTAAGCTATTTTTCTTCTAGGGATATGAAAAGAACACCTGCGCCAGCCCCGCCTAACTTGAGTGATCTGTTGAAGTACATCTTCCAATGGTCGAGGTAGGTATCTGGCGCGGGTTGTTGGATTTCTGTCCATTCGGCCACGAAGTCTACGAGTGCTTGTGATTTTATTGCTTTGTGAGGAGAGAAATCGATATTTAAAGCTTCGAATTCAACTGTCCACTTTGATATGCGTCCTGTCGCATCTCTATTGCGCAGGATGTCTCCGAGAGGGAAATTTGTTACTACAGTAATCTTGTGGCCTTCGAAGTAGTGTCGTAGCTTGCGGGAAGTGATTAGGAGGGCATAGAGTAGTTTTGTACATGTGGGCACCGTATTTTTGAGTCGGTCAGAACCTCGCTAATGTAGTATACTGGCCGCTGTACTTTGTATACATGCCCATCTTCTTCTATTTCCACCATAATTGCTGCACTGACCATAGTAGATGTTGCCGATATGTATAACATCATGTCTTCATTCTTCTTAGGTGGCGTGAGTATGGGTGATGAGGTGAGGTACACCTTAACGCTTTCAAAAGGCTCCTTGGCTTCCTCTGTCCATTCAAACTTGTTTGTCTTTTTAGTAGCTCGAAGAAAGGGAGTCCTTTTTCGCCGAGTCGTGAGATGAAGCGATTGAGAGCTGCCATGCTTCCTGTCAGTTTTTGCACGTCTTTTACATAGTGCGGGGGTGCCATTTCTGTTATGGCTCGAATCTGCTTAGTGCTTGCTTCTATTCCTCGATTACTGACCAGGAATTCGAGTAGTTGTCTTGATGGTACCCGAAAACACACTTGTTTGAGTTCAATTTCCACTTTCACTTATTTAGATTTTGAAAAGTCTGCTTCAAGTCTTTAATTAGCATGCTTGGGTTTTTTGTCTTTACTACTACGTCATCGACATAAGCTTTCGCATTGTCACCAATCTATTCACCGAGACATGTTTGAATAGCTCTTTGATAGGTGGCGTCGGCGTTCTTCAGTCCAAAGAACATGGTTTTATAGCAATAGGCACCGAACGAAGTGATGAAAGATGTCTTACTCTGGTCTTTTTCTTTTAATGCAATCTGATGATATCATGAGTAACAATCGAGGAAAGATAACAGGGCGGATCCTGGCATTGAATCGACAATTTGATCAATTCATGGTAACCCAAATAGGTCCTTTGGGCAATTGTTTGTTGAGATCCGTGTACTCGACGCACATGCACCATTCTGCCGTATTCTTTTTTTTTTGTGCATTAGCACGGTAATAATTTACTGATTGTTATTTGGTATATGTATCCATCTACTTAATATAACAAAAGAGATGTGAGTTCACTTCCTCCACTGTTTTTATTTTTGTTGTTTATGTACTGATGATGAAACAAATGATTGCAAATTCATACCCTTTTCCTATCTTATTGATATGAGTATGATAGTGACGACAGTGAAGATAAGATGATCGTGCCTACTGATTTTGTTATTGTTTGTGCACAGTGAGCAGACAAGTATCAGTTAGTATAGTTTCTGCTTTTGAGTTAGTATAGTTTATGATTTTGCTGGAAATAACTGCCATGGCTATGTTTTTTCCTTGATAAGAGTCTAAGTGTTTTTACCTACAGTAATAGAACATGATATAACCTTGGGGTGTCTAATTGCAAAACAGTTTATGTAATCTCCGGTGAATGTTTGATATTTATCAATAGGTTGATGAAGTTCCACTGCACATGGTGCTAGGAGGATTTTCATAAAATAAAAAAAGGCAAAGGGGAAAAAGGTTCGCAACTATCACTAATCTTGAACTGTTTAAATATAACCTATGTGGCAATTATTTCTCTGTCAGCACTGGGAAGCTGAAACATTTGGGGACTGTAACTGATTACTGCTGGATTTTCTCACAACAGCTTATGGGCAACTGTGGCTGCTGCTTAATTGCAAAGGAATCCCTATTCGTTTGGATCTTCCACAATCATCTTGTTACTTTGGAATTATCATCATATTTTTTGCTCTTTGCAGTCAATTGGATATTAGCCGGGCTTTCAAGGTAGAAAAAAGAAGCTTTCCCAACTCTAGCACCTTTTTTTTGTTGATGAGAACCAACACATAAATAGAGGTGAGATTGCATTTTGATCAAAAACTAATTTGTGAAAAGGAACTTTCCTGGAATAGATACATCTTTTTTATCTACATGTTCAGGTAAGAGGGCTGATGGACCAAGGGCCAAGAGAGGAGAATCCTGGGAAGAGAGGAAAGCCCTTCAGGATTAAAATGCTGAGTTTATTAGGGAAGTCAATGGCACCAAGGTAACTCCAATCACTTGGGTTTTGAAATGTAGGAAAGTCGAGTTTATTTAAAATGTGGTATAATTGATTCACTCAAGCTAATACACATGCATTTTCCCCCAACTATAATTATAGTATTCTGTTTACCGCACCACATAGAGATATTGCAGTACTCCTATCAATAAGTGTGGTTTGTTAGCAGGCCCTGTCATTTAATTAAAAATTTAAGAAGCACCTGTTGCACTCATCCTGTTATATACCTGAATTATTGTAAAATCATGTGAAACTGTGTTACAGGAGTGCACATGTATCTGCTGAAGTTTTAGAAGTCGATAGTTTTGTGTAGTTGTTTGTTCTGACAAAAATGTTTTATTCAAGCAGAGGGATGCTGGTGGTGTATTGGCGTATTACTACCGAAATCTGCTGTTAGGTTTGAGAGATATCCGATGGGTCAGGTGAGATCTTAATGGCACTACTATCTTAAAGTCTCACCACATTGTATTGTTCATGCTAGATTCTATCGGTCGGTGCTGATGTTAGTGAAGTTGACGCTAGGAAGAACGTAAGCAACATTTTGTAACTTATCTCTTATTGATGCATGCCCAAATGCTCACTTGTGCAGTGCCAACTAGAAGCATTTTGTGCTTTGCATGTGAAGTTTGTAAACTTTAGAGAACAATCTATCATATTTACTTGAGTACATTGAATGAACAATCTAACTGTACTGTAATTATTTTAATTTAAATGAATGGACTATGTTTATTTGATTAGATTGAGGAGTGGATATGTTTCTGAAACAAATACATTGCGATTGCGCTAATTTGCAAGCTGCTACCATTATGACATTGTCTGCTACTGAAATATGTCTGTCATGCTGAAAATAGACATGCTTTATTTTTTGTTTTCTTTGTTATCGTGTCAATTCTTACAGTCTGCATAGTCCGTTGAATGTACTTTTACCGAAGTACAATGCTCACAATTTAGAATATTAACCAGTTTGCACTTGCAGGTTCTCTTCTTAGACATCAATGCTTATGAGGTAACTGACTGATTTCTTCTTAACGAATTATTTTTTGGCCTTGTCCTGTGCCCTACATTTTCTGATTCAATCGACATAGCTAGCTTAGCTCACTGTATTGTAGGTGGACCTTGGTACCGATGAGAAGTAGTGATTCGTTACCTGTTGTTGAATGAATTTTACCAAGAAAATTTCGGACTTACCTTCCAAGGCTCCAACTGCATGGACTTATCTTGCCCCTACTTTGTTGTATGCCATTTAGATGTTCGTGAATTCAGCTTCTAGATGAGTGTTAGTTACCATTGAAGTTTGGCCGTCGTAAACTGGAATTATGTTGACGCCCCTTTTCTTTATAGCACGCTCTCATAAAGTGCCCAGATATGGATACGAATTTGCTGATTTTGTGCTGACTATAGTCTCATTCGATTTGTTTGAAAGGATTGACAGGCATGTTTGTTGATACCCTTTCTCTTTGGCCTTTGAGGATTCATTTTTATGCTTATTCCTATACTATGGAGTATTGCTAGGCATGTTTGTTGATACCCTTTCTCAAGAGATGATGATGCATTTAAAGATGTGGGCTACTTGAATATGTGAAAGTTGGTATTAAATATTTTCATTTCATAGTTAGAATTTGTGTGTGCTTGGAAAAGTTACTCGACGTGGTTTCGTAGCATTAGCATGGGCAATTAAACATTGTACAAGTACAAATGTTGATCAGGTTGAGAGGAAATTGTGAGTATGGTGGTTGCCATCATTTTAATCTTTCAAGAAACTACAGATCAATTTATTCAAAAATAATTTTAGAGGTTAGTATACATATTTCCAATTATATATGTGGTTGTAGGGTAATTAGTGGAGTTGCAACGTAATTATTTATAAAGGAAAACATTGGAACGTAATTAGAGAGTACCAGTTTGTGATATCTTCTGGTTGTTTTAAATTGCATCCCAAGTGTTGCCGTGGCATTAGCACGGGCACGCTACTGGTTGTAGTAGTTGATCAAACGCTGTTGCCTCTTGACATTGTTCTATTACAGCAGTTTCCTGGGGAGTGATCACTGGTGACTTGCCTTGCGTGTAAGTCAGTTGCGTCAATCGTTCAGATATGTGAGGCAACGTGATGGAAGGCATGTATGTGATGAGGACATCCTCCACTATTACCCGCTGGCAAAGACGCAATAAAAAAAGGCCAAGTGACCTAGTTGTAGTTGGGCGGCGACCGTGTGAGCCTCTGAATAATCTCACCTTACTTAGCTTGGGAGGAGGAAGTCACCTTAAAAGAGAGAGCCACCCTTCCCCTATCGGACTAGTCTTTTAGAGATATTGGGTCTTTCCCCGAGTGGGTGTGCATAAGAACTGTTGGGGTCCGGGCAACCTTAATTTATTGGGCCTCGGCCAACCCCACCTGGGCCGGATGTATCAGTATGACTATGAATCTAGCTAGCATTGCTAGGAATTTAAATACTATCCGAGTTTTCCTAGTGTGGGAGAACTGGAGATGTAAAGGGGTGTGATGTGTGAACCGCTAGCCTAGAGCACATTAGTAGTGGAGATAAACTGCCTAGATGTGCCTATGAATTGATGTCTTTGGTTTCATTTGTCACGTAGGAGCATCTCTAGCAATATCCCTACTGACTCCCTACTCTGGATATGGGTAGTGGGGGTAAAAAAACAAACTCTAGCAAGCCCCTTACTACAGCCCCTACTTTTGTTGGACCCTTGCTTTTCCCCCTTCACCCTCTACTTCTGGTGGCCCCCTACTCCACCATGCAAATTTTTTCCTCTTCTTCTCTGCGCTCGAGCATGCACGAGCACTGACGCAGAGCCGGATGTGGCACTTCTTGGCCGGTGCGAGGTCCTTCCCAATGTCGATGACCGTCCTCGGCGTGACCGTGCTCCCGAAGCCCTCCCCCGCCGGACGCCCCTTCCCGGCGTGGCCTGCTCGGGCGGCGGTGCCCTGCCTCGGCGGGCGTGGCTCCCCGACGCGGCCGTGGCTAGCCCTGGTGGCCTTGCCCCGGCCCGACTGAAAGTCCCTAGTTTGGTTTTGGCTAATTGATGAAACCTAGGACTAACCTTTGTATCTAAGTGGATGATTTAGATAAAGGTGGTCATTGAATATGAGACATGACATTGACTCATATGACCAAGATGGTGAAGACCAAGATGATGCTTGGCTCGATGGACCGGTTGTGAAGGTGAAGGGCTAGTCGAGGCTTCGAAGCAAAGGACCATGCAATGGTGAAGCTTGAGCAAGACTTGGCGCCGATGGACCGATGCAACGGTGAAGAGCAAGTGAAGTCAAGGTCGATGGATCGAGATGGTCATGTGATGATATGAAGTGGATCATATCATTTGGAGAAACAAAATGGGCTCAAGGCAAAGGTATAACCATAGGGCCATTTTGTTTTACACTCAAGACACCATAGAGGGTGTGAGTGGTTTAGGATCGATAGCCGAACTATTAAGAGGGGAAATCTTATCGGTTATTCGACGCATGGGTGCCACTAGGTGAATTCATGAAGTGCATTGCATGTAGGGCCTAGTGAGCTAACTGGAAAACCTTTGAAAATGATTGAGAAAAAGCTAACACACAAGCACATAGAGATGTACACTTGTTGGTGTTGGCACTTTTGCAAAGGTGGCGTTGGTCGCGCTGTGGTTAGGCGCGCGGGTTAGGGTTTGCAACAGCGCAACAGTCAGGCGCGCGGGTTAGGGTTTGCAACCGGCGCGTCCGGTCACTCGTGGGACCGGCGCGTCCGGTCAGGCACCCTGAGGCTTTTGCAGTTTCGCAAGGACGATCGGACGCGGTGCGCGTCCGGTCACACACGATCGGACGCGTCCGGTCGTCAAAGGAGCTTACTGGACTCCGACCGGACGCGGTCACTGTCGCGTCCGGTCATTGCGAGGAGCGCGTCCGGTCGTTGCTTCGCGGGCGCGCGGTTGTTGACACCGTTTTTAGCACGTGTCAAAATGATCAGGAAAGGCCAATTGGCTAGGGAAAGATTGCCGTGTGAATTGATGGCCAAGGAGAATAAGTTTGTTTTTAAGCGGTGACAGTGTATGAATTTAATTTGGAATGTTGCCGATGAGGTCAAGGGTGTTATTGCCGATGCCGATGGAAGAAGGTTTGGAGACTGTTGCCGATAAGATGAGGGAATATACCGATGAAGGAAGGTGTGAAGACTGCAGCTGATGAAACAGGGAATGTACCGATGGAAGGAGATCGAAGGTTGCTGCTGATGGAAAAGGAGCTGTGCTGGTGAAAAGGAGGCCGATGAGAATACCATCGTGATTAAGGCGGATTATGGAATAAAATAGGAGTTGATTTCCTTGTTTACGATTAGTAGAGTCTGAGTTGTGTCAAAGTCATGTTCTTTTTCTTAGACTTGGGTTTAGTGTCCTAGTCGTATTCGATTATGTTTCTATAGATCAGGGTATAAATATAGAGTGAAGGGCAATGTAATAGCAATCAATCAATACATCAAAAACCAGCTTTTACTCTTATTTACATCTACTTTTCGACGACTTCGTCAATTTGCATATTTTTCCTTTTTACGAGTTCTCATCGATTCGGCGAGTTGCATTGCTCTAAGTGCAATCTTTGTCGATCCTCGAGTTCCGCGTGAGTACCTCTTGGCCGTGACTTCCGGGCGTATCGCTGTTGTCAGGACCAAAGTGCTCGTATCTTCATCCTTGTCGATTAACAGGTCAAATCGACTGGCACACTTTGGATATCGATTTCGGGTATTAGCCCTTTGTGTTTGCAGATTCACTTTTGCATCAACACATCTTTTGGCACGCTCGGTGGGACAGATCTAGTCAAGATGCCTAATCATGAGATCGATGCTGGGAATATCATCGCAGTAACAGAAGAAGATCTTAAGGACGATCAGAAGCAGGCTATGGAGAGGGCTATTGAAGAATATAGACAGCTTTGCTTAAAGTCATTCAGCGTGAACAAAAGTGGACAAGTCATCCAGAAGCAGGACTTGCCGTTGCCTCGGCAGGTTACCTTTGATCCTAATCCTGGTAAACTTCAAGAGATGGTTAATTCTGCGGTGAATCATGCTTTAATTAATCACTCCAATGTGCTGTCCAATACTGTTCATAATGTTGTGATTCGAACTTTCAAAGAAGGGCAAGCGTCACATCATTACGTCGGGCCTGCTTATCATCAACCAGAAGCAGCATCTGCTGTTGCTCCATCGGCTCCTCCAGCCGTTGCGGGTATAGAGATTTCATCTCCTCCAGTATCAGCAGGATTATCTAATGCACAGTCTACTCCGGTGCATCCAGATTTAGCATTATCAGGACGAGTTCAACTTGGTACAGATCTATCAGCATCAGCTTTATCGGGTCCGACACCACAGAGTAATCAAACTCCTGCTAATTGGTGGGGATATGGTATGCCTCTGGAGCCATCTACTTTTAATCATGGATTATCTCAAGTGTGTGACGCAGCGGGAAAAAATCCTATGCCATCGGCTGGTTTGCCGATAGCCCAAGCGCCTCAATATATTACAACTACTGTACAACCAAGTCTAGGAGGTTTTCAGGCTTCTTTGGGGCAAACATCTAACTCAAGTCCATCGGCAAATTTGTTACCGATGCAGGAAAAGGCTTCTATCACTAGTCAACCTGGAGTTCAGGTTATGCCTCCAGTTGGATGTAATTACCCAGCAATACCAACAAGCTACCAGCCATCGGCAAACTTTGTGCCGATGAATACTAATAATTGGTCAGGGCAGTTTCCTACTCAACATACAGTTCAGCCAAACCAGCAAGCCACAGGAGCTCATCAAGGTCACATGCATGCTGGTTTTCAGAATCAAGCATCGGCAGCTCAGCCGATGAATCCTTTTCAGCAGGTTAATAGACAACAGTTAGTAGCAAATATGCCAATTGCTGGAGATCGTGGGCAGCAAAGGTATGCAGAAGGGTATCAACAGATACCTCCAGCAGAGATTCAACCATATCGTCAGCAAGATGTCGATGTTTTTTGAGCCGATAAGATAGCATAAATTATGAGAGATCAATTTGGGATCAAGCCCAAGGTTAATACCTATTCTTATCGGACTCCGTATCCTCCAGCATATGATTTAATTCCTCTCCCAAATCGTTACAAAGTGCCAGATTTCACTAAATTTTCTGGGCAAGACGATACATCAACCATGGAGCATGTTAATCGTTTTATTATTCAATGTGGAGAGGCAGCTTGTAGAGATGAATTAAGAGTTCGTCTGTTCTCATAATCTCTATCCGGATCAGCATTTACGTGGTTTATTTCACTACCGCCAAATTCTATTATCACCTGGGCTGATCTGGAAAAACAATTTCATAAGTATTTCTTTGCTGGAATTCATGAAAAGAAGCTTACCGATTTGGTAAAGATGAAACAGCGCAATGATGAATCGGTAGAAGGCTTCATGCAAAGGCTACGAGATGTAAAGAACAAATGTTATAGTCTGGTATTGGATGATCGGCAGCTTGCCGATTTAGCCTTTCAGGGATTATTACCACACCTAAAGGATAGATATGCTTCTCAGGAGTTCGAAAGCCTAAGTCATTTAGTACAGAGGATTTCTGATCAAGACACTAGGGTTTTTGAACCTAAGAGAAATTGGAACAAGAAAGTTTCATTTGTTGAAGAGGCGGAAGATTCTGATTCAGATAATGAACCAGTTATCGGTTTGGCAGAGTGGGTTAAGAATAAGAAACCGATATCTTGTCCCTTTGGTCACAAAGAGCCAGAGAAGTTTACTTTTGATGTCACTAAAGCCGATAAAATTTTTGATCTTTTGCTTCAGGAGGGCCAGATTAAATTGTCACCCAATCATGTGATCCCATCGGCAGAAGAGTTGAAGCATATGTTGTATTGTAAGTGGCACAATGCAACTTCACACAGTACCAATGAGTGCAAGGTGTTTAGACAGCAATTACAGTTAGCTATTGAGTCTGGCAGGATAAAATTTGGCAATTCCAAGATTCAAAAGCCAATGAAAATTGATCAACATCCTTTTCTAGCAAATATGTTGGATGCTGAAGGAAAAATTAAGGTGTTGACATCGGTAGCTGCTGAAAAGAATGCATCAGTAGATCCCCAACATCGGATAACTACCGATGATGCAAAAGGTAAGGGGCTATTGACGGAGAGTGGCAGTTCTGAGAGGCCTCCTCGATCTGGCATCGTGATTACCCATCAAAGACAACATGAAGGATGGCGTCAGCGAAGGGACCGGTATAGACGACAACAAGAGGAAAGGCGTCAAGAAGAGTAGAATCGGCATAAGGATCATTGGAATTGTCCATTTTTTATTCATTGTTGGGAAGAAGGTATTAAGTTACCTACTGTTGAAAATTGTCCAGAGTGCAATGGTTATTATGGAGTTAATTATCCTACAAGAAGGTTTCAATCTGGTAATCAAGGTTTGCTCATTAATGAGCCGATCAGAAGGAGAGCGTCAGTACATGATCGGCTGGGGGCAGGCTCAGTGTGCACGAAAGGCTTGGTAAACGCGTTGCATATTTTCCAAGGAACCAAGAGGAACTCGAAGAGATGGTAAATGCAAGAGTCCCTGATGAAGAAATATTTTACAGGGATCCTAATATACGTCATGTGGAGACAACTAGGACTTATCAGCCAGTTTGGAAAACTAAGCTTCCTCAGTGGTGTCCAGAAGGTTTGACAAAGACACAGAAGAGGAAAATGCAGCGGGATCGTCAAAAAGATTTATATCAAGAAGAAAGTCCCTCCAATGAGAAATCTGGTAACCAGCAGTGGTAGATAAGGCACAAGGATAAAGGTCCATCGGCAGATGTCAATATGGTGTTTATGTTGCCGATGGAATTTTTGGCTCTGTCTGACAGTGAAGAAGAGGCTGTTTCCTCTGATCAGATAGCTCAATTAATGTTAGATCCAATGATGGCTGTTTTTGAGAAGCCTGCTGATGATGAGAGACAACACCTCAAGGCTTTGTTTGTAAAAGGCAGAGTTGATGGGCAGCCTGTATCTAAGATACTTATTGATGGAGGAGCTGCGATTAATATTATGCCTTATGTGATGTATCGGAAGCTTGGTAAGGGGGATCAAGACTTAACTAAGACCGATATGATGCTAAAAGATTTTGAAGGCCATGTGTCACCAGCTAAAGGGGCAGTATGTGTTGAGTTGACCATCGGCAGTAAAACTTTGCCGACAACTTTCTTTGTTATTAATGGCAAGGGTGCATATAATTTACTTTTGGGAAGGGATTGGATTCATGCTAATTGTTGTGTTCCTTCTACAATGCATCAATGTCTGGTACAATGGATTGGAGATAAGATTAAAGTTGTTCCTGGTGACTCTTCTTATATCATTGCATCGGCAGAATCAGATACTTATGAACGAACCAAGTGCATATCGGGAGAAGCCTGGGAAAAAGAGTTCCTCAAGATTGCTGATTATAAAATTCTACCGATCCAAGCAGTTGGTTCTGAAGAAGAGTTTTAATGGATAGATTTGCCGATGATGGAAAATTAGGTCAAGGATTTACATCGACAAATGATTTAATAGAAGTAGATATTGGTGAAGGCGATAGGCCAAGGCCCACTTTTATTAGCTCTAAGTTAGATTCCAAGTGTAAACAGCAACTAGTTGATTTGTTAAAGGAATATAAAGATTGTTTTGCTTGGAATTATACTGAAATGCCTGGATTAGACCGATCTATAGTTGAACATCGGTTGCCTATTAAATCTGGATTTCGGCCACATCAGCATCCGGCTCGCCGATGCAATCCTAATATACTCCCTGATATTAAGGCCGAAATAACCAAGTTAATTGAGGCAAAGTTTATTCGGCAGTGTCGATATGCAGAGTGGATTTCTAATGTGGTTCCTGTATATAAGAAAAATAGAAAACTCCGTGTTTGTATTGATTTCAGGAATCTTAATAAGGCCACACCGATGGATGGTTATCCGATGCCGATTGCTGATTTGTTGATTGATGCTGCAGCAGGACATCAGATTATTAGTTTCATGGATGGAAATGCGGGTTATAACCAAATATTCATGGCTGAAGAAGATATTTCCAAGACTGCTTTTAGATGTCCAGGTCATGTGGGATTATTTGAGTGGATAGTTATGACATTTGGTTTGAAAAATGCCGGTGCTACTTATCAGAGAGCTATGAACTTTATTTTCCATGAATATATCGGCACATTGGTGGAAATCTACATTGATGATATAGTGATTAAGTCTGGAGACATCACAAAGCATCTAACCGATCTGCGAAAGATATTGGAGTGCACAAGAAAACATGGATTAAAGATGAATCCCAATAAATGTGCATTTGGTGTATCAGCAGGACAATTCTTGGGTTTTATGGTGCATCAGAGGGGCATTGAAATTAGTAGAAAATCTATTGAGGCAATCAACAAGGTTGTTGCTCCTGCCAATAAGACTGAATTACAATCCTTGATCGGTAAGATTAATTTCATCAGAAGGTTTATATCTAATCTGTCAGGCAAAATCAAGGCTTTCAGTCCGTTATTGAAATTGAAAGCCGATCAGGAGTTTAAATGGGGGTATGAGCAGCAGTTGGCTTTAGATCAGATTAAGAGTTATTTAACAAATCCTCCAGTGTTAGTTCCACCCTAGCATGGAAAACCTTTCAGATTATATTTATCAACTGAAGATACTGTTATCGGTTCAGTTCTTATTCAAGAATTTGAAGGAAAGGAGCGTGTTATCTATTATTTGAGCAGACGATTAATAGATGCTGAAACCAGGTATTCGGCTATTGAGAAATTATGCTTATGTTTATATTTCTCCTGTAGTAAGTTAAGGCATTATTTACTATCGGCTGAATGTACTGTCGTATGCAAAGATGATGTGGTCAAATATATGCTATCTATGCCGATATTAAATGGTAGGATTGGTAAATGGATTTTAGCGTTATCAGAATTTGACCTACGTTATGAATCGGCTAAGGCAGTTAAAGGACAAGTTATGGCCGATTTTGTTACTCAACATTGCAACACGGTAGATTTTTTGGAAGTTGCTCCATGGACACTTTTCTTTGATGGGTCTACTTGTGGTGAAGGGGCAGGCATCGGCATCGTGTTGATTTCTCCTCAGGGGAAGAAGTATGAATTCTCATTGCCGATCGTCGCCACATCGACAAACAATCAAGCTGAATACCAAGCACTGATAAAAGGGTTAGAATTGCTTAAAGAAATACAAGCTGATGCTATTGAGGTCTTTGGTGATTCTATGCTAGTTATAAATCAGTTGATTGGGATTTATGAATGTCGAAGTGAAATCCTAATTTCATATCATGAAAAATGTTTGGAATTGTTAAAAGGGTTTAGGAGTTTTCATCTAGAGCATATTTCCCGGATGCATAATGAAGAGGCTAACCGATTGGCTCAGCATGCTTCAGGATATCAACCTGTTCAAGAAGCATTGACATCGGTGGCTGATGCCGATGACTGAAGAAGGGAAATCATTGATTATTTAAAGAATCCATCTAAAAAGGTTGAAAGACGTGTAAGGTTCCAAGCGACAAAGTATGTACTCCTCGATGATGAATTATATTATCGTACCATAGATGGAGTTTTACTCAGGTGTGTTAGCATAGAGGAATCAAAAAGCCTGATGAGTGAAATTCATGAAGGAGTATGTAGGGCTCATCAGTCAGCATTTAAGATGAAGTGGATGATCAGAAGAAATGGATATTATTGGCCAGCTATTCTTGAGGATTGTTTTAAATATTTTAAAGGATGTCAGGAATGTCAAAAGTTTGGTAATATTCAAAGAGCACCCGCATCGGCTATGAATCCTATAATTAAACCATGGCCGTTTAGGGGTGGGCTATTGATCTCATCGGTCAAATTTATCCACCATCGAGTAAAGGGCATAAATTTATTCTGGTTGCTACCGATTATTTCACAAAGTAGGTTGAAGCAATTCCTTTGAAAAAGGTGACATCGGCTAACATGGTTGATTTTGTGAAGGAGCATATTGTTTACCGATTTGGCATCCCTCAAACCATCACTACCGATCAGGGCACTATGTTTACATCAGGTGAATTTGATGAGTTTGCTTTGAGTATGGGAATTAAAGTTTTGAATTCTTCACCATATTATGCCCAAGCAAATGGCCAGGCTGAAGCATCTAATAAGGGGATTATCAAACTTATTAAGCGCAAGATCAAAGAATATCCTAAAAAGTGGCATACCATATTAAATGAAGCTTTGTGGTCATATCGGATGGCATGTCATGGTGCAACCAAGGTGTCGCCTTATCAATTGGTGTATGGACACGATGCAGTATTACCTTGGGAGATTAAGATTGGATCTAGGCGGATGCGTTTTCAGGATCAACTGACAGCCGATGATTATGATATCCTTATGAAAGATGAATTGGAAGACGTAGCAGGTCATCGGTTAAAAGCTTTGGTTAACATCGAGGAAAACAAGAAGAGAGTGGCTAGGTGGTATGACAAGAAAGTGAAGGTAAAGGAATTTGTCGATGGTGAATTAGTTTGGAAATTGATTTTACCGATTGGGACTAAAAGTTCTAAGTTTGGCAAATGGTCTCCTAATTGGGAAGGTCCATATCGGATAAATCAGTCTGTTCCTGGTAATGCGTATATTCTTGAAACTCTCGAAGGAGTGGTATTTCCCAGAGCGTTAAATGGAAAATATTTAAAGAAATATTACCCTAGTATCTGGATAGATGCATAAAAAGTATAGTTGCCGATAGCAATCCTATCGGCTGGAGTTAAAACAAAGTATCAATTATGCCGAATTTAACAAAGCCTGGATGGATGATATCGCACGCAGGCGAATTTCATCGGCTTCTTTTAGCTCCTTGGCATCTTCATCGGCATTTCCTTCTACAGGCTTGATTTTCTTTTTCAAGGCTAAGGCCTTGCGAGCTTGAACATCTCGTTCCTGTTGAAGGGCTTTAATGGCGTCGGGAAGCTGGTCTTCTTCTTGTTTGGCCTGAGTCAGAGCTGTCTCAACCTTTTCTAGTTCAGCTAGCAGGGCTGCTTTCTTTGCCGATAGATCTGAGATTTTCTGTCTAATATCGGCACTGGAGGCTTGCAAATTGTTGATGTTCTTGTGCTTCTCGTCGGCAGTTTGCTTCAGCTGTAGCATTTCTTCTTTAAGTTGAGACTGGGTTGCTCTGTCAGCAATACGATGAACGGCCCTTTGATATTGAAGCTGTCTGCTCTCCAGATGGACTGCTGGAAAGATGATTTCTTCAATATTGGAGGGGACTTGGCCGCGGATCGCTTTGAAGATAGACCTCGCAGGATCCGAGTCGATTACCAATTGGGCAGTGTCTTGTTGTAGCAGGTTTAGAAGGGTTTCTAGCTTGCCATATGTGTCTGATGATATTGTTCCCAACGCCAGGGAGGAGCTCGCTTCTTCTCCGTCGTCATCAGAAACATCGATAGCAAAAGAAAATAAGCTATCGGGAGAGTCTTGTTCCTATGGGATAAAGAGAATTAGAAATCCTGTTTATGATATTTTGAGGATATAATAAACCAGGTAATTGATTGGTTTACCTGCTTCAAGGCGATTTCTTGAGCTTGGCTTGAAGGAGCGGCTTGTAAAGGGTCCTGTGAAGGATCGGCAGAAGATGCCGATGGAATGTCTTCTATGACCACATCGGTAGTCGGCCCTTGAGGTACAATTGCCGATGATGTATCTTGGGTAGGAGCAGTTTGTTCAGAGGGCTGATCGACGGGTGTTGGAGCAGGGGCTGGTGTAGGTTTTTGTCGTTTCTGTTGAGCCTCAGCATCGGTCAAAGCTTTACGTTTTCGTTGTGCTTCAACAACAACTGGCTGGGGGGCATCAACATCTGTTGGTTGGGGAGCTTGTATGATCGGTGTGCCTACCGATGTATCCATCTGTTGCTGCAAAAACAGGTATAAGATTGGATGTTTAATGGAGAAAAATAAAAATAATGAGAGAATACCTCTGAAGGAGGAGTAGAAGTTGCGGTGCTTGATAAAGTTGCCGATGATGATCCAGCTGCAGCTTGTACACCCTGGTAGTTGTATGTTAATATAAAGTGTATCGGCAGAAAAGAGAGTAAACAAGATTGTTACCTTAAAAGCCTTGATCAGGCTTGAAGCAGCGGCCTTTGGTGAAGCCCTGGATGTTCCTAATCTTGGTCTAGAAGTGCCGATTTTGGTGCGAGCCCTTTGGAAGGTCAGGGCTTCCAGGGTGGGGGCGTTGTAACCGATTGCTGAAATTGGAGAGACTGGATGGAGATTGAAGGGTTTTCCGCTTTTGCTTATCGGTGGAACTGGATCGTCAGCCTGTTTCAAGGAAGGTTAGTTACCGATACACATAATAAAAACAAGGAAAGGGACAAAAGTTGAAAAGAACTTACTGCATTATCAGGAATAACATAATCAGGGTCGATCTGGTGCCGATATGTGTGAACAGACGTTGAAAATAGCTGTTCTTTCCACTCCTGCCACCATTGCTTATATGATTCTGTTATGAAAGAAGCTGGTGACCAGGCGGAGAGATCGACGTTTGAAATATCGGCATCAGGAGCAAGTCTTACTATCCTGCTCCATTCAGTTCCGGAAGTGATGATTTCCCTGGGTTTAATCACATCGGCATAGCACAGTTTGATGGGCAGTTGCCCAAAGGCCAGCTAGCGAGATACTGCCGATGGATTGTAAAATTCATAAGTAATGTGGGAGGCTTTCCCGCTGCCAAATGTGTTGACTGGGATTGCTCTGGGGGGTGATGATGGCCATCATGAGACCATTATCTTGGTTCAGATCACTATCGGCAAAATTGAAGAGGAGGGGGAACTTGTTATCCTCGTCAATATAAGGCACCCAAGCCCTGAGGTCACGAGGGAGGCCATGGTAGAAAGTATGGAAAAATCTGCCGATTTGATCCTCATTGGCTTCTGTTCCGGGAAGGACGATGATTGCTTCACCGAAGTTGAGAGGGGGGCGTGTTGCCGATTCATCATCCCTAAGGACGTATTCTTCGAGAATCTCTCGTGGGAATTCCTGAGCAAAGAGATCCCACTGTAAACGCTTGTGCATGTGAGCGTTTAACCACATATTAATAAACCACCATGGGCCTCCCAGATTGCCGATGGGTTCGCCAAGTATAAGCTTCTGGGATACTTGGTGGAGGAGATGGTAGGTTGAGCTCAGAAGATATCGGCCAAGTGGGAATCTGACACCGTTGGCCAAGAGTTCTGCTGCTGGGAGGAAAGCATTAGTTGGTCCTACCGATCGTCCGCAGAAAATAAACTTTTCTAGCCACATGTTCAGGAATGTGGCATGCTCCCTTTGATTGACAGTGCCAGTCTTCTGGTATTCCTGGATATATCATGTCCAGCCGCCGATGTTGCGTGTGGTTATTCTGTATTCAGCTTTTCTGCCGAAAATATGGCCTTCATCGACAGTTGAAATGTCTAGGCTCGTGAGCATGTACACATCGGCAAGGGTAGGGGCACATGGGCCATGACTGAACATGAAGGTGTTGGTGGTGTCAGACCAAAATTGAGCAGCAGCTATCATCAAGGATTCATTTTTGTGCATATCGGCAATGGACAGCCTGATACATTGATCTATTTTTCGCTCTGCCCAGAACACTTGCATTGACCTGTTGACCCTCAGAAACCAATTTTTCCACCCTTTGGTGGGTTTAGGCCAAGAACGAAATGTATCTTTCCACAGATTCAAAGAGAAATTCTGAGATTTGAAGGGAATACGATTGGCTTCTGCATTAATCAAATCAGTTGGGTCTGGGTTGCCCATCGGACCTAAGCAGTGAAGGGGAGGTTGATGGGTTGGAATCACCAATGTGTTGCGAAGTTCCTAGGTTTGAAGGACCAAGAAAATGAAAGAGAAAGGAAGATGTCGACTGTAAGAATTCGCAGGAAATCGAAAGGATTAAAGTAGAGGTAATGAGAAGAAGAACAAATCGCAGGGATGTCGAAGTTAACAGCCATCGTTTCAGGAGGATGAGGGCACGAGCTGGGAACTTGAAGATGATGATGGTTCTGATGAGTTGAAGACGCACGGTCGTTGGTTAGGGTTGTCGCCGGAGTAAGAATGCCAAAAGGTGGAGTTTGAAGGTAGAAGATGAACAGCCCAGAGGAATCTATTTATAGGTTACTCGGAGGAGGGGTATTCTTGACTTATCTCTATGCCGTATGTGGATGGATCGAGGTGGGTCAGTTGGGTATGGTAACTGTTCGCACGACAATCAAGGGATGGTACAGAAGATTTGACAGCAAGTAATTATAACTTGAAGGATATCTTGATACGAGATTTTTTAGTTCTAAAAATGATGCGTTGTTGATGGATTGTTATTTTGGTATCTCAACCGTAGTTAAGGCAAAGAAGGTTGAAAAAATGCGATATATATTGAGATACATGGATTGGATCTAGATTTGATTGAATTTGGTAACGAATCATGTTATGCTTGGAGAATGGGTTAAAAAAATAAATAATAGCACAGCATCAGTTGGAGTAAATTTCGGAGCATCAGTATCTTATACTCCGAAATTGGGGGGCATGTGTTGACACCGTTTTTAGCACGTGTCAAAATGATCAGGAAAGGCCAATCGGCTAGGGAAAGATTGCCGTGTGAATTGATGGCCAAGGAGAATAAGTTTGTTTTTAAGCGGTGACAGTGTATGAATTTAATTTGGAATGTTGCCGATGAGGTCAAGGGTGTTATTGCCGATGCCGATGGAAGAAGGTTTGGAGACTGTTGCCGATAAGATGAGGGAATATACCGATGAAGGAAGGTGTGAAGACTGCAGCCGATGAAACAGGGAATGTACCGATGGAAGGAGATCGAAGGTTGCTGCCGATGGAAAAGGAGCTGTGCTGGTGAAAAGGAGGCCGATGAGAATACCATCGTGATTAAGGCGGATTATGTTATAAAATAGGAGTTGATTTCCTTGTTTACAATTAGTAGAGTCTGAGTTGTGTCAAAGTCATGTTCTTTTTCTTAGACTTGGGTTTAGTGTCCTAGTCGTATTCGATTATGTTTCTATAGATCAGGGTATAAATATAGAGTGAAGGGCAATGTAATAGCAATCAATCAATACATCAAAAACCAGCTTTTACTCTTATTTACATCTACTTTTCAGCGACTTCGTCAATTTGCATATTTTTCCTTTTTACGAGTTCTCATCGATTCGGCGAGTTGCATTGCTCTAAGTGCAATCTTTGTCGATCCTCGAGTTCCGCGTGAGTACCTCTTGGCCGTGACTTCCGGGCGTATCGCTGTTGTCAGGACCAAAGTGCTCGTATCTTCATCCTTGTCGATTAACAGGTCAAATCGACTGGCACGCTTTGGATATCGATTTCGGGTATTAGCCCTTTGTGTTTGCAGATTCACTTTTGCATCAACAGCGGTACTGTGCGACCGGCGCGTCCGGTCGGTTGAGCTACGCGTCCGGTCATCGCGTTTGACCGTTGGTGCGCAGTGACCGTTGGAGGATCTAACGGTCGCGTTTGAAATCGGTGGACACGTGGACGTCGTAGGGCGACCGGACGCGGTGAAGCGCGTCCGGTCAGTTTCGACCGGCGCGTCCGGTCGTCCCGAAAAAACGGTCAGTGGAGTTGTAACGGCTCTATTTGTTTGGGATGCTTATAAATACTTGTTGGCCGGCCCTTGGGGAGGTCTCTTGGCATTTCTAACACTCTTGTGCATCCTTTGAGCTAGAGCTACTCCTCCCACTCATCTCTCTTGCTTGATTGCAAATCAAAAGTGAGATTGAGTGATCCCAAAGTGCATTGCATAGCTTGAGGGCATCTAGTGGCACTTGTGGGTGGTTTAGCCGGTGGATTTCTTGTTACTCTTGGAGAGTACCGCTCCTAGCTGGCTTGGAGATTGTTGGAGGCATTGGCAAGAGAAGGTGATTGTTCTTGGCCACCTCCGGTTGATTGTGAGAGGTTCTTGTGCTTTCCTCGGCGGGACACCAAAAGCAACTCTAGTGGAATCCGCGTGTCATTGAGTTACCTCACTTGAAAGTGGTGTCTTGCGGTGCCTTGCGGGGCGTGCCTTGAGGGGCAAGTGACTTGAGGGTCACACCGGGGAACCATCTAAGTGTTGGTCGACACAACCGGTGACATAGCTTGTCGGTGCACAAGTGAACACCGGGTGAACAAAAATATTGTCTCTTGTCTCCCGGTGATTGGTCTTCATATTGTGTTGTTATCAATATTGATTGATTGTATATCATCTTGGTGATTGGCAACATCTTCACTCCACCGTCGGTATAAGAATCATAATCCTCTCTTGCACTTACTTTTACTAGATTATCTTGTGTAGCTCTAGTGGTAGCTTTGCTAGTAGTTTTGTTTAGCTTGTTCTCTAGTGTAAGATTAGTGACATAGCTCTTGTGTGAACTAGAGATCATAATCTACTAGACTTGTGGATAGGAGGCTTGCATCACAACCTTTGGCTAAGCAAAACTCGCTTTACGCCGTTTGTTGTTCTAACAAGTTTGCTTAGTGGTATTTGTAGAATTTTTTATAGGCTATTCACCCCCCTCTAGCCATCTAGGACCTTACAAGTGGTATCGGAGCCGTGGTCACCATTTTAATCAAGGCTTAATATCCTTCGGTGTGAAAAATGGCTCAAATTGTGTTCAATCATGTTGGGGGCAAGCCACCGTTCTTTGATGGTGTTAGTTCTTTTGCTCATTGGAAGAGAAAAATGACAATGTACCTTGGTTCTATTCATGAGAGAGTTTTGCAAGTCACTGAGAATGATTTTGCTATCATTGATCCCGATCATCTCACCGATGAAGATAGAGCAAATAGAACATGCAATAGAATGGCTCTCAATACACTTTACAATGGTATTGACACAAAAGTTTTTGAGGGCATCAAAGATTTAGAATTGGCTAGTGAAGTATGGACAAGGTTGAGTGAGACATATGAAGGCACTAAGGTTGTGAAGAGTGCCAAGCTATATGGGCTCAAGAGTGAGTTTGAGAACTTCAAGAAAAAGGATGATGAAACAATCATTGAAATGTTTCATAGATTGCAAGTGATAGTCAATGATCTCAAGAGCTTAGGGCACAAGACTCAAGATCAAGATTTTTGTCACAAGTTCTTATTGAGTTTACCTAGAAGATTCAAGATGTTGATCATGATGTTGCAAAGAGATGGGCTTGAAGCAATGAAGCCTAATGATTTGCTTGGTGAAGTATTGACCTATGACAAATATGATCAAGATGTTGATGACAAGGAGAAGGTGGAAGATGAGAAGAAGAAGAAGACCGTGGCATTCAAGGCCACCTCCTCCAAGGGCAAAGCTACCATCATTGAAGAAGAAGAAGACAACAATGAAGATGGGGAATTTGAAATTGATGATGAGGCACTTGCTCTTGTAGTCAAGAAGATGGGTCACATGTTCATCAAGAGAAGAGGCTTTAAGAAGAGAAATGACAACTTCAAAAGAAATGAGCAACAAAGAAAGTGCTTTAATTGTGATAGCACCGAGCACCTTCAAGCGGAATGTCCTTATGATAAGAAGAAGAACAAAAAGGACAAGTTTGAGAAGAAGAAGAGAGAGGCCAAGATGACATTCAAGAAAGGCAAAAATGGTGCCTATGTGATCACTTGGGAAAGTGAAGATAATGAAGAAGAAGAAGAATCATCCAACAAGGCTTTTGCTTCCATTGCTATCAACAAGAAGCCATCACTATTTGATTCATCCTCTTCATGCTTTATGGCTAAAGAAGCTAAGGTATTATATGATGAGAGTGATGATGAAAGTGAAATGGAATATGCTCATGATAGTGATAATGATAATGATAATGAAAATGATGGTGATGAACCAACTAAAGAACAACTATATGACTTGATGCAACAAACTAGAGACATAGCCATTGCCAAGGACAAAGAGTGTAAGAAGCTTTCAATGAAAGTAGCAATACTTGAGAAAGTCCTTAGTGAGCTTAAGACCACTCATGAGAGTCTAGTGGAAGACCATGAGGATCTTGATAAGGCTCATTCCAAGTTTGAAAAAGCTCACTCATTGCTACTTGAGCAACAAGCAAAGAAGGAGGTTGTTGTATCATGTGATATAGGTGTTGCATGTGATATAATTGATGAATCCTTTAATAAACCTATCATCATGTCAAATAATAACCCTTCTTGTAGCTCTTCATCCACCACCACTAACTCTACCTCCACTACTAGTGATGGTTTCACTTGTGATGCCTCACTAATGGTTGAGAATGGGACTCTCAAGAGAGAGGTGGATGAGCTCACTCACGCCCTAGGCAAGGCCTATGGTGGTGAGGCCCGCTTGCTTAAGTGCTTGGATAGCCAAAGGTTCTCTCTTAACAAAGAGGGATTGGGCTACACCCCCAAGAAAGGCAAGTCGGCCTTTGCAACTCCAAAGCCTAGCTTTGTGAAGGGCAATGGTCGGTTTTGCAATAGATGCAAGCAAGTTGGGCACCTAGAGCATAATTGCAATAAAAAGAACCAAAGCAAGAACTTTGTTAATGCTATATCTTTTGATTCTTGCTATGTGCTTACCAAGGGTGTGAAGGGTGTGCAAGCTAAGTTTGTTGGTACACCAATTGTGGGCCCAAAGAAGAAGGCTATTTGGGTACCAAAGAGCTTAGTTACTAACCTACAAGGACCCAAGCAAAAATGGGTACCTAAACTTCATTGATTTGCTTATAGGTCAATTACAAAGCCGGAGGAAGGCATTGGATTATTGATAGTGGGTGCACTCAACACATGACCG
Organism: Saccharum spontaneum; assembly: GCA_022457205.1. NCBI lineage: Eukaryota > Viridiplantae > Streptophyta > Magnoliopsida > Poales > Poaceae > Saccharum > Saccharum spontaneum. The sequence goes on from CM039590.1 coordinate 47,343,107, forward strand.
GTACATCAAGAATGTTTGACTCAATCAATGACAATGATAGTGGTGTTGATTCTATCACATTTGGCAATAATAAGAAAGGCAAGGTTATTGGCTTGGGCAAGATTGCAATATCAAATGACATGAGTATCTCCAATGTGTTGCTAGTTGAAAGCTTGGATTTCAATCTTCTATCCGTGGCACAAATATGTGATCTAGGCTACAAATGTATCTTTGGGGTTGATGATGTGGAAGTTATTAGTGTGGATGGTTCAAATGTGGCATTCAAGGGCTTTAGATATGAGAATCTCTACCTAGTTGACTTCAATGCTAGAGAAACTTCGTTGACAACTTGCTTAGTCTCAAAATCAAGCATGGGTTGGCTTTGGCATAGAAGGCTTGGTCATATTGGCATGAAACAATTGAAGAAGCTTACAACTCACAATCTTGTCAATGGTTTGAAAGATGTTGAATTTGAGAAGAATAAGCTTTGTAGTGCATGTCAAGCCAGGAAGCAAGTTGGAAGCTCACATCCAAAGAAGAGTACAATGAGCACCTGCAAAGCATTTGAGTTGATGCACATAGATCTTTTTGGACCAACAACATATACAAGCATAGGCGGCAACAAGTATGGCTTTGTCATAGTGGATGACTTCACAAGATTCACATGGGTATTCTTTCTTAGTGACAAAAGGGAAGTGTTTGACACCTTCAAGACATTTCTCACTAGAGTTCACAATGAGTTTGAAATTAGAATCAAGAAAGTGAGAAGTGACAATGGAAGTGAATTCAAGAATACAAGAATTGAAGAACTTTGTGATCATTATGGCATTGGACATCAATTCTCGGCCAAGTACACTCCACAATCAAATGGCCTAGTTGAGAGGAAGAATAGAACATTGCTTGATATGGCTAGATCAATGCTTCATGAGTACAATGTGAGTCAATCATTTTGGGATGAAGCAATCAATACCGCTTGCTACTACATCAATAGACTATATTGTCATCCATTGCTAGAGAAGACCCCATATGAGCTACTTCATGGAAGAAAGCCCAATATTTCTTATTTTAGGGTTTTTGGTTGCAAATGCTATATCTTGAAGAAAGGCACTAGATTGGGAAAGTTTGACAAGAGATGTGATGAGGGGTTCCTACTTGGTTATTCAACTACAAGCAAAGCTTATAGAGTTTGGAACAACTCAAGTGGCATTCTAGAAGAAGTACAAGATGTGCAATTTGATGAAACCAATGGGTCACAAGATGAAGAAGAAAATCTAGATGATATTGGTGGAACTCTATTAGTGGAAGCAATGAAGAACATGGACATTGGAGACATTAGAGCAAAGCAAGTAATTGATATTCAAGATGATGATAAAGATCAAGTGCTCAATTCACCATTCAAGCTAGTTAGTGACTCTCAAGTGCAAGATCATGGTGCTAGTTCTTCTCATCGAGATACATCAAGTGATCAACCAAGCTCAAGCAATCAAGTGCAAATACTCCAACCACAACATGTTGCAAGAGATCACCCAATTGATAGTGTTATTGGTGATATTAGAAGTGGTGTGCAAACAAGATCAAGATTGGCTATGTTTTGTGAGCATGCATCATTTGTGTCAACCATAGAACCAAAGAAGATAGAAGAAGCTTTGAGGGATGCCGATTGGATCATGGCTATGCAAGAAGAGCTTAACAATTTCACAAGAAATGATGTTTGGGAGTTGGTAGAAAGGCCAAATGACTACAATGTGATTGGAACCAAGTGGGTGTTCAAAAACAAGCAAGATCAAGATGGCATTGTAGTAAGAAACAAAGCAAGACTAGTTGCTCAAGGTTACACTCAAGTTGAAGGTTTTGACTATGATGAGACATATGCTCCCGTGGCAAGATTGGAGGCAATAAGGATTCTATTGGCTTATGCTTGTGCACACAACATCAAACTATATCAAATGGATGTCAAAAGTGCATTTCTCAATGGAATCATCAATGAGTTAGTCTTTGTTGAGCAACCGCCCGGATTTGAAGATGACAAGAAACCCAACCATGTGTACAAGTTAAAGAAGGCTTTATATGGCTTAAAGCAAGCACCTAGAGCATGGTATGAGAAGCTAAGGGATTTCCTTCTCTCTAAGGGATTCAAGATGGGCAAGGTTGATACAACTCTATTCACCAAGAAGATTATGAATGATCTATTCATAGTGCAAATATATGTTGATGACATCATCTTTGGATCAACCGATCAAGCTTATTGTGACGAGTTTGGTACCATGATGGCCAAAGAATTTGAAATGTCTATGATTGGTGAACTTAGCTACTTCCTTGGTCTCCAAGTAAAGCAATTGAAGAATGGGACATTTGTGAGTCAAGGGAAATACATAAGGGACATGTTGAAGAAGTTTAGAATGCAAGATGCAAAGCCAATTTCAACTCCAATGGGTACAAATGGAAATTTGGATAGTGATCTTGATGGCAATATGGTGAATCAAAAGGAATATCGGTCTTTGATTGGAAGTCTACTCTATGTCACCGCATCAAGGCCGGATGTCATGTTTAGTGTTTACATGTGTGCTAGATATCAAGCCTCACCTAGAGAGAGTCATCTCATGGCCGCAAAGAGAATATTGAGGTACTTGAAGCAAACAAGAGATGTTGGACTATGGTATCCCAAGGGGTCAAAGTTTGAATTGATTGTATATTCGGACTCCGACTATGGGGGTTGCAAGTGTTGGGCATTCTTAACGTCACTACCAAAAGTAGACTTAGTTTTCTAATTCTGATAACGGCGCCAAAAATATCAAACCTATCCCTCATGCCACTTAAGCCAAGTTGTCATCCCTAGCATGACATGAGAGACGCGGTATTGAAATATGCATTTGCTCATCAAGATAAATAATAAAAGGGATCTGCAAGCGCACAGATTAATACCGATGTAGCATTTTAACCGAGAAGTATTCCAGGTATCGTTATTTATATTTTTACCACTGGGAAGGGATTTCTAAGTATCATGGTTGATAATGGAATGAGAATATGGAACTGAGTACACATCATTGCATGTATAACCGAGAGTATTTATCAATCTCTTTATACAGGTATAAATGTCACATTAAGTAAAGGTAAAGTGATAATGGTGACAAAGATAATTAATCTGATCAGCTAGCCACATATAATAATGATAAGCACCTCAACAGATATTCTAGCAAGTCATTAGCATGGAATTAGGATGAACTACAAAGATATTCCCTAAGTTATTATTAACTACAAAGTCTAGCATATCATAGTTAGTGCAATTATACTTGGCAATCATGGTGAGAAAAGACTATATCCATGCATAGTGAATATTAGCAAGGAAGATGAAGAACATAGCAATCACTCCCCTGTAATAGTATTGCTCTGCCTGCCCTATACACGAGAGGGGGACTATATAAGAATCAACGAAGCTGTCACTATCGTGAACTACCCCACAATCCGGCATATAGGGTGCAATCGCAGATAAATACGGTATAGACACCACGTCTACACAATAATTATCATTCACCCACTGTACACATGGATAAACGCTATACGATCCTAGGCATGTATATAATTCCAATCTAACTAAGCCAAGCATATAACTATGATAAACTAAGAACAATATAATTGCAAATATAATCAAGTAGAGCAAAGTCATAACCAATATATTGAAATAGAACAAAGTCATATTCATAATATTGAAGAACAATGATGAACAATTGAAGAACAATAGAGGAATTACCAAGAATCCTCTTGACAGATCCGGGAACCAATCGAAGATTGACTCCTTCTAGTTCTAATCCTATGTAGCTATGCTAACTAGAGATCTAGTTGATGTGGTGGCTCTAGGGCTTGATCAGAGGCTCTCCTCCTGAATTAGGGTTTGAAGTATGAGACGAGGGCCTCTCCTCCAGGGGCAGGGGCCTTGCTTATATAGCCCTTTCGGATGAATCTGGGGCGTCTGATCAAACCGACATTGAACGGACGGTTTTCCTTGATCCTCTAGGTCGGTGGAGCATAATCCTCGAGGCGGAGCCTGATTGGCTGAGCCAGCAGGGCGGGCGCCCTAGGGACTAGGGCGGGCGCCCTGTCCCCGGCTCTGTTACGCCTCCCGTTCGTTCTCGTGGCTTCTGGACTCTTCTAGATGTAAGATAATTACGTGTTCGGTTAATATCCCGTCATTAATCTGACATGTGGGCCTTTCTTCCGTATTTCCTGATAACCCCCTGCAGAAATAGATAAACAGCAAAACTCATGGAATTCTGTCAGATAAAACCCTAAGTCTAGGTGTTGGTTTCATTTGGATCCTTTTCTCTATTTATTTGATAGTTATAATTGATACTTAAGGACCGTCAACAAACTCCCCCAAGCTTACCTCTTGCTCGTCCCTGAGCAAGGAGAGACTCAGTAGTTGCTGAAATGCCTTTGAATTTTGACGGTACACATGCTTTCAAATAGAGTCTCATCTCTGAGTTAAAGTAAACTGTCAAGACTTAAAACTTACTCATTATACCTTTCACCATGGGGCTTGCAACCGTCACCTTTGTCTTGAGCGGTTAAAAGATAGAACAGTCTAGTCAAGCGCCATGTCTCTTATTCTTGATTAGCTATAGCTCTTGGAGTTTTTTGCAGATTTTCAAATAAAACTCAGAGATTCCTTGTATGACTCTCTCAGGTCTCTCTTTTGTGGTATTTCTGGATCCTCACCAAGGTAGTAATGATGTCTGCCTTCTCTCAAAGCAAAGTATGTAGTATTTGTGGTATAAGGCAGAGTGACATTGCCTTCTCTCTCATCCTATTCTAATAAGGCTTTTGATATCTGGAGCTCATCGGTGGGAGATAAAGTATACATACTTACAAGACATTTATTGCATAGTCAAACCATGGATCTAGAGAAACAAGCCAATAAGTCAAATCAAGATGTGCATGTGTGGCGAATAAATGGTGTATGGTGGTAGTGATGATAACAATGATGAAAGTCTAATTCTACTTTTGCTCTTTTTGAGGGGATACGTACCTTTCTTGCTTTTGAAGCTCTTGAGGAGAATGAGGTGCTCTATATTTTCTTTTTTTTCCTCTCAGGTGGGTATCTTGTACCCCTAATTCTACTGTCGGACACTTGTCTATTTTTACCTCTCTTCTCACATTTTTTCTCTTTTTTTCATCGAGGTTCCGAGCACTTGCTCCTTTTTATTTCCTCGTATCTTTTTCTTTTCGAGGTTCCGGGCACTTGCCCCTTTTTATTTCCTCATATAGAGCACTCATCTCCTTAGAACAATATAGCAAGTGGTAGTAACCAAAATAGCTTGAGCATTTATTTCACAGGGGATAACAAGAATGGGAAAATATTTTTGGCTATTCTCTCCCGGATTAGGAGTAGAATAATTTTATGTGGATCTGGAGATGAGAATGAGTGGATATATGTGGATGCGTACTTCCGGAGTAGAAGCAACATGTATGAGTGATCGTGCAAGTGAATCTTGATTTTAACTGCATGACAAGCTCCTAAGGGTCTACACAGCTTGACTATACTCAATGCTCATAAGCAGTAAAAAGTAAATGTATGGCTTAAAGTCTAGCAAGCATGTATGTAAGGCTGTGGTAGGAACTTAAACTCTCATCATATAGGAACTCATCATGTAGCATTTTAAGATTTTCAAAGATAAAATTCTCCAGAATTCTAGCATCTCTAGGAATAGATAAACAGCAGCTCAACCTTCCCATATCATATCTGTTAACAACTTAGACTTTAGATCAAGTTCTCTTCCCACAAGTTCAGGTTTAGAGCAAGTTTTAAATGATAACAGTTATGTCTAAACTTAGAGAGAGAACTTCAAATTTGAAAGTTAGGCAAAGCAACTATTCATCATATCCATGCTAGAGTTTTATTATTATCTAGATTCAGTTTAGCATAGCCACTTTATTTATTTATTAAAACACACTAAGCAAAAGATATAGGTATATATATATAAGCACAAAATCTTTATTTGGTTTTTTTCATAGTTATGTATATTTTTATTTTTATAGGGTAGAAGTATATATAAATATAAAGATAAAGATAGAAATACTTAGCAAGATAATGGGGGTGCTCTCCCCCAAGCTGGATCTTGACATAATCTCTTCTGATGTAGCTAGCAGATGGCGGAGGTGTATTTGAAAGTCGGCAGCACCCTGACAGCGATTAGAATGTCCTCTGTCTGCTAGTCTCCATGAATTCTGTGAAGCTCAAATAGACAACAAAGCTTTGTGGAACTGATTAAGTGTTAGCATAAATATCTAGCCTTTATCATGTTGAGCCTCCTTGATTTTTTTTTCTTTTATAAAGCAGAAGAAAATATTTATGTATTTATTATATATATATATTTTTTTATGCCACCACAGTGAATATACTTATGGGTTTTATGCCACTCGCATACTCACATGGGGCTTTAGGGTTTTTAACATTTTTATTTTCTTTTTAAGATAGTATAAATATGATTAACTAAGCAAACTATTTAAGATAAAGTAAATAATTAAAAGGAAAGGATAACTACCAAGTTACCTCTTGGCAAGGCGTTCGGTGTTTTTAAGTCCTCCAAACGGGACTCTTATTCGTTCAGTCGTCCTGGGACTTGGTGGATGGCGTAGTCGGTGGTTCCGGCGGCGCCTCCTCTTCATGTACAACTGTCTTTTCTTTCCATACCTGTCTCGGTGCTTTGGTCTCCTCAGGACAGTGTTGGTTGAGTGGTATGTCTTCAGATCTTACCACTTCTCCTTCATAATCTGCCCATCCGTCCTTGATGACCTGTTGCTTCTGATTATGGTTACGCCGCCTTCTTCTTGTCCTGACCTGCTTGGATTCTTCAAATACATAGTTAGGGTCAGTAAAGTAAAGACGTACCTTCTCAGAGGGGAAGTGCATGTGGACTTCTCCAGTTCCAATGTAAATGATTGCTTTGACAGTACTAAGGAATGGTCTTCCAAGGATGATGGGTGGATCGTATTCATCTTCTCCCATGTCAATAACCTGAAAGTCTGTATGGACAAAGTGATCGTCTATCTTGACAGGGACGTCAGTTACTGTACCTTCGACCTGTCGGAATGTCTGATCTGCCATCTGGAGCTGAATATATGTTGGGTTTAAGGGCATGGTTCCGAACAGAAGTTCATAGGTGACCTTGGCCATTATGTTGACGCCCGACCCAGTGTCGCAAAGTGTCTTGTAGAAGTGGGACCCATTAATGGAGCAATAAATGCTTGGCATACCTGGGTCGTCCTTCTTAGGCAAGAACGGTGACTTGAGTTGGCGATCTTGACCTTTGTGCACGGCAGTGACCATCTTAGCTGTCTCAGTCCATACTTGCTTCTTGCTCTTGTTCCTCCTGTTGGTCCTCTTCCTTGGTTCATATTGGGGTTGCTCTGGGATTTGTGCGGTCTTGTTCTTGAAGGAAAACGTTTCCTTCCTCCCCTTGATGTAGAAACTGATCTTGGCAGCACTAGCATAGATGACAGCTCCCGCGGTGTTCAGGAATGGTCTCCCTAGGATGATGGGAGCCCTCTCATCAGAACCGGTCTCTATCACTACGAAGTCTGCTGGAGCGTACGAGGAACCCACTCGGACACAGATGTTCTTCAATATTCCTCTCGGGAAACTCAGTGTCCTATCTGCAAGCTGCAAACACATGGTTGTTTCTAATAATGGTTGTGAAAAGAGTTTTTCATAGAGTACCCTGGGCATGATGTTGACGCTGGAGCCAAAGTCACAGAGTGCTTCTGGGAAGTCTCGCATGCCGATGGAGATCGGGATGACGGGGCGTCCTGGATCGCCTCTCTTGACCGGCAGACGGTCAGTACTTACTTCCACGATAGGGTTACTCCAGTAATCTCCTGCATCAAACATGTCTACAAGATTTGTAGATTCTAGTCCTTCCGGTTGTGATGGTATACCGGGGTTAGTAGCAGGAACAGCAGCAGCTATTTGATTCAACTGAGATTCAATCATTTTATTAAAGCTAATCTGGTTCTTGATGGCAGTAGAGAAATTATCCATTCTATTATTTATATTTTCTAGTATTTTATCATTAGATGCCAATTTCTTAGACAGGTTATCCATTAGCTTTCCTTGGTTGGACACTAACTCTCTCAAAGGTGGATAATTATTATTATTATTGAAAGAATTGTTACCTTGGTAATTACCTGAGTAGTTAGGCCTCTGTTGATTCCGACCTTGATTCTGCTGAGGACGGTTGTAGTAGTTGTTGTTGTTATTGTTGATGTAGTTCACGTCCTCCAGCAACTCAGGACAGTGATTGCCCGAGTGTCCAGTACCTCCACACTCCTCACAAGTCATGTGGGAGTCGTAGACGTGCATGACTTCTTTCTTTTCTCCAGCTCGATCATCGAGCTTCTTCATGAGTAGGTCTAGCTTGGCAGACAGCATGTCTACCTCCTTGAGCTGGTGCATACCTCCACCTCTCTTGCGTGTCTGAGTTCTTTCTTCATTCCAACCTTGGTTGGATGCCATCTTCTCCATAAGAGCTGTGGCTTGAGGTATGGTGAGTGATAGAAATGCTCCTCCAGCTGCAGCATCCATGGTTTCACGGGCACTGTTAATGAGCCCATGATAAAATGTCTGCATCAACAGCCAGCTTTCCATTCCATGATGGGGACATTCTAGGATGTAGTCTTGGAAGCGCTCCCATGCTTCTGGAACGGATTCATCATGTTGTTGCTGAAAACTTGTAATCTTCCCACGGAGAGCATTGGTCTTGCCCATGGGAAAGAATTTGGCCAGAAAGTTCGTGGAGCAGAGTGCCCACGTAGTGTTCTTCTCCTTTGTAGCGTAGAACCACTGCTTCGCTCTCTCCAACAGTGAGAATGGGAAAAGGCGAAGTAGTATGGCGTCTCTGGGGACTTCAGCCATGGTGAAAGTGCTGCAGATCTCCAGGAAGTGTTGAAGATGAGCACTAGCGTCTTCATGTGGCTTCCCACAGAACTGGTTAGCTTGCACCATGTTGATGAGCCCAGGCTTGAGCTCGAAGTTGCGGTCGATCTCCCCAGCAGGTCCAGTGCGGATGTTGTCCGTAGTGGGAGCTGAGAACTCGTGGATCGACTTGTTCGCCATGGCTTCGAATTCAGTCGACAAATTCCGGATGAAACTTCGGCGGTCTTCGGATTTGGATGAAGCTTTGTGCTGAAGTGTTGACGATGTCTTCTTGAGCTTGGCTCTTGTTCTTCTGAATAAGGCTTCGGGATCGTCAACAAAGTTGTCTGGAAGATGTCTTCTATTCATACATCACCCTGCAATAAATAATCAAAATGGAAAATACAGGGGTAAAACTGTATAAGAGAATTGATAAGCTCGATCAGATTAGTGATGCAAATGATGACTCAAAGTTCCATATTCATTCCTACTTAGTAATCAACCTTCCCCGGCAACGGCGCCAAAAATGCTTGTTGGGCATTCTTAACGTCACTACCAAAAGTAGACTTAGTTTTCTAATTCTGATAACGGCACCAAAAATGCCAAACCTATCCCTCATGCCACTTAAGCCAAGTTGTCATCCCTAGCATGACATGAGAGACGCGGTATTGAAATATGCATTTGCTCATCAAGATAAATAATAAAAGGGATCTGCAAGCGCACAGATTAATACCGATGTAGCATTTTAACCGGGAAGTATTCCAGGTATCGTTATTTATATTTTTACCACTGGGAAGGGATTTCTAAGTATCATGGTTGATAATGGAATGAGAATATGGAACTGAGTACACATCATTGCATGTATAACCGAGAGTATTTATCAATCTCTTTATACAGGTATAAATGTCACATTAAGTAAAGGTAAAGTGATAATGGTGACAAAGATAATTAATCTGATCAGCTAGCCACATATAATAATGATAAGCACCTCAACAGATATTCTAGCAAGTCATTAGCATGGAATTAGGATGAACTACAAAGATATTCCCTAAGTTATTATTAACTACAAAGTCTAGCATATCATAGTTAGTGCAATTATACTTGGCAATCATGGTGAGAAAAGACTATATCCATGCATAGTGAATATTAGCAAGGAAGATGAAGAACATAGCAATCACTCCCCTGTAATAGTGTTGCTCTGCCTGCTCTATACACGAGAGGGGGACTATATAAGAATCAACGAAGCTGTCACTATCGCGAACTACCCCACAATCCGGCATATAGGGTGCAATCGCAGATAAATACAGTATAGACACCACGTCTACACAATAATTATCATTCACCCACTGTACACATGGATAAACGCTATACGATCCTAGGCATGTATATAATTCCAATCTAACTAAGCCAAGCATATAACTATGATAAACTAAGAACAATATAATTGCAAATATAATCAAGTAGAGCAAAGTCATAACCAATATATTGAAATAGAACAAAGTCATATTCATAATATTGAAGAACAATGATGAACAATTGAAGAACAATAGAGGAATTACCAAGAATCCTCTTGACAGATCCGGGAACCAATCGAAGATTGACTCCTTCTAGTTCTAATCCTATGTAGCTATGCTAACTAGAGATCTAGTTGATGTGGTGGCTCTAGGGCTTGATCAGAGGCTCTCCTCCTGAATTAGGGTTTAAAGTATGAGACGAGGGCCTCTCCTCCAGGGGCAGGGGCCTTGCTTATATAGCCCTTTCGGATGAATCTGGGCCGTCTGATCAAACCGACATTGAACGGACAGTTTTCCTTGATCCTCTAGGTCGGTGGAGCATAATCCTCGAGGCGGAGCCTGATTGGCTGAGCCAGCAGGGCGGGCGCCCTGTCCCCGGCTCTGTTACGCCTCCCGTTCGTTCTCGTGGCTTCTGGACTCTTCTAGATGTAAGATAATTACGTGTTCGGTTAATATCCCGTCATTAATCCGACATGTGGGCCTTTCTTCCGTATTTCCTGATAACCCCCTGCAGAAATAGATAAACAGCAAAACTCATGGAATTCTATCAGATAAAACCCTAAGTCTAGGTGTTGGTTTCATTTGGATCCTTTTCTCTATTTATTTGATAGTTATAATTGATACTTAAGGACCGTCAACAGCAAGATCAATAGAAAGAGCACAAGTGGCACATGTCAATTACTTGGAAGATCACTTGTGTCATGGTCCTCAAAGAAACAGAATAGTGTGGCAATCTCTACCGCTGAAGCCGAATATGTGAGTGCGGGGAGTTGTTGTGCACAATTGCTATGGATGAAATCAACTTTGAAGGATTATGGCCTCAACTTCAAGAATGTGCCATTGCTATGTGATAATGAGAGTGCAATCAAGATGATACAAAACCCGGTTCAACATGGAAGAACAAAGCATATTGACATAAGACATCATTTCATTAGAGATCATCAACAAAAGGGAGATATTGCCGTTGAGAGTGTTGGCATCGATGATCAACTTGCCGATATTCTCACTAAGCCACTTGATGAAAAGAGGTTTTGCAAGCTAAGGAATGAATTGAACATTCTTGATTTCTCAAACATAAGTTGAATGCACCCCACTCACTTATTGACATGCCTCTCCTTCGACATTGCAAGGTAAAGTTGATTGACATGTCATTCATCCTATGCTAAGGACTTGCTAGAGCATGTAGACATAATAAGTGGTATGCATGAGCATTCATGATAAATCAAATGAATTTGATGGATATATGTTACCACTATTGCCTCTTTGTTTGATTTGATCTAGTGGTGGCATATGACATGTTTGTGAGCTTGCACACCTAGTGTTGAATCTAGAAGATTTGCTATAAGTGTTTAATTCAACATAGGCAAGATAACCCTTATTATGAGGTGTGAAGAAGTTTGTCTTTGGTTCAAATCGAATTAAATATCTTTGGCAAGTGTTCTAGGTTGAACCAAATTTGATAAATTTTAACCTACTCCATCAAACATTGTTCTTCTCTCCACAATTTGATCCCATTTTTGGGTAAGTTGTTGACAAAGGGGGAGAGAAAAAGATGATTCAACATGATAAAGGGGTAAATAAAATTTTTGATGCACGCAAGTAGGGGGAGCAAGCTCATAAACAAAGTTGTTGCATTTGTTTGTGCATTCTCATATGACTTGCTCATTGCACATGTATTTAAATTCATTATACATGCTTGTGTGGTGCAATGCTAGTATAGAACTTGGATGATGAAATGATCTACTAGCATGCATAGGAATAGGTTTACATGTGGTATCTAGACTTGCCTAAGGTTTTTTTTACAAGTGATCCAAGAACCTTTACATATAATGTTGATCTCACGGGGTTCTTGAGTTTTGTTGGATGTCTAGTTACTTCGTGATGCTAAGGATGGTGTAAAAGGCAACTCCGATTGGTATCACGCTTCAAAGGTCCATTTCTTACACCTTAGCATCATTTTGGTAGAATTACTCTCCCAACACTTCTATCCATGCATATGTGCAAAGCTTTCAATCCAAACTCTATGCACATATGTAGGGGGAGCTAATGCTACCAAAACCGAGCTTGTGATAATTGTCCAAACTTTACTTATGAGCAAAATGATTGGACAAGTATGACAAGTTCAAAACTTTTATTATCAAAATCATCTTTGTGAGGGTTGTCATCAATTACCAAAAAGGGGGAGATTGAAAGTCCCTAGTTTGGTTTTGGCTAATTGATGAAACCTAGGACTAACCTTTGTATCTAAGTGGATGATTTAGATAAAGGTGGTCATTGAATATGAGACATGACATTGACTCATATGACCAAGATGGTGAAGACCAAGATGATGCTTGGCTCGATGGACCGGTTGTGAAGGTGAAGGGCTAGTCGAGGCTTCGAAGCAAAGGACCATGCAATGGTGAAGCTTGAGCAAGACTTGGCGCCGATGAACCGATGCAACGGTGAAGAGCAAGTGAAGTCAAGGTCGATGGATCGAGACGGTCATGTGATGATATGAAGTGGATCATATCATTTGGAGAAACAAAATGGGCTCAAGGCAAAGGTATAACCATAGGGCCATTTTGTTTTACACTCAAGACACCATAGAGGGTGTGAGTGGTTTAGGATCGATAGCCGAACTATTAAGAGGGGAAATCTTATCGGTTATTCGACGCATGGGTGCCACTAGGTAAATTCATGAAGTGCATTGCATGTAGGGCCTAGTGAGCTAACTGGAAAACCTTTGAAAATGATTGAGAAAAAGCTAACACACAAGCACATAGAGATGTACACTTGTTGGTGTTGGCACTTTTGCAAAGGTGGCGTTGGTCGCGCTGTGGTTTGCGGGTAGAGAGGGGTTTGGGTTCCTCTCTCCCTCCCGCCTAGCGTGCGAGCGCGGGATTCAGGCGATTTTGGGGAAATGAAATGCCTATTTTCCACTACGCCGGAAGTCGGAAAAGAAACGGAGGCGAACGGAGGTCACAGAGGTGACCGGACGCTGCACCGGACGTGGTCACGGTGTGACCGGACGCGTCCGGTCAGTACAGCACAACAGTCAGGCGCGCGGGTTAGGGTTCGCAACCGGCGCGTCTGGTCACTCGCGGGACCGGCGCGTCCGGTCAGGCACCCTGAGGCTTTTGCAGTTTCGCAAGGACGATCAGACGCGGTGCGCGTCCGGTCACACACGATCGGACGCGTCCGGTCGTCAAAGGAGCTTACTGGACTCCGACCGGACGCGGTCACTGTCGCGTCCGGTCGTTGCGAGGAGCGCGTCCGGTCGTTGCTTCGCGGGCGCGTGGTACTGTGCGACCGGCGCGTCCGGTCGGTTGAGCTGCGCGTCCGGTCATCGCGTTTGACCGTTGGCACGCAGTGACCGTTGGAGGATCTAACGGTCGCGTTTGAAATCGGTGGACACGTGGACGTCGCAGGGCGACCGGACGCGGTGAAGCGCGTCCGGTCAGTTTCGACCGGCGCGTCCGGTCGTCCCGAAAAAACGGTCAGTGGAGTTGTAACGGCTCTATTTGTTTGGGATGCTTATAAATACTTGTTGGCCGGCCCTTGGGGAGGTCTCTTGGCATTTCTAACACTCTTGTGCATCCTTTGAGCTAGAGCTACTCCTCCCACTCATCTCTCTTGCTTGATTGCAAATCAAAAGTGAGATTGAGTGATCCCAAAGTGCATTGCATAGCTTGAGGGCATCTAGTGGCACTTGTGGGTGGTTTAGCCAGTGGATTTCTTGTTACTCTTGGAGAGTACCGCTCCTAGCCGGCTTGGAGATTGTTGGAGGCGTTGGCAAGAGAAGGTGATTGTTCTTGGCCACCTCCGGTTGATTGTGAGAGGTTCTTGTGCTTTCCTCGGCGGGACGCCAAAAGCAACTCTAGTGGAATCCGCGTGTCATTGAGTTACCTCACTTGAAAGTGGTGTCTTGCGGTGCCTTGCGGGGCGTGCCTTGAGGGGCAAGTGACTTGAGGGTCACACCGGGGAACCATCTAAGTGTTGGTCGACACAACCGGTGACGTAGCTTGTCGGTGCACAAGTGAACACCGGGTGAACAAAAATATTGTCTCTTGTCTCCCGGTGATTGGTCTTCATATTGTGTTGTTGTCAATATTGATTGATTGTATATCATCTTGGTGATTGGCAACATCTTCACTCCACCGTCGGTATAAGAATCATAATCCTCTCTTGCACTTACTTTTACTAGATTATCTTGTGTAGCTCTAGTGGTAGCTTTGCTAGTAGTTTTGTTTAGCTTGTTCTCTAGTGTAAGATTAGTGACATAGCTCTTGTGTGAACTAGAGATCATAATCTATTAGACTTGTGGATAGGAGGCTTGCATCACAACCTTTGGCTAAGCAAAACTCGCTTTACGCCGTTTGTTGTTCTAACAAGTTTGCTTAGTGGTATTTGTAGAATTTTTTATAGGCTATTCACCCCCCTCTAGCCATCTAGGACCTTACACCGACGCAGCTTCCCTAGCGGCCTTGCCCCGGCGGAGCGGCGTCCCAACACAGCTCGGTTGTGGCCTCCTGATGTGGTTGTGCCCCTCGACAGGCGTGGCTCCCTGCCGTGGGCGCGGCCAGCCCTGGGTGCCGCGGCGAGCCACCGGCGTCCGCCCTCCCTCCAACCCTCCATGGCTCTGCTCGTGCGTGCAAGGAAGAAGAAGCTGATAGAGGATGACAGTCGGGTCCCACATGTCATTCTCACCTACAATGGATTTTGGTAGTCTGTTTTAGGTAGTGATGTTGGAGAAAACAACGAAATTTGGGTAATATGAAAATTGATAGCTACCTAAATAGAGAAGTAAGTGGTGTGTTTTGGTGTGTTTTAGGTAGTATTGCTGGAGATGCTCTAACTAAATGACACATTGGCTCGTTCATATTTTTTGTTTCATTTGTCACGTAATTAAAGGGACGCATTGGCGCATTCCTCTAAAAACTCGAACAAAGATTTGGGTATACCAAGATTAGAATCATATGTAGTGAACCGAGACTACAACTAGTTAGGTTTTTACCCGTAGTATTTGCTTATTTGTGTGTTCGACTCGGCATGGATGGTAGCATTTTTGGGATGCTTGATTTTTGAAACTCTTTGTACGTGCATATACTTATTTTTACTGATAGGCTTTTTTTTGCTTAAGTTGATAATTACGAATAGGGTCTTAATAATTGTTTGAAGAAAAAGAAAAGATTAACAAGGTCGAACAGGGAATGGAGCATGTTCTAGGTGTGAAAAAAGTTCAACCAGCAAAGATGTTCCACGACTATTAAAAGGTTCGAAATTAGGGAGTGGATGGCATGTTAAGTGCCACATGTATAGAATGGAAGATCTCACTCAACAGCCAGGAGATGTCTATAGTAACTACCTATCTAGAATTTTCAACTAATTCTTTTTATAGTGGTGTAAATGATGTACGATGGCCTCTTGCTTGAGATCCTGCTTGAGGCTGATTAGTGTGACGAGAATACTATGATAGTGTGTGACTTTTTTTGCCGTTGAAGTTTAAAAAAAAACGTGCAAACACATATTTGACATAAAAGGTTCAAAGAAAGAACTACCCCCTCCATCTTAAAATAGAGTCACTATGAAATCGTGCTGATCAAACTTTCTTAACTTTGATTAGGTTTGTCGAAAATACGTGCAATATTTATATCTCCAAATAAGTTAAATATAAAAGTATATTCAAAGATCTACATAATGATACTAATTATGTACCATAAATATTAATATTTATTAAACATATTTGGTCAGAGTTAAAAGTTACTGACATTTTTAGAAAGCGAGAATGACTCTTTTTTTTGACAGAGGGAGGAAGCTTGAGTACACAAGAAATAAATTTAAAGCCGATTATTGTATTTGAAAGAAGCCCACCAACAAGGTGACTGGTATTGAATGGGATGAAAGAAAAAAAAACATTGCTACGAGAGTTGGATAAATTCCAAGATGGCCGTGCAAGGGCCATCTATCTTTCTAGGGCCTTGTTTAGTTTCCCTTAAAATTCTAAGTTTTTTCACTTTCTCTCCATCACATCAATTTTTAGTCGCTTGCATGGAGTATTAAATGTAGATAAAAAATAACTAATTACACAGTTTAGTTGAAAATCACGAGATGAATCTTTTGAGCCTAGTTGGTCCATGATCGGACAATATTTGCCAAATAAAACGAAAGTGGTACTATTCATCGAGTTGAAATTTTCTTCAATCTAAACAAGGCCTAGGTCATCGTGACTCCATGAGCATATATGTTTTGTTGTATTGTACTCCCCGTCCGTAAAAAAAATCTCGTTTTTTTAGGATTTGAACGATTTAGAGTTTAACCAAAATTATATAAAAAAGTAATAACATTATGATATAAAATAAATACAATTATTATACAATATGTTCTTATAGTAAACCTAACTAAAGACATAAATATTAATATTATTCACTATAAATTTAATAGTTTGACTTACACAAATCTCATAGTTATATCTTTTTTAGACTGAGGGAGTACCATGATATATGATGTTGATTTGCGTACTTTTGTTAATATAATCCTCTACGAGTTAGGGCCTTGTTCACTGGATGGTTTCTGGCTGGCTGATTCTGACTGATATTGATTTGTTGCAACAGAAAAACACTGCTGAATGGCTGGCTGATAAGATCAAACGAATAGGCTGTAGGTCATGACTCTACTGTATAAAAGACACTGATAATTCTTATTTTTTAATTTATATACACTCAAATATATATACAAACTCAAATATAAAACCATATACAAACATACACAATTGATTGTTATGATAAGTCCGATAGTCAGCGGCATTGTAAACTTTTTTTATATATTATTAATTGAAGAAGAGAAGAGTACAAGTTGTACTGCTGGAGCTCTGCCAAAGTGGGGAATCGCCTCCGCCGGCGCAATGGCGAGAGACAGATCTCGGACCCATTCTCCGCCTCCGGCGAAACGCCAAAAGAAATCGAGCACCACCACCGTCGCCTCCCTCGGAGAGGACATCTTGCTCGAGATCTTCCTCCGCCTCCCCTCACTCGCCACTCTCGCCCGAGCTGCCCTCACCTGCCGCGGGTGGCACCGCGCGGTGGCCTCCTCCCCTTCCTTCCGCCGCCGCTTCCGTGAGATCCACCCGGCGCCCCTCCTGGGGCTCTTCTTCAACCCTCCTGGCGCCATCCAGGACCCTGGACTGCCCGCCTTCCCCTCCTTCGTCCCAACCCGCGGCACCGATCGGGACCAAGCCGCCGCCGTCCGAGGAGGCGACTTCTTCCCCTAGTCACCGCGTTCCCGGGTCGACCGGGTCGAGGAACAGGAACGAGGAACGTGGTACGCCGATTTTCAATACTATTTGGAACGACGAGTATATAGCTTCAGCACGTCTCAAATTAATATGGATCGAGATCCAAGTTAATTTGGGACGACGTTCCCGGAACGACGAGAAGGAACGAGGGACGCGAACCCATGTTGTATGGATCGATACTGTTTGAAACGATACTTCAAATGAAAATTAACTAAATATCTTGGCTGACAGGTCACGACATACACTTAGTTTGTACATAACATAAAAAATTAACTGACTAAATTGTCTGATACTCAAAGCTAGAAAAAAAAATAGCAGCATGATCCATGACTGAAGACTGATCACCGATGGACTCCTCACTCCTCAGTGACTTGAACTCCTTCTGATTCCAGCTGACGTCCTGCAAGAACAAGATCACAAGCACATGATTAACATTTCATCAACCGAACTTAAATCTCACTGACATACTAATACAATTAAAGACAAGAGAGTGAATATGCATTCAGCTACACATAAATTGAGTTCTATTGTTCTGTATATAGTATATATCTAAAAGGATGGATATTGGATTACTAGGCCATTACCTTTCAGTTCTTAGATGGTTGAATCGCTGGGATCTATGTCCCACTTAGAATGTGGCCCTTTTTTTTAACTCACAGTGACTCTTGACAGAAGGCGCAAATTAGAGTAAATATAGACAGGCTTATCTGCATTCTTAGCATTCAGTTTGTTCCTCTTTGCGGCGCGGTCGAGTTCCCTTAGCGACCCGGTCGAGTTCCCGCGGCAGCGCGGTCGAGTTCCACAAGCGGCGCGGGCGGGCGGCGGGGTCGAGTTCCGCCGGCATTCCAGCAGCTGTCCCGGCGCGTTCCCGTTCCACGATTTGGGACGACGTTCCCGGGGACGAGGATCGCCGCATCGACCCGCGATCCCGGTGACTAGGCTTCTTCCTCACCTCCCTCCAGGAGCGCCATGGCGTCCACAACGGCTGGGACATCCACGACTGCCGCGGCGGGTACCTTCTCCTCACGAATGCTGATCAGGAAACGATGGCGGTGACCAATCCTTTGGCGCGACGGAGCGAAAGTTTCTTTGATTTCGGCCACGACACCCTTGAAGATCACCGTGTCCACGCCGTCGTACACAACGCCTGCTTGCTCTGCTCCGACGAAGACCCCACGTCGTTCCGGGTGGTCATTATTGCCCATGACAAGTCCAGGGTACGGGCCACTGTCTTCAGCTCGGTCACCGGTGAGTGGTCGGTTCGCCCGTGGGTGGATATCCCGGCGAGGCCACGGTGTGGAGAATTCTGGCTTCTGAGCGGCAACATGCAGGCAAATGGATTCTTGTACTGGGTTTACAAGAACTGCAAGTATATGGTCTCACTGGACACGGCAACAATGGATTTCTCTGTCACTGAGCTCCCGGTTTTCCTCAAGAATCGGCTGTGCAGCTTCGTTGTGGGTGAAATGAACAATGGTGAGCCTTGTATTGTCTATGCTATTAACTTCACAGTTGGCGTGCTGTTGCGCAGAACAGAGAGGGATGGTGTTGAGAGGTGGGTGCTGGACAGGGCCGAAATCCTGGAGACACAGCTTGGTCTTGTCCTTGGCAAACTAATGGAGGACTACAATGAGGTGCAGGTTGTGGCTGTCAGGGATGGCTTTGCATACTTGGTAACATCAGAAAGGCCAAACGGTTCCAGGACTCCTAGTTGGTTTTTGTCCCTCTGCTTGGAAACAATGAAATTGGAGAAGCAGTTTCAGAGGACCGATGACAGTTCTGTGCAACCTTATGTTATGCCGTGGCCTCCTTCTTTAGTTGGTAACTATGGGAGGTTTGCACTTGAAGATGGTGTATGAAATGCATGGCCACCCGTCAAATATTATATGCAGCGAAGAAGAGCTGAAGCTAGAAAAAAAAAAAGTTGCCTCTTATTTGCTGTTGTTGAGTGTCATAATGCCCAGATGTCATGATAACTACCATTCTTTTGAAGCTGCATGGATGCTGAAGAATTTGATCATGAAGAAGATTTGGTCACCAATCAATCCTACAATTTCATCTTTTCCACTTGCTATTTACATTTTGTTACCACTTTTCAGTATTGGCATAATTGGTTCTAAACTTCTTTTTTCATCTCTTATATACTATGTAGTTATGTTAACTACCGAGTCTTTGTTAGGTGTTGTGTTATGGTTTCAGGAGTCTGTTTTGAGATCCTTGCTCCCAAGAGAACTGAGACTATTTACCTTTGTTGAAAGAATGGCTTCAGATATAACAATTAGTTATATGCATACTTAGCCTTATCTATATGTTGGTTTCGCTCATAGAAAATTAATGTACCTGTTAGATATATAAAGAAAAACCTAGAATTTCATCCTTTTGGACGAGGTGTTTGTGCCATTTGAATTATCTGCTCCACACTCGCCTCATCCGGGCATGGCTCTAGTGCGTGAAAAAGTCGAAGCAGCTGAAACAAAAAAAAAAGGAGTAAAATCCACTGGTTGTCCTTAAACTTTGCTTGGTTGTGTCATTGCAATTCTTAAACTCTGACTAGTCTCAAACTTGTTCGGTTGTATATCAACCCAATCTCTAATCTTGCAAATCGCTTGGATAGGTCTTCAAACTTGTTCAGCATCCCGGTTCTTAAACTCGCAATTGACTCGTTTAGATTAAATAGAGATTTGAGTATCTAAATAGGCGATTAACGAGTTTAGGGACAAGATGACATAGCCAAACTAGGTTCTCGCTGCCACGCACGGACAAGCATGCACGTGCATTAATTAGTTCTGTTAACTTGTTTTATTTTATTTTATTGGATCTACTGTAGTACCGTCGGGCGTCCGCATCCTTTGTTTCATGAAATCTGAAGAAATTTGCTATCTTGTTTTCGTGCATCTTCAAACCAGGCACCGATGGCAAAACCTACGTATTTCCAAATGATGAAACTTATCAAGCACGATGAATTTGGTGACACAATTCTACAGTACCTTTCTCTTGTGAATCGCGATTTCAAATCAAATGTTCACTAGACATCACAAAATATTTACAGCATCACGTATCATACACAGCAGCCAATTCATTTCGAATGTGCATTAGCAATTGCCAGATGGAGAAGAAAAGGGAAGGAACGCAGGAACAGAGAAGGGGGGGACCGCCCTCGATGGGTGGGAAAGAGAGGGAGACAGGGGAAGTCACAAGGCAGCGAGGCCTAGGAAGTCGACGGCGGACTTGGCCATGATGGCGGTGAACTCCTGGAAGCTGATGACGCCGTCGCCGTCGGTGTCGGCCTCTTTCATCATGTCGGTGAGCTCGGCGTAGCAGATGGGGTGGCCCATGAGCGCCATGGAGCGCGCGAGCTCGGCGGCGGAGATGAAGCCGTTGCCGTCGCGGTCGAAGGCGCGGAAGGCCTCGGCGAGCTGCGCGTGGTCGACGGCCACGGCGGGGCGGCAGGGCCCCAGGAGCAGCGGCGCGAGGGAGGAGGCGAGCTCGTCGAACTCCACGGTGCCGTTGCCGTCGGCGTCCATGGCGGCGATGAGCGCGTGGATCTCGTCCCCGGCGGCCGGGCGGAGGCCCAGGGAGCGCAGCAGCGCCGCCAGCTCCAGCTTGGTGAGGCTCCCGTCGCCGTCGAGGTCGAAGCGGAGGAAGAGCTCCCGCAGCTGGCGCACCTGCTCGTCGCGGAGCCGCGCGCGCCCGCCGGGCGCCGGGGCTGGGGAGGGGTCCCTGCCCTTGCCGGCCCCGGCGCTGGCGCCGGGGAGGGGCATGGACGCCGAGCGCTTCGTCCGGGCGGTGGTGGTGGACATGGTCGCGGTCGCTGGCAGAACGGGTGGCGCTGCGGTCGCGCTGCCTTCTCGGACGCGGTCTTCGGGGCGGGAGCTCTGCGCCTGCATGCCGTCCCGTGGCGAGAGGAAGGGATTGCCGGGTCCTCTGCTTTCCGTTGAGGTGCCGTTTGGAAGATGTGGCCCTGGCGTAGTGGCGTATGCGTAGCTTGTGCAGTTGGTATATTTTGTTTGCTTCGTTTCGTTTCTCAACAAGACAACAGCTACGGCCTGTGGTTGCGCTCGAATTGGGTTGTTTTCTCCGTGGAGTTTATAGCTGGATTCGTCTCGAACCGTGATCGTTCTATCCACGGTTTTTTTTTTGGGTAATCAACGAAAGTACAAGTGCATGGTTGGAATTTTTACATTTCCAAATTAAATACGCTCTATTATCCGTTAGAATTCCACAAGTTGGCACGATCTTAACGTGCAAATCAATCATATGGTGAAACTAGGACAACTGCGGACAGTGTATATATGGACATAATTCATCCTGTTGAAACTTGGACAACCGGGGCCTTGTAAATAGCCATTTAGTCCGAATAATAACTCAATAGTAGGTGATCGATGATTTAACTGTTTACATTGTATAACCCTCACGCCCTGTTTAATTGAATTTTTTTTATGCTACAAGTGGTACGCACAGGTAGGAAAAGAAAAATTGCATTCAGACGATACCTCGTGAGCTAACGTGCTAGGACTCGGTCAGTGTAACTGTAACCTATCAATATATATGGTTTACGGTAAGACATTTCTCATCCATAATAGCAAACTGCAGAAAGGTTCTCAACACCTCCACTGGCCACTGCCGTAGCCATAGTAGCAGTACAATCAGCATGGCCTCGAAATGCCGACGACCACATGCTCTACCGAGTAAAATAAAAGAGACAAGGACAGCAATTTATTACTTCAAGAATCGATAGTTCCACTCGCATTTCATTGTTCACCATCCTACTGACTGCAGCAAGCATCCTTATGAATTATGTGCTACCACTGAATGTCTGAAACTGTATCCCGTCAAATCATCAGAAAATTCGCTCAAGAGCTCTGCTCATCGTAAGAAAAGATACGGTGTTATGCCTTCAGTAGCTCGGTCAGACATGAACTAAGAATACAACCGTGTACAAGAAAAGAACGCTGTGGAATACACGTCTTCTAAAGAAAATTGAGGGGTGGAGCTCACTGTAGCTGTGTAGGTAAATTTTCACTGTGGTGATGATACCTGGGATTCCATGCTTTCCTACCTCAGCCACCATCTCTGAACTGCCGAAATAGGTGTGTTGAGGAATGGCGCATAGCGGTAAATGTACGGGTTTACAGCCCGGCCTATTCTTGCCCACACGCTCTGGTGGTAACCAGATGTCACAGGAGAATGGTACATCAACTTCAACAGCTGCACAGAAGAAATGTCCGAAAAGGTTAGCCAGTCAGTGAAGTTCTAGCTCAATGGCTAATAGGTTCCATCAATCAGAAAGTCCAGAGTCACCAATGAGTACAATGCATGAGATATCATTTAAACTACTACCCAGTCGCTTATGCTACATATCAACAATTCGATTTTTCGTATGACATGTTAACAAAACTGGTACACACGAACTACTACTCAGTTTCAGAAGTTTGAAGTGCAAAAGTCATGCTGCATTTTGAGATGCTGGTACACACGAACTACTTCTCAGTTCTCAGAAGTTTGAAGTGCAAAAGTAATTCTGCATCTTGAGATGGCTGTGGCCGTGTGGGGACGAAATGAGGAGAAAAGGAAAACTACTTGTTCAAAGCAGTATTACTCACATGAAAATACATAAATGTCTGAATTATATTGCGTCTCGACCTGCATCAGCAAAAGGACAAAAGCATACGATGTAAGCTCACATACAAAAAACCTTTTACAAATACTAGTTCTTCACGAGGTAAATGCACGCACGAGAAAAGTGAGATGATCATGAGAAACCCCAGGGTGATTACAGCATTTGAACAAAGTAGGCTGAGTGTAGTGTTGTTTGTCTCTACCCATAGGCAAGGGTCCTCTAAGTACTTCCTGAACAAGAGAAAGTAAGAAATCACTAACCACCTGGTGCTCATAATGGCAAAAAATTGGGTCATCTACCATGTGCACAAGTACAATAAAACATATAACCGACTTTGAATTTACATACCTGTATAAAGAAGAGTGCGTAAAATTACGCCTTAGGAATCGAGCAACATGATCAAGCGCCCAGCAAAGCACAGGAAGTAGAGCAACTATAACCAAAACAAAAATGAATATCTTAGAACAGATGATATATTCGCCTAACATTTGATATAGTGGACAAAATCAGAAGTTAAGCTTACTCTTAAAGTGCACATTAGATGTGAACATCATAAGAGAGAACATCAAGTGAACAAAGTCCTTGGCTACAATAATAGATTGCAGCCAGGACTGAATTGCAGGCATATTCCATGCTCTTGGTTTCTACAAGCAGAACAAAATTTGTAACCACCATAAAATGGAACATTTTAATAACAGTAAAAAATAAAGGTGTATTATCCATTCATTCAGAATAACAGGCACTTACCCCATAAGTGCTATATAAAGAATATGCAGACGAGCATATTGTTCCTAGCAGTGAAAGTCTGTATGCTTTACTTGAGATATGGTTGGGTAGAACTGGGAGTATTCCAAGACTAGCTACAACCAGTACCTGCGAAATCATAATTCAAGAAACCATAGGTCGGTCCAACATTTAAAAGTATCAACCAAGCCATAGTGGTGTTAAGAACAAGAGAAACAGAAGGACAGTTATAAAAAATCGCTGATAAATCCATGATCTAATGATCAGGTGATCTGCCAGAATATATCAAAATCAGCAGAGAAAAAAATGACACACTCACGTATGCTGTTAGCAGTCAGCAAATATGTGATCTATAAAGACAACTCTTAAGAATCAAAATGGTAAAAAGGTGAAAGAAGTGAAATGACTAGGCGAAAGTAACATTCAACACAATAAATGGTAGCCCCTGCTCACAGCTACTTGGTAATACATAGGAGGTAGTCACTCCATACCCAGGCATTGATAGAAAAATGTATTGTCCGTCCGTCTAGCCGTAATGAATTTGCAGTCCTCTCTGCTGATGGCTGTTGGGAAGCCCCAGTTGATCTCGTGCTAGAGCCTGCACGAGATCAACTTTAAATCTTAGATGGATGTGACATAAGAGAATAGTGGTAGGTCCCCACCAATTAATTCAAACTGTAATTCCATAGTAGGCTCTCAAGTATGAATTCACAATACCTGACTCACGAGATCTGACATTCTCACCAGATGGTGTAGCTGACGACCTTGCTGCTGGTCTGCTAGACTGAGTTGAAGTCATGGAGGACATTGGCTCAACAACCAAAGCAGGATCCTGACATGTAAAGGAAGGAATTAAAGTATTTTTAAAAACCTGGCGTTGATTCTTTTGCCTGGTTATCATATCACCTTGAAAAGATCAAGCACAAGCAGCAATGTTTTGTAACATTAAAAACTGGTTTAACTATACAGAAGCTATTATATGCAGAAAAGGGGTATAAATTGAAACGTTAGGAAGGATAATGCTGACTGAAATAATGACAAAACATGATTAATCATGAGCAAAAAGAGAAAAGTTATATGGTATATTACTCTGTGCAGTCCAAGGAAACAAGATGGTTGCATCAATGATTGGCAGATATGAGCATCTAGAAATGTTAAACATGATTCATGAGCACTGAAGATGAAAAGGGGAAAAGTTAACAGAACAAAGTCTCAGCTCTTTGTTGTGTCCTTAATTGTGAAAATCCAAAAGGTAGCAAGAATTCCAAACACAGTACACACCCATGTCCTTGCAAAGAGAGTGAAGATGTAACGGGTTCAATACATAACTTCTTCAGCGTTTTGTATCGGTTTGGATCAACACAAGCAACCATGCAGAATTACTTTTATAGCACCAAACAACAAATTGACAATGCAGCCTCCTCTTTCTGTGCTACCTCAACTGAATACCCTGCTGAATCACCCTCCAATTCCTCATGGATAACTCCCACACAAAATGCATACTCGCACCAGATTTACACATGTGAAAACATTTAAGTCCAAATAGTGGCAGGCAAAACCATAGAGAAAATGAGAATTTGAGGAAAACGGCAATATCCCAGCACCTCAAAGCGAATTTGATCTTATGAGACAAAAAAGTACACTAGAGTAGTACAGTAATGCAAGCTAGACTGATAGTGCTAGTTCTCCAATTCCTCATGGATAACTCCCACACAACAAAGCATATTCGCACCAAAAGTACACATTTGAAGACATTAAGTCTAAGCATTGGCAGAACCATAGAAAATATGAGAATATAAGTGCAATATCACAGCCCCTAGTACCAAATTTGATATTATGAGACAAAAGGTACATTAGAGTAGTACAGTAATGCAAGGTAGACGGGTGAGACGGCTAGTGCTTTTGTTCCTTTGCCAAGACAATCCACTAGTACTACCTAAAAGAGACACTTCCTTTCCATTGTCTAAAGACGTTTTTAAGAGAAGCGCACCGACCCTTTCGTGGAACGAATAATTCTTCCGGCACAAGTGCAGAGCATAAAGTCAGACGGATCGAGCTAAATGCAGCATGAGGCGCATCCAATCCAATTGACTCGAGAGACGCATCCAATCTGGCAACGACAGCACGCGGAGGTTTAGGGAGGTGGGGGGCCTCACGATGTATCGCTGGTAGAACTTGCGCTTGAAGTGGTCGACGACGTCGGGGCGGGACGCGAGGTGGGGCGGGACGAGGACGTTGGACCAGTACCCGGCCCACCGCGCATCGTTCTCGTAGTCGTACGCCGCAGCGGCGATCCGCTTCAGCCGCTGCGGATCTCCGCCGGCCCCGCTCCCGCCGGCGCTCGCGTCCGCCTCACCCATCGCCGTCGCACGCCGGGATCCTCCCGCCTGCCCTCGACGGGATCCTGGGTTCGCGTCGCGGTTCGCCTTTTCGATTCGAGGGGAACCGAGAGACCGAGACCGAGACAGAGGGATGGATGACTGAAGAATTTTCAGCAGATGGGGAGATTTTTCTTTCCCCTTGCTTGCAGTTGCAGGGTGGGGCCTACCCAGAGAGCATGGAAGTTGTTGGTAGTTGGAAAATTCTAAACTTCTAGAGTGGTGGGCATGAAACAAAAATGCTTATCCGTTCATATGGTATTTCTGCCATCCTGGTTTTCTATATGTCCAAATGATGAACAAACATTTACTTTTAATTCAAAATCAGCCATCTCTTGTAAGAAACACATTTACGGTTTTGGTAAATTGGTAAAGTGGAAATCAAAGACTTGGGTCATACATATAATTTCTTTTAGGCCTCATTTGGAACTGGAAAAATAATCTTGTTTCTTATGTTCTTCTTGTAAAAAGAAACTGATTTGTGTACAATTTCTATATAATTCCTGTGAAATCTTCACATTCCAAAGAAGGCCTCAGTGGGTTTGGCAACTATTTGTGGGGTTATATGATTGTGTAGAAATAAGTTTTCATTCTAATGGGTCATTTACAATGTGGGGCGTAACGGATCTGACATTGATCATATAGCTATCTAAAGAGGGAGAATGACATTTGCTAGAAATCAAGGTGCTTAAAGTCTTCGAATAGTTTGGTTGGCATAAACGAAATAGGACACATGAGTCTTTCTTTTTAAGTGTTGCGTCGTTATCCTTTTATATCACCGTTCGGTGGAGTTTAGTCTAAATACTCACTCTGTTCGGCAGGCTGTTTCTGCGGCTTATAAGCCGGCTGTGGCTGTTTTGTTGTGAGAGAAAAACACTGTACCACGGCTGATAAGAGCAGCCGAACAGGGTGACTAAGAGTGTGTATTGATTCTTTATACTCATTCATTTGTGGATATTAGAGGACGGCATGTTGTTATTTCTTATAATTGAAAAAAGGAGTCTCAAAAGGTGAAGCTATATACAAATTAAACACAAATGCTTATGATCATTTGATTTGTCGACTAAATTGGTATGATCAATACATCAAGAATCGCATCCTTTCCGTTTCTTGCACCAGTCTTGTTTCCCACCACAAATAATCATTATATTTTTTACTCTCTTCTTCTAAATTGCAAGTCGTTCTGCTTTGGTAGATACATAACTTTGCTACACATCTAAATAGATGTAGATGTGTAGAGAACAACTTATAAATTGAAATGAAAAAAAAGTATTTTTATTCATATACTGTTGGGTTTGACTATCGAAATCAACCTTGCAGACAATCAACTATGAAACAAAAATCAACCAGGTACTCCTTCCGTTTTTTATGATTCAAGTTGCTGCAAAACCAAATTATCAAGAATGTGAATTCACTTAATTAGCTTTGATGTCGTACCAAGAATAACTACAATTTAGGTAACTATTCGGCTTCGTGATAGGAGCAATAGTGAATTAAATATCTACAGTGCTAGCGTCCGGACATCTGGATGTCCACGTTTGCACTCCGTTTCGCGCGTCCCACACGGGGACCGCTCGTGCCCCTCCGCTTCCCCGCTCGGACTTCTGCGCCCATTCGGCGGCACCCCAGTAGCTGCAGCAGGCGGCTGCAGCATGTGGGTCCCATACAACATAAGCAACACCAGATCTAGTTTTGCAAAAATCTATATGCAACCCTTGCAATATACGTTTGAAACAGCTGAAACATTTACAACATACGTCTAAAACACTTGCAAAAACAACTAGAAACACTTGCAAAACCATTGCAAACATACACAATATGTAGATAAAACATTTGCAACATATGTGTGAAATATATGCAACATACAAATAAACATACTTACAATATACATATGAAAAAACAGCTAAAATATTTAAAACAGACACTTGCAACGTATGTGTATGTCCCTTTTCCTTCCTTCTTTCAACGTAGTCACACGTAGATGGTCGCGCCATATAGAAATGATTTTCCAGGCCACGACACGGCGGCGAGACGGTGCGCTCGTGTCGACGTCACCGGCAAGGTCAAGCTACTTCGGTCGCCGGTACGGTTGAGTGAACAACGCTTATTACCCAACGCACACGGCGTACGCGTATGGCTTAGGTTACATCACGAACTGCTAGCTCGACACTTACAGTTAGAAGCGGACGCTTTCGATTTCTTGCCCTTTGTACCATTGGCTTTGATTCTTTTCGCGGCCCAACACAACTCGCGACACCAAGCCGCGCGCTGGCGGCAGCCGGACATCCATGCATGACACGCACGCACCAGCTCAACGTCCTGGCGGCACTGGACCGCGCCAAGACGCAGCGGCACCACCTCGCCGCCGTCGCGTTTGCAGGCACGGGTCTCCTCACCGGGGCCTACAGCCTATTCTCAATCGTGTTCGTCAGCAAGCTCGTCGGCCGCGTCTACTACGCCGATGCAGCCAGTGCCAGCCTCGGGGAACGTCCAAGTCCTGGCAAGCTGGTGCTCAGCTTCTACCCGCGTTGCCGGCCGCGCTCAGCTTCTACCCGCGCACGAAGCTGCCAGAGACCTCTCGGTACACGGCGCTCGTCGACCGGGACCCCAAGCTTGCGGCGGCCGACATGTCGCGGGTGCTGCGCGCCAGCATCCAAGAACAACAGGAGCTCAGCGTCTCCGTTGGCGGCGTCGACGACGAGTGCGGCCTCCTCTCGTTCTAGTTCTTGAAGACACATGGCCTCCACCTGCTAGCCACCTCGAGCGCGTGGTTCATCCTCGACGTCTTCGGGCGGCGGCGCCTCCAGCTCGCCGGCTTCCTGCTGGGCTGGGGACCCTTTCCATGCTTGCCCTCGCGGCGGCATACAACCATCATTTTCGTACAACCACTGGACGTCGCCCATCGCCGGCCTCGTGGTGCTCTACAACGTGGCCTTCTTCTTCGACAGCGTTGGTCCCGGCACCACGACCTTCGTCGTGCCGGTCGAGCTCTTTCCAGCGCGGCTCCGGTGCACCTGCCATGGCATCGACGGTCGCCGCGGCGGCGGGGTGGGCTGCATGGTTCTTGGGGCGTACCGTTTTTTGCCCCGGAAGGGCGCCGACAGCCAGTACGAGGCGGGCATTGGCACCCGGAACGAGCTATTCGTCCTGGCCGGCACCAATTTCCTGGGCATGCTGATGACTCTGTTCGTCTCAGAGACGAGGGGACTTGAGCCTTGAGGTGCTATCCAAGGAAGTCGTCTACGAAGCCACGTTGCCGCGTAGTACTACTACAATTAAAGCTTGCGATGGGCTATTGAAATATTATTTTTTACAAAATATTATACATAAAATTGTGTTGGTAACTTTTTAACTTTCATTTCTATAGTACTACTACAATTAAGCTTGCGAGGTGCTATCTCAAACATAACTTTTTTAGCACAACTTTTATCTAATAAATTTATAAATAACATATCTTATATATCCATATAAATTTTTGTTGTTCTATCTCTTTCAAAAAAAAGCATATACAAATTATCCAGCACAACTTTTTGGCACAATTTATTTTAGATAAACTTTAACCTAAAAATTGTTTATAGTATTTAGAAAAAAAATGTGTAGTTTGATATGAAAAATAAAAAAAAAGAAAAAGAAACGAAGAATATAAGAAAAACTCAACGTATGTATCTAGCATAATCTTTTTTACATTATTTGTTTCGAACAGACTTTTCCACCTAAAAAATTGTTTAGAACAAAAAAAATGGATAGGTTAGTATAAAAAAGGAAAAGGAAAACAACAAAAGAAGAAGAAAATAGAGGAGAACAAAGGAATTGAGAAAAGTGCATAGACCCTTGTCAGGACCACAACCGCGAATGAATCGTTCTCGTTCGCTTCAAGGAAACCGTCACTAAATTGGATTAGCGGATGCATATTATGCCTTTAATGACATGGTACACAAATTGCGTAATAGTGCATGGCACATACAGCGTGTATGTACAGCCCTTTATAAAAAAAAAACGTGTATGTACAGCCGCATTCAGGCGTTCCCGCTCATGCATGTGCCACGTCGCAGCTGGAGAAGTGGCCGGCAACAACAGAGCACACCAGGCAATACATTGCTCCCTCATCCAGTCTCATGTCGCGCGGCACAGCACCCGCCCACCCGACGAACGACCCAACCTGCCTGTCGGAGACCACGGATTGTTGGCTCCAAGCGAACGCTTACTAAACTGGATTTGTGTATGTTCTATCATTATCATTAGAGCGTCTCCAAGAATATCCTATAATAACCATTCCTAGTCCATGGTTTTTTTAAGAAAAATAGAAAAAATTCATCTCCAAC
Organism: Saccharum spontaneum; assembly: GCA_022457205.1. Lineage (NCBI taxonomy): Eukaryota > Viridiplantae > Streptophyta > Magnoliopsida > Poales > Poaceae > Saccharum > Saccharum spontaneum. Next base: position 47,373,845 of record CM039590.1, read on the forward strand.
AACTCCTAAAATCATCTCTCAATCTTTTAGCACCGGGGAAAAACACACCTCCTGCGCGTAAAGTTACGCGCATCTCCGCTTTTGCGTAACGGTGTTTCCCTGGTCGTTCTTCTCCTTCGCGCGCTGCTTCTTCCCGCGAGTGGTGTCCTTCGCGCCGTCGCCGTCCAGGAAAGAGGGCAAGCGGACGACCAGCCTTCAATTGGAAAACGGCAGCCATGCGCGTTTGGGGCCGGGCGGGCGGCAGACACCGACGGCCGGCGTACGTGTGCGTGGCTGCGAGGCTGCCAGTGGATTGGCGTCGACTCGATCGTTCATGGGAAGGAGGTGGCGGTGAGATGAGGCGATGACGCACGCTACGTTGGCAATTGGCACAGCGCACGGGCAGTGCTTGGGCGTGTGCATCTTTTGTGGACAAAGACAGAGGAAGAGGAGCATGCACGTACGTACGCATGAATCGATGAAGGGGAAGCCATGATGCACGTCGATCGATTCCGATCCTGTGCTTCACGGGCCAGTCGTGGTAGTCATCACCGCGTGCTGCTGCTGCTGCTTCCATTATTACTGCTATCAGAGAAGAGGAGGACGACGAGAGGAGGCGGCGGCGGAGCAAAGTTGCGACCGGCTTCGTGGAGTCACTCGAAAAAAACAACCTGCCGCAGAAAAAAGATCTCGTGAAACCAAATTTTGATTTAAGGAGTGAAGTATTGGGTACTCTTGGAGATAGCCTAATTTATTTCTCTCAATCCTTTTTAGAGTTGGAAAACACCATATTTTTTGGAACAAATTATAGGGTACTCTTGGAGATGCTCCCCTGTTAGTGCTCTTAGTTTTTTATAAATTGAAATGAGCATATTATGACATTATGTATCTATAATATTTCTAAAAAATGGTAGTTTGTTCTGGAGGAATTGTGTAGAAACCGTAACTTGGGATCCTAATAAACTCTTAACTCAGGACAATGTTTCCTTTTGTTACATGGATATATATACCCTACCCCACAACATTCTAAAAGCATTCAAACACTTCCTTTTACATCCTTGGATCAGAATTTGCACACGCTTGGTATCAATGTATGATTAATTGATCCATGGACCAAATGGATGTGATCTGTCAACCGAGAAAGAGGGACTCACATCATGTAAACTAGAAGATATCTCACGCGTTGTTGTGGGGATTGCAAAGAATTTGGAATGAAATTAAGTAATGATGATGTGGATATCTTGCAATTAATGGTCCTGTTCGGCTGTGCAGATAAGCCGGCTGAAAAACACTGTTGGCTAATTTGTTGTGAGAGAAAAATATTGTTCTGCCAGAAAAAACAAGTTGAAAAAGACGGATTATAAGCCGGATGAACATGTCCAATATGTTGGAAGTTACTGAAATGACATGGCTATTAGTGAAAGATGACGTGGATAGTTATAGATGGCGCATGTTGAGATAGACTTACAACGGGGATTAGTTTTATAAGAGATATAGATATAGTATATTGCTAGCAAAACCTCCTAGACCTCATGTTTGTGCCATCCAAAAGTCCAAAGTGAGAGATAATGAGTCACATGCTATAGGTCAGGGCTTGATTTCACAGCACGAATCCTTGTGCCATGTATGCCACATGTGGATAAGAGTTTTGACTATCCAAATCAACTTTGCTTAAAGCTCAATTGTGGATCTGTATCAACCAGATATGAAGCTAAAGAAGTAAAAAAGATGGAGATGATCTCACTGGCTGCTCAATATATAAGGATTATAGGGTGAGAGCAACATTTTTATGAGGAAACAAAAATCGGCAAGGCAGAAAAACTGCCTACTATATACACTGAAGAAAAAAAAACTGAAGTAGCCCAGACTGATACTAGACACTGCAATTAGAAGGGGATGCCAATACAAAATACTTTCAGTTAGTAGCAAATGGAAAACACAGGAAAACTAGGATATTTAGGCTGGAGCAGGAGGAAGGTTTAATTCACGGTGACGCTGAGCTTAAAAAAATATATCACCACTTACTATAAAAAATTATTCAGGCCATCTAATCATAACAATTTGGTGATGGATGAGTCATACCGTGATGACATCCCTCAAGTTACAGCTGAGGAAAATGATCTCTTGGTTGCTGAGTTTGCGGAGGAGGAGATTAGAGGTGCAAATTTTCCAAATGAACCATAATACGGCTGATGGCTTTCCTCCAGAGTTTTATCAGGTATTCTGGAATGTAATTAAGGATGATCTGATGGCTTTGTTCATAGATTTCCATTAGGGATAATTGCCTCTACATAGCCTAAACTTCGGAACGATCATTTTAATACCAAAGTCTAAAGAAGCTAAACAAATACAACAATATAGACCTATCTTTTTGTTAAATGTTAGCTTCAAGATTTTTACTAAAGTGGCTACTAACCGAATTGTAAAGATAGCTCAACGCATAATTAAACCATCCCAAACAGCATTCCTACCTAGGAGAAATATAATGGAGGGTGTAGTTATTTTACATGAAACCTTACACGAGTTACATAAAAGGAGACAAAATGGAATTATCTTTAAGATTGATTTTGAAAAGGCATATGATAAGGTGAATTGGAATTTCTTACAACAAGCACTAAGAATGAAGGGGTTTCATTCGGTGTGGTGTGATTGGGTCAAGACTTTTGTTCAAGGTGGGAATGTGGGTATTAAAGTTAATGACCAAATGGGCTCATATTTCCAGACCAAGAAAGGTCTTAGACAAGGTGATCCTCTATTATCAATCCATTCAATATTGTTGTAGATATGTTAGCTATCATTTTATCTAGAGCCAAAAGAGGAAGGCCAAATAAAAGGGGTTGTTACACACCTAGTGAAAAATGGCCTGTCTATCTTACAATATGCAGATGACACGGTTATATTTTTCAACCATGGTATTGAACAGGCAAAAAATTTGAAACTTTTGCTCGGTACTTTGAACAATTATCAGGTCTGAAAATCAACTTCTATAAAAATGAATTATTTTGCTTTGGCCAAGAAAAAGAATTTGAGGAGCAATACCCTTTTCGATATTTGGGCCTTCCTATGCATTGCAGGAAGTTATATAATAAGGATTGGAAATTAATTGAAGAAAGAATGGAAAAGAAGTTAAGTGGATGGAAAGGAAAACATTTATCCTATGGGGATAGATTAGTGTTAATCAATTCTGTTTTGTCAAGCTTACCTATGTTCGTGATGTCTTTCTTTCAAGTTCCGAGAGGTGTTCTAAAAAAGATTGAATATTTTAGATCAAGGTTTTTTTGGTAAAATGATGAGCACAAAAGGAAATATAGACTAACTAAGTGGAATATTTTATGCCAACCCAAAGAGCAAGGTGGTTTAGGAATTCAAAATCTAGATTTGCAAAATAAGTGTCTTTTAAGCAAATAGCTTTTCAAACTTTGCAATGAGGAGGGCACTTGGTAGGAGTTAATAAGGAACAATTACCTAAAGAATAAGATTCTAAGTCAAATTGAAAAAGAAAAATGGGTTTCCGCGATTTTGGAATCATTTTGCTAGGAGTCAAAGACATTTTCTTAAGTCTTAGAAAGTTTAAGCTAGACAATGGAACCCAAATTAGATTTTGGGAAGATAAATAGTTGGCCCCCAAGCCTTGAAAATCCAATACCTGAATTTATTTAATATAGTGCGGAGGAAACAAGCAACAATGGTCTTGGAAAGTTTAAGCTAGATAATGAAACCCAAATTAGATTTTGGGAAGATAAATAGTTGGCCCCCAAGCCTTGAAAATCCAATACCTGAATTTATTTAATATAGTGCGGAGGAAACAAGCAACAATGGTTGATGTACTTAATTCCACCCCTCTCGATGTGTCTTTTAAAAGGGCACTAGTCGGGAACAAGCTGCTGGAATGGCAAAGTCTAGTTGTGAGAGTTGCTTTTATTAACTTAAATGAGGATTGTGATACTTTCATGTAGAACTTAAATAATAATGGCTTGTTTTCTGTAAAATCTATGTACAAATACCTAGTCAATAACTGGATTAAGGTTACCTAGGAAATTTGGCATATGAAAGTGCCCCTAAAAATTAAGATTTTTCTTTGGTTCTTAAAGAAGGGGGTGATAAGACAATCTTACTAAAAGGAATTGGAATGATAGTAAGGCTTGTTGTTTTTATAGCACACCTGAAATTATTCAACACTTGTTTTTTGATTGCCATTATGCCAGTTTTCTTTGGCATGTTGTGTTTGTTTTGTTTGGCATTAATCCTCCAAGGAACACAAACCATCTTTTCAATAGTTGATCAAACTAGGAACTTCTAACCATAATCATCTTTTATTGACTAGGGTTGTGGCGTTTTGCTGGACAATATGGATTACAAGGAACGATGTGGTTTTTTATAAAGGTCACCCAAAAACTTTTTTGCAGGTTCTTTTCAGGGGACACACCGGTCATAGTTTTTGGACTCTATTGCAGCGCTCGGATGATGGCAAGGAACAAATTTTTAACGCTTGCAAGCTACTAGAATCGAGAGCTATGAAGTTCTTTGCATCGCATGGATGGTCTTTCATTTACTATCTTGGACTTTAGTTTTGAACCTGTAATAAGTTTTAATTATGACTGTGCTACTATAATAAGTTTGGACTGATGCTTCTTCTTAGAAGAAGGCTGAAACCAGAAATTTTTCATTATCTAAAAAAACAAAACAAGACCTTTGAAGGTGGAGCAAATAATGGCGGATCTAGGTTGAAATTTAAGAGGGGCTAAACTTGCGAGTTTATCGTGTAGCCTCCCCTCCTCAAAATGCCATGACAAAACTTCTTGGAGGGCCTTTAGGACCCAATGGAATCTGTGGCGGGGCTTGAGCTCCCCTCCCCTCGCCCCCACCCCCCACACCGCTGGATCTGCCCGAGCAAGAACAATAATAAAAGAGTGACTTATCTTCTTCTGAAGTACTGCGAGGCGAAGCATGCATGTAACGATCCTTCTCCTTTACTCCCTTCATTCCAAATTATAAGGCATTCCAAAAATCTTATAGAGTCAAAGCATCTTAAGTTCATGCATGCAACGATCCTTCTCCTTTACTCCCTTCATTCCAAATTATAAGGCATTCTAAAAATCTTATAGAGTCAAAGCATCTTAAGTTTGACCAAAATTATAGAGAAAATTACAAAAAAATATAATATCAAATAGGTATACTATGAAAATATAATTAATAAAGAATCTAATGATACTTAATTGGTGTCATAAATATTATTATTTTATCATATAAATTTGGTCAAACTTAAGATCCTTTGACTCTTCAAGATTCTTGTAATGTCTTATCATTTGGGATGGAGGGGGTATGTATCAACGACTTTTCAAGCTTTTCGCCCGGAAAAGAAACAGCTTTGAAACTATTCTAATCACCACAATGCAAGAAGTCACTCATGAGCCCATGACTGAGGTCTTATGACGTGTCATTAGCTCCGTGGACTCTATACGGGGCCGCACGGCAGGCGGGCGAACACGTCAAATCCGCCTGTGTGGCTGTGTCCTTGTCACCAAAAAAGGACGATCAAAATTCAAAGGAGCAGAATATGATACGGGGGCGTCAACAACTTTTACATCAGTCGACCAAACCAGCCTTTTGAATTTTGATACATACTACATGCTTGCACTCTCCATGTCTCCTTTTCGTCGATCAGAAATAACTCGAAAAGTGTTTACCGGAAAGGCGTCGCGCGCCTTACATGATCTATCATCGACATCGACCATATATACATGGCCCTAATCATGCATGGTCGTCCTCTAATTTTTATATATCCTAAATCACAGAGTGTTAGTTTAATTTGCCATCCTCAAGCTTTAATGAAAAGGCAGCATAATAAAAGTACCGATTGAACGACGTTAATTGCCAGCCGCCCACGAGACACCATCATCGTCGCATTCTCTCCACTACTCTTTGTGACACATGTTCCTAGCCTTCCATGGGAAAACGATGCGATTACTTGAGCTCTATTTAATACGGAGTATTGTACTCTACCTGTTAACTCTTTTTTTTATCTTTGAAATACTAGGACACAATCTCATGTCCGTTCGTTCCGGACTTCCGGGAAAATCTAGCATATATAGATACTCCCTCCATTTTCATTTCGTAAGGGGGCCCGTTCGTTTGGTAGAGAACGGTTCCCAGGATTAATTCCTAGCTGGAATGATATTCTATTTTATAGTCTTTGATCATCTGAATTGATATTTCTAGCGGAATTTGGCTTATACAGAAATTTGGCTTATGCTGATGCTTATACTGAAATATTGTAAGAGAAAAATATTGTTCCACGACTGAAAAGTAGCTCAAGCAAACAAGCCGATAACTGAACGAGGCCTAGCGTAACAGCACAGGTACCAAGAAAAGTGGCTGACCTCCATGACTTGCTTGCATGCATCAGCTTCCGCTTCGTTTTCATCTTTATGCATGCATCACGACTGGCTACATGCGCTAGTTGTTTAGTTTCCCTTTGTATGCTGTGAAATCTCCTCGCGCCTAATAAAAGATAATAGAGGGAGTATTACGTAAATACTCCCTCCATTCCTATATACTAGGCGTACTGTACATCAATTTTTCAATTCGACCATAATAGGAGGCAGACGGAGGTTTCAAGAGCCAATTAATTGCTGGGAGTAAATACGAAACGTTGCATGTAGCCACTGGAATTGGAACACGGAGTAGCACTGAAAGCATAGGTTAAAGAGGGCCAGTTAGTGTTTGGATCGATGCATGCCTTGTGGTGATTACTAGCCCTGTCTTGGCATCTGGAATGAAGGCCTTCACGGAGTAATTTGTTATGCAACACACTTATTAGTTTCTAATATGAAAAAAGTCTACTTCACCCCTAACTATGGAGGTGGTCTACTTTACCCCAAACTATGAAACGGTCTAATCTACCCCTTGAACTTTGCAAAACCGGCCAAATCACCCCCTTGAGCGGGTTTGGACGGTGGTTTTGCTATAGTAACAGCTAGGTTGCTACGGTAACAACGCTTTGTCTTTTTCTTTTTTATTATTTCGTCTGGATCTTTGAAAAATAATAGTAAATCACAGAAAAAATCATAAAATGAAAAATCCAATTTTGTTAGACTCCATATGAGTAGATCTACACAGTGAACATATTATTTTATCATATAAATTTGGTCAAACTTAAGATCCTTTGACTCTCTAAGATTCTTGGAATGTCTTATAATTTGGAATTGAGGGAGTACAACAACTTTTGAAGCTTTTCGCCCGGAAAACAAACAGCTTTGAAACTATTCTAATCTCCACAATGCAAGAAGTCACTCATGAGCCCATGACTGAGGTCCTATGACGTGTCATTAGCTCCGTGGACTCTATACGGGGCCGCACGGCAGCGGGCGAACACATCAAAGCCGCCTGTGTGCGTGGCTGTGTCCTTGTCACCAAAAAAGGACGATCAAAATTCAAAGGAGCAGAATATGATACGGGGGCGTCAACAACTTTTACATCAGTCGACCAAACCAGCTTTTTGAATTTTGATACATACTACATGCTTGCACTCTCCATGTCTTCTTTTCGTCGATCTGAAATTACTCGTAAAGTGTTTACCGGAAAGGCGTCGCGCGCCTTACATGATCTATCATCGACATCGACCATATATACATGGCCCTAATCATGCATGGTCGTCCTCTAATTTTTATATATCCTAAATCACAGAGTGTTAGTTTAATTTGCCATCCTCAAGCTTTAATGAAAAGGCAGCATAATAAAAGTACCGATTGAACGACGTTAATTGCCAGCCGCCCACGAGACACCATCATCGTCGCATTCTCTCCACTACTCTTTGCGACACATGCTCCTAGCCTTCCATGGGAAAACGATGCGATTACTTGAGCTCTATTTAATATTGTACTCTACCTGTTAACTCTTTTTTTTATCTTTGAAATACTAGGACACAATCTCATGTCCGTTCGTTCCGGACTTCCGGGAAAATCTAGCGTACTCCCTCCGTCTCTAAAAGAATCAATTCCTAGAATTCGTGTCAGTCAAACTTTTTAAAATTTGACCAACTTTATATAAAAAAATAGCAACATCTATGACATGAAATGAGCACATTATGAAAATATATTGTAAGATACATCTAATGATACTAGTTTGATATCATAAATCTTGATGCTTTTTCCTATAAATTCGGTCAAAGTTTGAAAAGTTTAACTTAAGACAACTCTAGAAATTGATTCTTTTAGAGACGGAGGGCTCCATTTTCATTTCTTAAGGGGGGCCATTCGTTTGGTAGAGAATGGTTCCCAGGATTAATTCCTAGCTGGATTGATATTCTATTTTATATAGTCTTTGATCATCTGAATTGATATTCCTAGGGGAATCTGGCTTATACTGAAATTTGGCTTATGCTGATGTTTATGCTGAAATATTGTAAGAGAAAAATATTTTTTCACGGCTGAAAAGTGGCTCAAGCGAACAAGGCGATAACTGAACGAGGCCTAGCCTAACAGATGAAATCACAGGTACCAAGAAAAGTGGCTGGCCTCCATGACTTGGTTGCATGCATCAGCTTCCGCTTCGTTTTCATCTTTATGCATGCATCACGACTTGCTACATGCGCTAACTGTTTAGTTTCCCTTTGCATGCATGAATAGAGATTGGTTGCAGTAATTAGAGCATGCGCCAGCCACTTGCTTCGGAAACTAGTTCCAAAGTGTGAACTCTCCTCGCGCCTAATAAAAGATAATAGAGGGAGTATTACGTAAATACTCCCTCCATTCCTATGTACCAGGCGTACATCAGTTTTTCAATTCGATCATAATAGGAGGCGGACGGAGGTTTCAAGAGACAATTAATTGCTTGGAGTAAATACGAAACGTTGCATGTAGCCACTGGGATTGGAATAGCACTGAAAGCATGGGTTAAAGAGGGCCAGTTAGTGTTTGAATGCATGCCTTGCGGTGATTACTAGCTAGCCCTGTGTTGGTATCTGGAATGAAGGCCTTTACGGAGTAATTTGTTATGCAACACACTTATTAGGCCAGTCTCAATGGGAGTTTCACTAGAGTTTTATTTGCATTTAATAGCCTGCCACATATGCATTTTTGATGACATGTCAACGTTTTTACGAAGAGAGAGAAGAATTGAGTTTCATGGGGATGAAACTCTCTTGGCACAGTTACCAACTCTCTATGAGTCATAGAATTAAATGTCTATGAAACTATGGAGTGAAACTTTCCATTGAGAGTGGGTATTTCATCCGAGTTTCATTTCATTCTATATAACATGGCAGTCTTGTAAACAATGAAATGAAACTCTCCACTGAGATTGGCCTTAGTTGGCCTTAGTTTCTAATATTGGCTAGTGATTGTTGGAGGCTGTGTGGGTAGGACAATTGACAACGAAGTTGCAGCACACAAATAAAGGAACCCTAGTCCCGCCAATCCGATGTATACAAACACACCAGCACACAGAATTGGTAGGCTGCAACTCGATCGCGAGGGGGCCGGGGGCGGCGGACAGAACTCGGCAGAAAGAAGTTTTGCAGGGCGGTGACAGCCAACCCGCCAGAACCCACCGGTGGGTGGTGCGTCGCTGCGCCAATTCGCTTCGGGGAAATTAATAAAGCCTCGCGACCAGGAGCAAGCAAGCGCGGACGTGGAGGCCACCGGCCGGCCGGGGGTCATATGGCATGGCCCGGCCACGAGCCGTGGTGGTCGCGCGTGTGCATGCAATGTGCATTGCATCCTCGTGTTGTAAACGTAACGTCCAAAAGTCGTGTCTGCTGGGCAAAATATTTCATTCACCAACCGGCCAGAACAGAAGGCAGGAGCTTTTTGCACGATAGCTAGCTGGCTAGCTAGGCTAGGCACCAATGCATGCGCACCGAAGTGGACAAGTGGTCAAAGCCCATCAGTGTCGTCGCATCGCAGCTAGCAAAGGGAGATCGATTATATTGTCCCTTTCCCGCTCCATTCTCATCCGACGGCACGCCGGTTCCTCCCACCAAACTAGTGGTACGCCACTTATATCGTGAGTCATCGCTCTATAGCCTAATATGGCTAAGGCCTCTTTACCCTGACTGACACGATTCATTATTATTGTGCTAGAAGAGAACACGTGCATATATATATTATATACGTACTCCCTCCATGTTGGTAAAAGAAATCGTTTTGGACAAGGTTTAGGTCAAACATTGGGAATATAAATCATGAATAACTTTTAAGTTGTTGAGTTTGAAAATATGAAAACAATATGAATAGATTTGTCTTTAAATATACTTTCATAAAAGTATACATATATCACTTTTGAATAAATATTTTTATAGAAAAATGAAGTCAAAGTTATGCTTTGGAGACCGTGTCATTGTCTAAAACGACTTCTTTTACCAACATAGAGGGAGTATATAAGCAACAACGTACCATCCGCTTCGCCCCCGGCCTATCATATCTTGGTCTTCTTTTTTCTCCAACACATATATTGGTCTTCGATCTCTTGTCCTTTTATTATAAACAAACAACGTACGTACCATCCGTTTCACCCATATCATGCACGGAAGTAACAGGGTTACAACGCATTTGGTTTGCATCGTGAAGCTATTTGGAATCATCCGAAACCTAATACCGAACCTAGCTCTGGCGTTTGGTTAGTGTCCTACTCCGTATAACGGAACCGTTTGTCATGTGAAGTCGTTCCGCGTATAGCACTCCTAGATGCCAACAGAAAGAGTTTTATAAACAATACAATGTCATCCCTCGATAAAGTGCCGGACAATCCGATGCTAGACCACTCCATGGTGCATGAGCTAAATCTTGAAACCGAACACGCTATAGTGCTGACCAAAATGTTGAGAAAATGAGCACATGTGCCTCTATACCATAAAACCTTTGGCTACTACTTGACTGAATCAAGTCGTAGAGTAGCGCAGTCAGGGAACTTCAGCGACCAGGGCCAATATTCTGAACCACCAACATCGGATCACATGCTAATGGACAAAAGTAATGCTAGTATAGTAGATTTAGCTAAAAAATCAAAGAGATTGTTAGAATAGCGGATTCCAACAGGTGGATTGGGTGAGCCTCCGCACGGCTGATGCCCTGAGCGGAGGACTGAGTACAGGTGAACTCAAAGGAGGCTAGGGTTTCATTAATGCATTCACCAATCAACCTCTGTTTATATTTTTATCTCCCTTTTATAGGGCACTGGTCTATACCTAAATCTTTTTTTAAAAAAGCCCCATGACGGCGCTGATACATTCCTAGAATATCCCTTTCTACGCGTGGCACGGCCGAGGGCAAACCAGGTGTTTTCTCTATCCACCATCCTCTCTCCGTGGGCCGTCGCTCGCGATCTGCTACCGGCCCAAGGCGCTTAATGGGCCCGAGCACAGGCAAGTTCGCTTCCCCGGCCTTGAGCCTCTGGACGACACCTCCGCCTCATCGAACGATGGCCCTCTCCTCGGCATCTAGAACCTCCATCGACGGCCTAACCCTTCGTTCACCACCTTGCGGATCAGGACCTCCGTTGGTGCCACCGTGCCCTCCGCCGTCGTTGCCATAGCCTCCGACATTGATTGGCCTGTGAGTCTAGCGGAGGCCTTCGCCGCTTTACGTCGGAGGTGCCCTCTGTTTCCTACAAGACTGAAAAATATTGAGGTAAGCGCTAGCTTGTGGTCGCCCAGGCAGCCCAGGTCTCCGCCACTCGGGGCGGCAAGGCCTTCGCCACCCGAGGCGACTGTAACACCCTGGTGTTACACATGCATTTAGCACCTGCAAATCATGAGCATAAGCATTGTCATGCATTCATTAGCATTGCATGAAATAATGATTGAAACGTGACCTTGAAACATTGATGTTGCAATCGTTTGTTTAAAAAGAACTATGCCATGATTATGCTTGTTAGGTTAATAAACATGCTTGTTTGGTAGTGTAAAGAATTTAGAATTGTTTCACATGCAATTTGGAGCAACTTTGGTATTCAAAGTTTTGTCAAATTTTGCTTTTAAAAATATTTCTAAAAATGGTCAAAAACCCTTCATATTTAGCTTTTACATTCCAGTTCAAAATCTATGCAGAAATTTGAGTTGGTCCCTTAATAAAAGTTGTAGAGAATTAAATTCTAAGCAACTTTCATTTTTGGGCCATTTCTAGAAATGTCGTTTACTTGCTCAAAAAATTATTTGAAGCTGCAGTTTGAAATTATTTGAAAACAGAAATTGAAAAATTCATTTTTTCGCCTTGTTGGGCCGGCGCCTACCTTTCGGCCCATCAGCGCAGCTGGCCCGGCCTTTCTCCCCCGCGCCCGCGCTCCTCCTTCTGGCCTAGCGTGGCCTCCCTGGCCCAGGCCCACGCCTGCGCTGCGCCTTCCTCTCCCGCGCGCGGACGTGCCCGTCCCGACCGTGCTCAGGCGCTCGGCACCGCGTGGCGGCCGCATGCCGTCGACGCCGGCCGGGTGGCGCCCGGTGGCCCCCGCGGCCGCGCTCGCCTTCACCCACGCCTCGATGCACCAGTCCGCGCCCGCTCACTCCTCCTCCCCTCCCTCGCTCAGATAGCAGCAGCAGCTCGCGGTTGTCGTGCCATTACCGACGCCGCGAACCTCCGCGTCGTCGTTCCCACTCAACGGTCGCGCCTCTTCCTTTGCTCAGGACACGAACCAACGCCTCGATTCGAGTCAAGGTGAGGCCCTATTGGGCGATTTCTCCTCCGCTGCCCGCCATGGCCGCTGTTGGCCGGCGTGCATGGCCGGAGCCCCCTACGCCCTCTCTCCCTCCATTTTATCGCGTATTGGCACCACCGCATCCTCGCGAGCCTGGTAGGCACCATGCATGGCCTCACCGTGGCTGGCAATGATGACATTGCCGCCAGGCAGCGCCGCTACGCCGCCATTAACGCCAGCAAGCCTGCTCCGCTCCTCCTTTTGCGCCATCTGCTAGCCCTATGTGTGCGGCTCGTCACGGGGAACACGAGGGTGGTACCCTCGCCGACTGAGACCTCGCCGCCGGCGAGATGTGGTCGTCGGCGCCCCTCTCTCTCTTTCTGTGTCTGACCCAAGGGGTCACGGGACCACCTGTCTGTCTCAGTGTGTGTGTGCGTGTGCACAGCCCTAGGTGGCTCTAGCATTTTCAGCCGGTTTTCAGAGAAAAGGATTTAAGAAAAGGATTTCTTTATTTCCGTGAAATGCTTTGGAAATTTGTAACTTGCTCATTTTAGCTCCAAATTGGATGAAACAAGTTAGGTTTCTTATGAGTAGACCTACAGTATAAAAATATTTCATGTCATTTTTGTGATACTTTTATGTGTAGCTTTATTTAATCCTTGTAAATGCTATTATCTTGGGAAATGCATAATAAATCATAGGAAGCTCAGAAAAATATTATTCCAAGTTTGTTATTCTCCTTATGCGGTGTACTTTATATGAAAAATATATGGCATGCCTATTCTATAGAAAAATATTGAGAGTTAGTTCAAGTGCCTTTATTTGCTTATATTTGTTATTTTTGCTAGAGAGAAAAATGTGTATAAAACATGGGCATGATAATTTTTGTACAGTGCTTATTTACTATGTAGAACATAGAAAAAATACTAAATCTATTGTTTGATACTTTTCATAATACAAAGTATTTTCATGCTCATATTTATGCCTTAGCTTGTCCTTTTTGTGTAGGCTATTTTACTTATCCAAATGCCATGAAAATTTTATGGTAGTCTACTTAGAGTAGTACTATGCCACTATAATTTTCTTAGATTTTCTATGCTATCAAAATAAGGTTTGTTGTTCAAGGGTTTAATTATGCTTTGTTTGTGCATGATTAGTGAATTAGTAAATCTTTGGTATATCTTTGAAGCATTTTAACTTGATGTGGTGACTTAGTATGTTAGTACAGTGGTTGTTGTATTAGTGTAGCGGTACTTTTGTGTGGCTACATGGTAGTTAGTAGTAGAAGAGAATGCAGTAGATGACAAGTACTTGTAGTACATGTTCTTGGATGATGTTGACTACCTTATAGAAGAATTTTTACTTATACTCTACCCAATAAAGCAAATCATGTTCATCTACCTTGCATGCAAGCATAATCATTGTGTGCCCCTTCATCCGATGCACCTTTTGCATAAGCACTTATGCACATACATCATACAGGATCGCAAGCAGAGAATCCAGTCGTAGTACCCGAGGAACCGGAAGAGCAGCTCGAGGTGTAGCCTCAGGAGGTGCCCGAAGTTGACGAGGAGGACGTTGAGGAACTTCAGGAGTGCCCTGATCACCGCCCGAGTTCCTTCGAGAGAGGCAAGCTCCGGAGCATTTCTCCCTTGGTTTACAAATATTTAATTAATGCTTTACTTTAATTGATGTATTACGTTCAGGAGTTGTTTGCAACCGTTGCTGCATTATACCTTGTTAACCTTTGTTATACTATATCCTTGTTACCCTGGTATTCGCAGTCAAGTCAATGCTTAGTTGGCTTAGACCGGTAGAAGTCGGGTGATTTCCTGTCACCTGCGAGCTATAGGTGGTTACCTGGATCTACTTGGATAATTATGTCATCATGGGATAACTAAGTGTTAATTTGAAGTTGAGACCGGATGAAAACTTACAGGGTTTCAGACTGTAGTGAATTTCATCTATGTCGATTAAGGACCGACTATTGTTGGGTCTCGGATCACGCATGCCTCACATTTAGCTGGCCGAATAACGTACCTTTCGACCACGAAGCTAGGAGATTATTCAGGCCGAGTGGATTCCCGCAGCCCACTATACCAGAGAAGGTGTGGTAGGACACGGGGGCGCGATGATAAGGCCGAAAGGTAGTCGGTCGGCCCCCGGTACATGTGGTTCCTGGCAAACTCGAGATTTTACCTGGATAGTTGACTCGGTGACCAATATCTCACTTTAGCGGGTGAGTAAGGTTTGTGTGAGGAATAAATTACCAGCTGGTTAATAATCGATTCGAATCGCCACACTTGACTTGAGTTACTTCATCGTAGTAATGTTGATGGAACACTTGGATGGTTATAATGGGTATGACATTATGGAAGTTGCTAATGATCATTGGTTATCATTAATTGCTAAATCATATGCTTGCTCTAGTATAGGTGCAAATGTAGCCGATAGGTTAATAATGATTAACTTGATATAATGCTTTTGGAAAGGATTCTTAAAATGCTAAAATTGCCTTTTGCAAATGAGTCAGCTACATCACTATAAAGCCCTTCATAATCCTTGATGTCACTTTATTTTTGGTTATGTTAGGTAAGTCTAGCTTAGTACCTTCTCGTACTCAGGGTTTTGTTCCCACTTGTTGCAGATGGACAGATGTATTACGGCTACTGTATCAACTGCCTTTATCCTGCGATGGGTGATGCTTAGGACCATGTGCAATGGTCGTTCCTTACGTCTTATCTAATGCTTTTGTTGGAGATGATCATCAGCTGGCACTTTAATTCGAACTCCGTGTGGGTGTGTGTGTGGATTGAACTATTTGCTTCTGCTACCTTCTATTCGAACTCGGTTTGTAATAACTATGTTTAAACTCTGATATATCTAATTCTTATGTAATATGTGATGGTGACTGCTAAACTTATTACGATCTTGGCTGGTGTGCGAGTTGGTTTAAAATCCTTCATGATTTTATGGACTATCGGGTTATACGGGATTAAGTTTGCTAAATCGTCTGCTCCAGCGGGTGATTTTCTTACTTAATTTCATATAATTGGTCGGTTCTATTACAGCGGCAATGCCTCCGCCACTCGAGGTGGCAAAGTCCCAATAGTTTCCCCCTTTTAAGGCCATCGTCTGATGCGGCGGACCGTGATTTCAAAAATCCATCCTGGCTCTCATGAGCAGAGGCCTTTCTTGCCGTGGCGGAGGTGTCGCTTCCCTCTTGGGCCATCTGGATCTGACCGTTGGCCTTGTGATGTGTCATCAGTTGATTGGTTGCGTCCGATTTGGAACTGACTAGAGCGGGTGGAAGTGACCGTTGTGTTTCGGGCTGCGAAACGGCGGGGCGAGCAGTCGTGATCGTTGCAGCACGAGAGCTTGAGGAAGACCTTGCTAGTGTCGATGCTTCTATTGGTGACCTGATCGGGGAGAGTGAAGTAGAGGCAATGTCTGGAAAAACATGGGATTTTGGCGAATCGCTGGTGATGGAGAAGATGATCAGGAAGATGGAAAATGAGGGGTATTTTTCTGCTGGGCGGGCCGAGCTTCCGTCGGCGGGGCAAACTGTGCCTTCGCCTGCCGTGGGCTATGCTGTGGTGTTCAGGGACTATTTTAGTTGCGGCCTCCGTCTGCCCTCCATTACATTCCTTCGGGAAGTTCTTGAAGAATTTCAACTGTAGATCCATCATCTGACTCCCAATGGGTTTCTTACTCTGAGTAAGTTCTATCGGGCTTGTGAATCTTACGGTGCTGAGCCAAATGTGGACACATTTTGCAAATACTATGAGTTGCAACGATAGCCAAAGAAGGTGAATGTAGATGGGGTAGAGCTTGTCGCCCAATATGGCAGCTGCACTTTCATGGCGAAGAGGCAGCAGGAGGGCTCTTGTTTGGAGATCTCTTACTACCAAAAAAACAAATGGGGCAGGGACTAGATGAAGTACTGGTTTTACATCTGGACGTGCAGTGTGACCCATATGTTTGAAGATGGGACGAAGGTTGTTCGTCATCCCCTAGCCTCTGTCATGTCGGAGATGAAGCCTTTGTCCAAAGTTGCTCCAAGTGAAGAGATGATGCTTGAGAGGGAGGCTTGTGAAAGTCCCTAGTTTGATTTTGGCTAATTGATGAAACCTAAGTATTAATCACATGTGCTTGAGTGTTGCTAGCAAAAGGTGATTGGTACACTCCTAAGTGATGGCAAGATGCATGTTGATCATGATGACTTGGTGCCATACTTGGAGAAGAAGAGGAGATGGAGTGCAATCCTATGGAGCTCAAGGCAAAGGTATAGATAGGATTTGCTTTTGGTGATCAAGACACCATAGAGGGTGTGATCACACTTAGGATCGATAGCCGTACTATAAAGAGGGGAATTTCTGGGGCTATTGATCACTTAAGTGCCACTAGATGAGGATTCATTTACATATGCATTTAGATCTAGTGGAGAGCTAACTTAACGCCTCAAAAATGATTATGAAAATGCTAACACATATGCACATGGCGATGTACACTTGGTGATGTTAGCACATTTGCGAAGGCAGTGAAGTTTGAGCGGTAGAGATGGGTTTGGGGCCATCTCTCCCTCCCGCCGAGCTTGCAATGCGGGATTTAGCGCTTTTTGTGTAAGTGAAACACCTATTTTCCACTACGTCAGAGGCAGAGATTTTCTCTAAGTCTTCGTGGATAGAAACAGAGGCGAACGGAGGTCACTAGGGTGACCGGACGCTGAACCGGATGCGGTCTTGTTATGACCGGACGCGTCTGGTCAGTAGCAGCGGTAGTCAGGCACGGGTCGCTAGGGTTTTGCACCAGCGCATCCGGTCATTCGCGGGACCGGCACATCCGGTCAGGCGCCCAGAGGGACAACAGCACATGAGGTCGATCGGAATCGGTGGCGCGTCCGGTCACGATCGACCAAACGCGTCCGGTCACGAGTGGATGCTTACTGGAAATGACCAGATGCTGGCACTGTCGTGTCCGGTCAAGTTCTGTAGCGCATCCGGTTGATGCTTCGTGGGCACAGGCGTTGTGCGATCGGCGCGTCCGGTCAGTTGATCGACGCGTCCGGTCACTCTAGTGCGTGAACGAGTACATTTAAGTGACCGTTACGATCGAACGAACGAAATTCAAAGCAAGACACATGGCGTTCATCGGGGAGGTCACGGTGGAGCGACCGGACACTGTGCGCGTCCGGTCAAGTTGGACCAGCGTGTTCGGTCACTCCAAGTGTGGCTGTTTCGTGAGCCAGTGATGCTTTTCGTGGAAGTGAAATACATATTTTTCACTACGCCGGAGGCAGAGATTTTCTCTAAGGAATCGTGGATAGAAACGGAGGCGAACGGAGGTCACTGGCATGACCAGATGCGGTCTCGGCATGACCGGACACGTCCAATCAATAGCAGCAGCAGTCTAGCGCGAGCGGACTGGGGTTTACCACTAGTGCGACCGGTCAAGTCCTAGAGGAATTGTGTTGCACGCGAGGTCGATCGGACACGGTGGCGTGTCCGATCACGATAGACCGAATGCGTCCAGTTGTGTGTGGGTGCTTACTGGAATCGACTTGATGTTAGCACTGTGGCATCCGGTCAATTCAAGCAGCGCTTCCAATCGCGTGGTCAACAACGCGAATCGTGGTGACCAGACGCCGAGGCGGGTCCGATCAATTTTGATCGGCTCGTCCGGTCACTCTAGTGCATGAACGAGTATTTTTAAGTGACTGTTACGATCGAACGAACGAGATTCAAAATGGGACATGTGGTGAGCATCGGGCGAAGGTGTGCAGCGCGACCAGACGCTGTGTCTGCGTCCGGTCAGTTCGACCGGCGCGTCCGGTCAGCATGTTTGCAGCAGCACTTTGTTCCTAATGGCTCTATTCTTTGGGGCTACTTATAAATATGTGTTTGGCCAGTTTGGGCAGCTCTCTCATGGATATTTTGACTCTCTAACATCCTCTTGAGCTGAGCACATCCCCTCCCACTCATCTCCCTTGCTTGATTGATAAATTAAAGTGAGTTTGAGTGATCTCAAGTGCATTTGCTTGTGAGTTTGCATCTAGTTGGCATTTGGGTGAGCATTGGCTATGGGATTCTTGTTACTCTTGGTGGTTGCCACCACCTAGATGGCTTGGAGGCAGCAGAGGAGTTGTGACAAGAGTGGTGCTTGTTCTTGGCCACCTTCCGGTGACTTGTGAGGGGTGTTGTGCCTTTTCCGTTGGAGCGCCAAAGGCAACTCTAGTAAATGCTCGTGTCATTAAGTTACCTCACTTGCAGTAGGTTCTTGCGGTGCTCTTGGGGAGCTTGGCTTTGGATTGCCAATTAGCCACCGAACCACGAAGTGGTGGTCGACACAACGGGGATGTAGCATGCCGGCAAGCACGTGAACCTCGGGCGAAAAATTATGTGTCATTTTTGTGATTGATTTCTTGGATTTCTTCCGGTGATTGGTCTTCATATTGTTGTGATTGGTTCATTCCTCGACGTAGCGGTATAAAGATCACTTACCCCTCTTTTACATTCCGCAAACTAGTTGTAACAAGCTCTTTAGTGTAATTAGTTTTGAGAACTTGTATTTTCTTTGCTAGTGTAGCTTGTCACCTAGTTGAGCTCTTTAGTGTAGCTAGCTTATGAGAGCTCGTAGTGACTTAGCCCTTGTTTGTTCTAGTGATCATAGTTACTATAATTGTTGGATAGGTGGCTTGCAACCCTTGTAAAGCTAGAGCAACATCGTTTTTCGCCATTTGTTATACTAACCTCTTGCTCTAGTGAGTTTGTAGAATTTTTAATTGGCTATTCACCCCCCTCTAGCCATATTTGGACCTTTCAACTTGCGACATGGCCTTTGCTTTGGCATGTCGGTATTCCGGAGGCCATGACCTGGTTGAGGAGATGGTGGCTTCTAATTGCTGGCCGCTCGGCAAGAAGCAGCCTGAGTTTACGATTGAGATGGTAAATGTTCCTATCTATGGCCCAGCCAAAGGAGTTCCTTTCCCGCGGTTTGGGATCTCATTGAAGGTGAGGACAAGATGGCCTTCGCCGCGAAGGTGGAGGATGGTGCACGAGAAATTGTCGGAAAGATCACCGACAAGGAGTACCTTGCGCGAAAGACTGCCGAAGGCACAATGCCCCGGCTGAACAAAGTTCTCGAGGAGCTCGGGATCCACCATGAGGAGCATAGCGTTCCTCCAGAGGTCCTGTCTACAATTGAGGAGAAGAAGACAAAGGCCGCTGCTAAGAATGCTACTGCATTGGCAGAGTCAAAAAAGAGGAAAGGGGTTGGGGCCTTCAAGGTTGTTGCCAAGAAGCAGAAGACCTCCGTCTTGTAGTTGCTTCTGCTGTGTCTGTAGCTTCCTCTGCCTCTAGATCCGTTCGAGTCTCCGCTAATGCTAAAGAATTTTTAGCCGAGAACACCGGTGGAGGCCTAACCAAGGTCACGGCAGAGGCGGAAAAAGCTAATGCGGCGGGGGATATTGGAGGTCAAAGGATGGAGGCATGGATCATCTAGAACCCTCCGCCGCTAACCCCATGCCCGGTGTGTTGGGCGGCGACTGGTCCAGCTCGGAGGACGCGGGGATGCGAGGCGCGAAGGTGCCCTTCCTTCGAATGATGCGGAGACTGGGAACAGTAGCCGCCGCCCTGCGGATACTTTGATTTTGAAGGTGTATGAAGATGAGGCTGAGTCGCAGCCCCCTCCACATTTAAGAGCATTTCATTCTGACCACGGGCACATAGTCCCGCAGGTGACACGAACGCGGGTGCCAGCGCGTACCATCTTCACTTGAGTAAGCTATCTTCACTTTTTGGTGATTTTGTCCTTTGAGTTTTGTGGGTATTCTATTTTCTTACAAGTTTTCCTTTTCAAAGGAGGTGACTGGCGCCCTTGCGAGCCACGAGGAGCTCGCCGGTGGTGCGAGCATCGGTCGGGTTGGCCTGGAGTTACCTTCACGCCCTCCAGTCGTTGGCCCGACTCCCCGACCTACTGCTCCTGGGCTAGAGCGTGGCATGGGTCTGTGCCTTTGCCTTTTCAATTCTTTTATATCTCTTTTTATTTACGTGTGCTAATGTTTTTATTTTTGGTTTCAGCGACCTCCGATACTACCATCACTAGTTGGGCTGATGTTGTTCATACCATCTATAATGAGATCAGAGGTTATCTCCTTTGTCCTTGTTTTCATTTGTTGTTCGCACGTTCCTTATACTCTCTTTTTCGTTAGACCGTTTTCGCCATAATCTGAGGAGCATGGACTATTGGAAGCTTCTGCGTGTAAACTTAGAGCACCAAAGCCTTGTGAATTTAGTTTTGCTTCCAGGGGTGTTCTTTCCTTTTTCCTCTGTTTGCTGACCTTCGCTTTTGCAGGGTCATCATATGGCGGCGGCTCTTGAAGAGCATAGCACGCGCGAGGTGCTAGATCGGAATGACACAATTGATGCATTGAAGAAGGAGGTTGAGTTGCTAGAGGCTGAGAAGGTCCGACTCTCAGCGGAGGTCGTAGGTTTGTCGACCGCTCGCGCAGACGTGGAGAACCTCCGCAAGGAAGCGAAGGTCCTAAGGAAGCAGATGGAGGATGCCAAGAGCACGAAAGCTGTTGCCGTTGAGCGGGCTTCCAAGGCAGTCGAGACTGCGGAGAACCTTCGCAAGGAGATTGACACCGAGAAGAAGTCTGGCTTGGCGCTGCAGCAATAGGTAGGCATGCTGACGAAATGCCTGGAGGCTGCCAAAGAGCCAGGCCAAATGGTGGTGGATCTGTATGTAGCTGCTTTGTGGCAGTTTGGCGGTAGTACCTCTGACCTACAAGAGGAGCCTTCTACCTTGAGTCTATTTGCTTGGCTGAAGGCGCATTTGGAGAAACTTCCAGCGTTTGTCGGAGGCGCTGTCGACTTCAGAGCTCTTGCAAGTGCTACTAGTTTTGTCAAGATGTTAGCTCGGAAAGGGTGCCCTCATATAGAAGGTATACAAGAGGAGAAACTTGAGGGCCCCTCTGAACTTGGGACGACCTCGCGCAGCCTCCGACTATTCTAGCCCCCATTCTATTTTGTCTTCACCCCTTAGGGCTTTGAAGAAAGGGAGGCTACGCTCTGTAGATTTTAAAATGAATCTGTTTAGTGCCGCTATTCTGCCTGTGAGCCTTTGCACCTCTTTCTTGGTCGATGGCTCTGTCATTGTGATTATTACTTTGGTTTGGTCCGGGTTTGATCATATGCCTTTGGCACTAATGATTTAACCGAGCATCTTCCCCTTGCTGACCTTGAAAACACATTTCTCTGGGTTAAGCCTGAGGCTCGCTTTCCTGAGGTTGGCGAAGGCCTCCTTGATGTCTGCTATGTGATCTTCTTTATTCTTGCTCATCACTACAATATCATCAATGTATGTAATGATGTTTCTCTGGAGCTGGGGACTCAAGACTTCGGTCATCATCCTTGCGAAGGTTGCGCTTGCGTTTTTTAGTCCTTCTGGCATCCTAGTGTAGCAGTAGGTGCCAAAAGGCGTGGTGAAGCTTGTTTTTTCTTCATCATCTTTCTTAAGCCAGATCTGGTGATAGCCTGAGAAATAGTCTAAGAGTGAAAACTTTTGGCAACCTGCTGCCTTGTCGACGGAGGCATCTATTCTTGGTAGCGGGAATGGGTCTTTCTTGCAGGCCTTGTTGAGATCAGTGAAATCTATGCACATTCTCATTTTGCCATTCTTCTTTGGTACTACTACAATTTGCTAGCCATTCCAAGTACTTAACTTCTCTGATGACGTTTGCGTCTAGGAGGCTTTGGACTTTAGCCTTTGCTGCCAACATTCTATCCTTTGACATTTTCCTTTGTCACTGCTTCTTTGGCCTCATTTTTGTGTTGATGTCTAGGGCATGCTATACTATGTCTCTGCCGACCCCTTTGAGGTTAGAGGCCGACCAAGCGAAGATGTCTTTGTTCCTGGCCAGTGTTTCAATGAGCTCTATCTCTTCTTCTTTTGATAGGTTGGCATCGATGATGACCTTTTTCTTGGGCACTGCTTGCTCTAGTGGGATTGTCTTTGTTTTCTTCTTGGTCTGGTAGATCTGTTTTGCCCTTGGGCATGTTCGGAGGCTCTGGTGTTTTATTCTTGGTTGTTTCCACAAAGTTGATGTTTCTCTGGGACTTGCAGATTGCTCTATCTATGTTCCTTGCTTCTTTCTCGCTGCCATGCACTGTGATCACGCCGTGGAGGGATGGTATCTTCATGCACAAGTAACCTATGTGTATTGTTGTGTTGAATTTGTTTGCAAAGCCTATGCCAAAGATGGCATTGTATGGGTAGTAGAGGTCTACCACATCGAAGGTGATGTATTCTGTCCTTGCATTCTCCTGATCTCCGAAGGATACTGGAAGTGATATTTTCCCTAGGGTGTGAATTTGCTTTCCTCCGAATCCAATGAGTGGTGAATCCGAAGGCTGAAGTTGCATTCTGTTGAGCTACATTTGGTCGAAGGCATTGGCGAAGATGATGTTGGCGGAGCTGCCTGAATCCACTAGTACTCTGTTGATTCCCCATCCTGCTATGTTTGCTTTGATTACCAGGGCATCAGCGTGGGGGTAGCTCTCGAGCTGTAGGTCTTGCTCTATAAAAGTGACAAGTGCCTTCGACCAGTTGGTGCACCGTACAGGCCCTTGTACCACTACGTTATTGACCAACCTGAGGTGATCTTTTTTCTGCTTCTTGGTCTGGAACTCGATTGAGGAGCCTCTGGCTATTGGTAGGATCATACCAATTGTGGGTAGTGGAGTGTGGGGGGTGGTTTGGCTGTCTAGGTTGGGCTCATTCTTTGGTGTGGGAGTTGTGTTGGATGGTTAATTGAGGGCTAAGCTGTTTGCGGTGGGGGAGGTAATGCCTCAAACCTGTCGACTACTTGTTGTGGTTGATTGGTTTTGATGTAGGTTATGTGCGGGGGTCTTGGATTTATGTAGGTGAGGTTTGCCTCCACCCGCTGGCTGGTTGTTTGCGCTTGCGGCGAAGGGGTTGGCCGCCATGTAGGCAAAAAATTGGGATAATAAGCGAAGGCTAAGGTGGAAGGGTGTATTTGGGTGTAGTTTAGACCTAGATAGATTGGGCAATACTGTTGGGCTATGGCGAAGGTGTGGTTTACCTCTCTTGCCGGCTGTGATGGTGGAGGTTGAGGGTTGGTTCTGCCTTTGATTCTCTCTTGTGTTTCCTTGTCAACTAGGCAATCTCTAGTGACATGCCCCTTCTCTTCGCCGTGGAAGAAGCAATATTGTTTTCACTGTCTCTGTTTTTTGTTTCTGTTCCAGTTTCTGCCTTGGCCATTTCCTTTCCCTTGATACGGCTTTTAGGCTGTGTTTGGTGTTGGCGTCTCCGGCGTCGCCTGTCCTTGTTGACTACTACCCTGCTGCTCAATGTTGAAGACTTGTTGGCCTTGGCCTTGCTTCTGCTGCTACTGGCCTTGGCCTCCATTGTTCCTTTGTGTATTCCTGTTGTTTCCTTATTGCTTGTTCTGGTTTTGCTCTTCTAGCCTTTTGCAGAGGTCGCTGTCTAACTTGCAATACTTTTCAAATTATGAGTATAAATCCTGCATGGATGTTGGCTTTTCTCTGACCATGTGAGCTGCGAAGGGTCCTATGCGGAGGCCCTTGATTGCTGCTTCAATAGCTACTTCTTCTGGGTCGTCAGGAGCCTTTGCTTTGACTTGCATAAATCTCTAGAAATAATCTTTCAGTGTCTTTCCCTAGTTTTTCTTGCATTGAAACAAGTCTATAGATGTCAGGGATTCATTGGTGAAGCCCTTGAAATTTGCCAGGATCTTGTCGCGGAGGTTCTCCCATGAGTATATTGTGCTTGGCTTGAGCATGGAGTACTAGGCTAGCGCATCACCTTCGGCTGCGATGACGAAGGATTTGGCTAGGACTGCCTCGTTCCCCCCTGCGGAGGCTACTGCTGCTTCAAAGCCCATAATGAATTGGTGCGGATTTGATTTCCCGTTGAACTTGGGAAGTGTGATTGGCTTGTAGGAAGCTGGCCATGGCGATGTTTGAATGCCTTTGGACAGTGGGGATTTAGGATCTATGGTTCTATGTGTTTGTGGGGTTGTGAGGGGTGAGCCGAAGGTTGGAGGGTGGCGGGGGATTTTGCTGGTTTTGACATACTGAGTAAACCTAGCGGGATGTGCTTGAAGGTGGTTGCGGAGGCTGCAAGCTTTGTATTTCTGCTTGCAAGAGGACAAGTTGTTGCCTGATTTTTTGCCGCCTGGGCTGAAGTTTGGGCCACTTGCTGGCTTGTGGCAAATGCCACCGCAACTCTATCCCTTTCTTGTTGCATGCTCTGCAACTGAGCCTGCAGCTGCTGGAGCTCTTGTTCAGGTGTTTGGCCTAGCGCTTGCTGTACCTCCGGGGCCAGAGGTTGATCTTGGACTGCTACTTCCTCAACTTGGTCCTCTTGGACTGGGGCATATGTGCCGTGGGTATTGCGCCTAGGCCTTTCTCTCAGGGCGGAGGCCGCCGGCGCTCTTGTGGAGGCTTTTCTCTTTCCTGCCATCATGGGTTTTCCTTGGCCAACACGCGGTGGACGCCAATGTTGGAATAGTGGATTCCAGCGGGTGGATTGGCTGAGCCTCCGCATGGCCGATGCCCCGGGCGGATGACTGAGTACAGGTGAGCCTCCGCTAGGGTTTCATTAATGCATTCACCAACCAACCTCTGCTTACATTTTCATCTCCCTTTTATAGGGCACTAGTCTATACCTAATTCTTTTACAAAAAAGCTCCGTGACGGCGCTAGTACATTCCTAGAATATCCCTTTCTACATGTGGCACACCCGAGGGCAAACTAGGTGTTTTCTCTATCCACCATTCTCTCTCCGCGGGCCGTCGTTCACGATCTGATATCGGCCCAAGGCACTGAATGGGCCCGAGCACAAGCAAGTTCACTTCCCCCGGCCTTGAGCCTCTAGACGACACCTCCGCCTCATCGAACGATGGCCCTCTCCTTGGCATCTGGAACCTCCGTCGATGGCCCAACCCTTCGTTCACCACCTTGCGGATCAGGACCTCCGCTGGTGCCACCGTGCCCTCCACCGTCGTTGTCGTAGCCTCCGACATTGATTGGCCTGTGAGTCTGGCGGAGGCCTTCGCCACTTTACGTAGGAGGTGCCCTCTGTTTCCTACAAGACTGAAAAAATATTGAGGTAAGTGCTAGCTTGCGGCCGCCCAGGCAGCCCAGGCCTCCGCCACCCGAGGCGGCAAGGTCCCAACAAGGATTACTCTAGTGTTTTTTCTCACGCCTAGGGCCATGGCCCTAGCTTTGTATTGTTGTCAAACAAAAAAATCGTAGTGTGTCCTACTCGTTGACGACAAATTGATGAGCACAACTTTAACCAAGTGGGCTGGTATAGGAAATCTAGAATCATAATGCCTAATATATATATGTGCCGCGCTGAAATGTTTTGGTAAACATGTTAAGTAAACTAAAGAAGAACGAAAATGCTAATAAGAGAACGTGCAGCCAGTGGGGATGACGCCCGCACACCACCCGCAGCCCTGCACCGCTCCCTCTACCCCTGTCTCTCTCTCTCTCCCGGGCGACCATGGCTGCGGCGCGACGGATCCGCGCTCGGCGAGCGTGGTATGGGTTAGTAATTGCATTTCCTGCACACGCATGCTGTAGTATTGTCCAAAGAAAAAATGTACAGAAATGTCGTGGAGATATATCTTTTGGGCGCAAAAACCAATTTCGAAAGCCATACAATTGTCATTGAGCAAACCATACAGTTCGTTACTCCCGCCTCCATCAACTTCTAGAATTGTCTTAACTTCCAACAATTCTAAATTTGATCACATTTATAAAAAACAGTATATTAAGATATCAAATAAGCACACTATTATGAAAAAAAATCTAATGGTGTATCTTATTAGTTACTTTTTTCTATAAATCCAGTTAAACTAAAAAATGAATTTAGACAACTTTGAAAGTTGTTTTTTAAAGATTGAGGGAGTAATACTATATAAAAACAACATCACGTACTATTTATCATGTATGTATATGACGACATGGTATCTTGTAAAGAGCGTGGTATGGGTTAGTAATAGCCTAATCAATCAAAGCGATTCAAAGGTGGGTCCTAGTGAGGCCCCTTTTTTCTAACCCCGGCGACAATCCAGCTCGGATGTCAACCATTCTTCGTCAGTCGTCAGTCGTCACCAATGACCAACCCAACTTATTTAGATACAGGCGTGTGGAATCAGGCCAATGCGCAGACCGTGGAAATGCGACGCAGTCACGAAGACACAGACACCGATCACCGGCTGGGACCATATACCGCCAAAGCCATCCATGGCGGTGGGCCGGTGGCGCTGGGATGTGCCACTCTAGTGCTGCCACCATGCAAGCAGAGCCACAGATTTTCCAATTAATGGAAACTTGCAGGCAACTACAGAGTGATAGGCGGCAGCTCTCCTGAAAAGTGAAAACAAACCAGGGGAGACTTGCCCACCAAGTATTGAGGAGAATATATGAAATGTTACTACTGCCTTTTCAATAACCGGAAGTGGACGTTTCTGGAATTTAATGACTGGAAAAATCCTCACATTTGCTGGTGTGAGTTACTATTTTTTCTAATAAAGAAAAAGAGTTATTATATATACCAGAACTCAAGTGATTCGAGTAGTTTGGTCACTCGTTCGATTTGGTGGCTAAAGTCACCATCACTAGAGAAACGACTTTCGGTTCGCACCTTTAGTCTCGGTTGTGTTGGGATTCGGTATTAGTGTGAGCATTAGTCTCGGATTTAAATTCTACAGGCACCAAAGACCCTTTTATCTCGGTTGGTAACACCAACCAGGACTAAATGATGACCTTTTAGTCCAAGTTGGTGTCACCAACCCGGACTAAAGGTCTCTCACCCGGGACTAAAGGTTCCCCATGGATTAATTCAAGAGGAGAGCGCGCAGGACTCTGTCACATGTGGTGTGCAGTTGAGTTGGTAAGGGACCTACGTCCGAGGCAAGAGGTATTGGGTTCGAATCTCACACACCACAAGAGAGGTCTCCCGATCCGTAGTCCCGGTTAGAAAACCGGGAATAAAGCCAGTTCTCAACCGGGATTGAAGCCCACCTATGCACTAGTGCACATAAATTTACAGGTGGGAACAAATTAGGTGATCTGAATGCTTTTCTCAGGGCAACCGCAATGGGTAGCTCATAAGCTAGCTCTAAGCATTTTCTTTATATTTTAATAGAAGAGAGAGAACAGCTAGCTCTTGAGCTAGGCTCATACACACATTCCAAGAACATGTAGGGTGTCATGTGGGTCTAATCATATTATAAAAGCTAATACTATTAGAGAGGTTGGATTAGAGCTAATAACTGACTCTTACTATTGTGGGTGCCCTCACTGGGATGGTATGATTGTTTAAATCACATGGTTTAGATGATATGAGTAAATCATGTGACTTCAAAGGACTCCATCACACGAATAGAGTAGCCAAGATAGACATAGGCCAATGAATCTTTAGTTACACAAATTTCATATAAGAATTTCACCAAAATAATCACCATGACTTAATGCAGGTACAATGTAAATCCAATATAAATCGGTGGTAATTTATTAGGATGTGGGAGGGAATTAGAATTTCACCTTAATTTTCGTTTCTTTCATGCATGCAATCTAGGAAGAAGAAAGATAAAGGAAATGGAAGAAAAAAAATCACGTTGACCAAGCTTGATATATTTAGCAAAACTAAATAGATTTTATATACTGAAACAAAACACATGTAGATGACAAATAATCAAAGTAACAAAAATACAAAATTATTTTATGGATTGCAAAATAACAGAATTACTTAGCCCTTCAATTAACCAAACATGTCAACATAGAAAAATAATCTCCTCGCACGTCATTTTTAGCCAATGAATGATGGTCACATTGTCGGCCTATGCAACATTGATACTCGCCAGGTCCCCGCGACGCAGTTAGGACTTGTTTGCCTGCTGATCTAAGTTGGGGCTTGTTTTCTTACTGACCTGGGATATGCCTAGCCCAAGCAGCATTCTCAGGCATTGAACCAATGCTTGGGGATGGATCAAGCTGCCTGGCCAGCAGCCCCAGGCCAGGGCAGCAACCAAACACCCCCTTGGTGCTGAGCCGCAGAAAATCGTGTGGCCGAAACAAATAAATTACTCAAGCAATGTATAGCTTTAGTGTAAAAGGATTGTTCCCTACATGAGCGAAAATTTGCAGGTTTTCAAGGTCAATTCACATATTACTTATCAGGTTTGCTCCGTGTATTTAAAAAAACAGCTGCAGTGGGCCACATAGGGCATGTTCGCTAGCTTATAAGCTATTTATGGCTAAAATAAGTTGAAACCAATAACCAAATGATACTTTTTTTGCAACTTATTTCAGCCATGCTCATTCCCGTTGCTCTTATTTGTACTAAAAAGCAAAAACTGGATGTGACCATCTTATTGTAACTGTGCTTTTACTTTATTATGCACCTTATCTAGGAAACACTTTTCTATTTGGTTGGTGTTCTATTTTTTTAGCAGAAAGAATTTTGAGAAGCAAAACCAATCGACAATGCATCCACGAAAAGCTGCAGATTAAAATTGTACTACTAACCGAGCACCATCAATTCCATAACCATAAGTGGATTCCTTAGCCCTGGCACTCTCAGGTCAACATCTAAAGGTGGACAGTATACAAACATCATAAAGTGAGTTGGCCAGCGAGGCCTCGCCAGTTCGGTTCCTATTTTCTACTAATAATAATGCACTTTCACTACCCAACACACAGCGAGGCTTTGGCCACCTAAAAATTTTTAAGATTTCCTGTCACGTCGAATATTTGAACACATGCATGGAGTATTAAATGTAGATGAAAAAACTAATTACATAGTTTGATAGAAAACCACAAGATGAATCTTTTAAGTCTAATTAGTCCATAATTAAACAGTAATTAATAAATACAAACGAAAGTACTACGATAGGCAAAGCAAAAAAAAATTCGCGAACTCTACACACCCTTTGTCTCGTGCGTGTTCATTCTGCCCTGCCCGCTGGCCGCCACCAAAAAAACCATGTCCGTACGCATGGAAATTACTTGAAAACTTTTTTCTACACTCACAAGCCATGGCCTCCCTCCCTTTTGTGGACAACGCATAGGCTAACCATATTTTTTAGTACTAACTTGACTGACTCATCAGTCACTTCACAGTTCACACAACCAACCAACTAGTCCTGGCAACTGGCGTCCATAAAACCCAGCCCCAGACCCAGCCCAAGATCCTCCCGGCGGCATTTCAAGCAAGAGAACTGTCTAAAAGTTCAGCCAGAGAGAGGGTGATCTGAGCACCGATCGGCGAGAGGTACACGGTGCGGTCACCGGCCAGGCAGCCAGCCAGCCATGGCGACCTACGACAAGGCGATCGAGTCGTACAAGAAGGCGGTGACGACGGCGGCGTCGCTGGCGGCGTCGGCGATGCTGGTGCGCGGCGTGGTGAACGAGCTGGTCCCCTACGAGGTGCGGGAGTTCCTCTTCTCCGGGCTGGGCTACCTGCGGTCGCGCATGTCGTCGCAGCACACGGTGGTGATCGAGGAGACGGAAGGGTGGGCGAGCAACCAGCTGTACGACGCGGCGCGCACGTACCTGGCGACGCGGATCAACACCGACATGCAGCGCCTCCGCGTGAGCCGCGTCGCCGAGGGCAAGAGCCTCATGTTCAGCATGGAGGAGGGCGAGGAGATGGCCGACGTCCACGACGGCGCCGAGTTCAGGTGGCGCCTCGTGTGCCGCGACGGCGCCGGCGCCGGCAGCGGCAGCGGCGGCGGCCACGCCCGCGGCGGCGGCGGCGGCGGCGGCAACTACCGCGTCGAGGTCCGCTCCTTCGAGATGAGCTTCCACAGGCGGCACAAGGAGAAGGCCATCGCGTCCTACCTCCCGCACATCCTCGCGGAGGCCAAGAAGATCAAGGACCAGGACAGGACGCTCAAGATCTACATGAACGAGGGCGAGTCCTGGTTCGCCATCGACCTCCACCACCCCTCCACCTTCACCACGCTCGCCATGGACCGCGAGATGAAGCGGTCGGTCATGGACGACCTCGAGAGGTTCGTCAGGAGGAAGGAGTACTACAAGCGGATCGGCAAGGCCTGGAAGCGGGGGTACCTGCTCTACGGCCCGCCTGGGACCGGCAAGTCCAGCCTCATTGCGGCCATGGCCAACTACCTCAAGTTTGACGTCTATGATCTCGAGCTGACCGAGGTGAACTGGAATTCCACGCTGCGGAGGCTGCTCATCGGGATGACCAACCGCTCCATCCTCGTCATCGAGGACATCGACTGCTCCGTCGATCTGCAGCAGCGTGCAGAGGAAGGCCAGGATGGTGGTACAAAATCCAGTCCTTCTCCTTCAGAGGACAAGGTACAGTAAGAAACAAACCCTGCCGTGTCTTTTGGTTCCTTAAATAACTTTCTTTTTCCGTGCTCATGTAGCTTTAATTTGGGCAATTTGCAAAACAGGTGACACTATCTGGGCTACTCAACTTCGTGGATGGCCTTTGGTCAACAAGCGGGGAGGAGAGGATCATTATCTTCACAACGAACTACAAGGAGCGGCTCGATCCGGCGCTGCTTCGGCCAGGCAGGATGGACATGCACATCCACATGGGGTACTGCTGCCCAGAGTCGTTCAGAATCCTGGCCTCCAACTACCACTGCATCACCGAGCACCACACATACCCTGAGATAGAAGCACTGATCAAGGAGGTGATGGTGACTCCAGCAGAGGTCGCAGAAGTTCTTATGAGGAACGACGACACCGACATCGCGCTCGAGGGCCTTATTCGGTTCCTCAAGGGAAAGAAGGGTGATGCCAAGGACGGCCAAGGTGAAAATGTGGAGCATGTGACCAAAGAGGACGAGAAAGAGATGATGCCGACGAAAAAAGATGACCCCCCAGTCTATCAAAATCTCCATGATGCAGGCAAACAATGATGCCAAAGTAGTGTGCATATCAAGTATTAGTACCATATCAGTAGTGCCAGAATAACCTACCGAAAATGTATGGTTCTGATATTAATAAGAGGTCATTTTTTGAGCTGCAGAGTACTCTGGTATTATGATCCTTTGTTTCCTTCATAAAACCATATGTATCACACTGTATGTAAAGTACATATAGGCCCTGTTGTATTCAGATGACTATATGCAGCAACTTTAAAGTGCCATTTCATATAAACAATCAATGTTGTCAAAACCTAGAGACTACAGGCCATTTTGCATACAGACACTGCTCCCTCACAACAGATCAATCTTCAGAATTGGTGTTCACCACATTTTCTCCTTGTACCTCGCTTTCTTCCCGTAGATCATATTCAACAACTAGACCAAGATTATCAACAAACTTGTGGTACACCTGGCACCCTGCACACTGTTTGTGCAGTGTATGTTAGTAGGACATAAATTTACAGCATGCGCAAGAAAACATCAATCATACGAATGTGGGGAGTAGGTCTCCTACAGCGATCCAAAATGAGCAAAGCAGTAGGTCTGGAGTTTGCATTTGCACATAAATAAAGGCACGGAATAAAGTTTACCTGAAGAAAAACTGTCCCTCTTTCATAGGCTACTCTGTTGATCAAGCGTTTGGTCCTTTCACCACATGCATTGCATGTAAATTGAACAAGCAAGCTTCTTCTAGGAAGCTTTATATCAATAGTGGCTTCCTGGAATATCACACAAACAAAAGTTACATATAGGATATTCTGGCCTACAAACTAGACTTATGCTGTTTGCTGCTTCACTATTCAATCTGCCATTGAATTGAGCAGCACTTCATTTTATGAACCTAGTTTGTTCCTCAATCAGCAAGCAATTTGTTACTTTGTTTTTCATGCAATAAACCGTTGAATTATATATAAACTGCAAGACCTTATCATTATTTCTTTTTCATATTTTCACACATCACATATGTATGCTATCAACCTACCAAATTTACAATTTACAAAATGTTTTGTCTTCTGAATGCCATAGTCTGCAAGAAACCCAAGCAATGAAAGACCTACAAGAAATGTACACAAAGTACAATCTCAGTAAACAATTAGCAATTTCAAATGAACAACATGGGGCGTGTTCATATATACAGTTTACTAAAGCCAATCAGCCAATGGACAAAGAAGACATGGTGCTAGAAACCCACAATTATTCTGACAATATGAATCATTAAAGTTGATATAGAATAACTAGTAACCTACATCAACATATATCAGCTTAAATCTCGTCAGCCAATTAACAGTGGTCAAGCCCAATCAATTACTGTTTCCCCTTTGCTGGTGGCTACCCACTCCAATCCATTCCCTAATCGCCTCCGCTAAATAATTCCTAGGAACATGGAGCATCCATAACCCAAACCAATTCACCCCCGACAATCTGGAAACATCATAGAGAGGAAGGGCAGAGAGTGCGCTAACCGTTGGCGACGGCACCGCGTCCAAATTGGCCTCGCCGGAGGAGGAAGCAGAGACAACGAGCCTCCATGGACGGTACGAAACTGCCAACCTGCGCGAAGAGAGACGAGCTTAGACACCCGCGAACCGAGCCGAGCCGAGAAGAACAAGGAACGGAGCGCACCGCGGTGCCGGCGCCCTGAGCTTCGAGGAGGCGGCGGCAAGGGATACCCGAGGAGGAGTAGGAGGCTCCCGGCGGGTCGAGAGGATCCCCGGCCACAACGCGGAGGGCCGCAGCCCCGCCGAGCAGCAGCCGTACCCCGCGGCCGTCGTCGCCATAGTCGCCATAGGGTCAGCCAGGACCGAGGGGAAAGGAAGAGAAGAGCGAGGGTGAACCAGTAACTGGGCCGCCCACCGTAGCCCAGGAAAGGCCCGTTTGACACACCTCACCCCGCACCTGTTGGCGCAGCCCGCAGCGGGCATTCGAATTGATTCTGCGTTTGGCCTCTCAGCCCCTCTCCAGTCTCCCCTTGAGTTCCTCGTGGTTTTCAGTGATTCTGCGTTTCTATCGTCCCGTGCAACGCGACGAGATTCTGGCCGTGATACATGTTCCGGTCGTGCCTGAGTCTGAGCTCGTGAGTCCGATGCTGACGGTGGATTCCTTGCAGCTCATGCGCCAGCGCCACCGGGCCTGCCCGTGCCCTCTCGGGCGCTCGGCCCCACTCATCGCACATTCGCACTCGACGGCCATCTGCCGCCCCGTCCCTGATCCGCGAAGAACCTACTCTCGTAAAATATACTCCCTCCGTCCTAAATATTTATTGCTTTACATTTTCCGAGAAACAACTTTAATTAAATATATATTAAAAAAATATTAATATTTATGGTATATAATTAATATCATTAGAAAGATCTTTGAATCTAGTTTTTTAATAAATTTATTTGGAGATACAAATGTTGCACGTATTTTATATAAATCGAGTCAAACTTGCGGGCACAAAAACTAGAAACGACACTTAATTGGGGACAGAGGGAGTATGCATCTGATTCACGTCTCCAGCAGCGGCGCATTTCTTGTCCAATAAACCACACCAGAAATACCAAGTTTTGTGCTCTCTGAATTTATTGCATCAAAGCCTTATTCTGAATCTCTAATCTACTCTTTTAGTTTTATATGGACAGCCCTGGAGGCATTTGGAATTATGGGAAGTATGAGTCAAAAAAAAAAAGGACTTACTCTGTACCAGGCTACCAGCCATGGGTACTTTTGGAATTTAGCATTACAACGTACTCCCTCCGTTCATTTATCTCATTCATCTAAGCAAAACCTTTTTATTCAAAAATTTCCTTCATATTAGCTTGGAACTTATCCGCATTTATTGTCCGTTTGCTGCTCATTGGCTACCACCCGCCTGCCTTTATTGTCTCTTTGCTGCTCATTGGCTGTGACTCCTCGTATGTACTCAGCACGCGATGATTAAATGCAAACTAAGTGGTTTTGTTCTGCTCCTTGATCACTACGCCGAAGGCTAAAATGATGAAGATAAATGAACGGAGAGAGTATGCTCTTCTGTAGTCCTCACTAACAACACGGTTGCAATGTAGCAGCGTGAGCACAGGGGATCTGCAAGGAACGTACGAAAAAATTCCAAGCCTCACCACCTTTGGCAGCTGTAATTGAAGATCAGAGCTTCTTCACCGTTTCTTCCACTGCACGTTCATAGTACCTCATTCTCTGTGTAGCTACCACCGCACGGTCAAAATCCTTGTTGTCAAATGCCTCCTGGAAGGAATCAGACCAGGTTTCAAGCTTTTCCTTTATCTGGAAAAAGGAATTAAAAAAACCATGAGACCAGAAATCATTTCAAACACTATCATGCTCCCTGGTTATGGTAACTTTAGTCAGAGATCAGAACCTGAGATTGGATCTTCTCCAGGGTTTGAGAATCACTGGCATCGCTGACAGCTTCCCGTATCTCCATCATCTGCAAATGATTTGTCATTGATTTATAGAGAACATTCTCATCTTCATTTCGTGTAAGTTAATGGACTAAGATGTATAAAAAGAAACCATTTGTGTTGTTGTTGTATTCATCTCAATTCAGACTTCATTCATTTTTGTACTTTCCATAGGATGTTTAACACATTGAGGGTGTGTTCCAATCGTTGTAATGTTGTTCACAGTTATCAAAAGATATATGAAATTAGAAGGATGATTATATTTACTGCATGCCAACAGATGTATTCCAAGATGAATGAAATTACCTCCATAAGAAGTTCTGGATCATTGATAGTCTTTTCTTCATCGACATGTATCCCCTCGAGTTTCAACTGCCAAAAAGTTAGTACAGATGAGATGCTTCCAAAGATGAGTAAAATGCTTGTGTTTATTCATAGTGGAGAAACTTCCAACAGAGAAAATCAAAGAATCACCCAGCACAAAGTTGTGATTACTTGTTACTCTCTATTTTTTTTTCCATGTACACATAGGTGAAGGGTCAAGGTCAACTGACTTCTTCAAAATACATTAAAATGAGATGAATCTAAGAATACGTGTTTCATTATTACACATCACTGAAACTTTAAGCATTGCTGGATAAACTCACCAAGTACAATGCCCTTGATAAAGGTTTGCTGAGTGTGCGGTACGCATCAATCACAAGTGCTGACTGCTCCGCAGCATAGCCCCTCTCTTTCTAAATAATAAATATAAGCCATTTAGAAGTGATTTAGAGAGGTTAAATATGGGTATTTCTATGAATGCCAGATGGACAGAAACCTCAGATTTTGAGTGAACTAGGTCAGGGTGTAACTTCTTCTGCCAGTCCTTGTACTTCCCTTCCAAGTTATTATCCTTTATATTATATTCTCTTTTTCTGAAGAAACCAACGAGAAAAAACATCAGCAACATACGTTCAGTGCACAGAAACATTACAAGAAAAGCAAAAATGGTAGAATCTTAAAACATGGTGAAGTTTCATTGGCTTTTAATAACCGTAGAACTATTCTACATCGTAAATAAACATAAGTTTATGAACAAATCTCCAGATACGTTAATCAATAACTAACTAACTACAGTAGTAATATGGAAAAGATCATATTAATAATTAATAGCATGGAACTGACAAGGATAGAAACAATTGTGTCTAATTGCAAAAATGTTTGGCAAGCCAATATTGTGTCACAAAAGTACACATTAGAGGCAAAAGTGCATACTCTGTGTACATTAACTCAGTACAAGTAGACATGGATTGTCAAGTATATATGTTCAGACAATGGCCCAATTCCACACTTGCAGCACCCTTTCGTTTTGGAAACAAACAGATTGCACATAGACTAAAAAGAATTGTTTTATCAAGGTCCTATAACTTAATAACATCACTTTCCAGATGATTCACAAGAGCTACATCAAAAATCACCCTGACAAGAATGTCATATGGAGTATACAGCAACAGACAGCGGCGTCACATTCGTAAGTAAACCCAATGGTAACTGATACTCCCCTCCGATTGAAAAAAAAAGGTTTTATGATCCTTGAAAGTTAAACGTTTACACAATCAATAAATAAGCAATCATGTGGATCGATGGCATAAGTTTAATGCTAAAATAACTGCATAGCTTTATTTACAATGACATACTTAGGAATGTTATCAAAGGATCATCTTATAGAGCATGTTGATATCATATACAACTTATATGTGGATTAGAGCGAGTAGTTGATCAATCCTAGCCACAAATGAGTACAAGTTCTAAGCATCCATGTAATGAAAAACTAATAAGACGCGTGTTTATCCTTCTTGTTTTTGGATGTGTGTTTTATGGGGTTCTAGTCTTCTGGATCCTTTCTTCTTAATATAAAACACAGCTCTCCATCATGCTCAAGGGGGGAAAGGAACAATAAATTTCATTCCTAATTTCCACGATTTTCACTGCAGAGCATAACAGGGCACACAAAAATACATAGAACAATAAGCTGCAATTCTGCAGGGCAAAGACTACAGCCAGTTACTATGATGATTGTTAGAATTACAGCAAGTCCTCATTAATCAGCAAACAGAGACTTAAATTGCGAAGGCATCGAATCATTCAGCATCAAACCCAGAATCCGGAGTAAACCTATGAGCGCCGAATCCGCCGCCACAACGTAATTCAAAGGCTCGAGATTCCCGGAGCTACTCACAGGCCAAATATTTGGAAGTAATCGACGGCGGGGTCGACGGGCTGCACACTCCCGCAGGACCCGCAGGAGAGGAACGCACCCGTCGCACCGCAGCTCCAGCACGCGCCGCCGGCGCCGCCTGACTGGTTCGACAGGCTCCGGAAGGGAGCCCCGACAGAAGCGGAACCCCACAAGATTCCAATATTGTGCTGGGACAGGGGACAGCAAGAGGCGGGGGAGGATGAGGCGGTGGGCATAGGAGGCAGCGGGCGTCGATTAACGCGGCAGCCGGCGGCGGCGGCTGCAGCGAGGTGGTGGCGGAGCGGCCCGGCTCCAGCGCGGCGCCACATGGTCTCTGGCGGTGCGGGTGCGGGTGCCGTGCGGCCCAGGCAGATGCCCACGCGTCTACTTTCTACAAGAAATGGTCGAAACTAGGGCAAATGCTCTCAAATTGTTTGAAAATCAACGGATTTTCAATAATGACTAGCGAGTGACCAAGTTGATTGCATTTCCAAACAAACAAATTCTACACCAATATAAAATTGATTTAGCCGAAAAACATATCAAGTGTGGCTTTGCATCGTCAATCACCAAAGCAGTTACAATGTATGAGTACTTTCCTAGAGATATAGAGGATTAAAAGGACTCTAACCACTTATATTGACTTACCACCCATTAATTTCTTTTATTGAAGCAGAGAAGAAGAGCAACTCCAAGTGACTCTATATATCTTTCTTAATTATTACGAGTAAAGATTTTGGTAAAAAAAATACACTTCCACAGTCTCTTTAATTAGTTATCTAAATATAGTTATCTTCTATTCTGAATTCCTAGCTAGCGTTTTGGTGGGATAATGTGAGTGCAATCAAGCCCTATTGTGGGTTTGGGTATTGATGATCACCAAATTAGAGTACTAATAAGATTTATCGAGATGATTAGCAGGAATTGACTTTTAGAGGATGTTTTACAAGATGAAAGTGGCCCCAATTGCAAAACGATGGTTGTTACCGCGTGAAGTATGGAAGCCGGAGGAAGCTCTAGAGGCACTCGCATCGATCCGGACATGGTCGTTGTACGTGAAGATGAAGGCAGCAGCAGCGAGCTGTCAGCCTCTACAGCAAGTTATGCTTCCCTTCCTCCCATCAAGACAACCGATGAGGAGAGGAAGCGAGAGAGAAGAGAAAGAAGAGAAGCCAAAATAGCAGGAAGAGAAGAAAGAGAGAAGAAAAGAGAAGAGCAAAGGCTCGAATAAGAAGAAGAGAAAAGAAGCCAGAAGAATCAAGAGAGAAGAGCGAACCAAGAGAAGGGCAGCTAGAGCAAAGAAAGAAGAAAAGAAGTCATATGATGTATCATCAAGTGAGCTATCGAGTAGCTCGAATGATGGTGATGATGATGATGAGTCATATCATGCCTCCAAGGGTGACAAGAAGAAGAAGATAAAGGACAAGGGCAGCAACAACAACAAAAAGAAATATGTAGTCGTATCCTTTAACTATTCTTATTTGACTAACCGTGATCGCAAGTCCTTCATCAACGTACCCGCAGGCAAGTTACCTCATTTTGATGGGACTAACTTCGCCAAGTGGAAGCACTTGATAAAAGCTTATCTTATTGGTCTTCACCCCGGTCTTTGGGAGATTGTTGTGAATAGATTTCAGGCACCGGAGGATCTCGAGCAACCAACAAATGAAGAGCTAGCAGTTGTCCATCTCAATGGCCAAGCCACAAGCATCCTTCTAAGTGCCTTGGATGTAAATGAGTACAATAGAGTGATGAATGTAGATGTAGCAAAGTAAATTTGGGACACTTTGCATCTTGCACATGAAGGTGTTGACAAAGTAAGAAGAGCAAAGATTGATTTGTTGATGGCAAAGCTAAATAGGTTTGTAATTATTGATGGAGAAGGGCCACAAAAAATGTTTGATAGGTTGATGACCTTGGTGGGCAAGATTAGAGGATATGGTGGTGATGAGCTAGATTATCACAAGGCGGTGAAGGTTATGTTGAAAGCTTATTCACCTAGAAATGAGACCGTAGTCACCTTGATTAGAGATAAGAAGAGATTTGAGCACTTCACTCTAAATGATATGCTTAGAAGATTATTGACCTTTGACATGCAAAGAGAAGAAGCAAATGAAAGAAGGAAGCTTGATGAGTTGCAAGCTAAGCTAGATGGCATAAAGATCAAGGATGTAGCTCTCAATGCCAACAAGACAATCAAACGAGGCACCTTCAACAAGAAAAAGGGCAGCAAGCAAGCATCAACAAGTCAGCCCAAACAAGTCAAGCAAATGCAACAAAATGATGAAACAACCTCATCCTCTAGTGAAGAAGAAGATGGTGGGGCTGATTACAATAAGATACATGACATGGCTCTATTCATAAAGAAGTATCACAAGGGGCTAAAGAAGAATGGCTACAAAGTAGTGCAAAGAAAGTTTCTAAACAAGAAAAAGAGGAATTGCTACAATTGTGGTAGCACCGAGCATCTTATTGCCAAGTGTTCTTTGGAGAGAAAAGACAATAATTATAAGAGGGATAAGAAAGAGAGCAAGCATGAGCACAAAAGGAAATACAAGCAAGTGGGAGAGGCACATATTGGGCATGAATGGGACTCAACAAAAGAGAGCTCAAGTGGTGAGGATGAGAAGATTGCAAGCATAGCCATCCTCTACACCAAAGCTCTTCAACAACATGTTCGATGATGATGACCACCACTCCCCTCACATTTGTCTCATGGCAAAGGGTGAGAAGGTACAATCAAAAGCCAAATCTCTTCCTCCCTCTCATGAAATCTCTAGTAGTGATCTTAGTGATAGCTCTAGTGATGATGAATCAAGTGATGAAGAGATTGATAATATAACTAAAAATTTAGATCCTAAGACCAAACTCTTTATCACTAAGCTAATGGAGGATTTAGAGAATATCCAAGCCGAGTTAGACACTAAAGATGATGATCTTTTTGAACTTGAAAAGATGTATATTACTAACAAGAAAGCTCTTAAGTTAGAGAGAAGTGAGTGACCGCTTTGCACAAGGCCTTGGCCAAAGAGCAAGAGGACCATGCTCTCACTAAGAAGGCATATGTTGCACTCAATGAAAAGTATTGTGGCTTGGATGAAAAGCACAGAGAAATTGAGATGCAATATAGTCTTCTTTGGGAGAGCACCCCACAACCCTCTAGCTTAAAGGACACCTCTACCTCCTCCACTAGCCAAGGGTGTGAAAAATGCTATAATCTTGATTTAAATGTTTATTTCACTAACCTTGCTAATATTGAGGCAATGAAAAGAGAGATTGCTAGGCTAAGTGATGTGATAGGTAAAGAGTGCATGAACAGTAAGAAACAAGTAAGTGGCAAAGAGAATCAAACAAAGAAACCACAATACAAGAATGGAAGACATCCTCACATCAAAGATGGGCTTGGGCACACAAAAGGAGGGAAAACCAATGGAAGAAAGATCATAAATGGATATGAGTGTATCTAGTTCATGAGTAAAGGAAAAGTAGGTATAGAGTTGCCTGCACAAAAGGTGGAATAACAGAAGCCCCGAGCAGCACAGCCAGCCCAAGGCGGCAGTGCCGCCCCCCATAGAAAAGGAAAGGCTACCTCTTTTCCATCTACTCATGTCAAGCCCAAGAAGAGAGTGTACCAACCAAAGCAGGAGCCCCAGCAATCAAAGAATTCAATTTGGACCACTCGAAACAAGTATGCTTATCATCCAAAGGCTCATGCACCTCGACAAAGCTTGAGCTGTTGCTTTGTATTGAAGAACAACAGCAAAGGAGAAGTGATTGCCAAATATGTTGGCAAAGATGCAAATGTTTACTTAACACTTCTATTTGGGTTCTAAAGTTTCTAGTGACTAACATGCAAGACCCCAAGTCTAGTTGGGGACCTAAATCTAGAAACTAAACTTGTTTTGTAGGCATACTCCTCCGGTGGATCAAGTTGGGTGCTTGATAGTGGATGTACAAATCACATGACCAGAGAAAAGAGTATGTTTTCATCATATACCCCAAAAGTAGATTCAAATGAGAATATTCTCTTCGGAGATAATTTAAAAGAAGATGTGATTGGTATTGGTAAGGTTGCTATTACACTTGAGCATTCAATTACAAATGTTTTACATGTTGATTCGTTGAGTTACAATTTGCTATCCGTTTCTCAACTTTGTGAAATGGGTTATAATTGTCTCTTTACGGATAAGGGTGTGGAAGTCTTTAGAAGGGAGGATTCCTCTATTGTCTTTATGGGTTGATTAAAGAATAAGCTTTACCTAGTTGATTTCAACAAAGGCAAAGCTAATCTTGAGACTTGTTTAGTGGCAAAATCTAGCATGGGTTGGCTATGGCATCGCCGGCTAGCTCATGTTGGGATAAGGAACTTGGCCAAACTTCAAAAAGATGAACACATCCTTGGACTAACAAATGTTCACTTTGAAAAATATAGAATTTGTAGTGCTTGTCAAGCCGGAAAGCAAGTTGGCGTACCTCACCCATCAAAAAGTATCATGACCACTACTCAACCATTGGAGCTCATTCACATGGATCTCTTTGGATCGGTCGTCTACCTAAGTATCGGGGGTAACAAATATGGTCTTGTTATTGTTGATGATTATTCTCATTTCACTTGGGTATTTTTCTTGTTTAATGAGTGTCAAGTTAGGGATAAAGTGAAGACATTTGTTAGAAGAGCCCAAAAGAAGTTCGTTCTCCCCATCAAGAAAGTGAGGAGTGATAATGGGACCGAATTTAAGAACACTCAAGTTGAGGAGTTCCTTGATGAAGAGGGCATCAAGCATGAGTTCTCAACTCCATACACCCCTCAACAAAATGGTGTAGTAGAGAGGAAGAATCGTACCTTGATTGACATGGCAAGAACAATGCTAGATGAGTATAAGATGTCAAACATCTTTTGGTGTGAGGCCGTCAACACCACATGCCATCCCATCAACCGCCTCTACCTACACAAGAAGTTGAAGAAAACTTCATACGAACTGCTCACCGGTAACAAACCAAAGGTGTCTTACTTTAAAGTATTTGGGTGCAAGTGTTTCATAGTTAACAAGAAACCCAAAACCTCTAAATTTGCACCTAA
Organism: Saccharum spontaneum; assembly: GCA_022457205.1. Lineage (NCBI taxonomy): Eukaryota > Viridiplantae > Streptophyta > Magnoliopsida > Poales > Poaceae > Saccharum > Saccharum spontaneum. The sequence goes on from CM039590.1 coordinate 47,416,117, forward strand.
AGTTGATGAAGGTTTTCTTCTTGGTTATGGATCAAATGAGCATGCCTACCATGTTTTCAACAAAACCTCCGGGAGAGTTGAAATTACGATAGATGTGACATTTGATGAAACTAATGGCTCTCAAGTAGAGCAAGTTGATTCAAGTGTTGTAGGAAAGGAGGATCCACCATGTGAGACAATCAAGCAATTGGCTTTGAGTGACATAAGACCACAAGAAGATGAAGCTAACAATGAGGTGGATACTCCAGCTGCTGTTGAACAAGAATCTGCTGACATACCTGATGCTAAGGGGAAGCAAACCCCTACTGCTGTCCAGCAGGGCGACAGTGCCTCCCCTAGGAGCGGCAGTGCCATATCCCCTCTAGAACAAACAGCTAGATCGACTTCGACACATGGATAGAACCTACAACCAATCTTTGAAGAATCAGAAGATGAAAATCCAGAGAATGAACAAGATGCCATTGATCATCCAAGACTAAGGCAAACCATACAACGAGACCATCCTGTTGACAATATCCTTGGGAGTCTTCGAAAGGGGGTAACGACACGTTCTCATTTAGCAAGCTTTTGTCAATTTTACTCATTTGTTTCCTCTTTGGAACCTCTCAAGGTTGAGCAAGCACTTGGAGATCCGGATTGGATGATGGCAATGCAAGAGTTAAATAACTTTGAAAGAAATCAAGTGTGGACATTGATGGAAAGACCCAACACAAACATCATCGGCACAAAATGGGTCTTCTGCAACAAGCAAGATGAAAATTACATGGTGACTAGGAACAAGGCAAGATTGGTTGCTCAAGGCTTCACTCAACTAGAAGGCTTGGACTTTGAAGAAACATATGCACCGGTGGCAAGACTTGAAGCAATTCGAATGATTCTAGCCTATGCTGCCCATCATGACTTCAAGCTATATCAAATGGATGTCAAGAGTGCATTCCTCAATGCCCTATTCAAGAAGTTGTCTACGTTGAGCAACCACCGGGCTTCGAAGATCCAATGTATCCTAACCATGTTTATAAACTCCAAAAGGCGCTCTATGGGCTTAAGCAAGCACCAAGAGCATGGTATGAATGCCTTAAGGAGTTCTTGCTTAAACAAGGTTTTAAAATAGACAAAGCCGATCCTACTCTTTTCACTCACAAAGTTAAGAAAGATATTTTTGTGTGCCAAATATATGTCGATGACATAATATTTGGTAGTACTAATCATGCTTTTTGTGAGGAGTTTAGTAGGACAATGACCAAAAGATTTAAGATGTCCATGATGGGTGAATTAAAGTTCTTCCTCGGATTTCAAATCAAGCAAGTGAAAGAAGGGACTTTCATAAGTCAAACAAAGTACACCCATGATATGCTCAAGAAGTTTGACATGATGAATGCTAAGCCAATCAAAACTCCCATACCAACCAATGGACATCTTGATATTAACATAGAAGGGAAAGCCGTGGACATAAAGGTATATCGCTCCATGATCAGCTCTCTACTTTATTTATGTGCATCTAGGCCCGATATTATGCTTAGTGTGTGCATATGTGCTAGATTTCAAGCTAACCTGAAAGAGTGTCACTTAGTGGCCGTTAAAAGAATCTTGAGATATTTAGTACACACTCCTAATCTTGGTTTGCGGTATCCCAAGGGCTCCAAGTTCGATCTACTTGGGTATTCAGATTTCGATTACGCCGATTGCAAAGTAGATAAAAAAAGCACTTTGTGGACTTGTCAATTCTTTGGACGGTCTCTAGTGTCTTGGAGTCTCAAAAAACAAAATTGTGTAGCCCTATCCACCGTCGAGGCCGAGTATGTTACAGCCGATGCATGTTGTGCTCAACTACTTTGGATGAGGCAAACCCTTCAAGGTTTCAGATGTCATTTCACTAAAATCCCACTCTTGTGTGACAATGAAAGTGCTATAAAGCTTGCAAACAATCCCGTGAGCCACTCAAGAACCAAACACATAGACATCCATCATCATTTCTTGAGAGACCACGAAATCAAAGGAGATATCAAAATTCGCCATGTGAGCACCGAAAAACAACTAGCCTATATCTTCACTAAGCCTCTCGATGAATCAAGGTTTTGTGCTTTGCATAGCGAGCTCAATATACTAGATTCTAGTAATGTGGTTTGAAATATAGCGCACCAATGGTTGATCAACTAGTGACCTAGGCAAATGATTTGAAAAGTTTCATATTGTGCTTCAAAATGATTTATACAACTTGATATATATAGCATGACCATAGTTTGTATTGATTGTATGTTTCTGGTCATGATATATGGAGAATATATGTCCATTTCTGAAGCAAAGAGGGTCAAGTAGTTAGTAGTTAATTCCCTGCTATTTGGGCAGGGCAGTAGTGACGCCCCTTGGGTGCGGCAGTGCCGCCCTCTATATTCTGCCCGAGAATACTGGCCATCTTATCAACTTCTATGGGCCATCTTTCTTCTATCCCTATCTTCTCCTAGGCCCACAGTCGTGACCTCATTCTTTCCCACTCGTCCCGCCTCGCAGCTCTCTTCTCTCGTGCGCCCACGCCGTCTTCGCTAGGCCGCCGCGGTCTGCCACTGGCGGAAGTGTCACGCCCCTGCTGGACTTCTCCTCTGCGTGTCTAGCAGTGGCAGGGGTCCTTTGGCTGTCCCACATTCTCCTCTTCCCTCCTTAATCTATGGTTGAATCAAGGTTAAACCCTAACCAATGTCGATCTATGCAATGTGGTAGATTCCTCTGTGGATTTATGTTCTTAGTAGGAGTATGATGGATTTAGGGGGAGTTTGAATGGTTGAATCGAGTTAGGAAACCGATTTGGGGATGGGAACCCTAGCTAGGGCAGCAGTGCTGCCCTGTAGGGCAAGTGCTCATGGCTAGGATTCCACGCTTAAACTTGGTTTCGTGATTGGATGCAACTATCTTGAGCTTTCTGTAAATATCGATTACTTCTATTATTCCATCCACATTTGGATTCTTCACTCTACTATCATGTACATTGATTTAGAGATTGTGATGAAGGATAGGAGTAGTTGGAAACTAGGGTTAGCAAGAATGAGAAAGTAGGGGATGAGTCTGTGAAGCACCTGAGTGCGGCAGTGCCGCCCTCAGAGGGCGGCAGTACTGCCCTGTCTGGATTGTTTGTCCAGCAGCGCTTCCTGATTCATCTTCTAACTTCTTTTTCTTGTTAAAACTGGTTTGCAGCTGTTCCTAGACTACATCTTGTACAGTTTGTTATCAAGTCCTATTATTTGCATAGATGGAAGGTGGAGATGATGTTCGTGGCAAGAGAAAGATGTTGTCTAAACAGGTGACAAGGAGAAAATAGAGGGAGGGCTGGTAGTAGCAATGGTGCAACTCCTCAGATTGAGGATAGAGATGCTCATCAGCAGTACATTGATGAAGAAGAAAGGCGTGAGCAGATTGGGTACACCATCCCTCATGGTGGCTGTCCTGTCACTCCATTGCACCTCACAGAATTTGATGACAACTATATGAGGGATTCTCATGAGGAGTTCAATTTCATGGTGCCTGTTGACACTATTGATCACCCTCGTGTTGATTACTCCAAGAGTTGGAAAGGGACTGAGGAGGCAAGAGAGATCAACCCCTATGCAAAAGGGAAGGTAAGAGGTGTTGATTATAGATTTTGGAGTGTCTTTCACTCTAACTTCTATACCACCTCTATTCTTGGAGCAAAGAAGTCCAAGATTATGAAGACACAATACATTGACTTCAATGAAATGCAAGACAGGCAAGAGGCTGAGTTTAATGCTGCTATTAGGACTTGTGATAGGTTTGAGCTATCTAATATCATGTCCTTTAGGTATGATTGGAATGAGGAGATCCTTGCTCAGTTTCATGCCACATACTTTTGGAACAAGGAGAGTGATGAGATACACTGGATGACTGATGGTAGGCACTATCGTGTTGATTATGTCACCTTCAGTCAGATTCTTGGCTTTGGGCGTGCTCACAGGACTTACCCTTGCATTCATGATGAGATACGTGCTGAGATTAGTAACATCAAGCACTTGTGGAGGGACCCTAGAGTTGCTGATGGAAAGAGGAGTGGACTTCAGAGTTTCTACTATGTCATGAACAATCTCATTAGAAACACAATCAACCCTAAAGATGGAGCAGCTTCTAATATAAATGGCTATGTAAGGAATGTGCTTGCTCACTTTGCAGATCGAGAGAAGTTCAATGTCTCTCGTTTCATTTGGGTTGAGTTGAGCTGTGCTATGGACGACGGGAGAAGGGGGCTGCCCTATGCCCCTTATCTCATGTTTGTGATTGAGAGGGTCACTGTATTCGATTTCCTAAGGATGGTTTCCACACCGTCTACAAGATTGAGAAGACCCAGCCAGCGGCAGCTGCTCAGAGGGTGAGAGAGTCCTATGGTCATGAGGACACCCCTGAGGGTTCTCGCTCTAGGCACAGGAGGAGTACTAGTTGGAAGAAGAAGGTCGGTTCATGGATGAAGGCCATTTTTACTGCTTGCACCTATGCAGCGAGGACAACCTATGAGGACCGGTTGGAAAACCAGGAGGCTCACAGGGAGTCCAGAGAGCGTGCGGGACTGCCACCACTTCCACCGGTTCAGTCTCTACTAAGGTTTGACCTCCCACGCTTCTCTAGCACTGACAGTGATGAGGAAGAGCAAGAGGAGTAATAGGAGCAGCCAGAGGAGAGTTGGGAGCAGGAGACCTTGTGGGGCTATCAACAGAGACAGAGACAGAGACAGACATAGGCTCCACGATGGTCCGCTCGCTTCACCGCCACTACACACCGTGGAGGACGTGCTCGCATTGAGTCAGACTCGGATGATGATGATGATGGACAAGGTGTCAACTGGGATGAGGTTTAGGATTTCGATGAGGAGTGAGTTGATTTCCCTTCTTTTCTCTTCTCTTTTTGGTACTTGATGCCAAAGGGGGAGAAAAATTAGGGAGGTCAATTCTTTTTCGATGCCTTAGTTCTACTGCAGCGGCGCTTTATGTCCTATCCGTTGAGAGTAGTTGTTAGGTTGTGAGGTGAGAGTCGTTAAAAACTCTATTTGTGTAATATTGCTACCTATTTGACTCTATTTGCTTCGGATATGGACATGTATTATTGTTGTGTGATCTAGCTTTTGGTATTAGTGTTAGATATTCCATTTTATACCTGTGATGTGCTGTGAATTTCTTACTGTGTTCTGACTGTTGTGGTTGGTTGAATTTTAAATCATTTACTCAACTTCCTGTGTAGGTGTGGCAATGCCGCCCTATAGGTGCGGCAGTGCCGCCCTCTGGTATACTAAAGCATTGCTATACTTGTTCTATCACTTCAGCTATTAATCTGTGTAAAAGAAACCTGCAAGAAGTCTATAAGTTTAATTGTTCTATATTTGATAGGCTTAGATTCAAACTATATCACTTTCTCTCTACGCAGGTGTGGTAGTGCCACCCCCTAAGTGCGGCAGTGCTGCCCTCTGGTTTGACCAGTTCTTGAGTTAAATTTTTACAGGCCTATTCACCCCCTCTTTAGGCCTCCTAGGCTTACCAGGATCCTATAGATAATCTGCCAGCTGACGGAATTCGACTCTAGTAATCCCCCCGCATCGTCTCCATACAGGCGACTTGGGGGCGTGACCCGCCCCCGCTACCGCCCACCCCGCTCTATGCCGGCCTCCCGGCCGCCGCCACCGCCCTCTAGCTTGCAGTGGTGACGGCCCGCTGCGCCCTCAAAAAGGCCTCTGCAGTAGCTCCTTCCTCCTCCCTCCTCTCCTCCCCTTCTCTTCCTCCTCTAAGCAGCGAACCCTAAGACAGCAAGGACACCGCCAGCAAGCTTGGACCGCCGGATCTGAGTACCCTATTCACGGATCTGATGCCCTACACACTAGATCTGACGCACAGAGACTGGAGGGCGCGGTGGCCGGAGGATGCGCTGGCGGCCGATGGTGTCGCTCGAGCTGCCCTCCCCTAGGTCGGATCTCTATCGTCGCTCTGCTGGGCGCCGGGGAACTCGACGGGCCAGCTTGTGCACCTAGCTAGGGTCAGCCACCGGGGCCATGGGTGGCTCTCCCTGCCCGTGTTGGCTTCACTCTAGCCGCCGGATGGCCGGGTGAAAGCCCAAGTTTGGTTTTGGTAATTAATGACACCAAGTTGCTAATGCTATTGTATCAAGTGTGATTAAGCTAGGCATAAGCAACATGTGATGGAGGTGGAAATGGCATGGAGAGATGACCACAAGACCACATGATTTGGTGCATGAAATGATGAGCAAGATCATGGTGAAGACGCACATAATATGATGGACATGATGATCAAGTGGAAGAGAAGGATCTAAGAGTGCAAGGCAAAGGTATAACCATAGGGTTTTTCTTTTGCCGGTCTAAGTTGAGTAGAGAAGTGATTGACCGGGTTTAGGATACATAGCCGACTATCAAGAGGGGCAATCACGGTTAGCTCGGGAATCAAGTGCCACTAGATCAATGTCTTGAGCATATGCATTAGGATCTAGTTGAGAGCTAACATAACGCCTTGAAAAATGTTTGTGAAATGCTAATACACATGCACATGTTGGTGTACACTTGGTGGTGTTAGCACATTTGCGAAGGCGGTGGTGTTTGAGCGGTAGTAAGGGGTTTGGGGTTCGCTCTCCCTCCCGCCGAGCGTGCGAGCGCGGGATTCAGGCGTTTTTGAGGTAATGAAATGCCTATTTTCTATTGCGCCAGAAGTCGGAAGAGAAACGGAGGTGAACGGCGGTCACTGTGGTGACCGGACGCTGCACCGGACGCGGTCTCGGTTTGACCGGACGCGTCCGGTCAGTTCAACGCGGCGCGGGCACTAGGGTTTGTGACCGGACGCTGGTCTGGCCTGACCAGCGCGTCCGGTCAGTTCTCCTGTGCGCTGAAGTAGAGTGCGCGACCGGCGCGTCCGGTCCCTCACGGAACCGGAGCGTCCGGTCAGGCGTCCAGAAGGGTAGAGTGTTGATTGGACGCGCGGCGCGTCCGGTCACGTACGATCGGACGCGTCCGGTCTCGACGGGAGCTTACTGGAACGCGACCGGACGCTGGCACTGTCGCGTCCGGTCAAACGGTTGAGCGCGTCCGGTCACGGCAACGGCTAGTTCTGACACGCACTGTTCACGCTTGTCGTGCAGTGACCGGACGCGTCCGGTCACCCTGACCGGAGCGTCCGGTCAGCACGATTTTCACTGCGTCGTCCGTAACGGCTAGCTGCGTACCCCTTCGTTATAAATAGAGGATGTCCGGGATTTGAGGGTAACTCTTGCACATTTTGAGACCTAGAGACATCCTTTGAGCTAGAGAACAACCCCTCCACTCATCTCTTTGCATAGTTGCACATCTTGAATGAGATTGAGTGAGATTCAAGTGCATTGCTTAAGAGTTGCATTCTAGAGGCACTTGATCTTCGAGTTGCTACGGATTTCTTGTTACTCTTCCGTGTTTCCCGACACGGTAGACGGCTTGGAGCAGCGGAGGTGATTGAGCTCGCAATTGGAGATTGTTGGAGCCCTCACCAAAGGTTGTAAGGGGTTCTTGATCCTTCCCCGCGGGAGTTCGCGAATTGGATACTCTAGTGGAGCTCGTGGCTTGGAGGATCCCCATCTTGTGTGCGGTTGTGCGGTGCCCGCCGAGGGCTCGACTCTTGATAGTCGATTAGCTCGCGAACCGACAAGTGGGTGTATCGCCACAACGAGGAGTAGCTTGCCGGGAAGCAAGTGAACCTCGGGATAAATTCTTGTGTCATTCTCTTCCCGAGGATTTCTCTTGTGTGATTGATTGATTGGTACTTCTCATCTCTACACGGCGGTATAATCACTCGAAGCTCTTCTCTCGTATTACATCTTGTATCTAGCTTGTTGTTGTTGTGTTTAGTGGATAGCCTTGTACTAGACTTGTGTAGGTGGCTTGCTTAATTAGTTAGAGCTAGTGCATTTTGCTCCGCCACCTTTTGTACTAACGTGGTTGTTTAGTGAAGCTTGTAGATTTTTAAATAGGCTATTCACCCCCCCTCTAGCCATTTGGACCTTACACCGGGCCCAGGGCAGCAGCGACCTCCTAGGGCTCTCAACTGCTGGCCCCTGCTGTCGGTGGACGGGGCCGCTCCTCTATGCTTGATCGGCGAGAATCCAGAGCCGGCACCACCTACTCGGCTCCCCTCTGCCTCCTGGTATGGCCGGCCGCCGCCGGGGCTGGGGCTGTGGCAGCCTGCTGGGCTACACGTCTGTCTGTCCGGGCTGTGCTGGATCTGTGGCGGGCAGTGGTGCCGGTGGCCTCTGCGGGGTGCCGGGGACTCTGGTGGGCGGGCCCGTGCTGCGGTGACATTGATGGGCTACCACCGTTCAGTGGTCAGCATGTTCGTGGGACGGTGGCCGGGCCAAGGGACCCCTAGCGACCGTGGTCGAACAAGCTCCTAGGTGTAAACCCTGCCCGGCTTCTTGCTTCGGGCCAGCGGCGATGGCGCAGCTGCGTCATCCACCTTCCTGAAGGCGTCGTCGAAGGATCAGTTCGTTGCGCGGGTCGCTGGGGCCGGTTCTGAGACGAAAGTCCTTCTTGTGCCCCTTTCAACGTTGTTGGCGTTTGTGGACGTCATGCCCTCCTTGGAGGCTTCATTGTTGGCCACCCTCCGTTGAAGCCACTCCTTGCTTGTGCTGTGCCTGACTGCGCTTTAGCTTTTTCCTCGCTTTGGTTTGTCCACCTCGGGTGTTGGTGTCACCGCAGTCGTCTTCTTCTTCTTCGCAGCGGCTACCTGATCGCTGGCGGATACGGCCGCCTTCCTCTTCGCAACGACTACCTGGTCGTTTATGGATGGATGGATGGATGCTGAGCTCTCTACAGTGGCTACCTGGTTGTTTGTGGATGGATGCCGAGCTCTCTACAGCGGCTACCTGGTCACTTGCGGATGGATGCTGAGCTTTCTACCGGTGGATGCTTTGCCACCATGGCTTCACCCACCCTTTGTTGGCAACCTTCGCACGAATGTATTTTTTCTTTGACAGGCATAGTCGGTTGATGTTTAGAGGTGGAGGTCCAACCCCCCCTCTCGTGTATTCTTGCTGTTCGTTTGTGTCTTTGGAATTCCGTCGGTAATCCTTGGATTACTTGCGAGCCCTTGTATGCGTGTTCCGGCCTTTCTTATGGCCCTTCCTCTTAATGAAAAACGGGTAAAAGATCCGATTGAGAAAAAAAGATTCCTAGCTAGACAAAGATAGAAAACGAGAATGACTCTCTCAAGTGCAAACAAGATATAGAAAAACTGCAGGAGAGTAAAAAGATATAGAAAACGACTTTTATGCAAATAACTCTCTAATTGATGATTTAGAGAGTGAGCTTTAGAAATACTATTAGAGATGCTCTAAATCAAAGAATGGTTTATAAAAATCATATCAAGACATGTCCACCTATCATCCAATAGAGAGCATCGGGCATACGTTTGTATGACAATTTGGATACATAGTATAAAAAAACTAAAAATTAATTTTTAAAGGCATCTTTATTTTTATTTAAGATAGTTGTATCTAAAGCTACCTCTACATATGCACTTATGGCGCCTCAACTAACATGCCATCACAGTTATTTTTTTAGGAACCTAATAAATTATCAAAGTTATGTAATGGTTGTCACATGTGATACTACATAATTAAGTCAAAAAAATGTGATACTCCATAATTTTTGTACGACGCCGGTAGATTTCACGGTTTTTTGACGTTTTATAAGTGATCCAGTAGATACCGCCTCGTGCGCCCGACCAAAAAATTTAGCAATTACTTAGCACTATAAAATCAAAGCATTCCTTTGCGTGCAGCTTGGATCCAGATGTGAATTGTTTCTGCCAATGTACTCCATTGCATGGATACATGCCGAAAATAACATGACAATGCCCTGTTCGTCTGACAGGAAAAACGGCTGATATTGATGTTAATACTGATTTGTTGTGAGAAAAAATAATATTATTTCACTGAAAACAGTATGACTGATAAGTTCAAACGAACAGAGCCAAATGGCTCCGTCTGGATCCTTCACCAAACCTCATCTCGTCGAGCTCGGTGAGGAAATGTAGTAGAACTGAGGGCTGTTTGGATGCTGCTTGGCAGGCAGCTGAAGAGCCAGGCATCAATGCTGGCCCCATACAGACAAAAATGGACCTCTGGAATAGTGGAATCAGTTGTCTGGCCAGATAAGTTCTCAGACCGTAAACCAAATAACCCCTGAGTGTTTGGTGGAGATGCATGCTGTCTTAGAGCTTGTATTAACAATCAAAATCTGTCACAGCCTGAGAGCGACATTAGGGCCTCGTTTAGATTGCGGAATAGGGGTGAAAAACACTGTATCAGAATTCCTGTAGCATTTCGTTTGTATTTGGTAAAAATTATCCAAATTTTGACTAACTAGGCTTAAAATGTTCGTCTCGCAAAGTACAACAAAACTGTACAATTAGTTTTTGATTTCATCAACATTTAGTACTCCATGCATTTGCCGACATTTTGATGTGACGGGGAATCTTCTTTTTGCATAGTGGAATTTGGGGGGAGAATTGGGAAACTAAACATGGCCTAGCATGCTCAGTCTAGCAAGTTTCTTACAGTCTGCGCTAGTGACTAGTGAGACAGGTCTATACATATTTATAATGGCGGAGCATTTTAATATTCTTTTAGCTTTTATATTTGATTTTTTTCATTAGCTCGTCCAAGTTTAACCAATGCAATAGCATGCAAAACTAACTCATACATATAACAACTTTTTTTTTTCATAAAAGTCTTGTTGCAACATGTATGGTATCTTTTATTTACTCTATAAACACATCATTTATGCAGCAAAAATGCTATAGGTAGGGCGTACATCACGTCCGAACTCCTCTTTTTGGGCCGCGGACCAGCCCAATAGACCTTGCATTTGTCCCTCCCGCTCCTGCCGCCCGCCCCGCCTGATGACGCCAATATGCGCCGCCAGCGCAAGGAGAAGCGCCAGGCTCTAGCGCGGAAGCCCTCTCGGCCTCGCTTCCTGCTACGGCTACAGCGCATCGATGCAGACGGTGGAGGAGGCCGCATCGGTATACAATGCATGTTGCAAGTATACATTTTAAATGTTTCAAATGTTTTAGAAATATATTGCAAGTGTTTTATACGGATGTTGCATATGTTGCAATGGTTGTATACGTATGTTGCAAGCGTCTATCCCTAATGTTTCATCTGTTTTTTCAAATGTATGTTGCAAGTGTGTTTATCTGGATGTGCATATGTGTTCACACATATGTTACAAGTGTGTATGTTTGTAATGGTTTTTAAGTGTTTTGCATGTGTTTCAGATGCATATTTCTAGGTGTTTCATCTGTCTATAGACGTATGTTGTAAGTGTTGCATCTAACTATTTTAAAAGTAGATTGGGTATTGCACATGGGTGCGCGTGGGAAGCGGGAGGGGGCGCGAGCGCCCTCACATGGGCACGCGAAAAGCAGGCCTAGGGTGGGGGCGTGTTGGCACTGGCGCAGAGTGTAGACGCGCGCGGGAAATGAATCGGCCTGGGCTACGATATCGTCCGACGGATCGGTATCAGGCACCAACAGTTCCGTTTATGTAATATAAATTATAACCATATTTAGATACAAATATAAAATAACATCAATTTTAGGTTACAAAAATTGAGTGATAAAGGCATTGTTGGGAAAGAGTCGCATATAACGAATTAAAATACGCTAACATCCCATTTGGATGTATTCCCTCCATCCTAAATTATAAGACATTCCAAGAATCTTGAAGAGTCAAAGGATCTCAAGTTTGACCAAATTTATATAATAAGATAATAATATTTATGACACCAATTAAGTATCATTAGATTGTTCATTAATTATATTTTCATAGTATACCTATTCGATGTTATAAATTTTTATAATTTTTTCTATAATTTTGGTCACACTTAAGATGCTTTAACTCTTCAAGATTCTTGGAATGCCTTATAGGCCTGGTTTAGTTCCCTAAATTTGCCACCAAATTTCACTATAAAAAAAAAGATTCTCATCACATCAAAATGTCGGCACATGCATGGAATACTAAATGTAGATGAAATCAAAAACTAATTGCACAATTTTATTGTACTCTGTGAGACGAACGTTTTGAGCCTAATTAGTCAATGTTTGGACAATTTTTATCAAATAAAAACAAAATGTTATAATGCGCTACAGTGAAACACAATAGTTAGGCCGGCGCTGGACCAACTAAACAAGGCCATAATTTGAAACGGAGGGAGCATGAATTACGCATAGAATTCAGGAATTGGTATCGTGCCAGCCGTCAGGCGTTTGGATGTCCACGGAATCACGGGTTGGAAACCTGTCCCAAAGTCCCAATTCCAAGAGACCCGCGCGCTCACCGAGCTCCCGCCCTCGGTTTTGGCGGAAATCGCCCCTTCCTCTACCTTCCCCTCCTTTTTTTCTCCACATTCCCGCGCTGGGTGAGCTCCTTCTGGAGCAGCCGCCGCCCGCCGGAGACTGCGACGGGTCGTCGGAGGGACCTCGACGGTGGCGAAGGTAACTCCACCATCTTCTTTCGTGCCTGATCCAATCTTATATTCTCGATTTGTAGGGAATCTCTCCTTCTTCCACTCAATCGCTCCCATGGCGCCCCTTTCCTCTCCCTCAAATGGAGCCCCTTCCTCTGCTGAAAATCCCGCCCCATCTGCCTCCTCCCATGGTTGCGTCCCCTTCCCTCCCTACCTCTCTCCTATGGCGCCCCCTCCTATGCAGCATGTACAGCAAACACATCCCATATTCCCATCCACTACCCCTCTCCCATGGCTGCTCCCTTCCCCTCTTCCTCTAATGGATTTCCCTTTTCTCCCTCCCATGGTGGTTCTCCCTTTTTTTATTAACCGTAAAACATGAGCAAGGTCAAACTTGCTGATCCTTTCTCTGATTCTGTAGGCGAATCACAGGGGTAGTAGCATTCTGCAGTAATCAATCAAGCGAAGGTAAAGTTAACATATCTAATTTTGGGTAATGTGTTTTCTTTTTGGCTGTACAATGTAGACATCCAAACGGAGCCTTATACTAATTACTAACCGATAGTATTTAAAAAATCAGATATGCCGCTTTGTGTTCACCTGCTGTGGGAAACCGAGCACCCCCAAACCCTAATTTAAGTTATTTGTGTTCGGATCTAATCTAATTACAAGTGTATACATGTAATATGCTGTTCTGAAGGAAAAGTAAACTCTGAATTTTTGGTCCAGGGTAGAATTTTCTGTAAACCACGAAATGGCTTTTGCCGCAAGGCTGAATCTGCGAATGCAGAAAGAGATTAAGCTCCTACTGGATGATCCACCCCATGGGGTTTCCCTTAATCTTTCTGAAGATGAAAATGTCTTATCATCATTATCAAGTATTGAAGCCAGTATGTCCTTTATATTCTACTATTTTTTATTTACTTTTAATCATCTCTAAATTTTTGCTGCAACTTTGTATGCTGATCCCTACTCTTTAAATCAAGGAATTGAGGGTCCTGAGGGGACGGTTTATGCTAATGGAGTTTTCATTCTGAAGATACAAATTCCTGAAAGGTGCATCTTCTTTAGACATCAAAACCAAACCCCTATGCCTCACTGAAAAACGAGAAGAGAACCTCATTTGTATCCCCCTATAATATCATTTCTGATATTCAAACTTTTGTTGAGACACAGGTATCCTTTTCAACCACCCAATGTGACTTTTGTTACTCCCATTTATCATCCCAATATTGACAATGGAGGACGCATTTGCCTTGATATTCTGAATTTACCCCCAAAGGTAATCGATAGAAATTTCGCACATGCTCAGTGATAGCTAGGAAATCTCAGAGATTCATATTCAGTTGAAATTTCAGAAACTCTTATTCATAACCACAGCAGTCTTTGTCATTGATGATGATGTTGTTGCACAGGGAGCCTGGCAACCATCACTCAATATTGCTACTGTTTTGACAAGTATTGGCTTGCTGCTAAGTGATCCAAACCCGGATGATGGGTTGATGGCTGAAATAGTAAGAACATTTCAGTGACAGTCGCAGTATGATATAATGCACTTAAGCTCATCATCTAACTATGTTTCTTTTTTTTTTCTGAGACAGAGTCGAGAATACAAATACAACAAACAAGTTTTTGACATAAATGCTCGGTTATGGACCGAGAAGTATGCTAGTCCTGCTGCTGTTGGTGCTAGCAGTTGGGGTTCTGTAGATGCTGGTGTCCTGGTAAACAAGCATTGAAGTTTCATTTTGCTAACTTTGTGTTCCAACATTATAATATAACTCTTGATATTTTATTGAGGGTTTGTTTTTTCTTTCTGAAATTTTAGGCACAGAATACACAAATGGAGGGCACAGATGGCCTGGGATCATTGCCAAATACTTCTCAAAAAGTTTATGAAGGGAGTCAAAGGAAGATGCGGTTACTGGGACAAAAGTTATCACTTAAGTCTGAAAGATCTGAAGAGAGTATGAAAACTGTCAAGCAGGATCCAGTTGCTAGCCACTTACCATTCATGGCAGGATCCACCTATCCTAATGCTTGTTTTTCTGATGCTTCAGGCAGACAGAATGATACATCAGAGAACATGTCTGTCAGTACTGCTAGTGGAATGGTTTCAAAGAAAGGCCACCATAAAAAGGATTTGCAGTTACCTGGCCAGAGTCTTTCTGCTACCTCAGAAGCCCCTTGCAAAAGCAGTGATGGCAGTGATATGTTACCTAATCATCTTCCAACATATGCATCTGGTGCTAAAGATCATGCCATGCAATCTTCTGATGGCATTTTAGAGAATAGTTCGGCAAGGAGAATTGGTGGATCATCAGCTAGTACCTATAAGTCACTGGAAGGAAACCGAAGGAATATCAGGGCACTGAAGTTGTCACTCTCAGTAAAGCCTGAAAAGAAAAACGACGATCAGAATGAAAATATGGCTCCAAATCATCTGTCTTCACAGTCAGGCATCAATTTGCAGAAAAGACCCTTAGATGCTGTTTCAAGGAAGAAATTCAGTGGAGGTCCTGCACTGGTTCAACAGAATCCTAACACTGAACAGCAACCGCCATACACTAACATGGTATCGAATCAAGAGTTCAATCAAGGTCTAAAGATGCAACGTAGGAGGCTATCACTGAAATTTGAGCTGCCTAGAGTGGACAATGCCTGTGAAAAGGAGTCTAAGCCACCCAATCATCCCCTAAGCGACAAGAAACTCAATGAACTGCCATCAGCAGCAGCAATCCCCAAAGGTGAGCCCATGGCACCCAATGAACTCCCATTGTTGGCACCAGCAGTCCTTAAAAGTCAATCCGCCATTGGCTTCGCTGGTGAACAGAAAGACTCCAGCTCAGACAATTCCTCCGGCAAAGAAAACACGGTTGCCATCGAGAAGGTCGTCGTTTCAGATAGTGAAGACAGTGCAGACGAACATGAAAGGCCCCCAAGATCAAGGCTGTCATTGATGCGGAGACGATTGGCTGGAAAGTTTTGAACGTAGTGTCACCGCAGAACTATTTCTATGTTGCGTTGTAAATTCTTGGAAGACGAGTATTCGAATTTGCTCAAGTAAAATTATGCCTGTGTTTGTGGTAGATCATGCCCTATATGTTATATGTGTTAGAGAACTCTGTCGCCCTACAATGTGGTGGGGGATGCTCTGTTGTGGTGGCATTTCCTTGTGTTGGTAACAAAATTTGAAGAACTAGATTTTTGCCTATGCAATTCAGTTTTAACAGTTGTGTATATAATCTATAATGCATTCGACCAGTATTGGTGGTTCTATTTTTTTAATCAGATGTCTCCGAAGGGCATGCACGGTATAATGGATAGGCTTGCACAAGTTGACAAGAGCCTTCACCTTCTATGGAGTAGCTAACTAATTTTTTACACTAATAATCTCATTTTCACTGAGTTTGGCGCAAAAAAAGCGCTCGGCTAGTAGTACTACATGGCCGAAGAGCGCAAATGCGATCAGGCGCTCGTTTACCCGGGCACCAGTTACCGAAGAGACGGCGGTTCTGTATCTCCCTAAACTGTCGCACGGCGCCGCTCGTGGGTCTAGCGCAACCACCTCCACCGGCGCCGTGCTCTCCGTCCCGGCACCGGCAGCCGCCCCCGGTCGACCGCCGCCCTCCCGGCCTCCGCCGCCCCTGGCATCGGCCCCCTGACTCCGCCGCCCCCCTCACTTGCGCATTTGCATCGTGCGTGCGCCTCTCTCCGGCCCTCCGCCGTCCAGGACTCACCGCTCGGGCTCCGCGTTGGCCACAGTACCAGACCTAAGCAACTGCCCCGTCCGCTCTTCCATCTCCGGGGGCAGTACGCTCTCTACGCCATGGCCACTGGAGTGATGTGGTCCTTGTGCCTGCTTGTGTGCTTCCAGTTCGGTGTGGCACGCTCGGAGTCACGGGTACTTCAGAAGCTCGACACCGGTGGCGGCGGCAAGAACGGTATGGCGGCCTCATGGCTTGAATGATTCTGCGTTTCTACCGTGCCCGTACGCTGACGGTTTCCCTTGCAGCTCGCGCGCCGCCGGGGCCTGCCCGTGCCCTCTCGGCCCCTTCCATCGCGCACGATGGCCGCCTCGTCGCCTGCTCCGGGAAGGACCTCCTCGGGTTCGAAGCCAACGGGTCCTTCGCCTGGATCGTTCCCCTCGGCCACATGTGCAACGACAGCATCAGCCCTGTATTCGAGGGAGAGCAGGTAACCCATCATAAATCAGAAGCTCTGCATGATCTGAGTACATGATAACACATTGTTCGTATATATGGAATGGAAAGCCTGGTATGGTATCTTCTCTCCTTCATTTTACTGAAGAAACATGAGCCGATGAGCATGATGCCTGATGGTCAGTTGTGTTTGTTGGCTGTTCAAATTTAATTGTGTGGGTTGTGCAGGTGTATCTGGTGGCAGAGGACAAAGTCATAAAGGTTACGCCACGGAACGTGCACACTGCCGAGCCAGCATTGGAGGTTTTCTTCAGCCACAACACGACGTCAGGGAGGTCCGAGGAGATCATTGGTCTGGCCATCAGTGGCAGCTACTCGTCTCTCTTCCTCACCATCAGAAACCGGGGACTTTTTGCCTTCTCGCTCCGAGGCGAGCTCCAATGGAGCATTGGGCCTGCACTTAATTTGTTCGATTACTGTCTTGGCTGCAAGAGAAACGTCTCCGGCTGCTATTTCGATTCAGCTCCTGTTCTTGATCAGTGCGAGGGGGCACTTTATGTAAGGCCCATCCCAGTGCATATTATTATGGTTTACATTTACACCTGCCATAGTTTTGTTCACTTTCTGTACTAACTCATTGTGCACCAACCATGTTCTTACAGATATCGAACACTGAAGGCCAGCTCTATTCCCTGTACATTGACAACCATGGGATCAGATGGATCCAAGACTTGAGTTCACACGGCAAAGTGATGACAGTTGCACCAGGAAACAGTGCGTGCCTATACATCGTATTTCCACGGAAATCTATCGTGGTGGGGATTGATGTTTCAACAGGAAACATTTCTTGGACGCGGAATATCGGTCCAATCAGTAATGAGAAAAACTTACCAACTGTCGATTCCAACGGTAAAGAAATATCTTTATCATTATCATTATCATTATAGACCGAGCCATATTCATGTTCTAATTATTTCCAATGAATTCACTGTATCAATAGTATTTTCATGTTCCACTATTCTCTTAGAAGAATTAGTTTAGTCGGTTATTCATTCTTCTTGTTTGCTATAAAGTCATCAATTTGCTATCTCAAACAGTTTTGACCACGCCTATGTACTAGTTTGTTATATGCTGTCCTTTTCTATTCGAGTTTGCTGTATACTTCAGTAATGGTAATATTTTCAATTATGCAACAGGTTGGATGTCAATTGGTTCGCTAGATGGAACTCTCTACTCGATTTCTCCTGATGGTGACATGAGAAAGTTTCTTGCAAAAACAGCAAATGATTCAGTGATCCATGTAGGTCCAGTCCTTGACTGCTCAGGATTTTCCATGTATGTCGCTAAGACCATAGTGGAAGGAAAATTAATCCAGACAACTGGTGATTATACCTATGTATCGGCGAAGAAGCCATCATTCATTTTGTTCACATTGTTGGCTCCGGCAACTGGAACTATTTACTGGACTGGAGAGTATCCTGGTTTGTTCCTTTTTATGCCTATATAAGTCATTTTGAAATGGCAATGCCATTCAATTCCTTGAAAGTTATATTATTGAATATCACATGAGATATTGATTGTCTTCCAGGGGAATTATCGAATTTGTTGTCCAGTAGTGATCTGAATGACTTTACCATAGATGAGACTGTTGTTCTAACTCTTCTATCTGCAGCAAGTAAGTCCTTGTATATATAGTTCTGGAATTACACATCTCAAGTTAATTGACAGTACAATATTCCAAATCAACTAATCTGCAATGACTTCCTCTCCTGAAATTTCTAGAGACAGGGATCAGCAACACCACGCAGTGCTATACAAGAAGTAGGTTTATCTTAAGCATCACATTTGTTTGTCGTCATAATGTGGTCCTGACTTCCTTGTGTTGCTAGGGCAAAAGATTGCTTGGACTTGCAAGCAAGCCAAAGCCAAGTTTGTGCAGGCTGATCCAGGTGAAGTTCAACTGCTTCCCCTTCTGCTTTTGTGTCAAAATTATGCCATTACTGACTGAATAACTTCTGTCTATTAGGAGAACCTAGCTATGTTCTATTGTTGATCTTCCTACTTGTGGTAATCGTAATACAAGCTGTAGCCATTTTGTTTTGCTGCATCTTTTGGAGGAAGAAAAGGCTCCAAGACAATGGATTGCAGAAGTTCCTGGAGAAGAGGGTATGCCCTAGAACCTGTGCTTATCCTCCAATTTCATATTGTTCAGACTTCATAGCTTCTCCTAGGCCTCACCTCTATATCCTGAAAACGCAGCGCTCACTTCACAGCAAGAGGAGAATCTTAGGAAAGAAGATCTTGGAGCTCGAGCAGAAGGCAGCTGAAGATGCCTCGTCAAATGAAGCTTTGGGACAGCTGGGTGAAATGGTGAAAGCCAAGGAAGGCATGGAGAGAAAGCTGTACGGATCATACAGCCTTGGCAGAGACGAGCCCAGCTTGGAGCAGCAAGGCTCCTCCTTGCCACTGTACCATGGCAAATACACGAGTCATTCGTTCCACAGCTCACAGAAAGAGAGCATTACGATTTTCAACATGCGAAGTGATACTTCTAGTTCGGAGGATGGTACCCATAGCTGCTCTGATGATAGCGAGAGTTGCAGTGGTACGAGCTCTGGAGAAATGGAACTGGATGTTAGGTCTAGGTCAGCAGAAGAAGCTGGGCCTTCCAACACTGCAAATGTTGAGGAGGAAGTTCAGCATGAACTAGAAAAACAGCACCAGCATTGCAGCGCCTCATAACCCTTGTTGCTGGAAGGATCAGAGCTAGAATTGATTGTAATTCGTAGCATGTCTGGAAGGATAATATATTGTTTGTTGCAGACATTGGGAGTTACATATAGTTTCAAATATTGGTGCAACATAGTAAATGATATATGTTCATAAGAAGCATATGGTTATCGTAAAGCAGCAACTTGCAAGCCCTTAAAAGGTCATAATATAAACTTTTTAACATGTGACTATATAAGCTATGAGGTCTGCTACTACGCCCAATATAAAATTCAACTTTTACATGGAGGAAAAAAATCTGTACTTGGAACAGTTGAAATAATTTTATTTTTAACTATTCCTTCATTCTATTATCTTGGTCACTTGAGTTGACAGGTTGATACTGAAAATGTTTATGATCTCCTCTTGGACAACCTTCAGAAATGACAAGAATGGGCACTGCACACAGAAAAATATTGCTGCCTTTCTGATTTCAATAGCAGTAAGATGGAAAAAAATATAAGCTTAAGCAGGAGAGAAGAAAAGGAAAATTGTGCCTCAAGTTAATTTAAAAATCAGCTCATGTATCTCCTGTGAGCAAATGTTTACAGTTCAAATAACTCAATAGGGATAAAAAAACTAAAAAAAACATTAGGATGGATTTCAACTAAACTCCAATTAATATGAACATCTCTATCCGCTGTGATGGAAAAAAAAATATAAGCTTAAGCAAGAGAGAAGAAAAGGAAAACTGTGCCTCAAAGTTAATGTAAAAATCAGCTCGTGTCTCCCGTGAGCAAATGTTTACAGTTCCAATAACTCAATATGAATAAAAAAACTATAAATAAACATTAGGATTGATTTCGACTAAACTGCAATTAATATGAGCATCTCTATCCACTATAGGCAGTCTCCTGTGCATCTTAAATGTTTCGATGGCTCGATATTTGCCGTGCAAATCCTGGCTGCAAAGAATTGAAATGCAACAAGAGGCGTCAATAAAAACTAATACAAGCACTCGAAAGCCTCCATTAATCTTGTGTGAAGCGAGAATTGAAGGGTTATATGCCTATACCTGAAGCAGCTTGGAAGAACCTTTCTTCGGTGTCTCTGTTGCTACATGGCTTCGAGTCTTTCTTCCATTGGCAGCAAGAACTGAAGGGCTGTTGCCTCCGATGTCCCAGAAAGTACGCTTCTTTGCGGTTGGTGCTGGTGATGTAAACCGGTGGCTGGGGCTTTTCAGCTCGCCTGCAGCTGATGCACCTCTCTGTGCCTTTCGCTGGCTCGCCCTCGTGACAACTCTTCTATCACCTGTTGCCTCTTCAATTGCCTCTTCACAGTTGTTAGGAGCCTTCCTGTTGATCAAGCCACGGATGAACTCGTCCTTCTGCTTTAGCTGCAATATGTGCTCCTTTTTCATCTTATCGATCTCAGACTCCAATGACTTCACTTTCCTCTGCAGCTCCCTGACCTGTGCATTGTCGGCTGTAGGCCTCTTGGAGTCTAGTGTGTTGAAGTAGTTCCCAGCCAAGATAGATCGCCTGGTCTTTCTTTGAGTTGAGCCTGGAGTTGAAACATGAGAAGAGGGAGCAGGAGATTGTTGTGGCAAGGTTTTTGAAGCAAGTAACTGAGCCTCGGCAATCAGTAATTTCTGTTGTTGCCTCGCCAGCTGCTCCCTCAGCACACTGTTTTCCTTCTGAAGCTCCACTACAAGCATAGTAGTTTCAGAATCTGGTTGATCCAGAACCTCCTCATTTACAGTGGTTTGGGTCTGCAAAAAATAAGATGATTCCACATTGTCATGAGTTTTACTTAGTAGAATGTACAATGTTTTATTCACAAATTAACAGTCTCAAACCTTTGTTTTTATCTCCTTGGCACGATCAGCCCAATGAAGCGTGTTCTGTGTCTCGCCAAAGGAAAGATGAGAAGGGCTAATGTTGGCAATCATGACGGTGTTGCAGGATCCTCCGAGTGAGTCCTTCAGGAGTTGGGTTAGCTTGGAATTGCGATATGGTATGTGCTTCTTACCCTCCACAAGGGCATTAATGCAACTGCTGAGTGCAAGAAGAGAGCGGTTAATGTTTGCTCCTTCGATCGACCTCAGTGTGCGTTGATCTGTTGCCAGAGCTCTTTCAGATCCAGCAAGATCAATGAGAGATAGTTTTCCGACTCGTTTTAGGTTAACTCCATCCAAGGATCTGTATTCTACGACAACCTGTAAATTTCCAAAGGTGGTGAGTGGTTTTACTATAGAAATTATTCTCCATAGGTCAAGTATGTGTATGGATTTTACCTGCAGTACCGCATGAGAACGTGATGAGGTCTCGTTTACTCGAGTCGGTTCAGTTGTTCGATTCTTGTTGCCTTTCTGAAGTAATTCCATAACCTGGAAAACAAGCATATATAGTCAACTAAGAAGGTTCCTCTCATTTTTGCTTGAAAGCCATTGCAAGCTAATCATGCCTAAGAAACAACTCATACCTCGTCTGTGGAGTATACACTTCTTTGGGTAAGACCAGCTGCAACAGTTCCCTGAAATGCCGCAAACAAATTTTTTTGTTAGAATAACATTATTAAGGAGACTTATCAAAACATGTGGAGAAAATGTACAAAAAGGGCATGTGTCCAGAACTGATGCATTTGACTACTCAATCCACTGATAATAATTAAATTTAGTACATACATACCATTATCTGAACTGAGGATATTATACAACAGGGTTAGCCTTTTACCATATCTAGTACTTACAACTAGCTACTATCTAGGAATCACAATAGTAATTAAATTCACTGAACAAAACTTGCTTTCAATAGTTACAACATGGTCAAGCATTTCAGTCCACGTACCTGCTGCTTATCTTCTCTCAGGTTAAGGGGGCTACCAGGAGACAGCAAATCCCTCACTGTCTCATTGTATATCTCGAGGTATGACAACTTAATTGAGTGGTTCCGCTGCGTCACCTTGGAGAACAGATCATTTATTGCAAGCACCATTACGCCGGGGTTTTCCATTGTCCCAAGCATGGTGTAGGTCTTGCCAGCCCCTGTAGCTCCATAGCAGAACACTGTTCCATTCCTACCTTGCAGAACACCCTCAACAAGGTCTGCTGTTCTGCAGGACAAGAAATGAAGAAATGAATTATGGGAAGATATTATCTAGTGTATGATCTCATAAACTTGTACAGCTTCATCAGTAAATTTCATCTGTCATCTTAAGATAACTAAGGAAAGAATAACATGAAAATTGGATGCTACATTTGAATGAAAATTTTCCCTGAGTTTTTGACATCAAATAAACAAACAATAGTATACTTCTTTTTTTTTTTTGGTGAACATGCCCTTGTGACACGTGTTTCATTAAGTAGAAGAAGAGTTACGGTTAGTTACAACAATCCATGGTAATCCATAGATTACCGCGGAGTGGAGGAACCAACAAAACACAAACACAGATGATGATGATCTCTAAAGGCTAATTTACAAACAATAGTATAAATCTGTCATGAAGTAGGACATGAGTTTTTTTCCCCATGGAGTTTTCTTCATCAGATAAGCAAAGCACTACTATAATTGCAATGACATGAAAATCCAACATAATCTTATCAACTTGTGTGCATCTAGTCTGAATTTTGCTTGTTATCTTTCATAGCGGATTTCTTTCATAGCAGATCGTGCTTGTTATCTTCACATATAAGAAAAATAGTACTAGTCTGAATTTTTGTTGTCTTATCCGTATCGAGATGAGTAGGCAATAATATGGAATGTGTGCATCAGTTGAAAATTGGGTGCTCCCTTTGCATGTAATGTAAGCGTAGGATTTTTGTGCTCTTACGAGGTGCTGTAGACTTCTGCCTGCGTCGTCGAATCAGGGAAAACCGAGTCGAAGCAGAATTGGGAATCGCGCACACGCTTCAGCCGGAGGTAGTCGTTCTCTGAGGCGAACTCCGTGAGGAACACCTCCTTCCTGTTGACGATCTTGACGCAACTCCTCGACCCGGCCTCCTTCTCCTTCCTCGACATCGGGCGCAGCCTCACGAACACGAGGATCCGGCTCTCCGCCGCCTCGGCAGTACCGGCCCCGGCCTCCCCGGCGGCCTTCAGCTTGCCGCCCACAGCACCTCCCAGAGAGAGTTTCCTCGCCGGTGGCGCCGGAAGCACTGGGAGCACCGGCACCGCCTTCTTGATGGGGCAGGACATGGCGTTGGCGCCGCGGCGCACCACGTTCTCCTTCGCCTGCGGCGCAAGCCCGACAACGTGGCTGTCGTTGGACGGCGCTTGCGCCTGCGGAGGAGCCACGTTCTCCCTCAGCACCGCGGCCTCGGGGACCAGAGCGAAGGCGTCGTAGCGGCGCTTGGCCACCCTGCCGCCGTCCTCCTCCTCCTCCTCCTCCTCCTCCTCCTCGGCGTTCTCGTCGTTGATCACCTCGGCGGCGTTCAGGCACCGGGTGCTTCGGCGGAGCTGCCGCGCGGCGGCCCCTCCGCCCTGCGGCGCGGCGAGCAGCTGCTTCTGCTTCTGCTGCTCGTAGTCCTGGGTGAGCGCGCGGAGCTTCTCCTTGAGCCCGTGGTGGTGGCGGCGGCTCTGGCTCGCGACGCCCTCCCGCGGCGCCCAGGCGGCGTGCCTCGGAGCCGGCGCTGCAGACGCCGAGCCCCACGGCAGCGCGCCCGCGCCGTCGCCGCGGGCAGCGGAGACCCGCGACCGTGTCACGACCGGCATCTGATCTCCTCCTCACACCAGATCTGAGTGTCGCAAGCCGCTGCTCCGCCTCAGCATCGAACCGCGCACCCTTCCTTGAGACAGGAGATCCAAGAAACGATCTTTTTTCGGAAAATCCTCCTCGAATCCCAGACAAGATGCTCGAACCAGCGCACCGAATCGACGATCGAGTTCCGCAACGCTGAGGAGCAGAATAGACCCTCGAATTTCGCCAAATCTTCGGGCTCGATGTGGTTTCTGGGGTTCTTGATCTGGGGGACCTGATCTGGGAGGGAGTCAGCAGTCAGGGAGAGGCTTTCGTCTGTTGCAGAGGGAGTTGTGATAATCGGGTAGCTGGGGAGCGAGAGGAAGGCTCCAGGACTCGCGCGGGGACGGACGGCGGGTTTGAAATCCCAGGAAGGGATCGGGCTCCAACGGTCGGGTCCGTGGACCTGTCCTGCGGTCCTGCCCAGGCTGCAACGGCCGACAAGCGCTCGCTGGCAAGTGGGGCCCGCAGGACAGGGGCCCATGGTGTGCTCATGTACGACTTGGAATGGCGGTCTTAATAGTTTCATGATGGTGCGGCGGATTATCAGCCGGTAATTTAACTATTGACGTGTGATTTGGCAAAGATGGTGATTTGATTTGTGAGCAGGAGCAGCAATGACTCGCTGACTTTCAGATTTGATGTCAGCGAAATGACTCGCTGACTTTTAATCTGCCCCTTTTTCCGGTTGCTCTGCTACAGGGCTATGTTACCTTCGACTCAAAATATAATTTTAGATCTTATTAGAATCAAATTATCTTAAATTTGTATAAATATTATTAACGTATGTGACTCCACATCATAAAAATAATATTTTATACCGAATCTAATGACACTTATTTAGTTAAAAAGTATTAGTATGTTTTTTCATAATTAATTATATTTTAAACGGTAACGCTGGGAGTCAGAGATCTGTCCGCATTGGACGTCCTTGTTGGTGGACTCGACGTCCAAAAGCTTCCGTTCGTATCCGCTCCCCTCCCATCACCGCAGATTAAAAAAAATCATGCATTCGCTCCACGACCGGCTCCGCCACGGCTCCTGCACGCCTCCCGCCGGCCTTCCTCTCCACCGCCGTGGCGTGCTCACTGCGCAAGGCCACACTACCCGACTGCTGTTGTCGCCTCCACTGTGGGCACTGCATGCGCCCTATCACCGGGGGCCGCACAGCCGCCCGCCCACTGCTATCCTCCTTCTCCACTGCGACCGCACAGCCGGGATCCCATGTGTTGTGCTCCGCCCACCTGACTGTCATATTTTTGCTGAAAGCACGTGTTGCAAGCATATGTTTCGAATGTTTCAGAGGTATGTTACAAGTGTTTCAGATGAATGTTGCATATGTTGGTTATACACGTGCAAAGGTCTGTTACCAATGTTTTATCTGTGTTTTCCGGACGCATGTTGCAAGTGTGTTTATCTGAATGTTGCATATGTTTCATACATACGTGCATATGTTTTATCTGGATGTTGTGTATGGTTGCAATGGTTTTCAAGTGTTAGATGTTTTTTCAAGTGGTTTAGAAGCATGTTTCAAGTGTTTCATCTGTCTTCAGACGTATATTGCAACTGTTGTATTTATATGTTTCAAAAGCAATCGGGTGTTGCATCTCTCATCGCCTTCTGCTACATCATCTCGGTATGTCCTCCTCCCGGTGCTGGCAGGACATCTATACGACGCCACGGTCGAGTCCTTCTGGATCGGAGGCGCCACCCCCTTTCGCTCTTATCGCTTGGGAGGCGTAGGCCTGTGTGGAGTGCGTGAAACGGAGTACAGTGCATAGGCACCCATCCAGACATTTGGGCGCTAGCACTGCCGTATTTTAAATCATTTGGCTGAACATTATTTTAAAAATTATATATTATTTTAGGTGGAAGGGATATTAGACTTCTCACATAGATAAAGTTGGAGCATTAAGTCACGCCATTGTATAGATCCATGTTTACTTGAAAAGGCAAGTTTGTGACTTGCGAGTAATGTACAAAAATAAGTGGTGCTGGCCAAATTAAATATTGTTTCACAGCTGGCTGAATGTTGTGTCCTGAGGCCAGTCTCAATGAAAGTTTTATAAGAGTTTGATGGTATGAAATGAGCTAAGATGGCCATGAAATAGATAAAGATATAGATGATAAAAGTTCCATGGATGAAACTCATTTACACTATTTCCAACATATGCCCAAATGTACTGCTGCAGCTTCTCTCTTGCCTTTTCTTTTATTCTCAAGAATCGTGCACATTGTTACATTATTACATTAAGTATGGGTGATGTGCAGTGCAGCTAAATTGAACATGAAAGTAGTAAACAAAGGCTTGGCTAACTGCCCTTCCCCTTGTTTTCTACGTAGTCAATCTCTTTTGTACTTTTTAGGGTCATTAAGAACTTTGACATAGGTCCATCATGACCTCCAAGCTGCCAGTCTCACCTTAATGAAATTCATATTGATATATGGATCAGTTGTGACATGCTTAGAGTGTGTTTGGATCTGAGGCTAGGTTGGTGAAACGCCGCGGTCCATGATTTTGTGGATGGAATCATGGATGAGCCATTTTTTTTTGTTGTTTAGATGGATGAGAATACCCTAAAAAAAGATGGATGAGAATAAATGAGATGAGATTGTCAACTAATTATACCTATTAACTTCAAATAATAACAAGTAATGATAATCAATGGGCAATCAATGTTGGCCTTATCATGTTAATTATTAACTTATAATATGAAATATTAATTATCATTAATATTCCACTAGTTAGTACTAATTAACAACAAAACAAGCTAATTATCCATAGTCAACACTAATGTTGATATGGTGATTGCTAAATAACAATAAACTACACTGATAATCTCGCTAATAAGTTACTAATTAATAATAAATAGACTAAACAACCGCATATGATTTCATTCAAATATGTTACTCCCTCCGTCCCGTAATAACTGCACGTTTACGGTTCAATTTTTTTCATAATGTCATTATGAACTATCACATCACATTGTACCAGCAACAGCTAAGACCAAGAAAATAAAAAATTAATTCATGTCAACATAAAAAAGGAAAACAAACAATGGAAACGGCAACTCCTCGTCTCGATCTCCCTAGACTGCAGAGGCTCTCCAGACGCTCCTCGGCCGTGTTTAGATGTCGGATTTGGGAAGCGCCGAATTACTGTGCTACATTGTAGTAATTTTGTTTTTATTTGATAATAATTGTCCAAATATTGATTAATTAGGCTTAAAACGTTCGTCTCGCAAAGTACAATCAAACTGTGCAATTAGTTTTTTATTTCATCTACATTTAGTACTCCATATATGTGCCGGTATTTTGATGTGATAGGGAATCTTCTTTTTGCATAGTGGATTTTAGGGATGAATTTGGAAAACTAAACAGAGGCCTCGTCTCGTGGCTGTCTCCGGTCTATGGGGCCGCCTAGCAGGCCACCACGTAGGGTGAGACGAGCGAGTGCAGCAGCTGCAGCCCCACGTGCGTCGATGGACTGGTGTTTACTGCACAAATATTGTAAGGGCAGTTTTATCATTCTGGCTCCCCATTCGTGTCCAAACCTAGATGTGCAAATATTATAGGACAGAGGGAGTATCTATGATGCGATGTCCATCATAACCCCACCTTCTCTGCCCACTGACATTCCTACACTATGTATGTGCAGGTGACTATCATCCTAGACTTCCCATATGGCCATAACTCATTTTCATAGTCTATCACAAGTTCGCAACCGCTCAATCTCAAGCCCAACTCCCTCGCTGGAGGAAAGGTTCAACCAACAATTTTGAACCTAATGGGCAAGGTGCGGAAGAAGAGTGAGGAGGAAGAGGGCCCACTTGTGATAAATTGCTAGAGCCAAAGAACAATGCAGGTTTTATGTTTTTTTATACATGTGTGCAAGTTTTCCTTTGGTTCATGCATCGATATAATTTTAAAAGTCTCCTCCTTTGTATTGTTGGCATTTCTAGTTGATCAACAACATCAATGGCAAATGTTGTGTTTACAAGGACATAAGAATACATCTTCTTCTGGTAGGATTTAAAATATTGATGTCTACAAGTACAATTGATATACATGTTTAAACAGTAACATTCGTAGAGCTGTGGTAGAAAAACACTTGGTTTGGTGTGTAAATGTGGCTTAGTTTCAGTGGCGGAGCTAGGGGGTGCCAGCAGGGGCCCCCCGCCCCCTAAGCGGCCCAAACTTTTTTGACCAGCCCTCAGCGATCCAGCCCACCAGGAAGCATAAATGTCGGAGAGAAGCAAATATCTAGACTGCCGCCGCCTCCCGTAGTCCCGTGACTTGCGTCGCTTCCAGTTCTCCTTGCGATTAGCAGACGAGGAGTCGTGTCGCCAAAGGCCAAACGCCTTTCTTTAACGCCGGTTAGGGTTAGGTTCCCTGTACAGTTTTCCGGCGACGACGGCTTCGTTGGTGTCGTCTCCGGTGAGATCTGCATGTGGGTTAGGTTTCCAGGTGACGTGCGCGTGGTGGAGGCGGCCGTGCTGCTATGGCGGAATAATTTCCTCCTGGTCTTCGTCCACCTCGCCGTCACTCGCTCTGGTGCAGGCGGGAGGCCTGTGAGGTGGTGTCGGACCGGATCTGGAGCTCGCTCTTCAGATTGGGTCGTTCGGCGTGCTGGAGTTTGGGGCTGGCGGCTCGTCGTCTTCCAGGTGACGTTGCTGTTGCCTCTCTTTTGCTTGGATGTAGAGCTGTCTGTTGGGGTTGTGGTTGCTGGCTGGCTGGATCTGGCTCCTCTCTTGCTCGGCGGCGGTGGATGCCGGTTGCGAGTTCGGATCTAGGAGCCGGGGATGTTGGGGCGCGGCCCCGGTCGATGCGGAATCTCTGACGGCTTCATCCTGTCATTTGTGACGGGTGTCTACTTCGACTCCATTTCAAGCCAGCGGGCGACGGGATTTCTCCGGCTCATGGTGGTTCTCGGCGGCTTCTTCGGCGGCGGCGGCCGACGGCGAGGCGGTTGACTATGGACGGTTCGCGAAGACTCTAGAGGCACAATTGTAATTTTTTGTTTTTTTAGGGGTCTTCGTGAAATATGGCAAGGACAGCCGGTATCCACTACGTACGTGTTTGTATTCGTACGCTCCAATGTATGTTTTCCTTAACAAGTAATACTGATACGTATTTTTTTAAAAAAGGCCAAACGCCATCCCGTCAGTCATCGCGGCCTCGCTGCTCCGGCCGTGCCAGGCGCCCATGCGTCGGCGTCACCTGCCGCTCTCGCCGGTGCCGCGGTGCGAAACTGCCAAACTGGGCAACTGGAGCAGCAGAGGATCAGTATTCAGGAAGTGAGCACAGGTCTATAGGTGCAACTGTCCAAGAGAGCCGCACACTACACGCACAAGCAAGGTATGCTACTTTGTCATCTGTGCAATGATCATCCGTGTAGGTTTTCACTTGTTTGTATTTCCAAATTAAATACTTGTTTGTTTCATTGATAAGATTACTAATTTTTAATGATTGGATCTTAAAGATCCATTTAGTTCATTCAAGATTGATAATGTGTGTTCTTTAGCTTCAAGATTGATGATGTGTGTTTTAGCTTCAAAGTTTTGTCTGGCCGGCTGCCCCCACCCCCTTTATGGTTTTCGCTGGCTCCGCCACTGCTTAGTTTGTGTAGTGAACGGGGAAAAGGGGAAGTGGGGAACCAACGAACCCAAAACACATGTCTCGACTGTCGAGTCTCATTTCTCAAACTAGTTTTTTTTTAGCAAAACTTTTTTTTTTCTCAAACTAGTTGTCTCTAGGCGAGCAGTGGGAACACAAAGCCCAACTGAAACTACGACGCGAAAACGGCCCAACAACTTCAGAGCCCAAGACCAGGTGGTACGTCACCGTTCGTCTGGCCCGGATGCGGCCCTCTCTTCCTGCGTGTAATGGCAGGCACCAGGCAGCATTCAGCTGCAGCAGCTTGGAAGCACGCATCGCCACCCCACATCGCCGTCTCCCCGGCCGATCCCCCGCCCCGCGCCACCTCTATGGCCGCCGGCGGAGGCGGAGGTGGGGACATCAGCGCCGACTCGGAGCGGCGCCTCAAGAAGGCCATGGACAAGCTCTACCACTTCCCCAAGCCCAAGTCGAGTAGCACCGGCGGCTCGAAGGCCTCTTCGTCGGCCTCAGCTCCAAGGTTCTGCCCTAATCTTTTTTGCTCGCGCCTCTTGTTCTTCTCTCTCTCTCTCTTATTTATTATGCGCTTTGATTTGACGTGCGTTTGATCTGATCTGACGCGGCAGCTCCGGGAGAGCGGTGGGGAAAGCAGCGGCGGAGGCGGCGAGAAGGCTCGGGGTGGTGCGCGGGTCGCGGCTCCCGCCTCAGGTGTCGGCCATGTCAGCGATCTCGCCTCCACCGCCGTGCCGCCCCTGGGACCGCGCCGACCTCATGCGTCGGCTCGGGTCATTCAAGGCCATGACCTGGTTCGCCAAGCCCAAGGTACATTTTAGGCATGTCTACATTTTACTTAACACATTTTTACCCTTATAATGTTGCTTGTTGGATTGGTGGCATTCAAGTGGCACTGGCCATTGATTTTGAGAAACTTTTAAGTCCTCTGTGGAGAATGTTTGGGGTACTGAATGTAGTTTTTGGTTAAAACACTTTAGAATGCAATTGAAAGTGCATAGATTTTTACCATGGGTGTATATGGTGAAATTTTGATCATAGTCACTTTTTTTTTCCGCGTGGGTGCGCCCGCACCTGCTGCTACCTATAGTTCCGCCCCTGTCTGGTAGTTATGGAATTTTGTGGATGGTCGAGTTTGTGATGATTGATGTTTTATGCGTATGGTTTAGTTCAGAACTGGTGATTGTGCGTTCAGGTGAAGTATCTGTGGTTTGTAGTGGTGATTGATAACTACCTGCTTTCTTCAGGTTATTAGTCCTGTTAACTGCGCAAGAAGAGGATGGACTAACATTGAGCCGGATGTTATAACCTGTGAAGCTTGTGGGGCACGACTCCTGTTCTCCACTCCTTCCTCATGGGCAACACAGCAAGGTCTGCATTTTATACCATGTTAACCTGTGCATTTCATCTCAAACAATGAGTCTATGATTGAAGAAGACAATATTTTTGTGTGCTCTTCTTGTTGTTGGGTATAAGTTACACATAACTTCTGTGCAGTGATGATTTATGAACGATTATAAAACATCCCATTTTTATCTGTGTGAGAGTGTATAGGCTTCATTTACCTGCTTGATGTGATATTCCTGTTCATTCTTTATTTTTATTTATTGAGAGCTGTGTTTTGTGCAGTTGAAAAGGCTGCTGCTGTTTTCAGCCTGAAGCTGGACACTGGGCATAAACTACTGTGCCCGTGGATTGATAACATATGTGATGAATCACTTGCTTTATTTCCACCAACACCTCCTCCTGTTTTAGTTGGGAACTACTATGAGCTTTTGTCCTCTCTGCTGCGACTTTTAGCACTCCCAAGAATTTCCTGCTCTTCTCTTGAGACCATGAAAAAGAGGAGTCCACAGCTAGAGCAGTTCCTATCAGAACCATCCTCTTCATCAGTTGTTCTCAAAGGGGGATTTATGCTTACTGAGGACTCTACAATTAAGGATTTGGATGGTGCTTTTCAAGATGCTGACACATATTATCAGGTAATTCTCATCTATTTGTGGAGTTGCTGACTTGCTGTGAGATTTTTCTTGATACGTTCACGGGAACCATATGCTGAATCATATGACTTTTATCCTGGTGATATAAGTATCAGATATTAACCACGGACAATGTTCATACGCAACTTTCTATTGTGGACTTGCGGTATTACCCTAACTGAATAAACCATGCTTAGTTAAAACCTATTAATGGCTATTACTCTATCATGTTAAAACCTTATATGCCGTAAATATGTTTCACAGTTCTTTTCTTCTTTGTTGGCTGTAGGTCTGATTTGAAATAATATTGTGCTATTAGGGAAGTTTAACAATACTCTCATGAAGCAAATTTCGACCTATAAATATCTGGTGTTGCTTCAAAATAGTAATGGCAGTATGATATTTGTTAAGTTTTAAATGAAATAGTCAAAGGTAGTGAGTCCAACTTATCTTTAAGAACTTGATTATGTCTGTAGGAAGCTTCTTTGCTGTGTTCATTGGAATTAGATCCTTGTATCTGGATTTACATTCCATATTAGTACATGAAGATATGCTTTGTTCCTTACAATATATTGCCTTTTCTTTTTGTAATTTCACTGTGCATTCCTGCGTCAAATCATCCATCTATCTTTCCAATTTAACACTTAACTTTGTAGCAGGCACTTAAGATAATAAGTTTGTGTGGATGGGAACCCCGCCTACTTCCTTATGCTATTGACTGTGGAACTGAGTTTCATTCAGATACAAACTCTACCTCTAAATTGGCTCAACCAGAGCAATCAAGTAAGACAATGGAGGATCGGGTCATACTTTACTCACCTGATGATGCTAATGGTGCTCGGCCATCTGCTGATGTTAATCAAGAAGATCAGCATTATGATCCATTATCAGTTGTTTTAGATTGCCAATTTTGTGGTGCATGTGTTGCCTTGTGGCCCTTTTCCCTTGTACAACGACCTCTTCAACTCTTTAAGCTGATTTCAGATTCTAATAGACAAGATGATCAGGATAATGGACATGCCAACGTAGTCGGTGGAGTAGGACATTCAAAGGATGCCAACATTGGTTTTAATTTCACCATTGCTGGGGGTCCTCCACCAACTAGACAAAGTTTCCGACCAAAAGTTTCATTTCCTGTCGTTAGTCGACATTTGAAAGCTGACTTGAACTCCCGTGTGAATTTGCTTTCCTCTGGAAGTGATGGCCACATGGTTCCTGTTGCTTTGGACGCTTCAGGTTCCATGAAACGTAAAAGAAGCACAGATCAACCTCATTTGTTGGAAGGTGATACTGATGATGTTGATACATCCACCATAGGGGCAAAGCATGACCAGCCAGGAGAAAATTCTGAAAAGAGCATACCAAACTCGGTAGTGAGCACTGAACAGAAACAAGGTGGTTCACATTCCAATACAGATAAGGATACCAAATTGGATGAAGCTTCCAATGTAGAACAACCAGAAACTGGTTCTCCTTCAAGAAAAAGTATAACAGGAACAGATGCAGCTGTTGATCAACATGGATTGGAACCTAGATTTTGCTCAGTTCAGGGTACGAGTGAAGAGCCTTCTAATGGAGTGACCCTAACAGAGACGCATGTAAACAATTCCAGGCCAACTGAGGTAGCAATCACAGAATCATTAGTCAACAGGGAAAAAGGTGTGTACAGACCTCCAGGTAAAGAACTCATTTCTATGTAGTTGTTACAGTTGAAAGGATTGAAGTAGCTTGTTATCTGTCGGTTCGCCCAACTTTCGTGATGCTGTAATACGGCTATAATTAGCACATTCAAAGTAATAGCTGTTTAGCACAGAATGTGCTGCTACAACAGTGCTGAGTTTTCTTTTTATCTCGTGGCAGCAAAAAATGATTTATCTCACTACTGTAGACTGAAGACTATGCACGTATACTATGTTTCTCATTCTTTTTTGTGTTTCTCATTTGTTAATCTAGTCGAGTAATGTGCTTTAAATTCTTTCTCAGTGTCCTCTTAAACCCTAACTGTGAATTTATGCTTTCTGTGACAGAAAAACAAGGACTGTATGACAGAATGAATGAGTTTGATCCTATCAAGCAGCACCGGACATTCTGCCCATGGATTTCCCCTGATTATGGCGAACCCTTGCCTGGATGGAGGCTGACTCTCTCGGCATTACTTACTCAGGACAAAAGATCTGATGGGGACTTGCAAGTGGAGGTTCAGACCAGCCTTCTCGATGAGGTAGGTGCTTTCATTGAATCACGCCTTGTGTCTCTAGAACGCAGCCTCACAGTTGGTTTTTTTCAGGAGGATGACCCTCTTACCTCTGTTAGAAAGCTTTTCATGACACCACCTCCAAAAAGGCGGAAGATACATCAATCTGAAAAGAGCTGAGAAGCGAACTGTATCCACTTGTTGGGAAAGCTGGGGTCAAACTCATACGGTTAGAATATAAATATCAAGGGGCAGAGCCAGAATGGCATATTAATTGAACGTTGGAATTGGAAATGTTTTGCTTGGGGGCAGCAGCTGGGAAAAGGATTTATGGCTTGGTTAAGTGTTCCAGGACGATACCGCCGTCGTAGAAGCCATTGTTGTGGTGGTTAAGGAATGTAGAAGTGCTTACCCCTTCCCCGTAAGGAACCACCTGAGCATATATACACCATGATTTCGTAGCATAGTAATGTTGTTAACTTGTTATATTGCATTCTTTATGTTGCTGTACGAGCAGCTGTTAGCTGTTAAACCCTCGGGGAATTTTGATTGGCGAAAGCGAAATTGTTTGACGCCCTTTGCTGGCTGATTGACCTGGAACTGCTTAAAGATCTGATCAGCTTGAACGATAGATTCTGCCATTCGATAGCCTACGATGAATCAGTTTGTAAGGGTTTGGAAACAGCTCTGCCGTGCATGTGTCTTCCAGGAAAAAGAACAACAAAAACAAATGCATGTGCGGTGCTGCATCACCGCATGGCTTCTTCACGCCAATAGTGTGCGGCTGCAGAAACGATACTTGCGACATGCCAATCGTATTGGGGTGATTGGTGTCCGCCTCGTGTTTTGCTTGTATCCCCTCGTAACCAATGACGGCTGAGACAGTTCGAAGACGACCAGCTTCTGGTTTAATTCGACCCTGCTGAAACCATCGACGCCAAGTTTTCAGCCGGTTTCAGCGACAGAAATTGTCAAGCTTTTTTTTTGTCATCCAGTTCTAGCTTAGCTTGGCTCTGAATGTTGGGCCAGCAGGCTGCCGGGCTGAGCGAAACAGGCTGTCTGGAGCGGTGTAGCTAGAACTAGCCCAACCTCGCCAAAAACGAGCAGACTATTCGTTACGTTACGGATGACGATGGATTGGTTACCGGAGAACAGAAGGACTATTCCGGAAGTAAAAGTGGCAGGAAAACTGGAAAACAGTTAAGATGTGTAGCCTATTTTGGTAGTCTGGCAGACAGATATATCTAAAAGATAGTAACGTTAGATAATGGGATTGCTGATCAAGAATAATCCCAACGGCTGCATGCATGCTCACACGTACGCGCTCACAACTCAAAAGACCTCGGCGTGTGAATAGCTCCATCTGGATCCAGGGGTTCAAATTAGGATTTGACTCCTCACACAAGACACCACAGGATTTTGGCATTGATGCTTGATGCATGGTAACGAAATTGTTACCGTGACAAGAAAGATACAACATGGCGGATTAGTACACAAAAGCCAGCTAAGAAAGATTTACTGGGGCTCAGAGTCTTGGATGGATAAGATAAGATAAGATAAAATGATTTATTATTATCGGTACTAGTGTTTAACCTAAAAAAACTACTGCCATTATACTGTGGATAGGAATAGGATAGGATGTACTACAGTAACAACATTTATGCGCCAATGCAAATGTAATGTAACCGTAAAGCAACCACATACGCCTAGCCTAGATTAGCAATAATAATCGAGATTAACATCTGCCCCTTCTCTTCTTGCCGATCAAGTCGTAGCTTGCAACGGTTTTACACGCCAAAAACCCCCAACGTCTGAATAGTTCTCTGGATATCTATCCTCAAAGGCTCCAGCGCATGCGCATTTACCCCACGCACACCAAAACCGTTCGAGCCACTGCCACATGGGCCCTCCCACCCATCCGGTCCCACGCGCCAGCTTCTTCCCCAGGCCGTGTGATATGTGATCAGGGGAATAACCGCACCATCCGGAACCGATAAGCACACGCGCCGCCGCCAGCGCGAGCGCCGCGACCAGGGACTCGCGGTCCGCTGCGGCGCGGCGGCCCTGGCCACCAGCCCCGCCCCGGAGCCTCCTCACGCCTATAAAGTGTGGGCGTACCCGCTTGCCCCGAGAACCGCAACGGCGCAACCACCTTTCCCAGTGCTCGCCTCTCGTCGTCTAGCCCCGGCCCCGTTCCGAAAGCTCCGCCCGCAGCTCGCGCATCTCATCAGCCGCGCGCGCCACCACCCACCCCCGGCGACCGAAGATGATATCCCCGGACGCAGCCCGCAACGTCGTCGGCATCATCGGTATGTTGTTGGCTAGTTCGATCGGCGCCGCCTGGAACTCACTCTGGATCGGGCTGTTGGGGTTTTGGTTGGTTCGATTTCGCTGGGTCTCGGCCTCTCGGGTGCTCACGCGTGGTTAATTTCTCGCTTTGGTTGCAGGCAATGTCATCTCCTTCGGCCTCTTCCTCTCCCCAGCGTAAGCACACGCATCGATCTCTCCGCGTTCAGCTTGGTGGTTTTAATTTTGGTTAGGGTTTTGTTCGTACTGACGGAGAGGCGCCGCCGCCGCCGCCGCCTGCATTTGTGTTCGGGTGCATGTACAGGCCGACGTTCTGGCGGATCTGGAAGGCCAGGGACGTGGAGGAGTTCAAGCCGGACCCCTACCTCGCGACGCTGCTCAACTGCATGCTGTGGGTGTTCTACGGCATCCCCGTCGTGCACCCCAACAGCATCCTCGTCGTCACCATCAACGGCATCGGGCTCGTCATCGAGGCCATCTACCTCACCATCTTCTTCATCTACTCCGACGGCAAGAAGCGCGTGAGTGCCACGGCCCTGCTGTTCCTGTTCCCCTCGGCCTCGATCTCTGATCTGGTGGTGGTTTTGAGCTTGATCCCTTTGTGCCTTGATTCTCGCTTTGCAGAAGAAGGCGTTCGCGATCCTGGCCGTGGAGATTCTGTTCGTGGCCGCCGTGGTGATCGGTGTGATCCTGGGCGCGCACACCCACGAGAAGCGCTCCATGATCGTCGGCATCCTCTGCGT
Organism: Saccharum spontaneum; assembly: GCA_022457205.1. Taxonomy (NCBI): domain Eukaryota; kingdom Viridiplantae; phylum Streptophyta; class Magnoliopsida; order Poales; family Poaceae; genus Saccharum; species Saccharum spontaneum. Next base: position 47,453,064 of record CM039590.1, read on the forward strand.
CATCTTCGGATCCATGATGTACGCCTCCCCGCTCACCATCATGGTACGTGATCCATCATCTACCCGGTCTCGTCTCTCCCTTCTGCTGTGCCGGCGCAGTGGTACGTTTGAATCCGGCGCGCCTGCCTGATTTTACTGCTTAATTGCGTGGATAATGTTTGCTGTCGTGGAGTAGATCAGGTTGCCATAATTAGGCAAGCGTTTATCTGCATGGGTTTAATTTTGGGACCCACGTGTCGCCCGATGGTTGTGCTAATTTTTAATCGTTACTAGTCTGACACTACTGTGGGGAGAGACCGAGCTGGTGGGCTGGGGAAGGATTGGGCTGGGGAAGGATTTGGTGGACCTACTTGCCAGTGAAATTAACCTTTGCCGGCTGTTGGATTGGTCCTGTGTGCTCAGGTGTTTTCACTGTTTATATTTTGAACTTCTGGAACATGTGAGAGGATTAGATATCTTCTCCAGGTCATGTGTACATGTTAATTTATTAGCTTTATTGATTGATTGCTACCTGGCCAAGAGTGCCAATCACCTTTTAGAAATTGTTGCATGATCTACACCCGTGGATCTGTTACGGATTTTGCAGCCTTCACAGGGCACCCATCCTAGTGTGACTCATCAGGGTTTTATTTGTATTGGATGACAACAGATAGAAAAGCCAATTTCGTTACTAGTCTCTAAAAAGTTGCATTGAATGTCCACGTTCTAAATCATCTGTCAAATATTTGCTCCCGGTACAAAACAACACGTGCCCCTGCTTGGTCAAATTGTCTTTGTATAATTTCTGTCCCTGCTGGACACCTCTAGATCTCCATTTCCGTCAAAAAGGCTTACTGTATTTACTACTCCCTCCATCCCAAATTATAAGACATTCCAAGAATCTTAGAGAGTCAAAGGATCTCAAGTTTGTCCAAATTTATATGATAAGATAATAATATTTATTACACCAATTAAGTATCATTAGATTCTTTATTAATTATATTTTTATAGTATACCTATTTGATGTTATAAATTTTTGTAATTTTCTTTATAATTTTGGTCAAACTTAAGATGCTTTGACTTTCTAAGATTCTTGGAATGTCTTATAATTTGGAATGGAGGGAGTACTAGCTAGCTACGTCTACGTGTTGCCTGCTTGTTCACCTGGTGCTTTCATTAATTCCATGGTAGAGGGTGTTACCTGGTGCTTTCATTAATTCCATGGTAGAGGGTGTTGTTTGTTTACTGTGCATTGGATTAGCAAACCACAATCCGTTCAGTTGCCCTCACCAAACTCGCGTGGTGCCAAGTTGACGGGTCTGGAACGCAAGGGAATCTGTCGGCAGCTACGTTTGATCGCAAAACGTATGCTGGTTAGTGGTTTGACGGCGGGTTATGCCTTTCATCACAAACGTATGCCGGTTAGTGGTTCAATCTTGTGCCAATTTTCGGTGTGATAGATTTGGAATCTATTGTTCCTGGATGGAGCGAGTACAGGTGTCCCATGTACTAGTCTGTGCTATTCCCTTTTTCCTTCCCCTTCATCTTTAGTGAAACTGTCACCTTGAAGATGAAAGGGGAGGTATAATGGAGTCCACTGTGCTGTTGTGCTGGTACCTTTCCTCTGCTGTGGTCGTGTGGTTTAGAGTTGTGCTCTTTGTTTCGCACTCCGATTTGAACCATAGTGAAATGTTTCTGTTGTTGAATAGCTATTTGGTGGTCAGATGTGAACTGTGATCTTTCTTTTTTCGTGCAGGGTAAAGTGATCAAGACGAAGAGCGTTGAGTACATGCCCTTCCTCTTGTCGCTGGTGAGCTTCCTCAACGGCTGCTGCTGGACAGCCTACGCGCTCATCCGCTTCGACCTCTACGTCACGGTTAGTATCAATCGCCCAACCCTCTCCTCACGTGAACAAAAGCGTTACAACCGCCTTCAAGAGTAAATCTCAGTTATTAAAATACCTGTACCTGCAATGCAGATCCCCAACGCCCTGGGCGCCTTCTTCGGCCTCATCCAGCTGATCCTCTACTTTTGGTACTACAAGTCGACACCTAAGAAGGAGAAGAACGTGGAGCTGCCCACCGTCTCCCGCAACGTCGGCGGCGGCAACGGCACCGTCAGCGTCGAGCGATAGACGACGTAGCTGCAGCAGCAGCGCCGCCGCCCGTCGAGAAAGAACTCCGAGACGTACCTTACCAGCAGTAGTTTTGCCCTTGTCTCATCACTCTTCTCGGATGGTTGTTTTAAGTGAGTGCTAGCTAGTTTTGCCCGGTGTGTCATGTCAAGAACAATTAATTTATCCATGTGGCCCTCTCATCGAGATAATCAATCATGTCTGATTGCTACCTCTCATCCCTTCCTTCATTGTTATCCTAGAGTGATAATGGATTTAGATATTGCATTGCTAATTTTGGATCGCCCATCTTTTGTGTGGAGACTGGACGGAGACTTGCCAGAGCTGGCGGAAAGGAACAACCATGCCTGTTTGGCGATGCAGTTTTGATGGTGTTGGCGATGCAGTTTTGTTGGTGTTGGCGATGCAGTTCGGGTCAATTTGGTTTTTTTTATTGCGAGGACAGTTCGGGTCAATTTGAATGAGTAGACTTACCTTTCCCAGAAGATGGTCAATTTGGATTGATCAACTTACCTCGCAAAGAAGTGAGTCATCATCTCAATATGACAGGACACGTTGGAGGGGAAAAAAACGAAAGTCAATCTAGGTACGATGGCGGGCGAGGAAAACCTGTCGCTACTGAAAGAGAGATATGAGGCAATATGGGACGTTGGGTCTCGATAGAAAATGACTGGTGCAGCGGAGCCAATGTGCTTGGCTCCCCACTTACGTGCACTACTACAATCGTGCCAGTGTCACGTTCTTATATCTGCCATACGCCCACTCATTATTACCGATGCCTATAGTTGATACTTGCCTACATTATTCTAGTTGATACTTGAATGCAGTTAAACTTTCCCATAGTGCAGGACGTTTCTTGAAAAGAAGCAGACGACGAAAAAATCAGACTAAACTTTTCGATGAATATATGAGAGTAACAGCGCTGCAGGTATTGTCCGATCTAGCTAGTTACAAAAGGCGCACGCATGGTGTGCAGCTACACTTCATACTGAAAGGACAAAAAGCATTTGTCTCTTGATAACGTTAGCGTACACAAGTTCCTCAACAAAAGCAAAGCTCACATGCATGATACTGGTAGGTATAACACATCAATCTGATGTTGGAACGCAAAATTGGCTCAGTCTTGCACGGACATTGCCGAAGAAAAGGAAACGGACTTGTTCAGTCTTGCACGACTCATAGAGAATCTAGCTACCAATAAAATTGTCCAGTTGTACTCCTACACTCCTATACTCCTACATCGAACGCACTACTTCAGTAGCACCTGATGGCCAATCATGCGTCCTATGCAACTTTGGGGACACACCAGCTTCAGCCCACAGATTTCATGATTTCCTTCTCACAGGTCATTTTTTTCTCTCAATGCCATTCCCTCTCTTCTTGTCTTCTTGTTTCCCTCCAAAGGTGACAATATATATCAATTCATGGGTATCTGTATCTAGGAGCCCGCCAAAATATCCAAAGAAACTACAACGTCACACCACAGAGTATCATGCTTGAGAAGCGCTTGATTGTGCAATCAGTTACCAACTGATGTTCGCCCATACTACTTCGATCCTACATTAATTGTTCTTCTCAAGATTCAGTCACCATTTTTGGGTGCGATGAATTTTCTTTTTGCCTGATTTTTGCATTAACTGATTTTTTTTCATGCGGAGTCTAAGTTTGAAATAAGACCTGGTATGTAGAAAATGCTACTACTAGTCTGCCAAAATGAGGGAACGTCTTTGTGACGTTTTCACCCAAAAACCAACAAACAAAACGACAGCCGAGGAGACAAAAATGGCCCATATACTAAGCATACCTTTAATTCATGTCGACATGGGCCTGGGCCTGGCCCAACTTCTTCCTACCCTGCTGAATCTTGACACTTCTTGGCCATGTTTAGATGCTAAATTTAGGAGGCCAAATTTGTATAGTAAACATCACGTCACACTGTAGCAATTTTATTTTTATTTGGTAATAATTGTCCGAACATTGATTAATTAGGCTTAAAATATTCGTCTCGCAAAGTAGAACAAAACTGTGCAATTAGTTTTTTATTTCATCTATATTTAGTACTCCATATATGTGCCGACATTTTGATGTGATGGGGAATCTTCTTTTTGTATAGTAGAATTTGAGGATAAATTTAGACCTTGACTGACAGTATTGTAGGACAAGGGCTGGGATTTCAAGAGCTGACTAGTATTATGCTTCCTACCCTGCTGGTACTGAGTTACTGTCTGACACTGCAAAGGTGGACAGTATGTAAAGTATTTATCTGTCAGGGAGTCCTCTCGTGTAACAACCGATTGCTCATGGTCATGGAGCAGTAATTTTGACTTCATCTTCTGGTTCACAGCTTTACAAGGCAGCCTTAGGTAATTGTTTCGAAATAGATGACTGGGACCCAATAGAATTCTCCATCATGACAAAGCATTTTGACCGGCAAGGCAAACCACCATATGCCTACCATGCTGTAAGTTGTTTCTCTCTTGTCTTCCATTTGGTGTGTCCTATACTAGATTTGTATTATCTAGAAAGATTACTTGTGTCCCTGTTTATCCTAATGTTCGTTTCCTGTACAACTGGCATGCCTTGTATCTGCATCTACCTTTTATCAGGGCAGCTTGATGGAAGCAGCTAAATTCTTAATGTGTTTTAGTAGGTTGTGCTGGTTACAGCATTGTAATACTGCAATACTGGCGTCATCAGTAAAATGAAGTTTCCGGGGACCTTGTACCGAAGGGCTGTGTTGCTGACATGTTGGGCTTGAGTGGCTCGTCAAATGATGTCAGAATTGAGAACACAGATGGATTCTGTATTTTGGGCCAATGCACCAGTCCGCGTGCTGATTGCTTTGGAAAAAGAAGACCATGGTACTCCCAGTTGAATCAATTTTTTTTTTTTCAGTTGAATTGATTTTTCCCTATCTGCCGTTGGTAATCACTACTAGTATAGTAGTATTTGCATCTTTGGACTTTGGTAGTCGGTGCATGTTACATTAGTTCGTGAGCTCTTTTTTTCGAAAACGCGCTTATGCACGTGTTGCACTAAGTGGAATAAGGAAGTTTACACGCTTCGTGAGTGGACACGGCGAGGCGCCGTTCCACGTCACGAAGTAACACACGACAAAGATCACCGCAAGCGGTGGCGAAAGTAGGATGCGCTAAACAAATACAATTGGCGCGACAAAGCCAGCGTGTACCATTCCTTTATGGGATTCGTGAGCTCTTCTACTACTCCTATAAAGGAATGGTACACGCTGGTGTGATTTCTGAGTTGTATCCTGAATCTTTAACGTAGCTGGCGGCTACGGCCTAGGAGTATGATCTTTGAACTGCAGCAAGTTGCTCAGAGTGCTCGGACTTCGGAGTGCTAACAAATTGATGAGCAGCCAATGTGTAGATTAGGAAGTCGCTGTTTCTTGGCATTCATGCCTGCGAGTTTGCCTGGGGACGAGTTCAGATGGAATGTTTGACCACGGCTATTTGATCCAGACATTACTCCCAAACGTTGGATTTGCCATGGCTGGGTTTGGCTTAATTACGGGGCCCAACCAAAATGTGCAGGCAGACAGGAAACTACACGTGCATGCTTGATCACGAGGTGGAATGGTGGATTTGTAGATATAATCTCTTATGACGAGATTGCTGATGTAAATATCTTTTTTGGTGAACTAGTTTCCTTTTTCCAATTTACTAGTTATAAGGAGCAAAAAAATGATGGAAAAGAAGCAAAACATTCGTCGTCAAGCTGCAGAACAAATATGATCAGTGGTACATTAATTTATCCGTATCCCACACCAAATTATTTTTCCAACAAACAACGAGAGACCGCAAACTCGCTCCAAATTCATTCATTCATTGGATAAATTCGGGTGATTTCCTTGTACATTTTAGTTTTTTTTTACTGAGCGATGTACTGCAAATCCAGACAAAACATCAATCGTTAAGTTCAGAAAACGCAAGCAACCATCACAACTCCATTTGGGAGTCGAACGAGCACGGAGAGATGGCAACCATTGCGCCGATCGGGAGCGGCGGCTACACGTGCTTAGCCTTAGCCAGCCTAGCCTTGCTGCGTGCCGTCGCGGCCTCGTCGACGTCGCACGCCGAGCGGCAGAGCAGCGCTCCCGCCGCCTTGCCGCTGCTGCGGGGCGAGGGCGCCGCCGGGAGCAGCCGGCCGGAGCTGTCGTAGTGGATGGCGCCTGGGAAGTCGAGCGGCTTGCACCGCTCCCCCATCAGGACGGTCCGGCGCCACAGGCCGCCTTCTTCCTCTTCCCCGCCGCCCTCCTCCTCGCCGGCGTCGCCGTCGCTGGCCTCCTGCTGGTGATCGTCGTCGGTCGGCACGAGCTGCCTGAAGTCCCGGCGTGGCCGCCGTGCTCGTTGGAGGAGGCGGCGCGTCGCGCGCGAGACGCGGCGTGCGCAGGCGGCCGCGGCGCTGGACACCTTGCTGAGGAGACTCGGCATGGACGGCGGCGCGTGCGGTGGACGGTGGTGTGGGAACTCGCCTCGCTGTAGGCTGCAGCACTCGAGGCAGAGATGATCGATCGGGACAGGCGATTGGAAATTTGTATATCGGTGTTATCTTATTTTATATCGATAAATAAAGTAGTAGGCGTGGAATTAGTTGGATGTCCCCTAGGAAAATGAGAATCCAAAATCTTGACATTATATAAATGACCAGTATATTTAATAGGGACTGACTAGCTATCTGTTGACAGATTTTTGTTGTCAAAATCTGTCAAATTTTTGTCCAATGAACAGATGACAAGTCACAAAAAAACTGACAGATACAACTTTGAGAAATCTGTCAACTAAACACATAGATACATCAACATCCCATAAACGGGTTCCAAAAAAACCACACATCCATTAGCAGCAATGTTTTATCTGCGTTCTTATGATTTTATGGTACACACGTAGCTAGTTCACTGTACATGCCCAACTGTACACGAAGCCAACTGTACAAAAAGTAGCTAGTTCACTGATAACTAAAACATCACCATCTCACTTGCTGTTCTTGCTCTCCAGTAGCCGCTTCCTCTCGATGAAGATCGGGACCATGATCTAGATCATGTTCTTCTTCGCGACCTAGGTCACCGACCTCCCTTTGGCCACCAGGAGCACGCTGACCGTTCCTCCACCCTCGCCACCTTCCTTGTCCATCTCAGAATTCTCTGAAAAAGATGTTGGGGTGGATGTGCATCTCCTTGCAAGCCAGTATCTGCAGAGCATCCTGTTGACAAAAAACTAAAAAATCATGACAACTATGGAAAAATGGCAGCATAGAAAACCATTTAGCTCTCCTAATCATTTAACACACTAAGCATGTAACATAATAAAAAAGCATGAAAATAAAACTCAGGCTGCATGCACACATTGCAGGTCACTCAAAAGTGGCAAAAAAAATCAGACTATACACACTCATCGATGTTAATGGTTGTATCTACTATCCAAGATACTTTTCTTAGTTCATAATGATAGGAAACCATCTGGGATCTGAAAAAAAGATATTGATCCCCACCTGAAGTCCGTTCCCACCAACATCATCAACACTGAGCAAAAAAAAAAAGCCATCGCAAACAGCTGCCCAAGATCTCGATCGTTCGTCAGTGCTACTGCAGAAAAAAATGAGTGATAGAATTTAAAGCTGGCAATGAAGCATCTTGCAAAAAGGGCTAAAAAAGGAGATCAGTTTCAGCTGTTTTACCTAATTGCAAAAGACGCAGGTCTTTTGTCTGAACTTCCCTGAGACTGAGTCGCTATAGACACCATGTCCGGTGCAGTCAACAACTAAAAATCAGTGAAAACCAAAATAACAAATCAAAAACAACTGCATAGGATCAACAAAAAGCTGATAACTAAACACTTATTAAAAAGACATAAAACCACTTGTTCCAGAAATGAAAAACAAAATAAATTAACCAAAATAACCATTAGCTGACAAAAAAATAACCATTACAAATAACAAATCAACTCAATTCACCAATACAACTCTGAACTACGTTTTCACTAAAGTTTGTGTAATTAAAGTAGTTTGGCACTCATAAAACAAAAAAGCTTGACTTCTGCTATTTACTAGCATAACAAAAAATCCCCTAAAAAAAGAAATTAAGTAGTTTACACAGACAACACTAGTTCAGGAGCGTACACAGACATACACACAAAAAAGATTCATGACAGTTCAGAAGCATTCTCTTACTGGACAGCAGCATTTTGTTCTTGTACAGCTGCATCAGCAGTTTGTTTACCCAGCACCTCCTAGATTGGTACAACTGAAAAACCAAGAAAACCATAGTATAAGCACTGCATGTGAAAACCTAATATTAGCCCTGCTTCCCTATTTGCTGATGAAGAGTAGGAAATCCACAGCCCACGTCGCTGCCATGGACAGTCCAGGAAAGGTGAAAGAACAGTCTTAGACCAACCCACACATCAATTCCATTCCATAAAATGCATTAACAGTCATTACAAAGGACATAATGCCTCACTTAGTAGCTGGCGTAATTGCACTTACATACCTCTTAGCTAGAATCACAACCACACCAGAGAAAAAAAACACACACACACACAAACACAAAGAAACACACACAAAACACACACACACACACACACACACAGAAACACACACACACACACACACAAACACCCACACACACACACACAAACACAGAGATGCCCACACACACAAACACACAAAGAAACAGAAAAATAAACATACACACACACATAGAGAGAGAGACACACACTAACTCAAAAAGGCAAATAAAGGCAAAAAAAAAACAAAAAAAGGCCAACAAAAACTAAGCCATTCACTAAAATTAAAACAAAAAAACCCAAAAGAAAGCCCACAAACAAAACCAAAAAACAATAAAATTGAAGCAAAAAAACCAAAAAAAAAAAACACAAACACACACAAACTCACAAAATCAGAAAAACACAAAAATGAAAAAGAAAAAGGAAAAGAAAAAGAAATAAAAATGCACAACACAAAAAAAAGAGATGCCCACACACACACGCACACACACACACACACACACAAAAAAAAACAAACAAAAACACACACACAAACACAAAAACACACACAACAGAGAGAGACAAACACAGAGAGAGACACAGAGACACACACACTAACTCAAAAAGGCAAATAAAGGCAAAAAACAAATGACAAAAAAAGGCCCACAAAAACTAAGCCCATAAAACAAAAGAAAAAAAGAAAAAGCCCACACACAGAGATAGACAGAGAGAGACACTGACAGACACAGAGATAGAGGGACAGACACACACACAAAAAGGTAAACTCACACACACAAACACAAAAACACTCACACACACATAAAAAAAAAACTGACACTGCTAACACATCTGCCCAAATCTGCCATATATCTGACATATACACTGACAGGCACACACAAAAAAAAAGCCAAACACAAAAAGCAAATTGCAGAAAAAGACAAAAAAAACCACAACAACAACCACACGCAAAAAGACACAGAAAATCAAAAGCAAAGAGACACACAGCCACACACATGGACACACGCCAAAAAGAAAGCCCATAAAAAAACACCAGACAACTACACGTAGCCACAGCCACATAAAGGCCCACAAATAAAGACCCAACACAAAAGACTTGCAACCTAAGAAAACTTTACAAAAAACAGATCTAAACAACACAGCCACAGGAGCGTGAAGGCTATGGGAGAAGAAGACAGCACATCTCATGAAGATCCAGATGAAATCAACCAAAAAGGTCAGTACCAGCCATACATCTTTGTACTACCCACTGCCCCCATCTATACCCAAAGCGATCTAAACAACACAGGCAAAAAGAAAAGCAAAAGCTACAACCAGATGAAAGCTACGGGAGAAGAGGACATGATAGCTCTTGAGGACCCAGATGAAATCACCAAAAAAGGTCAGTGTCAGACCTACCCCTTTCAACTACACCACTTCCCCATCTATGCCCAATTTCTCCATCTATAGGCTTGCGTGTCCTATTTCTCTTTCAGTTGTTGCAGATGTGATGTTCAACTTTATTAAGTAGTTCCAGTGGGATCTAATGCAGTCCTTTGTTAGTCTTTTTCCTAGGGGCTTCCAGTCTAGAACATCAGATGTTGAACAAAAAAAAGCAAAATGCACAAATTGCTGGAAGAAACCTCTAAAAAAGATGTTGCTATTAATTTAATCCATACCTTAGACTCTAAAATCCAGTCAATTAAGCACATCCCTCAAAAAAACATGACATTAGATGAACCCCCCCTAGAATATACAGATAAAAAAAACCAGTGTTACAACATAGGCACAGCAGCCATGAAAAAAAATGAGGGTAAAATGGTTGAAGTTTCTTGTCAGGTTCTGTCAGCAATTATTTGCATGTTTGCCTTTCAAAAAATAATAAACTAAAATATAGTGCTCTACCTGAATAAAGAATCACATATCATCAATGCCAAAAAAGAAAAAAACACCTTACATCAGTAGTAGGCTGAGCATGCACTTACTGTGACTATATAGCGTTTGGTCAAATTGGAAAAAAAAACAGTTATTACTTCAAAAAAAAATCACATACAATGGGCAGGTTGTGCAGTTGACTCACATTCAACATTGGATGGCACCCGCGTGGCAAACTGCAACAAAGAGGTACAGACAATTCAGATTACCTTTTCTCTGTTTTTTTGGTACAAAAAAATAGCTAGCTACAAAAAAATAAATGTATTGCAGGTAGACAAATCAGATGAAGAACAAATGCATATCACCTGCACCCAGATACAGCAAGCAGAAATTCTAGCTACTGAAATCAGTTGCAGCCAATTACTACAACAGGTGATGTCTCAAGGCAACAAAAATTGGCCCGAGACAGAAGAAATGTCAAGTTTCTTATTACATGGACCTCTCCATAGCTATACAGCCCTATTAACAGCACCAGATGGAATTGAGGTAAAAAAAAAAAGAAAACCATTCTTTCAATTCAGTATTATGCCAATAAAAAAATAAAGAAAATAACAATACTGATCCAAAATTATATACATCAAATTTTGCCTAAAAAATAGACAAACATGGTCACAACAACAAGTAGGACAAATGGAGATTACTGGGCTACTACATTCATGAACTCAGATTTGACAACAGAAGAAACAGTGCCATCTATGGATGCAACTACAAGCTATGAGTACGAAAACAATGAGGTAAAACAAAAAAAGATCCAAAAAAATATATGACTCAGTCAATTACTAAAGTATTTATAACACATGACATAAGCCTTATTTTGCAGCTACAGATTGTCGAACCTGCAGAAGAACATGATAGTGAACACTGGAACATTGACATCTTCAAAGAAATCCATCAAAGCCAGCAGGGGAGTATGCTGCAACAGGATAATGAGTATAATGGTGAGCAAACACAAAACAGAGAAGCAACATTGGCAGAGGAGTGGGAAGAGGCAGATCTACAAGGCAAGGAGACAACCCATCACATAGACATACTAGATGAAGAGGATGTCAACAACTTCTTACAAAATGAAAGAATAGAATCAAGCCAAGGGGCTGAAGCTGAAATTGAAAGTCAATACATACCACAACAAGGCATGGAGTTCCAATCAGCCCAAGAAGCTCACAACTACTTCAACAAGTATGCTGGTATGGCAGGGTTTGCAGCAGTCAGAGCTCACCAGGCTCGAACACAAAGCAAAAAAAGAAACAATGAAGTCGTGAGAGTTACCTACAAATGCAATAGACAAGGCAAACAAGATACATCTAAAGAAGGCAACACACAGGAGGAAGAAATAACCGCAGAAAGGGACACAAATGTATTAGTGAAAACAGACTGCAAGTGTTGTATGGTTGTCTCTGAAAGGAAGGGGAAATGGGTAGTTACAAGGCTGGACCTAGACCACAACCACCCAATGCAACCAGGTGCAAAGTATTTCAGAGCACACAAAGATATGACAGACCAAGAGAAGAAGATGATACGGACACTAAACGAGTGCAATATACCAACAAAAAAGATGATGTACTTGTTATCATACCTTCGGGGTGGCCTGGGAGCAACACCTTATAGGGACAGGGACATCAGCAACTATAGAAGTAAAATCAAAAGAGAAACAAATCAGAATGACATGATGCAAGCACTAACATATTTCACACAAAAAAAAGAGAAGGATCCAGGCTTCTACTACAAGTTTTTAGTGGACAGCGATAACAAGGTCAAATGTGTTTTTTGGACAGATCCTAGATCAATTAGATATTATCAGGAGTTTGGTGATTGCGTGAGTTTCGACACAACATACCTCACAAACAAGTATCACATGCCGTTTGCGCCATTTGCGGGAATCACAGGGCATGGGCTGACTTGCATCTTCGGGTGTGCATTGATTTCAGATGAGACAACAGATACTTTCATATGGCTATTCAAAAGTTTCCTGGAAGCAATGAGAGGAAAAGAACCAAGATCAATCATTACTGACCAAGATGGAGCAATGAGGACAGCGATTGCAGAGATATTCCAAACAGCAAACCACAGAAATTGTGTTTTTCACATTAAATACAAAGCTGAGATGAAGTGTGGAAGGTGTCTAGATAAAAAACAGGACAATACAGCAAATTCCTTGACACTAAGGGAAGAGCTAAACGACATCATCGACAACTCATTGACAAAAGAGGAATTTGAAACAGAGTGGCATCAGCTCATAGACAAATATGGTGTTCAGCATATCAAATATATACAAATCATGTATAGCACCAGAGAGAGATGGGCTCCAGTATGGTTCAAGCAAGAATTCTATCCATTTATAAACACGACATCAAGAAGTGAGAGTACAAATGCAAGGTTCAAGAGAAATGTAGGGCCTCAATATAGCATGACAAGTTTCCTAAAGGAATATGAGAGAATTCAGGAAACTATATATGACAATGAGGCACAGGCTGATCATGAGGCAAGCAGCAAAAAAAAATCAAAGCTGTGGTCACACTATTACATGGAGCAACAAGCTCAAGAAGCTTATAACCTGAGAATTTTTCACAAATTTCAGTGGCAACTAAGGCATACAACGAGGTTGCGAGCGGATGAGGTGGAAGAAGGCAGGATATACAAAGTATATGCACACCCACAGCATTCAATCAATGAGACCAGAAATAGAACTTACCTAGTTGTAATCGACACACAAGCTGAAGACTACTCTTGTATATGTTGCAAATTCCAAAAAGATGGGATCCTATGCAGTCATATCCTGAAAGTGATGATCAAAAAAGATATCAGCAAGATACCAGACAAATATATTATACAAAGGTGGAGGAAAAAAGAGAGAAAGATGTTTTACACAAGACCAACAAACTCACTAGAGGAAGCTAGCGCCCTTAGATACAATAATCTCTCTTTGATGGCAGCCGAAATGGTGTCCGAAGGATCAAAAACAGAAGAACAGCACAACTATCTCAGCAAAGAGATTCAAAGGATCACAGTGGAATTGAAGAAAATGATATTAGAAAAGGAGAAACAACAAGAGGGAGCCACCACCGCAGATGAAAACATCCACTCCAACCAAGATATAGAGCTGCTAGATCCAGATCTTGCCAAAACAAAAGGAAGATCGAAAAAATCAAACAAAAGAGCGATGCCAATGGTTGAAAGAATCAAAGAGACACAGAAGAAAAAATACACATGCCAAAAATGCAAAACTTCAGGTCACAACACTAGTACTTGCACAGCAAAACCAAAACAGACCGGAAATGAGGACACAACCCAAGGTAAGTACCCTCCCCCCACTCCACACATTTTTCCCTTAACTGCAATCGCTATCATCAAAAATTATTTAACAAAGTTAACAAAAAAACACACTGTGCAGGACATGGAAAAGGAGGCACAAAAAGCACAAAGAAAAGAAGCAAGTGAGAAGAAGAGAAGCAACAACAGCGCATGCCCCCTGCCAACAAAACAAAATGGTAAGGGCCAAAAACACACTGTGCTTGATGTAATGTTTTGCACCTTCCCCAAAAACACGCCCCCCCACCACACACACAAATTACCACTAAAAAAAGTGTTAAACACTGTCATTTCAAACAAAAAATTCCTTATAAAAAAAAGCTAATAGCACCATAACAACATGCAGGTCGTAGAAAAAAGGAAGGCAAAAAGACACGAAGACAAAAAAGAAGCAAGTGAAAAAGACAATAAAAAACAGGAGCCAATGCTGCCAAAAAAAGCACAGGAAGGCATGAATCATGTATCGAGAAAACTTTGAAGATCATATATTCTCCCTGGACTTATGTATCAAGTTTATACTCTCATGTACACCTCTGCCCTTTGCATTTGTTACTTGGGGATATAACATACTTATAACAGAATGATTAAAAGTTCTGCAATAACCCATCTATTTAGACATCACAACCTGGTGATAGACTCCTCTATACTGAATTAGGACAAAAAAAAATTGAAAAACGATTGCAGATCAAACCCTTGAACCACCCTGCAAAAACAACAAAAACACCAACAACATAAACAAGCTAATGAGTACTTTAATGAACAGAAGAGAGACAAACAAAAAAACAATAAGGCAAAAACAAAAACTAACCAGACCACCGTAATTCTTAACAACATTTATATCTGCAGAATTGTGCTTGCAAAAAACTAGGTCGTTCAATATTTGCACACGGATGCTTGGAATGTCTTGTTGAGAGAACAGATCACACATATTGCATCCGAACCACCAAAGCTCCATGAATTTTATCATAAAAATGCCACAGTCGACTCTACAAAAAACAAAAAAAAAATGATCATTCATCAAAAAATGTTGGTCCTTAAGCTCCCTACACAAGTAAGCAGCGAGCTTATCCGCACACAAATCAAAAACTCACAAAAATACAAGCAGCAGCTGTGCAAAAACTCTGAATGCGGCAAACTGAACTGAATTTTTAATTGCCTTGGGTGTAGTATATATACACAAACTACTAGAACCATACAAGGTGCACGCATATATGACATGGCTAAAAAAATCAGACTCAACAACTAAAGAAAAGGAAAAAGATAAAAAAACAAATCTACCAAACAAAAACAGCCCTAAATCATAGAAATATTGGCAAAACTATAAACAACATACTATCTACAACAACTCCGAGTAACAACATATACACACACCCACAACCAAAAACCACACCCACACCAGTGATACCATATTGCACCCATAAAAATACTAAGTGATACCATATTGCAATACTTGAGCACAAAAAAAAGGAAAAAAAAAACAAAAAAAATTGCTCCACAGGAAAAAAAAAGGGCACCAGGAGATTATATCTTGCACAAAAAAAAATACACAAAAAACCATATCTTACTTGTTATCTTGTTTTGGAACACGAGGATAAGCTGTGCGGAACTCGCAAAATTTTTCATTCGGACCAACAAATAGACCCCATGCATGGCAAAATCCTTCTTTCTGTGAAAATAGAGCAAAAAGTGGGAATGAAAAAAAATGATGAAACAAAACAAAACGTCAACAAAAAAAAGAGGTAGTTAGACACTCCATTTTAGGAAAAAAACAGATATGCTTCTGTCTCTTACCAACTTTTTCCTTGTACGAATACTGAACTCTTCATCCTTTGAATAGTATGAGTCGAGAAGCAAAAAGTACTTATTCTTGAGGTCAACGACAAACAGAAACCAGTGTTTCTCGAACATCACAGGGAAAAAAAGCTGAAAAACAAAAAAACAAAAAAAAACGCGCAAAATTAGTGGTGCAAAAAAGGTTTTCACATTGATATAGCAGATTTGACAGATTGCGAAACTTCAAAAAAAAAAGATAACATTTGACATATAAAAACTGAATGCAGGTACTCTATTTTTTCAGAAAAAAGTAATGACAGTCCATTTTTCTTTAAAAAAAAGCAACTGTAGCTACAGAATTAGATAATTAAACTCTTTAGAACTGAAACACCTATTACACCAAAAAGCTTTATTAAAAGTTCACATAAAAAGAACTACAGTCATCACCCACTGACTTATAACAACTTAAAAAAAAATAGTTGAAACGAAATAACCAAGGTTTATGCAAAATGAAAAAACAGAAAAAAGGAACCGCCTTTCATATTAAAATAAAAATGAAACACCATGGGAAAATTACCGAATCACACAGTGGCAAAGGTAGCACAGAACCAGCCCCATTGAAGGTCTTCTGGACATAGGAATAGTCAGTCGAGTCACTCAGAAAGACCTCCTACCAAAAGAAAAAATATCCATAATTATAAACAGAGAAAATAAAAATAACTGCACATGAAATGAAAACATATAAACATGGGTGAGCAGAATGTTTATGGATACACTTACAGCTACAGAAGAGAAGAAGTAGTGCTTCTTTGACACAGTTGGACGCTCGTCCATAAAAAATTTTCGGCAAAGAGCATTAACAACATACGTACATACTTCATTTCCAGCAGCCATAGATTCACCAAGAGAGAAGTATCTCAGAATGCATCCTCCAATATCAACAACAGTAGACCTAAAAAACAAAAAAAAACACACACAAACAAAAACTCAGATTTTGATAATCACATTTAAAAAACAAAAAAAAATATGACACAATACAAAAAAGAAAAAAGTCATACCTTGCAAGTTTGCTGTGTGCTAATGAACATACTGCTTTATATGCCAACTTCTCTCCTGGTGTTAAACGGAATCTAGCTGATTCAGGAATAAAAACACAACCAGCAGCATTGCACCTTTCTTCACTCACAATAGATAAAGAAGAAGATTGGGCATTCTTCAGTGTAGTGGTTCCTCCTCCATCAACTTTGTTCCCAACGACATTGTTTTCATTGTACAATGCATCTGAACTATTGCAAATCTGATTGAGTCTTTCATTCAGCCTAACCTCCTTTAAAATAATCACATCACCATCATCCTACATTTTAGGGAAAAAAATCATATAACGAGCAAAACAACTTGACTGCTAGTACCGAAAACACAGGAAAAAAGTATGCTGATGAGCATCTACAAACACTAATTAGACATCTGGCTGCTCAAAAAAAAACCATGGACCATGCATGCTCACAAAAAAATGGTAAGCAGCCACACGTTTTCAAAGCATATGCATGGGAATTCACGAAAAAAAACCCGTCCAAATTACACATGCATATCAGATTGCTCTCCAAAAAAATTCAGTATCACATCTCAACTATTGCCTTATAGCTGACATGAGACCAAAAAAAGCAAACCAAAAAAAGTGAGAGCAAAAAAAAAAACCCACCCTGCATTCAACAAATTTAAAAAACTCCAAAAAAGAAACAGGATACATTGCCCCCCTTCTTCAATGATATATATGCAAATAAACCAAACGAGGTACACAGATACACGCAAATCAAAAATTGACTTCACTAACCTAAGCACTGATTTGTGTCACAAAACTACTACTAGTGGCTCAAATTTTCACCGTTGACTCAAGCTCCATGTCTACACATGCATTCCTTATTGTAAAAAAGCATGAGCAAAAAAAAAAACAAGAGAACATTCAGGCAAACCAACCAAATTTTAACTAGGATCGAGCTACTTCAAATGATACAAAGCGAACATAAAAAATAATTGGGCATACACGCTCAAATAGTAGCAGTCACATAACTAGGATCGAGCTACTTCAAATGATACAAAGCAGACATACAATAATTGGGCATACACACTCAAAAAATAGTACCAGTCACATATTTCAATCATATGCATGAGAAAAAATCGCAAAAAAAATACCCATCGAATATGCTAGTATCAATCATCACATTCAGTATCACGTCTCAACTTTTGCCTTATAGCTGACCAGGAACAAATCAATGCAAAAACAAAAACTAACCTTTGTAGGTTCTTGAACCTCAGGAAAAAGAACTTTACCATCAAGCTGTCCAGTATGATTACCACTTGGTGCAGCACGCTTTGCTGTATAAAAAAAAGTAAAATAAATCAATACAATATTACAAGATGCAAAAAATCAAAAATTTAGCGGAAAATAAAAAACCCAATTAGGAAGACACTGCCTACCAGGAGCTGCAGGTGATCTGCCACTAACATGCTTACGCTTCATAGGTGGTGTGATGACCACACAATCTACAGGGAAAAAACAAAAACATATAAGCCAAATGAACCATAAAAAAATGTATTAAATTTCAATAGAAATTTTACTCAACACCATTACAATCTACATATCCACGAAAAAAAAAACTAAAGTGCAATTTTTTTAAAAAAAAGTAACCAAAAAAAATTAGAAACTAACCATCCAACTTGATGCAGCAGGAATCCACCAAAAATTTCAGCAAATCAACAACAAGCTTCTCAAATTCTTCATGCATTCTAGGCATTTTTGAACAATGCGATGCAAATATACCAACAATACCAGAGAGTACCTACAAAAATAATTACAACATAAGTTGTGGAAACCAAACTAATGGGGGACATCAAAACAAAACATGTCCTTGTCTAATTTTTAGTAACCCAATCACATAGCAAAAAAATACTAACACTTGCGTACTTGGAAAAAGAGACAATCAGATGTACAGAGACAAAAAAGAATATCAATATTTGTATACTTGGAAAAGACAAACCAATGTCAGCAGCCAAAAAAAGCAAGAAAATTCCAGAATTTGTTTTTTTACAGATATACACATAGAATGTAAGCATAACCAAAAAAAAAACATTCATGAAAAAAGTACACACCTCCTTACTCAAAACTGATCCAAACATAGATTCCAACCTTGAATTCACACCACCAAGCGAAAGCTCTGAATCTGCAGATGCATGAACATCCTACATAAAAAAAAATCAAACCAGCATGAGATAAAAAAAGCTAAACATTTTTTTTCAAAAAAAAATAGAGGCAAACACAAACCTCTCTAGCCACAAAAGAAGCTAAAAATGACTCCAGCCTCAACTTGCACTCACCAAGGTCAGAAGTACCAGGGCCGCCATCCTACAAAAAATAATAAAACACAGTGATAAAAATTGTGAAATGAATGGATACAAAAAGACATGTAGGTATACACACAGAAAACATTCAATCACAGCAGGTAGAAAAAACCATCTACAAAAACAAAAATCCATATATCTCAAAAAAAGGAATAACTTGCTAACTCACATTTATCCTATCCAAGGTCCTCAACATATCAGGGGGCATTTTACTTATCAGGAGCTTCAAAACCTACCCAAGCAATACATATGAGAGAAAAATATATATATATATATATATGCAGCAACAAAAAAAAGATATATACAAACCTGCTTCTTATACATTTCAAATAACAAGTCATCAAAACCATCAGATGGCAGACTCGCCATTTGCCACTCCACTTGACCCGGAAAAACAGCTACAAAAAAACACAGCAAAAAAATGTTACAAACTCACTTAATCCAAAACTACAAAAAAACACAGCAAAAAAATGTTACAAACTCATCTTAATCACAAAACTCAAAATGCCTCCTACTACTGATACTGTTGGTGTAACAGCTAAAAACTAAAAAACTGTAAATGCCGGTAATTATTTTTCCTTTGGTTAACAACATGCTAACAAATACTTCATCAGCATAAATGTCCACTCCCCCCCCTAAAAAAATCACACAAAAAAATCTCCACTCCCATTAGACAATTAAAATATCCACTTCGATCCATTCTGCACACTGACACATAAAATTTCATAAAACAGGAAAAAAAACATGTACTAAAACAGTCCAGTGTGCTGTCCCCTTGTATTGTCACACTGCATGTTACTCAAGCCCGGCTAGTTTGAGACAACTATGTCTACTCTGATCCAAACTTAACAACTACAGGCAAATAACTACAACATACATTACCAGATCTACTGAACCAACAAGTTACACAAAACAACGACCGCGCAGGACAATGTCAGCTTCAATTCGTCATAGCCTTCGCCAGCTCCTGCCCCCACAAACACCCACCTCACACACACACACCCGACACCCCCCCCTAATCCCCCCTTCCCTTCCATGGCTCGGGCCAAAAAGGCACCACGAACAGATGCACAGCAAAACCCTAGCTCCTCAAAAAAAAAGTGGCAAAAAAGTACAGGAACAAGGAACTTACTAAGAACACCAACAGATCCTTCAAATCAAATCACAAAATCAATCGGATAAAAACAGGCACGCAAATGTATCTAATAATATACAACCAGATCACAAAAACTAAACATGAAACTTACATATAACACCTGGAAACCGGGGGAGCACGCGGCGGCTGGAACCGGGGGAGCACGCGGCGGCGGCGGAACCCCCAACAACTCCGGCCGCGATGTTAGCGGGAACGGCGGAGACAGACGCGGCACAGGCGAGCGCCGCGCCAGGAAACACACCCCCACACACCCCCCTAGTAGCTCCGCCCTAGCAGCTTCAGCGGGAGGCGCGGCGAGGCCCGGCGCAGGCAAAGCGGTGGCGCGGCGACCTCGCGCCCACCGCCTGCGTGCCCCTGCGCCACGCGCAAAGTAAAATGGGGGAAGTGCCGGTTGGGGGAAATCAGGGGGAGATGAACCGATAGAGTGGGGCGCGGATTTCGAAATTAGTGGGTTAGTGGGTTTCAAAGCCTGTATAAAGCCAACCCGATAAACACGACGGACCCGTTAGCACCTCAAACACCAGCACGCATCTCAGAACACAATCAACGGCTCAAAATTTGACAGATAAAACCCCAAAAAATCTGTTGACAGATAAATAGAAAAAATCTACGTTTAATAACAGAAGCAGTCAAAATAAATCAGGCTCTGTTTGGATCCACCAGGTTATAAATTTAGCTACGGTGGATCTAAACAGGTCATAGCTAAACCCAGCTAATGGGAGCCAGCAAATCCCAATAACAGTTCCAACCCAGCTAATGGCAACTAAAACTGCCTATTTACCAAACTCCCTAACAATTATTTCCCCACCGCATTCACATCGCATCTGCTCTCTCTCTCACACACCGAGCGAAAAAATGGCCGCGCGGCTCCTGCTCCTTCCCCCGGCCGCCGTCGCTTCCTCCCCCACCTCCGGCCACCGGCGCTCCTTTCCCCACCCTGGCTGCCGGCACTTTGTCCCCCACCCCCTTCTTCCTCTCTCGCCGGCGCTTCGTCCCCCACCCCCTTCTACCTCCCCCACCAATGCTTCGTCCCCCTCCCATGGCCGCGCCCGACCGTGCCATGGCCACCCACGCGAGGCCGTTGAGCCCTATGTTAAGTTGCTGACTTCGGGGTGGATCGTGACGGTGTGCACCCACACGATGACGGCGAAGCGACGAAGTGGAAGGCTTCGGGGCCTTCAAACACCTCGATGTCGGTGTCCGTCGGGAGCGGCAGCTCTAGCACCTTGCTGTACACACGGATAAGACGCCGGGGGTACTTCTTGCCGCCGCGCACCACCAACAGTGGGAGCTGCTGGGTGGATCCTTCACACGAGGCCGCAAGCTCCTCCCATCGCCGGCAAGGCCGCTGACCGTGAGCAAGCCGCACTCGCCCGCAAGCTCCTCCGCCCGTGCCTGCCCGCATGAGGCCGTGAGCTCCTTTGCCCGTCGGGGAAAGAGATGCGGTCGCCAGGGGCTGGGGAAGGAGATGCGGTCACTAGGGCCTAGGGAAGAAGATGTGTTCGACAGGTTCTGGGGAAGGAGATATTGTCATGCAGGCATGGGAGCGGGCGCAAGGAGGAAGAAAGGGGGGCAACAGAATCAGTATTTAACCATTAGCTAGGGGATTCAAACAATCCTAGCTAACTTTTAGCTAGCTAAACTTTAGCTAGTTAAATTAGCTGGCTAAAGTTTAGCTAGAGTGGATCCAAACAGGATTTCACTCGCCTCTGGTTCAAGTGCTTGATCTATGTATTAATTTCAATTCTTTTTTAAAAAAAGTGTTAATCTCAATTTTGAGAGGCAATGGTATACGCCTAACTCTGTTAATCCAAAACAAAAAAAAATAGCCCAAGGCATCCGACCGGGACACCTAGGGCCTTGATCTGGGTTGGCAGGGCATCACCGCAGTGTCAATCCATGCCCCGCAACCACAACCGTCATGCCACGCTCTGCGTCGTCCCCGCTGCCATGACGTACTCTACACCCCGCCATCACGCAGTTTTCTGTCCCTCACTGTTGCACATGTGGTCGTACTACTAGCATTTGAAAAGAAGGGGAAGGGATGTACGGGATTCTCTATTTTCATATATATAATCTTTTTTACCAGTTTTATTTATTTATTTTTTGCATGAATTTTGGGTGTATGCAGTGTCCCTCTCTAACTGCACGACGACGGCGCCCGGCCGCACGCCGCCGCCGTGGAGCCCGTGTTGACGGCGGCGCCCGACGACGACTACTGGGGCACCGCGACGACGACGATGCCGCAGCAGCAGAACGACCACTACGACTTCTGGTCCACGGCGTCCGCGCTGCAGCACCTCACCGCCGGCGCCGCCGACCACGACCTCACCGGCTGGGTGCAGGGCTTCTCCGACAGCATCTTGTCCGTCTCCCCGTCGTCGGACAACCTCTAGAGCCTCGACGACATCTGGAGGATGCCGCAGTGAAACGGAACTGCTGTTGCTTACGTCATCTTTGCATGCATTGGGATCAAATCAAATGGTCAGTCACGTATTCAAATTCAAATTCAAATTGGAGTACGGTACGGTGTAACGTGATAGGACGTACGATGCAGGGGATGCGACCAAAAGCCAAACGTGCTCTTTGATTTACTTTTCGTGTTCAATTATTAGTTCTGACTTTGTAATATATAGGACTAGCTACTCCCTCTGTCCTTAAATATCTGTCGTTTACGTTTATCGAGAAACAACTTTAACTAAATATATATTAAAAAATATTAATATTTATAATACATAATTAGTATTATTAGAAAGATCTTTGAATCTAGTTTTTTAATAAATTTATTTGGAGATACAAATGTTGCACATATTTTCTATAAATCAAGTCAAATGTTACACGCACTGTAACAGATATAAGGGGACGGAGAGAGCAGTAGATTAGAGCTACATGCTATATTAGTATATATATTTATATATACATACACGCTGTGGAAGTTGATTTTTTTTCTTCTTCTTTCATCAGTACTCGGTAGTTAACTTTTTTTTTGACAAACTAGCTACTCTGTTCCTTCTCTGTCAAGGGGTTTATCTTTATTTTTGTTTTCTTTTTCCCTTGTACTATATATGTATATGTTAAAAGAGTGAGAGATAGAGGACCACATGTAAACTTGTACGATAATGACATGTCTTTGTAGTTGTTTTACCTTAATCTAATCTGTAGCTGCACTAATGATTGAGTGGCACCCCAAGTCCGACTACTCGATGACTCGGACCTTTTGGATAGCTACTCCATCCATTCCAAATTAAATGTTCATCTTGCACTTTGAGGAGTTAACCAATCCAAAGTTTGACTTAATAATTTATAAGAAATAGTATTAACATTTGAATCTCTAAATAGATTTACTATGAAAATATTTAGACAAAGTTAAAATTATTTGACTTTTTAAAGTATGCGATAATCACTTATTTTAGGATGGAGGGATCAGTTGATTACGTCATCACTCGATCGATCCAAATGGCCCCTGCTCCTTATATATCCACGTCGCCGTCGATGCAGCAAATGTGGAATAAATGAACAAAGCTTGCTTTGCAAACCCGTACACCTAAAGCGAGCCGCATGCAGTTCATCATGCACCGGCGGCCATCAGCCGTCCGCCGCCGGCGGCGGCCACGTACAGGATTTCTTAGGAGGCAGAGAGAGGCACGGAGACGAGAAGGAAGACGCAGGTGTTGCAAAGCGCCCTGTCCACGTCCATCCAGCTGGGACTGGGAGCTAGGGAGTCCACAGCCGGTCCCGACCTCCGCCGTCCAGAGCCTCCACTTCTGCACGGCGACACGTGGATCGGAGGAGACGACGACGCAACGCGACGGCCGGCCACGTCATGGCACGCCGGGCAGGTCCGCCCTGCCGTCCACGTCAGGGCTATGCGACCGGCGACAGGCGACTAGTGGTCGTCAGACCTATCTACCACCATGCACTTGGTAGCTATCTAGTCCATATTAATTAGCTAGACGCACGACGACTATCCCTCCTGCGCGTGTAACAGTCCATTATTAGTGCGTGATTAGCTGCGCTAATCGTCGCTCGACGGCCCGATCCCTCCTCGTCCGTCGTCTGCGGCGGAGGCGGCGACGTCGCTGTTGCCACCGTCGTCGTCGTCGAGGGTGGTACGTATAAATACGTACGTCCGGGGGAGGGAAGGGGGCGGCCAGGACTGAATCCACGGGCTGACCCTCTCGGCAAGCGAACTAGAAAGACAGAGCGGCGTTGCCGCGCGACTTTTTTTTAGTGGGCCAGCGTCTTGTGTTTCTGATTCTCACTCTGTTCGGTTGAGTTATTCAACCAAATCAACAGTCATACAGCAGTGTTTTTCTCTCATAATAAACCAGCGAACAGTAATTTCAACACAATAAACCAACGAAACGAACAGGCTGTCTGAGTCTCGCCAATTTAAATTGCTTTGAGTTTAATTTTTTGTTGTATAGTAAAATTTTAGGTTTTGAAATTCTGAGCAATTTTTTGTGTTCAAAACTTTTTGGCGTAAAGACGTTTCGGTGTCCGAACCGTAGGTACAATGGATCCTATGTAAATATTTTGTAAAAGCGCTTTAAATTTGGAATTTTACTCTATAATAAAGTTGTAGGTTTTGAAATTCTGAACAACTTTTGTATTGAACACTTTTTAATTTGAAAATGTTTCGATGTCCAAATTGTAGGTACAACAGATTGCATGTAAACATTTATGCAAACGCATTGCGAAAGCGTTTTCAATTTTAAAATTTGCTCTATAATAAAGTTGTAGTTTTTGAATTTTTGAACAAATTTTATATTGAACAACTTTTGATTTGAACGTGTTTTGGTGCTCAAATTGTCAATATAATGTTGCACGTGTAAAAGAAACAGATGGAACGGGTTGTGGTTTGGTTTAAATTAAAACTCGAGGGTTTTTCTGAAAAAT
The DNA here is from genome assembly GCA_022457205.1 of Saccharum spontaneum. Taxonomy (NCBI): domain Eukaryota; kingdom Viridiplantae; phylum Streptophyta; class Magnoliopsida; order Poales; family Poaceae; genus Saccharum; species Saccharum spontaneum. The sequence goes on from CM039590.1 coordinate 47,478,142, forward strand.
CTTGTGAGAGGACAAGGACAGCCGGTTAATTTAATGAAAACTTAAAGGTTTCTTTGCAAATTTCCCTGAATCGTGGAGTTTGGACTGTGGGTTGATTTAGGAAAAGATTTAGGTTTTTTCAAAAAACATCTGAGATAGGAGGCCGGACTACGGATTGATTTCTTTAAATATCAAGGACTTTTTTTGCAAAATGAGCAAACCTCGCCCAATCCAATGGTCGGGAACTGTAGGTGACGGTTCCCCTGCAGATTCAATATCAGAAGATTTGTCTTTTTTTCCCCGCGGAGTTTGGAATTTGGGCGTTGTGCAGTGCATGCGGCGGTCTACGAGTTGAGTTTCTTGGGTGTGTACGTGGGCGAGAGTTCAATTTTACTTGCTCCGTATATGGCAGTACGTATCAACGAATTGGATGTCAAGTACACATGCAGATGGAGATAGATGCAGGAGAGGCTACATATACGGCCTACGACTACTGTAGCATACTAGCGTACAAACAGAATTTGTATTGGTCGGTGCGTCCTTGCATTGGCCGGCAGTCAAAAACTCAAAATAGATTAATTAATAGAGTCGAGCGTCATATCCCACTCCGCTAACCCTCACGGGCTCACGGCTCCTCTGCTCCGTACGTAGTGGCTCCTGCTCCGGCCGGAGGAGAGTATGATCCGGTTTTCTGTGGACGGAGTGCACTCGGCGGAAGGAGAAGACCCAGACTCCGAGAGGGGAGTCACAACCTCCTGAGTTCTGTTTAGGCTCAACCCCTGTCTGCACCCCAAAATAGATCGACAAATCTCGAGATTAACGAAATTACCGTAGACACCTTGCTGTCGATATATGACATACCATAGATAGAATAACATGGTTAAATCCTAGAATAAATCTAGTAGAATATGAGCACTCGTATAATAAATCTAGTAAAAAATAAGTATTTATGTCAAGTTGAGGAACCTCGATGGACAGGTTTCACTATAAAAAAAACTTAACGATGTACGCTCAGTTCGCTATCCTTTGTTATCTGATTTTATAAGTTTTTTTTGCTAGGCTGCCTTGATCTATAAATTAGATGACGAGCATCTTTGAAATTTATGGTGAATTTTTATAGAGACATAGAATTGTTTTTACAGGAGTGACTCACGATGCATGCTTCCAAAGTAAACGTTCATGACGGCACACATTTTGATTGCATCCTAAGCCCATGTATAGTATGAGGTTGCATTTGTGTCTCTCTAAAGAACGATAACAAGTTCTTTTAGTTTCAAGGAACAAAGGAGATGTAAATGCAACAGTACCAGGTACAAAGATTACCTCCGTTATCTACCTTATAATATAAAAAAATGTTGTATCAAATTAAAACAAATCGAATGAAGAACAACCTGAATCTTCTTTATTATTATATTATATCCACAGCATGGGCTTAGGCTCGGTACACTTTGCAGGTCAGCGTTGGGCCGGGAACATAAACGATGGGCCAGTTATATCGTGGGCCGTGGAGAGCGAGAGATTCTGTCACGACCCCATAAATTTCAAACTGCGCGGCAGCCGGCAGCATGCGTGCATGTGCATCCTCATCCATGGCCACAGAAAACAAGCAGCAGCAACGTGCGTGCATCCGCTCATGGAGGCGGAGGATCGGAGCTCCCGGATTAGCTCACCCATGGCCGACCTGCGCGGTCCACCCGACGGTCAACATGGAGAACCCACCTTAAAAACGGCCGGCCACCACCCGCAGCACCAGTGCTCTCGCGCTAAAAAGGAAGAAGAGAGGTCGATCCATCGGTCGGCATGCATCGGCGGACCACCATGGCGCGGCGAGCGGCGGCGGCGGCGACGACGAAGCCCCTGCTCCTCCTCGTGGTGACCGTCCTGGCGTCCGCACTCCTTGGGGCGGCGCCGGCCGCAGCGAACGCGCCCGGCGGGGCGTTCAGCAACTGGGTGGCGATGAACCAGCAGAGCTACGCGCTGTACGCGCAGAAGTCCGCCGGGGACGGCGGCAAGGAGCCCATGGACAAGAGCCTGCAGGAGGCGGAGGCGAAGAAGGTGACGTACGTGGTGGACCCCAGCGGCAGCGGCGACTACCCCAACATCACGTCGGCGCTGGACGCGATCCCGGAGAGCAACACGAAGCGCGTGATCCTGGACCTGAAGCCCGGCGCGGTGTTCCGCGAGAAGCTGTTCGTGAACATCAGCAAGCCGTTCGTGACGTTCAAGTCGGACCCGATGAACCCGGCCACCGTCAGCTGGAACGACACGGCGGCGTCGCACGGCAAGGACGGCAAGCCCGTGGGCACGGTGGGGAGCGCGACGCTGGCGGTGGAGTCGGACTACTTCACGGCGTACGGCGTGGTGATCCGGAACGACGCGCCGCTGGCGAAGCCCGGCGCCAAGGGCGGGCAGGCGGTGGCGATGCGGCTGTTCGGGACCAAGGCGCAGGTGTACAACTGCACCATCGACGGCGGGCAGGACACGCTGTACGACCACAAGGGCCTGCACTACTTCAAGAGCTGCCTCATCCGGGGCAGCGTCGACTTCATCTTCGGCTTCGGCCGGAGCTTCTACGAGGACTGCCGCATCGAGTCGGTGATCAAGGAGGTGGCGGTGCTCACGGCGCAGCAGCGGACCAAGTCCATCGAGGGCGCCATCGACACCGGCTTCTCCTTCAAGAACTGCAGCATCGGCGGCGTCAAGGGCGGCCAGATCTACCTGGGCCGCGCCTGGGGGGACTCGTCCCGGGTGGTGTACGCGTACACGGAGATGGGGGAGGAGGTGGTCCCCGTCGGCTGGGACGGCTGGGAAATCGCCAAGCCGGAGAGCAGCGGCATCTACTACGGCGAGTTCAAGTGCTTTGGCCCCGGCGCCGACGTCAAGAAGAAGAAGAGGGTGGGGTGGGCGCTGGACCTCACCGAGGAGCAGGCCAAGCCCTTCGTCGGCACGCACTACATCCTCGGCGACACCTGGCTCCAGCCACCGCCTAACACCCCGTTTGGCAAGTCTCCAGCTGCTCCAAAAGCAGCTTCGGCTCCAACTTCGTCAGAAACAGCTTCAGCTCCGACTTCTTCAAACACGACTTCGGCTCCGGCTTCTTCAAACACGACTTCAGCTTCGGCTTCGGCTTCTTCAAACACAACTTCAGCTTCGGCTTCTTCAAACACGACTTCAGCTCCAGCTTCTACAAAAACGGCTTCTACTCCACCTCCTCCAAAGCAGTAGTTTCTTTGAAGGAGTAGAAGCCTTTTTGAAAACCGTTCGCAAAACAGCTTCTCCTATATTTATTTTTTTGGAGTGGATGAAAGATATGGAATGTATCTATAGTACCCCTGCTTAATTGACTTGGTTGCATACATGATTTATATCTTTGATCTCAATTTGTATGATGTTTCTAATGAATCAAGAATAAACATGAAAATTAAGACTAATAGATAATTAGTGGTCTAGAGTACCCTTCTATTTTTCTATCTGTTCTTTTTGTTTTCCTACCTTATTTGGTCGCTCGTGGTCCAACTCTTCAACCTCTCGATGCTGTCCGCGCCTAGGAGCGCGCAAAGCCCTGGCCGCCACTAGCGCCGCACCCTCCCTCTAAGTGAAGGACAGCTACCGCCCCCGTGCATCCGGTGAGCCCGCGTCCACGTGCCCTGTAGTGCCATCGCTCGTCCTTGGCTACCCCGGCGACGAACGCTCTCATAGTGGCACCCCCAAGCGACCTGCACTCGTGCGGTAGCAGCCCCCGGCGACCCTACGCCTGTGTGCCCCGGTGGGGGCAAATCCACCCATCACACTGCACTTGGACCGACAACAGTTCCCGGACCTGTGTGAAGATGGTTTTTCTAGCTCCCTCCCTCTTTCTCCTCTCCTCTCAGTGCATTTTCTAGGACTCCCGACACAAAGCAAAGCCGTTTGGTACCGTTTAGCTAGCCACGAGGCGGAGCTGCTCCTGGAGCTGGTCCAGGAGCGCTACCAAATGGACCGTGGCCTAAGTAGCATACCAACAAGGCAACAATGAACAATAAATCATTTGGCCTAGTATGTGGCATCAATCAATTTCATTTCTCAGGGCATGCTTGGTGCTTTTGTTGGGACTGTTTTGCTAGGCGAGTAAGAAACTAGGTTGAGCTAGTTGTTTGGATCATACACCTAGCTATTCCGAGAAAGCCAAATCGTCTCGCTTGGCTAGGCAAGCATCTCGTGGCTTGAGCCATCTACAGAAGGTGATGTGGGCAAGGCGAATCTGGTAAAGGCTCCAAGTATGGTTTTGGTTTTTATTCTCATTTATTATCTCATTTGTATGTATATAGTCATTCCAAAATTACATAGCCCCAAATCAATCTCCAATAATCTCAACTTCATCTAATCCTTAGCTCGAGTGCGTGCTGAATGTGCTTGGTCTGTATGAAGCAGAGGGGATGGGGACTGTTGCTTGGTCTGTGTTGTGAACCGTGGTACCCCTGTTTATCCCCAATTCCATTCCCGCGTTCGTTCACCGGTTTCTTATCCAGCGAACGATCCAACTGATCCCCACCGAAAGAGCCCACACGTCTCCACCATACGTCGTGCTATTATTGCTACACTAGTAGGAATGGTGCGCCCCTGCGCACCGAGAGGAAAATACTATCGATTAGGATTAATACTAACTTTATAGGTCTTATAGTAATAATCTGGATGACTAAACCACATCGATGTGCACACATGTTGAAGTACAATTCGCTCGCCCCTGCGTGTGAATTAGGTGACAAATGTTTGGGCACAAAAAAAATGTGTGCAAGGTTCACAGGGGAGCAAGATCAGAGAAAGAGCTGAATATAGATATGTTGCACAGAGTGATTGGATACATGTGTCATTTATGGACCGAAAACAAAATGGAAAGAGGACATATGTTGTAGGGGCTGATATCAATTTTGGAGTTGGATGGTAACTTAGATTTCATCGTTGATTGCCTCTTAAATAATCTCTGGGGAGATGTCACGCCTGGTATGGTCTGGGAACTCTGTGCTGACAGTTTACATTAACCTCATGGCTCCAAGCACAGTGTTGTCATCTTCTTCAATAACTGAGATTGGGGTTGCGATTCATTGTTGTTGAGAAGGAATTTGTTTGTCCCTGTGAAAAGAGCCGTGCCTTAGTTTAGTAAGAACAGGGAACCCAAAAGTTTCAAAGGATGTGTGTACATATGCAAAGCTTTATGGTAAGTAAAACTTTACCACGAGAGGTCCTCATCTATGTCAGCCCCCGGGCCTTGAAACTGGCCGTCGTCCTTAGGTTGCCCAACCCAAGTGGTGAGTTGAGCTTGTTCACCGTATCAGGCCACCAGCCACAATCAACCAACGGTGTGTACAGTCTGTAAGCAGGGACGTGAGGAGAACTTAAAAAGACATATAGAGTTTAAGATAAGCCTAAACATTAACATGAAGATGAAGTATAACGCATAGCAGCTAAAAAACAGATTAATCAACAACAGACTACTTTTGGAAACAACCCAAGCACGATGTGTAATTTTAACACATTACAAAGGAAATTTAAGATAAGCTCCTATAGGTGTAGCTTGGCTGTCCGAGTACAGGGGTTTGTTGGAGTATCAGAAATGTAGCGGCGGAAGAACCAAAAGGTCATTGCTAAAGGCTAAAATAAGAAATAGGCATGATGAGGCAGTGACTTTACATAGCAGAAGAGGGATTTTGTCTACTTAAGTACTGGCTTCTAATCCCCAGGTGTCTAACGAAGCATTTCACATACAAGGAATATGCACCGCAGTTTTTACTATGGATTTTCATGAAAGACTAAATAATTACACTATCAAGGAAGATACTACTCAATAAAGGAACCCTATGGCCCATTAGTAGCAACATGTATTGATTGAGGCACATATAATTAAACACAATGAAAGAATATAGGAGGGTGGAAATCTGCAAAGGAAACGTTTGGATAAAGAATGAAACAACACTCAAGGGATGGCCATAAAGCAAATACCTTGCAAAAATTGTCTCTATCAAAAAAATGATTCGGTGGTTTTCCAAATTCGTGTCCCTCTGCCATACGAAACTGCTGTTGATATCTTGCTGTCCTGAGAAAAAAGGGGGTCAAGAGAAGCAAATATGGAGAAGAAGCTTACATTGGCTAATATTGCCTTGCGCGCCGAGTGGGAACTATTAGTGCTAGGAAATATATGGTTGGAGAACTACAAATATCTATCTACTAATTATAAATACATAAATATCAGAGATAACTGTGTGCTATGCAGGCAGGAATGAGATAAGTATATGTTATGCAGGCAGGAATGAAAGGGGGGAAAAGAGATGATAGGTTATGTCAGCCCTCTATGTGAATGTCTAAATTTGTGCTGACAAACCCTTAATACATGGCTATAGATTAAGCATGCAGCTTAGAGACTGTGGGTGTCCAAATCTCTAAGCGAAAATCTTTAAAATGTGTGCTCTAGATTAAGCATGTACCTTGGAGGGACAGGCCGACGTGCGCCATCAGAACCCAAACTGTCCTGACCAACGCTCAAAGCCCCCAAAATGCATTGGAAACTGAATTAAGCACACAGATACGAAGCATCGTCAAAATCGGAGTTCAGGACACAGAAGCAACCATAATTTTTTTTCATGAAAACGAAGTTGATTAAATTCTAATTCCGGGAGGCAATGGTCAATACAATATCATAAATCGAGGTTCCCGTGTCGTCAGTGTGTCCAAAAATAGCAAATTCATATGGCCTGAGTTTGAGCAAACACCCTGAGGGCGTGTGGGGAAGGTTGTCAGAAGCCTACTCTGACTGCCCACCTGCATTAGGTGCATGTAGACTTCAGACGCAGATAGGGCAGGCGAAGTAGCATCCATATAAACAAAAATAAGACCGCATGAAACGGTAGTTATGCAAAGTCTTGCTCACTAGAGTGTGTCAGGACATTGTCCTCCATGAGCAGCCCAGGCTGGAACCGTGAAACCACTGCATGATTGGTGTCCATGACATCTTAGAACCAGCAGCACCACCCGCTGACAGAGAAAAAAAGGAACCGGTCAGTAACACGATTTACTTTGTAACAAAAAAAAAACCCCGAGTGGTTTTGGTTAACAATTATAAATAATAATTAAAAAAACAATAACAATAAACGAGAAGAATCTGAGAATATAATCCCAAAAGGAAAACAGCTGAGCATTTCAGTAGGCCAAAAAAATTGGGGGCGTAACCATGGCAGGAAACTAAATTGGTTTGGTTAAGTGTAGGATTTGGTTACGGCAATAATAGGCGGTATGCATCATGGTCACAGCGTATGTAATAAAAAAACGGAGGGGAAGCTGGGGTAATGACTGCGTAAATGATGCTCCTTTGGTGATTATTGCCAAGAACCTGGCCTATCTGTTCAGGCTCTAGGCTGTAGTATGAAGTAAATCTAACGAAGATGAGTGGGAAGCTTATTGGTTACCTATTTTGGGGTCCTTGTCGAAGCACGTGCAGCTACAAATCTGCAGACTAAACTGGTTTAAGATATAAGATGAAGCATATAGGAGGACCTGTTGAAACGGGAACGTGTATGGATGGATCAGTATATATATAAGAATGGTAGATGTTTAGCAAGATAAATTAAGCATCTAATACTGCACAACTGGTTGTAACATTACATAGATGAGTCTCATAGGTGGTGCAACATCCTAATTTTACATACCATGACAATACAGGTGGCACAGATCCTTCAAAAAAGAAATAGGTGGCAGAGGCACGGCTGGTACATGATGGTTTTCAACATTGTGCAATGTCACAGGCAACAGTGGTACGTTGTTTTATGTACAGAGTGCTTGATAGAATAACTCCACATATAGTAGACGGCCAATGATGATGATCTGAGTATCTTGGTTCGTAGCCTGAAGCATCTGTGTCCATGGAGGATCAGCTGTTGCTGCTACATGAGAAAGGTGCATGGTACCTTGGGCATTGATTGGCATAGTCACCTGCAGTGATTCTAAAGCTTGTGTCGCTGCACAGATCAACTAAGAGTTATTTCGGACTAAAGCATTAGCCGAATATTGTGTGTTTGGCTGTACCAGTGACTGCGAGAGGAAGAGGAGAAAGGAAGATGGAAAAATGCAAGGGAAAGCAGTCTGTACTTGTAATTTTTAAAGATTGGTCAAAGTCTGTAAAATGTGGGAGCTTAGATTTGGAAACTGGAAATGGACATGTTGTTCGTATAACCAAGAAAAAAATGAAACACTGGAACCGAAAAGAATGGTATTTGGCTGCTCTTGTGTTGCTCGGCTGGTGGTTACCTGTGCTGGATGCATCTATAATAACATTATGTATGACTGAACTATTGTCGTGTTTTGCAAGACTGTTAAATACAAATGGCAACAACCAAATTGTATAAGCTTAGATCAGATTATGGTTTGGAATAATTAGGTTGCGGTTCTAAAATGCAGTCTGTACCTGTAATCTATAAGCCTGGAAAAATTCCTATAAACGATGGTAGATGGAAGAATCATTTGGGCACCTAAAAAAAGGAATCACAATAATGAGGGAGCTGCAATCGGAATATACATGGAATGTTATTGTATGGCCCAAAAATCAAGAGATCCTGGTAATTCAAAATTCAGTGGTTTGTCATTTTTTTAGCATTTGCTTTCGTAGGATTAATAGCAGTCATGATTGGAAACAGAGCATGCAGGATGGATGAGTAGAACTCACCAAGGCTACATAGTGGCTCGCGCGTATAATTTTCTGTTGAAATAAGCCATAAGACTGTAATGCTGGGGGTGCTAAATATGGCCGGAAAAGGAACCTCTATTGTATCTTAGATTAGCCAAAAGCTTTAGATCACAACGGTAGAGTGGGAAACAGCACTATTTGTAGCAGTCAGCAGTTAGACTTAAGAAGGGCCACCTCTCTAGACGTAGCTGCACTGATTTGCCAAACGACTCAAATACTGGATTGGAACCAGAATAAAGGATGACAATATTACTGCAGAAATTTATTGATGAAAATAAATCACAGATGAAACATGGGTGCGATAACGACCATACTAAATTCTAAATCTGTTTACTAATTAGCGTTTGTTATGCATGCACAGAAGATGAAGGCAGGAGGTAGGTCATTAGGTTCACCTGAATTTGTTGGAAGGTGGCCTATTTTGGGCTGTTGCTCGAGGAGGCAGCACGGGCACCGCCCTTTGCCTGATGCCCAGACTTCTCAGACATTCTGGGGTCATGCACAAACCTGAAATCATTTTTGTCTAAGTTCCATGTAACTTCGGGCAGGTTAAAAATTAATCTAACCATGATGAGCCTAAATCATGTATTAAATTTGTTGCTGCTGCTGAACTGGGAATTTTTTTAGGCTACAAATATGAATGTATGGGTGCACATTGTCTTATCTCTTAATGTCAATTGAGATGGATCATTGCCTCAAATCCTGGAGTAAGGAAACAGTTAATATGGTATGAAATTCGTTCCTTGTAACAAAAGAGAAAATACCATACCTTTCAGATAATATTCGTGGAGGCAAAGCAAGGAGAGGAGACTCTCCAATCACGTACGCACAGAGAGCAGCATGAATTAGCAACAGATAAGATACAGCAAAATTGCTGAGAGCCTAAAAGACTTCAATATTGTGAGGAGCATGTAACGTCTATCCCTTTACTGCAATCAAACTTAGACATGGAAAAAACAAAAGCACAATTTCAGTTAACTAACATGTTTTTGAAGCTGGTAAATAAGAAACCATAATTTGTAGAAAAGTAAGCTAAGACAGCGCCTTGTGTTTGAACAAAGAATTGGTAACCTCAATTCAATGATCAAACCAGAAAGGCAAACATCAAACCTCGGTTTCATTCATCCGCAGGCAGAAAAAAGTCTTGGCAAAAAAATGGGAGCAGGATCATGAAATGAAGGAGAACCCAAAAAAATGTAGATAAGGACATCACACTGCACATCTGAAGGCCTAAATGGCTAAATCTGTAGGTACATACACCATATCCCTCAATCTGAATTGCAAATCAAATACAGATGGGAGGGAGGGCAGGGCGTGGCGAAGGGAAATAGCCGACGACGGGGACGGACGGCTGAGGACCCGGCGGATCTGTAGACCGTGCTGTGTGGGCAGCGACGTGCGTCCTCTGCGGGAGTGCACCATCTCTCGTTGAATCGCGTATCCAAAGGGGAAGATGGAGGGAGCGAGAATCTGAGGAGGAGCGATGAGATGGAGGAGAAAAGGCCGCCTTACCGCGCCGCCGAGCTGAGCCGCCGCGACCACGTCCGGCGGAGGAAGAGGCCACCCGCAGCCGGAGCAAGCATAGGCAGGTAGGGTTTGGTGGAGAAGAAGAGCGAGGGCCGATGGGAGGAAGGTGCGTCGATGGGCACCTGCGCCGGAGTCACCGGCGGTGGCCGTCCACGCGGCCGCGGAGCCCGTGCCGCCGCGCCAGCTGCGCCATGCCGGCCGCGCTGCGCCACTGTGCAGCCCTGCAGAGCGACGCGAGCAGGCAATGCCGGCCACTGCGGCGTGCGCCACCCGCTGGCCGCCCCATCCAGTATGGCCGGTCACGCATCGGCGAAACCCTAGGCCGGCGGCGCTGTGCGCGCAAGGGAGAGGGAGAGGGAGAGATACACGATGTGGTGGAGGGGCTAGCAGGCGGACGGCATGGCTGCAGGCACCGCCTGCGTGGGGTTGACCGCGTGCACCGCGGGAGGCGGCGCCGCAGACTCCACCGCCGCGTGGGGACGGAGCGAGCGAGGAAGAGGATGGGGAAAGGCGCGGCTTTTTTTTGGTCGACGGCGACGGACGAGAGGCGAGCCAAAGGCGCGGGCGCAAGCCGATGGGAGGGGAACCAATCAGAAGACGCGCGAGGCTGACAACGCTGAGGTGGACACGCTCGGTGAATTTGGGGCGACGTGGCCGAAAAACTTGCACGGGCTCAGCCCCCGGCTTGTTGGGTTAAATTGCATGGCCTGGATTGGCCGCCGTATTTATTGGTTGTAAACAAAAGAAATTGTAACCACCGTGCATGCATGTCTCTTTAGACTACTCTGCAGGTGTCTATCTTTCTCTTTTTTTTTTCTACCTTTTCTTTTTATTTTTTATCATGGTTTTAAATAGCTCGCTATTTTTGCCGCTATAGCCCGAAATAGCTTGAAAAAAATTGTGCCGCTATTTGCGTTCATGCACAATTTTATCGCTATTTTGCCGCTAAAATCCGCTAATTACGGTTTATAAAACGCTAAACACTTTAGTCTTAGCTCGCTATTTAAAACCATGTTTTTTATACAAGTTATTTCGTACATAGTCTATTGGGCTCACATGCCATGTTAATCATTCATCGCCTATTTGGGCCAGCCCAACAATTAAATCGTGTAGTCTTGGACTACGCTAGCTACGTAATCCAATGCAACGCAATCCAAATACGCTAAAATACAGTGTGAAAACAAAGAGTGGATCTGCATGTTTCTGGTTTCTACGTCGGCCATCGCGATGTTTCTCCTGTCATGTGGCTGCAGAAAACCTGATTTATATATTTTGTAACATTTATGTATGTCCTTCAAAAAGACAAAGATAACGTCGTAGTCATCGCAAAATAACAAGATAATGATAGACAACCATTTCCTGCTCTTGATTTAAAAAATTCTCTGTCTCTTCGAAACCACTGCCTTGTAAAAATCGATGGAACCAAAACCAACTCTGACAGCTTGTTTGGCAGAGCTTCTCCTGCTCTTGATTCACTGTAGAAGTGAATTTTTCTACAGCCAAAAAAGAACATTTTTTTTGGATTCTATAAAATAAAGTATAGGTAAAATGAGTTTCTGTGTCACAATTAAATCATGAAAAACTACCTTTTTAAGCTCTCAGCTTCTTAATTTATCTTAGAAAAAACCACTTTATAAAGTTAGCATAGAATGATTTACTTATAAAATATTATTTGACAAAGTTCCTGAATTACATGGTGGAAACGAGAGTTCCAAGGGAGCCATGATAACACTCCAATGGAGTGGTCATGTACATAATCACCCTGTTTGGCAGGCTGTTTCTATGGCTTATAAGCCGGCTGTGGCTGTTTTGTTGTGAGAGAAAAACACTGTACCACGGCTGATAAGCCGTGCTGATAAGAGCAACCGAACAGGGGGAATGTGGAATATTTTGAAGGAAAGAAATAGAAGGATATTTCAAGATGTGGCTATAATGGATGCTCGATAAGTGGCATTCAAAGCCAAGGAGGACATTGATATGCACTTTAGGTCTTGTTTAGATTCCCAAATTCACCCCAGATTTTACTATTAAAAAAGAAGATTTCATATCACATCAAAATACCGGTCCATGCATGAAGTACTAAATGTAGATAAAATCAAAAACTAATTGCACAGTTTTATTGTACTTTGCGAGACGAACATTTTGAGCCTAATTAATCAAAGTTTGAACAATTATTACCAAATAAAAACAAAACGCTACAGTAATTCAGTACAGTAACTTTGTACACCGAATCGGCGATCTAAACAAGCCCTTAGGGTTTTTAGCAACCCAACTTAGCCTTCACCGTTTAACGAACCCCCCAGGGGTAGGAGCTGGGTCTTTCTGGGTTTTCCTGTTCATATAAACTTCTTCCTTTCCTTAACCGATTGACACTATTAGGTTTTCGAAAAAAAGTTCCTGAATTCAAACTAGAACCAGCTACACAACACCGCAAGTGGGTCCCGCGCTACCCCCACCAGGCGCGCTCCACCTCCTCTCGCCACGTGTCCGGTCGCCAAGACGCCAACGGACTTCCCGTTGGTTCCCGCCACTCCTATCCATCCATCTATTCTCCAGCGAAAAAAAAGAGAAAATTCCCAGGAAAATAAAACCACACACAGAGAGCGAGAGAGGCGCACTGTTGCGGAAATGCCGCTCCCGGCGTTCCTGGCGGCGGCGGCGAGGCTCGCCGTCCTGGTGGCCGCCGTCGTGACGGCGGCCAACGCAGCCTCCTTCGCGCGGTACCGGCGCCGCCACCTCCGCCGCATCCCCAACCCCATCGACGAGTCCGCCGACCCCATCGCCGACTTCCGCGCCCTCCCCTCCGCCTCCGCCTCCGCCGCCGAGGAGGCCGCAGGTCCCGCTCCCCTCTTCCCCCTCTCGAACCCTATCCGCCTTGTACTCGTTTCGACTGCTTGGGTCTAATGGTTCTGAATATCGTTCTGAAGCGCCGCATTGGTGCGGTTGTCAGTTTCGGTTTTCAGGCAGCACAACTGACCCGTTTATACAGTATATATGGTAATTTGTTGCGGAATTGGTTAGCTTTTGTAATCTAAGACGAGTATTGATCACATATGATGTGAATTAAACAATGAAACTAACTAAAACATGGAGGATTCATGTGAATTTGTGGGTGCAGAGTACTGTATCCCTGCATCATATTCAGTCTTCAGCCGTACATCATTGCTATTTTGCACAAGTCAGAGTCTTTGCTTCATAGGTTTGGAATTCCAACATATGGACACCTGATTATTGAAAAGCAGTTAATTCCAAGCGACATGGAAGTCTTGATGGTGTGTCTGATTCTTCGCAGAAGATGGAGATTTCTTCTTTGGGCTAGCGACCGCACCGGCGCACGTCGAGGACAGGTTGGAAGATGCTTGGCTTCAGTTTGCAGTCGAGCATTCCTGCGATGACAAGGAGGCTGTGCGCGACCATAAGACAGCAGACGCGGTGATGGCATCGGCTGCAGGGGACGGAGGCGCTCAGTTGGCTTCTAGGTCCAGAGGGGACGAAAAGTCTGGTGATGGAGAGAAGAGGAAGCCTCTTAAGGTTGCCATGGAGGCGATGCTTAGGGGGTTTGAAATGTTTGCTGATGGTGGTGATTCTGGTTCTGGCGATAATTGCAGCCACAACGTCGCAGCTTGGCACAATGTTCCTTGCCCGTAAGTGCATTTTGTCTTTTCTCACTTGCAACTTTTTTTGTTATGTGCTAATATTCTAGATGCTGTCTTTTTTCCTGCACAGTATTGTGCATAATGTGTTGCTTACACACAATGGACTCTCACATGTGGGCAAACTGTACCGATTTGTTCAGGCAAGAAAGGCTTAAGTTTTGGTCTGATCCCGATACTGAGTTGAAACTTGCTAAGGAAACTGGGATCAGTGTTTTCCGCCTGGGGATTGATTGGACAAGGGTAATGCCTAAGGAACCAACTGAAGAGTTGAAGAGTTCAGTAAGTCTTAGGAACCTACTCTGCACTTCATGTGCTTTCTCTGAACACCTATACTCTTTCTTCTCTATGTAGTGTGTTGTACTCTCTGCAATGGTGGAATAAGACATGCATCACCTTTTCTAGGTCAATTTTGCAGCACTCGAGCGGTATAGATGGATCATTCAAAGGGTTCGTGAATATGGAATGAAAGTGATGCTGACATTATTTCACCACTCACTTCCACCTTGGGCTGGAGAATATGGTGGGTGGAGGATGGAAAAAACCGTGAAGTACTTTATGGATTTTGTGAGGTAATCCTTTCTAGCAGTCAAACTGGCTGTCAGTACTCTTCCATTACATGAATCTATTCAAATAAAGTTAGTTTTGGCTGTGCAGGCTTGTTGTTGATCGTGTATCTGATTTGGTGGACTACTGGGTGGTTTTTAATGAACCTCATGTGTTTGTAATGCTGACCTATTGTGCTGGTGCTTGGCCTGGTGGAGACCCTAATGCAATTGAAGTAGCAACATCTGCTTTACCAACTGGTGTATATAACCAAGCATTACATTGGATGGCTATTGCACATGCAGAAGCCTATGACTACATACATTCAGAAAGGTACATAATACGTTACTTGAAATGCAATTTCTCTAACGAATTTCCACAATTCTGAGTGGAACTCTTTGGTGATTTATACAGCAAAAGTAAAAGGAAGCCAATCGTTGGTGTCGCTCATCATGTATCGTTTACACGGCCCTATGGTCTATTTGATGTTGCTGCTGTCACACTGGCTAATTCATTGACCCTTTTCCCTTACATTGATAGCATATGTGATAAATTGGATTTTATTGGCATCAACTACTATGGGCAGGTAAATTAAATACTAGATGCTTAGATAAATGGTCTGAACATGTAAGCAACTGGAGCTGCTTACTCCATTTTCATGCAGGAGGTGATATCTGGCCCTGGCCTAAAGCTCGTGGACGATGATGAATACAGTGAATCTGGTCGTGGTGTTTATCCTGATGGGCTATTTCGTATCCTGATTCAGTTTAATGAAAGATACAAGAGCTTAAATATACCTTTTATAATTACTGAAAATGGAGTTTCTGACGAGACTGATCTGATTCGCAAACCATATATTCTGGAGCACCTGTTAGCCATTTATGCTGCAATCATTATGGTCCGTTCTTAAATTAATTTGTAATGAAACATTCCTTACTGTCATGTATATGTAACTTCCAGCACTGATAGACATTGTTTTGAAGGGTGTGCCTGTGCTTGGTTATCTATTCTGGACAATGTCAGATAATTGGGAATGGGCAGATGGCTATGGTCCCAAGTTTGGGCTTGTAGCTGTTGATCGTGCTAACAACCTAGCACGGAAACCTAGGCCTTCATACTATTTATTCTCCAAGGTGATCTCTGATCTCAGCAAATTATTATACAGTATCCTGTGTACACATTGTCTGCAAAAGTATAAAACAAATTTGTAATGTTTGTGCATCTTGTTTCTTGGGTCCCTTGTTTTGCATTAAATTGGGCAGACTTGTGATAACTTAATTTCTCACTCCCCTTTTTTTTTCATATTAGCATTTGGTGTTTCTCTGATGATCTTAACAAAATGCACTTGAACTTCAGGTTGTTACAACTGGGAAAATTACAAGACAGGACAGACTGGGTGCTTGGAGGGAGCTGCAACAAGCAGCATTTCAGAAGAAAACACGCCCATTTTTCAGGGCAGTAGATAAACATGGTCGGATGTATGCAGGTATGTGGTGTAAATTGACATTATTCATGGGTGGTTTGTTTCTCTCCTAAAACAACTTGATAAGTAGGATAAACAACCACTATTGATAGATTGTAAAATATGCCAATGGCTACTGCCTTCAGGCTTCTTGGAGTCGAGAGTGACGCTCCATGTTAGTTTTTTCTTATATTGAATTCATACCACAACTCCTTCAGTTGAGTTATATAATTTTTTTGTACAGTTGAGTTACATAATTATCAAAGGGCATAGAGAGAAAAAAAACTAGCTGAAATAGAAATTTTAGTTGGTATAAACTGTGGTTGCTGTCCCCACCTAAGAAAAATGAGCCTTTTGTTCTTCAGGGGGTTTAGATCGGCCTATCCAGAGACCATTCATATTGCGGGATTGGCGATTTGGTCATTATGAAATGGAAGGCTTGCAGGATCCTTTCAGTCGCTTTATAAGATCCATTTTTTCACCAATTTTGCGCAAGAAGAAGATTCATTATATTGAGTATGAGGATATTTCTTATGCTATTTCTCCCTGATGCTTGTTACTCTAGTTGGTGAGTCAAGAGAATGTCAGAATCTGATTTTTCCCTTTCACCATATATCATCTATCTAAAATTGCTTGCTCTTGTTTCTGTAGGTAAAGTAGCATGATTTGTCTTCTAGATAAAGTAAATAAAAAGTTCCTTGAAGCAGAAGTTTCTCTTTTTTGTGGATAAATTACTATGTGCACTATTTATCATGGCAGTAAGTATCTTATATATACCTTTCTTTTATGTTATTGTTATCTCCTCCGGAATTACTTGCATGTTAAATTCTTCATTTGACTGAAGGTTTGGCTGTTTTAGCATCATGTGGACCCATATCCTACTAAATTTTGTTTTACCAACCCAAAATATCTACATCTGCTAGCTCAGACCTATGGCTTGCACTTCTTAATTGAAGATGCTTTTGGGGAAATGTCTGACTGACCATGTGGGCAACAAAGACACTGTTGTCTAATCCTCTGTGATTCATCAACGTCTTTGTGAATATACACATGCAAGTCATCTGAGTTAATGGCTGCTATTTCTGATCTAAATCCCTGCATCCATCACATGATCAGAGCTACCATCATTACATGAGTTTCAAACTAACTGACACTATTTTTCCAAGTAATCCCCTGCATAGGTATATCCACCATGCATCAGTCATGAGTTATCTTCCCACATTTATAATTTTTATCATCCATTATATATCATTGGCCATAGTCTCCATAAAGAAATGAATTTTTGTCTTAAAGTAAGCTGGCTTGGTCACAGTTAGGATATTTACCAATGCCATTATGAGGTGAGTGGCATACAAATGATTTAACTTGAGTGTGAATATTTTTGCATAAAAATTGAAATAAAACTTGTCAGCAGAAGGTACAATGATAGCCAGTTATTCGCATTAAGTGAAATTGACACATGTAGCCATGGAGAGGCTATTTGGTTCTGTAATTGAATTCGTCCTTGATGGGGTGGGTGTAGGATGGGAGATGGTCCGGTTTCATAGTACTTCGATGCACAAAGCGGATATGCCTAACTGTGTTAGCCAATTTTAAGTATTCGGTGCGATTAATGCAGATCTATCCTTCACAAGCTCATGATTTCGAGTGCTCCTCGCGTCCTCAAAATTTAGTACCGCCATATCTTATTGGAACAGTTCTGGTCCTTACCTGACTTTTGGGAACTTCTCTAAAGGCCGTGTATGTCTTCTATGAAGGAACCAGTCCACTAACTTCTGTATGTATGCCACATTACATAGTACTGGACAACTAAATTTGTAGTATGTGCATATCCTGATATCCACTGACAGGACTGGTCATGCACTCTGCTGTAACTACCCCCTCCGCCGTGTAAAGGGATGCAATTTCAGTGGGATCCATAATATAAGATTTTTTTTTTTTTGGAAAAAAATATAGTAAAGGTTCCTCTGGGCTAGTTCCTATCCAGGAATCCTCTGGTCTTCTCCCCCGTGTGATCCTGCCCAGGCTCCACCTCCCCCAACCCACCGCGCCGCTGGAAGGCTGCTGCACAAGCTTGTGGCAGACGGGGCCGAGCTCGCCCACACTACACGCTGCCCGTGGTGGCTGAGTCCATAGGGCCAAGCTTGGCACTGGCCGGCTTCGACACGAATGGGCCTGAATCTGGTGCAGGGTGGTTGATCACAGACAAGGGTATATTGGTAATTTTCACGTGTTCCTTAGTCTCTCGTTGGGAACATACACAGAGGGAATACATCCTTTTGAAGCTGAACTACTGGACATGTTAATCATTGATCTCTTGGTGCTAAACAATCTAATGGAAAGTCTTAGCAATAACATATATTGAGTTTCCTTGTCATCAAGGTTGTTCTGTCTTGATTTTTGTGGTATGGTCTAACAACCCTACTGTCTATTGGACCACTTTGATCCTAACACTAGTGTGATCTCGCATTCTCAATCCATAAAAGCATATCATTTGGTTTTCGGGCATCAGCATGGGCTCCAAAATGCAGCATCTGTATTTAGTATATCTTTAAATCATAGTAAGTCATTAGTATTATAAAAGTACTTCGCAAGGCAAACTTGCATGTATCCCAAAAATGACACTTTATTTGTAGTGGAAAAACTTCGTAATATAGAGGCCAACAAATTGTACTTTGAGTAATCATGATTTTGATCATCCCATGGCCTGATGATACAGTCCTAGGATCTTGATTCTATAAACAGGAAAACATCCTAGGATCCTGATTCTATAAACAGGAAAATGGTCCCTATCACCTTACGTGATGGTTTGTATAGCTAACCTTGACTGTTGTCTCATATTTTAATCTTGTGGGTAAAACTTTCATCTTCCACTTGTGCACTTGCTAAAGTCTATTATTGCAAACAACAACAAATGGTTGCGAAGACCATTTATTGATCATAATTACAAGTCATGCAAATATTGTTTCCCCTTTTATAGATTAGACTTTTGTTCCTTCTTATTCACTTGCCTTTTCATGTCTTTTTTTTTGTGAAGTAAAGATGGAAAATAGAAAAATACATAACACTTCATAGTGTTATGTTGTCTGAAATAAGACAAAAAAATATGACAAGAAAGCATCATGTAGTGGTATTTTCTCTGAAACAAAATTAGTAATATAGAGCTATACATCCAAAGGTGTTATTTTATCTGTATAGTACATGGAAAAGGCATCATGCGGTGGTATTTTCTCTGCAAAGAGAAAAAAGGAAACATCTCATAGAAGTCCACAGCATGCTTCATATTAGTAATATAGAGCTACATAGTACATGAAAGGAAGTTGGGTGGTTGCCTTACAGGGCAATACATGCCAGGGCAATCATACAACTGCAGTATATAGGAAGAACTTTGGGTTATCACTTTCGTGGTACATAGCCGGACAATAAAGCACTAGTTCAATCATTATTTAAATATGTAGGATTAAGGGCTGACGATGACCGTTAAATCCAAATACCAGTGGATGCAGAAGGATCAGTTGTTCTTAACAACTCGTGGAGCTCTCTCCATGAGGACCACTGGTTTCGGTGCAGCACAGTTCATCTTCACATTCTCCTTCTCTGGGACATGGAAAGCTGATGCAGGGAAGGTTTTCGTAATCCCAGCAATGCTCTTGCAGATAAGCTTTCCAGTTGCTGGATCATCAAGAGCAATCTCCTCCACTGGGACCCACACCATGAGCTCCCTAGTCTTTATCCCTTTTACCTTCTTGATCCTGCCCTTCTCGGCATAGCCGGTGATCTCTGTGCCATAAGAGACCATCCTTCCTAGACTCTGGAAGGTGTGGTCAACCCTCTTGCTTTGCTTGAGCCACACATATCCAGTTTCCTGGACATAACCACACTCGATTAGGTCCTTCAATGGAAGCAGACCATTGGGGAGGCCTGCTTCCCTGAGCAAGAGCTGGGTACACATTTGGCAGATCTCATCGCCGTAGTAGACCTCAGCCTTGGCCTTGAGTTCATCGGCTATAAGAGCCATGTTCTATGGGCTATCTCCCTTTTCTCCCACGCTCACCTTGCTTTTCCTTTTCTCTGATGATCAGGTTTTGGGGCTTTGTTGTGTATGATTCTGCGGTGCATGGCTGCCTTTATATAGGAAATGCCTTATAAAATTGTGCTTCAACATGTAAGGAATTTTCCGTCTTGCCATTGTCTATGAAGGACATAACATATAATAATGGTCATAAAACCTGTAGGGTCCTCTTCTCAGGTTTAATGTGGAAGCAGTGTAAAATATCTTGTGTGTGTAGAGTATAAGATGGACCCAACTGGAGTCATGTCATGTGACCGGTTGAGACTTGGAGTCTGCCCACCGGTCATGGTACTTCATACTATTTTACTTTTGATTCATTTTTTCTCTCTCGATAAAATAAATGGTTGAAATCTGGTAGTTGAGCAGATAGATATGTAAGTCACTAGTTTTGGGTTCTGACATAGAAAAGTTGCCTCAGGTGACATCAGAGTTCTACTAATGCCCCTAGTGTCTCTGTTTTGCTGGACATCTGTGAAAAATTTTCTTTGAAGATTGTGTATTGTGAGCCATTTGAGTGAGAGGAGAGTGTTATTGGCTTATAAGAATGTATAACCAAAAAGATGTGGATATTGAGCAGGAGAGTAACTTGGGTATGTTAAAACTTAAAACAAGAACATAACTTGTACTAATTTCTGAATTTAGTGGAGGGGTGTAGTAATTCATTGGAACATAAAACTGTTCATTCAGCCATGTTATTGAGATACGTATGAGTTACCAAGCATGTTCTGTGAAACCTACAAGTTACCAAGCATGTGCTGAATTTATCTGGTACAGATTTATCCTGGCACCTGGGACCCTTCTGCAGCAACTTGTTGGCACCTAAATTTGACTTACGGATTGGTCTAGTACAATCTTTATTGAAGACGAAAGATTTATGCATGGTGATTAGTTGAGCCTGTCGAGGATCATGTGCGATGAAAAGAAAACAAAAGGAGCACAGAGGAGCATCAGATGGGAGTCCGTAGTTTGTTAAGCTCTTGTATGAAGTACACGTGCAATACGGAAGGCATCAGGATATATATATACATAGAAGCAAAGAAAAGGATACTTTACTTCGGCAACGTTGCACGGAAGGAAACACCAAGACAAGTCCAAGGTTGTTGACGTAGTGCTCCAAGGTTGTTGACGTAGTGCATGCAACATGTATTGATCTTGGATGCAACTTCGTTTGCTAGAAAACGACCAGTGACCTGTTCTTTTGGGATACATCGGCCGTGGAACAAAGACCGACGTAATTGTGTATGTAGGTATGCAAAAAACCGAAAACGTTGCTATTTGACTTGGAATTTGTATATGTAAAGGACAGACTAACCGTTCTATATAATTATAAAGGGTGAGGGCCGATTGATAGATCCAACATCAAAATCAATCTAGCTTATACTTTTTATCTTCGTTATACCTCAAGCTTTTTTCAATCCTTGTGTTGTACAAATCTCTCGATGAGATATGTCGGCGTTCTACGTGGCCTTGCTGATCTTAGGACATCCCGCCATGTGTTCTTCCCCCTGAGACCTACTAGTGCGTGATCTGAATTGGCGGCAACACAACTGTAAGCCGGTAAACTGCCAACCAACTAAAACTATTGCACTTCGTCCGATCCACTACTGCCCAACACCTGACACACTTGCCATGCTCAATACCTGCACCGCACATGTTGCGTATTCAATGTTGTAACATGTAAGCTCTAGAGACGTGACCTTCTTAGTCTTGATGGATAATCTGGTCATTTGTATGAGGTGTGCATTTAGGTTCCTGACCTAACATCTCCTCAGAAGACGGTTTTGAGCAGTTTGGTCCTTACCCTGAGGAGGTGAAGCTCCAGGGCTTTTATTTATCTTGTGCTAGCATTTCAGTACAATCTAGCTTTTGGTCATTTTGATTTGATACAAACAGTTTGGATAACTGGTAACTGCCAATCTATGTTCACTCTATCCATCATGTCTCACATTGGTACTATGTGTTGGCCCTCCCTATCTACTCGCTTTATTGCCGTCATGGTCCTGCATGTGCCTTGTCTCTTCCTTCCGTAACACGGTATTGGAGGTCCTATATATTCTGATTCATGAATCTGGAGGTACCTCGTATGTATGGTCACATTATACAATAATGAAAATACAAGTGCAAAGGATGGGCATAGGGTTCATGCAGCCGTCCAAGTGTACTGTAGCCAGTGTAAAAGGCCGAGATTATGTGGTATCATGCTCGAATTGTGCCCGTGCTCATGAGAAGGGCATATGGGAAGAGGATGGATAAAGGCAGGAGGAGGTACATGATGTGGGGTGGTACATGCATGTGCTTAGTTAATGCCTTAATGGTGATGCTGTCTTCCCCTTCTTTTAGGCCACCCAATCTGCCTCCAGCTATTATGTGTGTAACTATACATGTACATAGATTGGTACAGATCTTATTGCCTGCCAGAAAATGACTAGTGATAGATAATGAATTCATGTAACAATGTAGGAGTATATATATGTAACACAATGAATTCAAGTATTTTCATGTTTAGAAACCTACACCATCAGTACAGATACGTAGAAGAACATGATCAATTGACATGTTTACATATAGATTTAGATGTTGTCTTGTGTATCTTGTAGACTTAGACTGGTTCACATACGACTGAAACTTGAAGAAACTCACCTCGTTTTTTGATCATAAGAAACACACCTCTTTCTACATCTAAATAGTCAACATAGGAAGTTGGTAATTGCCTTTGATGGTCTGTGTGCTGGTGCAGTATATATATATATATATAGCTGGCTACAAAATAAGTTATTTTATAGCCACCTCTATTTACGATAATTTTATATACTAATTTACGACAATGTCAGTATATATTTACGATAGTTGAATTACTATAACGCATGGGGTATTTACCATAATATTATAGTAAATTACATAGTAAGGAGTTACTATAATCTCGTAAATTAGCATAGCAATTATCGTAACTCAAAGTGGCTACAGAATAAGTTATTTTGTAGCTAGCTGTGGGGTAATAGTTCAATATATATATATATATATTGATGACATACTCCATTTACTGGGAATACACTATCATATACATTCTGGAGGTCTGATCAGCCGTTCTGTGAAACTTTGAAATTTTCTTTTTATATGCAATATAAAACTTGAAGTCCACAAAAGCAGTCAACTTTTGAATAAACTGTATTTATGGTGTTTATCCCACGGAAATCTTTGGGTGCTGGTCCATTGTTTCTTTTCTACAGTGCATTTGTAGCTGTTTAGTACAATGGCTATCAGATCTACTTTATTTTGTACTTTGATATGATGCCCCTGCCATAGACAGCACAACACCCACAACAATTTCTTTGGATGAGTTGTTTGTGTTGGAAGATTTTTTGGTGTCCAGCCGAGCAGAAGTTGGATTCAAGCCTGTATATTTTTTTTTCTGCAAACTTTATTTAAAAAAAGGAAATATGCAACTAGGCGCATGCTAGCTTATTAGAAGTTTCTATTATTTCATACTTAATAGGGAGTTACTATTTACAATTTACACATCATGTCACCATTAGAAATGCTAAATCCGACTGCTTCAAAGACAGGCATCTATTTTAGAATACAAATATAATCTTTAGCACTGAACATACGCGGTAATGTGCTTTCTTTGCTCTGCATTTAAAGTTAGTGTGATGGGTTCGAGAATTGAGGGTGTTAATACAGCTACAGTTGTCTTGCAGGACCAAGGGACCTCGGAGCAGCAGAGGACACTGCAGGTTTGTCTGTGGTTCATATCATATTATTCATTAATCCTGTCAAAATCACATCTAAATGACTGAGCAGCAATCGCAGAAATCGCAGAAATTCAGCACTGGGCATATCTGAAGCCTGCGATCGATATATCATGATACTGTTATAGCACAGCCATCATTTTAATTCCTCGCTTGGATTACAGCTCTCTGTGGCGATGCAGGATTATTGTTACCTTGGCATATATGATTAATGCAAGCAATCGGAGAGCAGGCAGGCAGCATGGATAGATCAGGCCCATGATGTATGCCTATCGTTGGAGACATGTCCAAATCCAATCACCGTGGCATATTTGCAAGGGACAGTCCTGTAGCAAACTGCAGGCCTTAATTAGCACAAGCAGATGTGACAATCTCAATAGCTATCCATGGATATTCCCTTGTCTAGGATGAAGCCATGCATCCACTTGGATGTCGTATGTGCATGGAGAGGGAAATTAGCGGTGCTGCAAACCTAACTGAAGCCATGTCCCAAGTTGGTGCCATGTCATTTTGTATCATGTCCCCTAACTGCATCGCCTGTCCCTGCCTCATGTGTTGCGAGGAAAAAGACCTGATAATCGTGTAGTGTTTGGACGCGTAATACAGTGTGTACTTATGATGGATCAGGATCACTGAAGTGTAAGTAGCAACCATACAGAAATAATGCTGTGTCAGAAAGTGGAAGGCGTATTGTCAGTAAAAGAAATAAGTCATACTAGTTTTGTCCCAAATCAAATATCTCTAACTTTGATCAAGTTTATATACCAAAATGCGCAAACTTCTACAACATCAAATTAGATTTACTAGTCTATTGTAACACCCTAAAATTTGCTTCTATAGAAATAGAGCTAAAATGAGTTAATTTTGAATTTTTGTGCTCATGAAAACATAGGGAAATAATATTTTCACTAAATTAAAATTTATCATAAGGTTTAGCAACTTGTTGATGCATTCATGCTGATGCATTTGTGTTTTTGTATTGCTTGGTTTTGACCAAAGATCAAAATGAATTCAAGTTGTTCTTTCAAATGCGTTTAGGTCGATTTTCCTTTCCCGATATACATATATTATTTTTCTGCAATTAAATTCCTTGTTTCTCATCTGTCAATCAACATTTACTAACTTCTTAGGAATTTTTCTGTCTTTTTATGTAGTTTGTTTCCACTTATCTGTGAGCATAATCTAATTTTTAGATGCTCTAAAATATTTTATCATGAGCTCAAATACTTTATTTGGGTTCCTCATGTTTCATAATGTCTTTGGAAAATTTCTCCGAATTTTCGGAGCTTTCGGAGTATTTTTCGCGGCTTAAATAATAATTCTAGACTTTTCTAGAATTATTTTATCCATGAAAATAATTAATTCCGAAAATAATAAATTTCTCTTTTTTTTCCAACGCTCAAAACCCATGTGCAATAATCTTAATAAATCTCAAAGGCCCATACATTTATTTACTAATGGCTTTAATAATTAATTAGGCCTATTAGTAAAGACGGAGGGTGCAATATCAATTCGTACAATATTGCTAGTTGATGTGAAGGTGAGGAGTTTTCTTCCAATAAATATGTACCTATCCCATGGGCAAAGAACACCAAAACGACCGTCAGGGGAGCCCCTAGTTTGGGAAATCCCTCATGTAGTAAAATATATTTTCTCCTCCTTCTCTTGCCGCCGTCCGACGAAGCCACCAGGCTGCCTAGCACAAGTCGAAACTTGCACCATGGTTGCTCGTGAGCATACATTCTACTCCAAGAAGAAGAAAATGTATTTATTTGAATTCCACCGTCTAGATCACATTAAAAACCAGATTTTGATTTATTTTCAAAATTAAAATTCTAGGTATTTATAAAATTACCACTATCTTGTACGTTTTAACTCCGTTTTGACCCGTTCAAAATGCGTAAGATTTGTAATTTCATAATCTACATGTTAGTGCTACTGTTGGTTAGGTTTTCCACCTTTAAGATTTGATGTTAGATTTAATCTATTATTTTACTAAAGAAAATCTCGTTTAATTCATAACTTATTTGTTTTAATTCCGAATTAGTCCGTTCAAATTGCAATGGATTTATAACAACATGAACTACGTATTAGTATTAATGTTTTCTTTATCAAAATCTCTGGAATTTCATAGTTTGGATCTAACTTGATTAATAACTGTGCAACTAGATTTATAAATAAAATATTATTGATTTCTCCTTTAGTTTTCTAAATTTAAATGTAATTTAGCCTAAGTCACTTTTGAATATCTATAAAAAGTATTTTATCCTATATATATGATTTTATATAGTAAACAAATGAGACCTATAATTTTCTGTTTTATACAACAAAATCTTTCGGTAGATGTATCTTTTCAATCATAGGTTCGATTAGCGTGCTTTTCGTGTCTGTGTGTTCGTAGCAAAGTGTAGAATCTCTATAAAACTTTTTTACTTGTTATTTCATATGTTTGGTGTACTGTTCTAATTTAGATCTATTGTTTGCTTCGTGTATGATTGTATGGACGCTTGTGTGGTGCTTTATAATCATGTCCAATCGGCGAGATTTACGTGGTGATCAAAAAACAGTTCATTGAGGTTTGGACTTGAAGAAGGATCTAAGTTCTAAGGCAAGTATAGCATGGGATCATCTTTGTTTCCTATTCACCTTTAATACACTTAATTCATGTGCATGTGTCTACCTTGTTACCCTAAGGATATCCTAGTTTTTGTATCTTGTACCTTGACACCGGTGGAACATTGCATTGGGTAGTATTTATGCTAGTGCTCAAGATAAATAACCATGATCTGTAACTTGACTAATGGTATATGCAATAAACGTTTAAAGATGCTTTATAGAAACATGGCTCAAGAGGGCTAGAGCATTGGACTGTTTTTATGGTGCTCTAGTTTCTCTCCTTAAGAACTTATCTGTAAGCGAACATCCGGGACTTACAGTACAACCATGAGAGCTATATGGCTCTGGCTTTAGTTAAGTATGAGGACCTTTTCTACATGCACCCGGTGTTCGGAGTTGTCTTGCCGCTGTGTTGCTCTCTAAAGTTATATCTTATACTATTGCGTTATGTTTAATAAGCATTTGTTTCTTGATATTATACTTATCTGCAGCTATATGTGAGATTTTACCTCTTTATTTCACATATAGTGTATATCTGGTTTTGTCCTTAAAACCGGGTGTGACATCCATCAACCCGTGCTCTTGCATGGGTTAGAATCTTATGAAACACTGACTAATAAAAATTAGTTATATTAAATATGATGTTTTCTCTTCGCTGATATTCTAAAATAATAGGTACTCTTCATCCATATTCATAGTTTATTTTCTTTACATAGCATTGTGTATCTCCAATATACATTTACCTAAAATATTTGCTAAACTATGATGGTTTTAGCTGCACTCTATTTTGACGACATGAACCTAAATTTTGATTCTTCTCCCAAAATTTAAGCTTATTAATTGTTTAGGTGCAAAGGCTATTATTTAAAATGGTCATTATAGTGTACCGATTTGATGGAAAAAATGTTTTAGATTTTTGTGAGTAATAATTTCTTGGAGTAATTGTTTTCTAGAACCATATGTAATTAGCTGAAACATAATAAACTTAATTAAAGTATATAAACTCTTATGTGGGCCCTTTATGTGATATCATAAAAATCTATATTTTAACTTTCAGCTTTTAATCTAGTTGGTGTAATATTTTATAGATTGAAAATTTTAACGTTATTGTATCGTTTATTCAAAATTTTCATGTTTTATTTTATTAAAAGAATATTCTAGGTCCTAGGCTATACTCTTAGTTCTTACAATGGCATAAATAGTTGTCTTCAGCATGCACCATGCCACTTGATATACTGAATTTATTATATCGTATTAGTATTGTTTTATTTATCAACTAATGCTTAAAATTAAGTTACTAATATTCATATGATATAGTGTTTCAATCAAAATTTTCAAACTTTTTTCAAGACGATGACTTACAAAATTTATTATTATTATGAGTATTGACGTAACTTAAAGTGAACAGTAAGTGTCACTACTATGTGGTTTGCTAATTAAGGATATTTTACCACGCCTGATAAGCTTATAAAATAAATATTTGTACTGATGTATGTTTTAACTATTGGATGTTAAATTATTTTTCATAATAGCTTATTTTAGTATTTACATGCAAATTGGGGAGATTTTTGTTATTTTTTTATAATGGTTGAGGTAGATAATTTAGGTACAAATTACTTTAGATTATCTTTCATAATGCCATGTATGGGTACTTTGAATGCAAACTTAGGGGTCAAACCATTATCTTCCATGATGATAGATATGGATAATGTATAAAAAATATTATTGGATTGGCTTAGTTATCTTTTATAAGTGTGGAGGTTTGAATTTTTTTTTTTTCCATATGGACCTTATTGATAACTCCACGAATCATGGTCCCCTAATTTTTCAGCATCATTAGCATGTAAACTCGAAGTAACCCAATGACATTATATTATTATACTGAACAAAATAAAATTATACCTGATGGTCAATAAGGATAATACCAAAACATATTTGTGTGAAGTAATTCAAGGGCATTAAAATTAAAATGAAAAATATACCTAATGGTGAATAAGGATCATATCACTTATGGTCACAGGAGACAAAATAAATTGTAATTATGGGATCTAGCAAGATTGTCATACCTTTAGTGTGCAGTGTCGCCGGTGCCAACGTTGATCTAGATGCCGTGAATGCCGGACATCGTGGTACTGGTGTCCTGCCGCCTGCTAATTTCCGCACCACCCGACTCCTTTCCTTGCTTGACGTAGAACTCCTCATCGGTGTCCCCTGGACATGGATGAAGTAGATGGTGGTGGCATTGATGAACACCCCGCTCCCGCCCGTCCTTTCATCCACATGATTCTCGTCGGTGGTCAGTGCATGGCCAAATGTACGTTGGTGGTTAGTGCACGGCCGAACACCAGCTTCCTCCATGCATGTGCTCACGTGCTGGATGGAAATTGTCACCTTGTTTGGTAGTTGATAGATTTTCTGGATACTTGAATTTTAGGCTATTTTTGTTATCGGCAGGAGCGCATATGTATTTGGGTGAACGATCCCCGAAGGCGATCCTTTCTGGCTGGTGGTAGGCAAAAAAAATAACCTTTTATTTTTTCTTCTTTTTATCTATAATAATGATAGAGGTGGGTAGTATTTTAGAAAATAAAACAGATCTAATTGTTACATATTGCGAGAACCTATAGATTTGATGGCTAGATGTTTCAAATTAATGTGAGAATATCTAGCATTTACCTTTTTTTTCCTATCACGTTTGGTGAGAATTAACATGGAGGCTCCCTCGTTGTCCTAGGACCAAACACATATGAAACTTGGTCGGTCCCGGTAATCCTCGCAAGCAAACACACTTGTAGTCCCTCATTTAACTGTCGTCCCCTGCAAGGACACAACCAATTCAAGCATACACCCCAAAGACACATCAGAAAATAAAACTCCGCTTTCTGATCGAGCAGCGAGCCTGCGACTACCAGTTCAAATCGAAAAAATAGATCAATAAAGAACGTGGGTAACTACCTGATATTGATGTAAATCATCCTTAAGCTTTTGTCAGAGATACAGAGTCGAAGTAGATCCAGCACCGTTGCACCTTAACATGCCCTCTTGTTACAATATCAGCTCTAAAACAGAGAGGTTCCTCACCCAATTTCGGGAAATATCATGCTCAAAGATTAAGGCGATATCACCAAAATTATTTTGCAGACAATTTGGAAGCAAGCCTTGAAATACGATATAAATTCAATTATAGTTAGAACTCAGAGCAGAAAGGAATTAAACACAGGAGGAGACTCACTCGATCAGCTGTGCCTGCACAAATTGCTCCGGCAGGTAAACGCTGCACTAATAGGAGGAAGAAGCAAGTTAATACCGGGGACTTGCCCTGGAGCAATTGGCATCCGCACCGGTGGATGAGGTGCAAGATGTGGACGTAGGTGCGCAGCATCCTGACCCTGTCGTCGTCCTTCAACTCGTTGAGGCACACCGTGCGCGCACTCGCCTGGGGGAGCAGACAACTCCACGGCGGCGCTTGCGATGGAACACGAAGGAACTTGCGGCGTGGTCAGGTGATAAATAATGGATTTTCTTATTCTTTTTATCTCTATAATTAATAATAATAAAATAATGGTACAGGTGGTTAATTTTCTAGAAAATAAAATAGATCTAATGGTTACAGATCACGAGAGCCTACAGATTCGATGGCTAGATGTTTATAATTAATGTGATAATTTCTAGTATTTATCTTTTTTCCTAACGTATATGGTGAAAATTAACGTGGAGGCTCCGTTGGAGCCTTAATTAGTAATAATAAGATCACATATACCATGAACAAAGGCTTGATAGCTAAGGCTAGGCTGCATACAGCTGACATACGGAGCGCAGGGAGGTCTAAACAGCGAGGCCATTCAGCAGGTAAGCGAAGCTGATTTGACGCCTGTTCATCATTCGATAAACCCTCGAACGTCTCTTGGCCCTTGGGAGACCCATCAGGGAAACACACATCGATAAACTCTAGCATTGACAAGGCCACTTAGGATGTCCACGGATCTCGTAAAAATGTAGAACAATAGGATCGAGGTTGAGCTTGCGGAAGGTTAAAAAGTGTAATTGATTGATTTTTGTTTAATTGGATACACGGGTTTCTCAATACAATCAACCGTGATCCTCAAATATAAATAAAGGGAAAATCTTATACTAACAGGAAACCTATTCTGTTCCATACGTATTTTATAATTTTCAGACGGGATTGAAAGAGGTCGCATCAGATTTTTTTAAAAACTGGCCTGGGCCGGTTTACAACAGTGACCGACATGGCCTCTGCACAAACTGACCTTGACTGGTTTTAGCTGCTGCATGGTAAGGGCTGTCTAATTAAGCTGGCCTAGCCTGCCTGTTTTTTACTAAATTTTGCGCATTCTGCCCATATTTGGTTCTTTTTTTATTGTATTTGATTTTCCCGTCCATCTTTGATTCTCTGGATCATATGGTTGTCAGCAATTTTGATAGTGTATTTGTTTAAACCAGTATAAACTTAATGAAGATTAGACAAGTTTGACATAAGACAAAGCTAAAAACTTGCAATTTAAAAGAGAGGAGGCATTTATAATTAGTAAGGTTGTCTCTGTGTACCTGTGAGCCAGCGGGGGTGCATTTGGTTGGCATCAGACAATTAGGCTGGTTGGGCTGATGTACTGGGCTGCTGCCGTTGCACACCGTGGGCCTTTTCTGAACTCGGCCTCGGTGCACAAAAATTATTTGGGCTGCAGCTTCGTTTGTCTTGCGGTCAGTGCTCAACGAACAGATTTCCTTTTATAGAGTACTACATATTAATATTTGTATATACAAACCTCACATTTTGGGTGGGTGAATTATTTAAAATCACAAAAAATATTGTATTCATTTCCTGGGACCCTTTAAAAGGCAATACAATTAGTCACATAATGTTCTAAAGCGTTTCTGTTTTCTAAAGTATTATGCTCTCTTCAAGTGCTCCAAAGAATTTCAACAACTCAGACAGTGAATTTGCAATAGAAAAAAAATCATGGAAACAAAAAAGCTTATCTTTTCCTTTCTCATTTTACAGGACATCAATTAGTAGTGGTTCCGATTGATGATTCAAAAATCATTTTGAGATCAATTCAGCCTCGAAAACTAGTATACTAAGCCATGACTGAAAGTACTGTTCGCTGATTTGTTGTGAGAGAAAAACACTGCTCCTTCACTAAAACAATATGGCTCATAAGACAAGCGAACAAGGTCTAGACTGACATTTTGCGGAGAACCTGAAGTTGGCATCCTTGAAAGCTCTAATGTTTTTCGATTATGTGGATAGTGCTTTATATGTTAGAGACATTTGACTTGGGACACACTTTTTTGGTCATCAAATTTTGCAAAACAAATGGCTGACTTTTGCAAGTGATAAGACCTTGCGGCTCCCAGGTTAGGGTCTGAGTCTATTTTCTATTTCTATAAAAGGCATCGAAAATATCAATAAAAATAATATATATAAATAAAAGTATATGAAGAAACATATCAGAATTGTGCCTCAGAATTTACATTCTAATTAAGCAACCTTTCAAAGGAGATTAAGAATAATTATTATCTTTACCTTCTAACATTTTTTTGAGAGGTAAATTTTAGTTTAAGTGTTACATATATAAAAAATTATGTCTCTTGTTTCATACAGATGATAGATATGAAAAAGGCCACTGATAACCTTAGAACCGTGGAACTAGGCTTGTTTGGCAATGCATCTTTCGGCTCTAGTTCCTCTAAAGGAGCCCAAGCTAGTGAAACCAGTTTTTCTAGCTTTTCTGGCTCTTAGTCTTAGCTCATTTACGAGAGAGAAACAACTTCTTACTACCACCGTACACAATATTGCCTAGAAACTAGAGCCGTTTTTGGAGGAGAAGCCCTCCCAAACGAGCTGGGACCAAATAAGAACTAAGTTTAGCATGCCTAATCTGTGCCTAAGAGACTAACAATACTGGAACTATGGGAGTGTAGTCTCTTGGTGTTTGGTTGTCTGTTTGACTTCCTAACCAAGCTTAGTTAATGCATAAAGCATCCTCCAGGGTGGCTTGCTGGAAACGAGAGGGAGGACTGTTTTCATGGATCCTAGCTTACACTAGCGACAAATATGAGTCCGCTCACCTCTCGCTACGCCGTTCACTCCTGCCACGCTCGTGTGGTCGTGCCAGCTACCACACCCGCATCCCGCCGCTCTTGCGCCGGCCACCACACCTCCACCCGTCTCCTTCTCTAGCTACCAGACATGGATGCGAGCATGGCAGTCCGCACTTTGAGCTCGTCCGTGGCCGGGAGCTCTTCTCCTACTTCACGCGTGGACAAAAGACGACCGCCTTCTCGCCACTGCCTGCCGGAAGGCCACCTCCTCCCCGCTCCTGTGCCTCCGCGGTCTGCACGCGTGCCATGGCTATCGCCATCCTCCCTTCCCTTTGCGTGCACCATGGTTGGAGGTGTGCTAGAGCTCCTCGTCGGAGATGAACGCGAGCGTGGCCCAGTTCCAGTTATGGACGGTGAGCATGAGGAAGGTTGTAGGAGAACACGGTGAAACCATGGACAGCGAGGAGCATGACAAAGAGGAAGACAGCAGAGCATGCCCTTCACCTGTTTGACAAAATACCTCAAAGGGATAAACTTACCAACTCAAAGAAGAGGGGATTCTACCCAAAGCAAACCCTAAACCAAACATACCATTTGCTAGCCAGGCTTAGACAATGCAGGTAACCAAAGAATAGAGATTAGCTTGATAGGTGCAGGCTTAGGCTATCTAGGCTTAGATGGCCAGCTAGGGAACCAAACACACCCTATATGTACAAACATGCTAATAGTGTGACAGCTGCAGGCAACTAGGCTTCCAACACAAAGACCAAGTTGCAATACTATTTGTTTATATTTGTCACATAAGATGGACAAATCACACAAGTGACAGTATGTTTGAAGTATCTATGAAACAATATAGGGGCAAGAATCAGGTCACCAATATAATGCCTCTTGAAGATCATATATATTACATTTAATTTGAGTGATATATATAATGGCGAGAACCAGAGAGATAATATAAAGAAGACCAACTTTATGCCTTTGTCTGGGCTTCTCTACTCGACCTCGATATAGTTCATATTCAACTTCATGTATGTAAACGCTTTATGCTGTTGTAGAATCCATCACTTTTATATGACAGTAGAAGACAAGACTAGATAGAGAAGCTAGAAATACTTCATCTTTGATATGTATGACCATATGTAGGCGGACCAATCCATTTCGTAGGGGAACCTAAGGGCACTGCTGCCGGACTGGACTCTTCCGATCAGCCGGGGCGAGCTCCCGTCGACGCCAATCAGGAAGTGGTGCTGAAGACCCTGGTCGTCCATGCAGGTGCCGAACAAGTAACCGCTCCTCTGGCAGAAGCCAGACAGCCGCAAGGTCCGGTAATTCGGGAGCAGCTTCTGCACGTCCACGGTCCGCCGCAGCGTCCACTGGCCGTCGCCGACGAGCACCCACACCTCCATCTGGTGTGAGGACGGCAGCATCTCGACCAGAGATAGCTGCCCGTCCTCCGACACCGCCAGGACGAGCGGACCAGTTAACTGGGGGATCTCCGTGGTCCATGTCCGCTCAGTGCTCAGGTCCATGGAAAAGATGCACATGCGTGGTGTTCCGTTCAGGACGTCGCTGCGGCGAAGCAGATGGACTAACCAGCTGACGGCGCCGTGGCAGACGATGGCACCGCCAGGATTGTACGCATGCGCCGTGGCAACTTCGCCGACCGTTTGACTGGCCCCCACGCGGCGGTCCTGGATGAGAAGATCTGGTAGGTCGTGCCGTCCTGGGCGTCCCGTTGCCACTCCACGGCGAGTATCCAAATCGCCGTCTCGTCGCCATCGTCAGATGTTGTGTAATCAGCGACATCGTATTCGTAGCCGGTGAGCAAAACGTACATGCATCTCATGGAATAATTATCGAATGCGGCGGCGGGGAGGATCCTGCAGATTCCGGTCACCGCGGTGCACAGGCAGAGATTTTCACGGCCCCTGTCTCCTGCTAGTAGTAGGAACCCATCGCGCGACGACAATGGCTTGTTGTACAGCCTGCCGTCGACGCTGATGCCGGTCGCCGGCGGCGTGAAGCGAAGCACCGCTGTGTTGGATGCCGGAACAAACCGCAGCCGCCTGTCGAGATGTGGTTGCAACAAGCCGAGGAAGAGGTCAGGAAGAAATCGGTCAGGACGAGGCCGGAGGCACCTGGAGCTGTCGATGATGGAACGCCGCCAGTGCCTGCATGTGCCGGCGCATCGGATGATCGCACGGAAGCGTCAACCACTTGTCCGCGTCCATCACGTTTACGCGTGCACCTATTTTTGTTTTTAACTGAAAATTGTATCCCGTTCGATAACTATTGTTCCACAGGCGGGGACCCTAAATGACTGCCTCGGAAAAGTTTTTTTTTTAAGTGGTGATAATATTCATTTGCTCGCATGTACTACTACCGATCAAATAACACTTGGTCCTGAATTCAATACAGAAAGATAAAAATTTGAGGGATAGATTGATGAGCACTATAAGTTGGATTCCTCTGCTGCAATGGAGACAATTAAATTAATACCAAAACAAGAAGACAACCATTTTTGTAACGGCAATGCTTAGGAGCGGGCGGCCGTCTGTCAAGAAGCCGCTTTTCGAGCCTATGCACTACCGACCCAATATGCCTGCTTTCTCTCTGCGTCTCCCCATCTCTCTTTCAAAACCGCTCTAAAAATATCTCACTCCTGTGCTCACCCATCGCGTGTGGCTACGCTGTGCGTTCGCTGCTGCCTTCATATCCGCCACGCACCCCATCCTGCACCACACCCACTCCCTCTGATGCCGGGGCCCACGTTCAAGTTCCTGTCACCACCAGGGATATTCTGAGGATTCTGAGAGCCCATTCCCTCTGATGCCATTGCAGGTCTCGATGAAGTCCGGCAGACGCTGCTGCTGCTGTTCTTCGGATTTTTTCCCCATGTGTAGTCGATTCTGTTGGTCCTTTTTGTATTTTAGGAGAAATTGGGGCTTGTCATCAGTGATTCGGTTCATTGCTGTATTTATTGTTGTCCAGATGCTGTTTATTGTCGACAGGCATTGTGATTGTGTGGAACCTGCTTCAGAAAGAATCTCTGAGGCGGTTGGCGCACTGGGTTTAGTGTTTGAGTTTTCCCTTCAAGGTTTAGTGTTTCAGATTTCATTAATTTAGTGTTTCAATTTTCATTGATGAATATTTAATTTATTGCTTGCACTTGTGTTTGAGCAATATTTAGAGTTTCAGTTTCTGAATTTTGTTGAGTTAGTTCAGTTAGTACAAATTCTGCTTCATTACTATTATGTAAAGTCTATTAAGTTGCAGCGACCAATATTAGCAATCAGGTTTAGTTGAGTTCAGTTTTAATGCCTAATTATTAAGTATAATACATTTGTATAGTTTGTCTTTGAGAACACATGATTGTCCTACTTGCCAAGATCTCCTTTTCAAGGCTATAATTATATATCCTTCCTAGTCCATTCTCAATATTGATATTATTATATAGGCAATTTTATTATTCTTTTGTAGTCTGTAGATTGTCCTTGAAA
Organism: Saccharum spontaneum; assembly: GCA_022457205.1. Lineage (NCBI taxonomy): Eukaryota > Viridiplantae > Streptophyta > Magnoliopsida > Poales > Poaceae > Saccharum > Saccharum spontaneum. The sequence goes on from CM039590.1 coordinate 47,514,022, forward strand.
TTCTAGAGTTGATTTCTGATTGTCTGTACCTGAGTACAAAATGTAATAAATGACACAAAGAAGAAAAATTAGAGTATGTCATAAGCTTTCTTTTTTTGAAAAGGAAATGCAACTTTAATCATTTTGGGCAAAGTGCTTATACAACTTAGAGTTTGGAAGTATTCTGGAAGTAAGTTGTTGAGATGTTTCACTTCCTGCATGTATTACACTACAAGGAACTCAGTTGACAGGTGTAGCATGTAGCTAATTTTCCATTACATTCCATGCTTGGATATAATAAAGAAAAGAAAAGCCTCCAGATTGGTCTGAACTGAAGTGCCTTTGCATGCGAATTGTCTGAACATTTCTGGCTTCTATTATTCCTAAGTTTTTTTTTATCATTATGCGATGCTAGCATTGATATGTAGTGACTTCCTTATATTACTTTTCAGGATTTTATCAGATAGTTTAGTCAATATTCAGAGTTTCGGTTTCTGAATTGTGTTGAGTTTTTCAGTTCATCAATGCATCACATGACAGAGGTTTAATTATGTGAATTGTCTTTTTCATGCAACAGTGAGACACCACTCAAGCAATCATGAGAGCAATCATTAATGATCTCTATTATATTAATAGCTCTCCCTAATGTGATTAGCTTGGTGTAAATTTGCAATGACCTGTTTATTTTGGCTAGTTCTATCTGTAGGTTGCACACAGTTTGAAATAGCTTTGTTCAGAGAGTTTTTTAGCTCTCTTCTTATATATGAGTTTACATTGGTTTCAGATTTGGATTCAAGTACTCTGGATTCCTGCATAACAGTTGAAGAATCCCCAAATAACAAGCAATCTTGGTAAGTGTTTAAAATATATGGAACTATACTTTGAAAGAAATTAAGAATGAACAGAGTATATGCTCCCTTCTCCTAACTTGGGTGAGCCTTTGTCTTTCAATCTTTTAAGTATTTGCTGACTGAGCTGAGTGAATTTTTATTTCCTGTGCAATGTGACTTTCATGTTACAGCACTCTACCATATTCAATTAAGAATTCATTCCATGATTGCATGTTTTGCTTGTTTTTTAATTATTTTATTTCCTTCTATTAGTTTTCTTTTAGCTTCATTATAATGGATGTTTTATCAGCTGGCAGATAGGTAGTTGTAGCTTAGTTTCATATCAATGTTTCATTGTTTAGTTCCTGAGCCTTTTAGTTTTTTTGTGGATGCAGTTGATGTACATGCAGTTCATGAGAGCAATCATTAGCGAACTTCATGTACCTGCAGTTCCATCGTTCCAAGCTCCAATTGCAAATCCTATCACAGATGTAAGTTCTCTATAATTAGACGGGGATCTTTTTGTGATATGTTAAATTAAGTTTTTGCTCATGGTCAAAATTATATTTCTTATTTGAGATTTTGCTGTATGGGTTGGGGGCAGGTTTCACCTGAGGCCTGTATTTTAAAGGAAACAAAATCCAAAGGTAGTTGCTTGGACTTGGGAAAATTAGCTGACCAACGGTATAAAGAAAGAATGTGAACATCTTGAAGACCAATAACATCACTCATGTAGTTGAAGATAAATTGTTTGTATTATTGTTTAGTATAGTCTATTTTCTGTTTTAGTTCTGTTTGATTTCAGGTTTAGTTTAGTATAACCTGTTTTCAGTTTAAGTTAAATTTAAGTCCAGTAGAATATATTTTTATTTTAAGTTCAGGTTCAGATTTGTAGAATGTAGGCTCAGTTTAGTTTCTAGTTTACTCGTTTTATTTTAGTTAAGTTTTCAGTTTGAATTCAGGTTTCAGAGTATATAGAATTTTTAGTTTAAGTCTACTAGAATCTATTTTCATTTTTAAGTTCAGGTTCATTGTTGCAGAATCTAGGTTCAGTTTAGTTATCAGTTCAGTTTTTATTTTACTCGTTTTATTTTAGTTAAGTTTTCAGTTTAAGTTCAGATTTCAGAGTATAGACTTTATTTTCAGGTTCAGTATAGTTATTAATTCAGTTTTTAATTAACTCTAGTTTTGTTTTAGCCAATTTTTTTAGTTGTAGTTCAGTTTGCATCATTATGTCATCTTAATTATATATTCAGTATATGGTTTAGTTCAGTATTGTAGAATCTAGGTTTAGTTCAGGTTATTCATGAGATGTTCTATTATTTATTTGTAATGTTCACGTAGTATATAATAATCCTCTTCGATATATGTTGTGCTATTCACGTATCATACATGTGGTGTTCTGTGGTGCATTATTCTGATATTCATGTAGTATACTTGTGATGTTCTATTATATTTTTGTGATGTATTTTTATGATGTTCATGATACAATGTTCTATGATATATTGTGATGTTCACATACTATACATGTGATGTTTTGGGATGTATTTTATGATGTTCACATAGTATACATGTGACGTGCTGTGATGTATTTTGTGATGTTCACGTAATATACATGTCAGTTCACGTAGTATACCTGTGATGTTCTATGATTATGATGTTCACATAGTGTAGGCCCCTAACTTGTAGGGTCCACTATGCATCATGTATCACTCCTTGGATCAGTAGGTGATACACACAATTCACAAGATAGATATAAAAAAGGCCATACTTTATTGCTAACAGGGGAAAACACAATATAAGGTTCATGATCATATGGCTCGGCCATAGACCTTATGTCATATATCAGAGTTCTAAGACAACGAATTTGTACAGTCATCGTGGCTGCACACCAACAGGCAACTTGGAGTGCGGATGAACCCTAGCATATTCCTCAGGTGCGTTCTTGTAACCCAATCGTAGTGGTCCTAGCATAGCTCCTTCATGCAGTCGAACAACTCCGTCTTTGAGAGTCCTCCTGAGGTCCTATCCTTGCGTATTCCTTGGTAACTCGATCCTCGGATGTACTCTTATAAATGCATTCCTAAAAACATAGAGTGGAGGGGGGGGGGGTTGAGTACTTACGTACTCAGCAAGTCCTAACTTTAGGTGGAGGATAGGTGGATGGAGGCTATATGTGGAGTTGGTTAGTAGTAGAGGCGAAGGTAAAGGTAATAGGGGGAAGTAGTTATAAATATAGGTTGGGCCCTGGCAGGGTATGACCATCCTCGCCAGTTCCTGGTTAATTATAGGCTACCAAATTCATAATTATGTCTTACCAGATCAACGGGGAGGAATGCATCTTCTAATCATAGTATCTCATCCCAGCATCTGCCTATTCCAAGGACGTGACTATTCGAATAGGTTTGAGTTAACTCTGCAGAGGTGTACACAATTCCCCACATGATAGGCATAGTTGGCACCATCGTCATGGGTTAGACAGGCCTAACGGAACCCCATACCCCAAAGTTGACCTTAGATTTTCATATAATCCTACCATGGCTTCTCAGGGGTTGGAATCACATGGGAAGATCACATAGCATCCCATCAAATCACTCGGGAAGATCACTTAGCATCCCAACATAAAATAATACGTGGCTCATACCCGGCCACAAAGTCAGGGGCTAGTACCCAGCCTAAATTCACAAGAGCTTAACGTGGAAGATCACATAGCAACCACGCCAACCAGACCACGGAAGATCATATAGCATCCGTGTCTTCTCCTAATATTCCGCTGCCTACACTGGCCTCCTAGTAGGAATTATACTTCTATCTTATGGGGTGTGAGATCCAGTCTACCCATATAGATATGTGGTTGTACGTAACATCTCACTAGGCGAGAGGGACTATGAACCGGTCCTTTTGTGATTGAGGCGAGTATCTCCTGTAGGAACCCACACAGGCAAACCTGCTTGGGTAATTTACTTCCCTAAATTACCCTTACTCGCCTCCTATCTAGAGTATGTCAAGTTTCATATCATCCACATCACATTAGGGTAACCTTATCAATCTCATGATTCATCATAGTTCCATGTTAACTCATGAATACGGATTTAGGTATCGTAGGTTAGGCTTATTAATTGGGGAAGCTGGAGAATGGTGGGTTTATGGTGGACCCTAGCAAAATTATAGAGGTGGTGGAAAAGGAGTAATTTAAGGAATGGTAATGTAGGGGGTAGGTGGGAATTAGGACTTGCCTCCACTCGCTAACAAGTATATCCAAGGGCTTCTGATCCTTCATGCTTCTTATTCTCGTGTCCTGGTGTAGCCATGCTCCTGGGCTCCATTGAGTTCTCCACGTCTGCTATCCTACGCTTATCTAGTGCTGACACACAAGGGGAAACAAACAAGACATACAAACAAGCATAGCAATACAAGGTAGCGACCCGGGCAACAGACAAGACATACAAACAAGCATAGCAATACAAGGTAGCGACCCTAGGCGAGTTGATCCTAACGGGTTGGTCTTATTGGGTGGTGGGTGTTATCTGGGGTTATCACTATTACATCAATATGAAGCAAGACCTAGATAGAGGTATTCCATCCAGCAGATAGGACTTCTACGGGTTTTGTTAAGGAGGGTGGCTGGTCTAATGGAAAACCAGACCACACTATCAGGGTTCACTATTATGTGAACCTGAAAAGAGAAAGCCTGACCAAGTCATCATAGATGACCTGATCGGCCTCTTCAGGTCCACCCAGGTTAGTGTTACGCACGCACATGCCTACGCATGTGCCTAGGGTTAGTTAGGTTAAAGAAGGGCAAAAATGGTGTTAGCCATACATAGGTGTATACCCAGGTATCGGGTGTGTCCTTGTATGTGTGTGTGTGTGTGTGTGTATATAGGTAGTTACTATTTTTGGTGATTGGGTGCGGACATATCCGGGCATGTGTTATGGTATATACACATACACGGATATCCAGGGTCAAACTATTCCTACGGCGGAAAGCTATCACTACGTTTAGCATTTATTTTATTTTGTACAAAAAGGGAAAGCAATCAAACTAGAATTTAATTAGGCACCAAATAATGGAGCAAGGATGATGGATATGTAGGGCATGATTTTAGAAGAATTTTGGTGGTGGAAGCAAGTGATTTGGAGTTGGGATGGAGAAGATATGAATTTTCAAAGTTTAATAAAGAAAAGTATATGAGGAATATAACTTTGGAATTATTCATGGAAAGTTAGAAGGATGGAAATGGGATATAAATTCTTGGGTAGGGTCTTGGGTGTACCTAGTTTATTTAGGATTTTTCTAGGAATTTTAAAATGAGTTTTCACTCTCCTACGTACTCGGGTGCACCTAGCAATTCTCCCTCCGGTTCAGTGGCTAACACACGGGGCCAGCACCGCGGGGTCGGCCAGGTGACTCTGTGCCATGCACCGGGTGCAGCACTGTGCTGTGGACCCTGCCCTTCTCACTGTATCCATGTGAACCGGGTCTACGGAGAAGAGAAGGAGGAGGGGGAAACGGAGTTTGGCTCGGCCCCATGTGACAAGGGGAGGAAGGGAGGTGAAGGGGAATGGGGATGGATGGCAGCGACCCAGCGCGGCGAGGGAGAAGGGGAAGGGTGCAGGGCTTGCTGAAAATGGGTATGCCGGTGGCGTCCTTGCCCGGAGCTCGATGAGGAGTGGTGGACGGTGCTCCCTAGGCTCCTCCACAGCGGTAGGTGGGTTGAGGGTGGCGGTGCAGCCTCGCGGTGATGGTAGTGGCTTGCCGGAGGTGTTGCGGTGGCGTGGTGATGCGGTTGGCGCGCGTGGGGCGCTTGTGTATGCTTTGGGTGCATGGGGATGTGGAAGTGATGGGCATGGCATGTGTGGTTGTGGCAAGGAGGCCGGTTCGGCCTCGCCGGTGGTGGGCAGTGGCAATAGCGGTGTGGCAGCGGACTGCACACGGGACCCAGGCGATGCAAGGAGATCGAGCGGCTAGGAGGGGAGGAGAAGGTGGAGAAGAGGACCTAGGAGCTCATCGACTAGCACTATTGACCTAAGACGCGCTAGAAGAGGGGGAGCTGGGAGCTTGCTCTCATGGCGAACGGAGCAACGAGCATATCACGGTGGCTGGCAACATGGGAGAGGAAAAATGGCTAACTACGACAGAAAATAGATAGAAGAGAAGGCTAGGGGAACTCACTTCTACTCCAATTGGCTCGAGACGCAAAAGAGAGGAGGAATTGGAGCTCTGCTCCCATGGTGGACGCGACACTCCGAATTGGGGGAAGATGAGCTCTCGCCCGGAGGGGAAGAGGAGGGGAGGAGATAAGAGAGAGACGGCGTGTTCTAGAACCATGCGAAGCTCGTGGTTGTGATGGTTGAGGTGGAGGGCTACCGCCGGGCCTATTTATAGGCCAGCGAGGTCGGTTCGCCGGCGGCGGATATTTTACTGCGCGCCTCGGTTCCATGGGTGCTACTCCGCCTCCGCACGTGCATCCAGGCTACCAAGGCGGTTCGGAATAGCTCATGCTTATCCACACTAGCCAGAAGGTAGCGGGGATCAGAGCTTGGCTATGGCGGTGGCCATGGCCGAGCGCTCTAGGGGCGCCGCGTGGCGAGGAGGATAGGGTTGGGGCGCTCGTGAAGCTTCAGTGGGGTCCATGGCGCTTTGATCTTATCCATCCGATGCGGGCGAGGCGGTTGCGCGGTTGCGAGCTCGAGGCGGTGGTAGAAGACGCTGTGGCCAGCAGTATTGTCGTCATCGTCTCCATGTCACTTTAACTTCGGTATTTAATTTCACAGTATTGCAATCTTATCTTGCGATCCGTGCGTTTTTAGTATAAAAAATTTGCTGTCGCGTAGCAACGCACGGGCACGCTACCTAGTGATGATGAAAAGGCCCCAAACATATTTTGGATCACCACATTGGGTCATGGGAAAGAGGAAAAGGAGGCGTCCATCCTTGCCCAACGGGTGTGGCCGGCCTCCCTAATAACCGGCCAGTGTGGTTCATGCATTGCTGGCCATGCCCCTGATGCTGTGCCCCTCTTGCCCCCAATGAAACCGGCGTAGCTGGATTGGGACCTGGATAGGCCGGTACTGTACAATGCCTACCGCCAAGCCGGCCTGGTCGGTTTGGACCAGACTTGGCCGGTTCCCTAGCTCTGGCCGCCGGCTAGGCTGGCTCGGCCTCGACAAAACTGGCCTAGCCGGTTTGGGTCCCAGCTAGGCCAGTTTCCCTGGCGGAATCCGAGCCTGTCTCCTTCCAAATAAGTTTTTCTTATCTATTTTCGTGTAGGAAACATGGAGAATATGTTTTGGACACATGTTTGCTAGTATAATAAAACCACGCCTCTATATGTATCATAGGATCACTGCCTATTAAAGGATCCAACACTCAATGGTATTTTTTGTAACTATTACCCAACTTTTGCTCCTTTTCCAACCCTCTTGCTATTTGTTGCGTTTCTCTGTGACATTCATCAGCGTTCTAGGTATCCGATTCATCAGCGTTCTAGGTATCCTTTGCTGATCCTACAACAACTCTTTGCGTGCTCCTCCCCGACGATTCCACTCGGGAGGCGTTTCTAGGCTTTCGCGGCAAAGGACAGGCTCAAGATCGGCATAATTAATCTCTTTTTTCCATTATCTATACCTAATAATAAAGAGACAAAATTTCAGGCTATTTTTTTCGTCCATCCATTTTTTGGTTGGTCTCCCTCTAACTACCGAACAATTGAGAGCTTCTTCCATCCAGGCTTTATTTATGACACATGTTAGGATTCTTGATGTAATTTGGATAGGTATAGCAATCCTAATACAAATCCATCTCTCGTGTAACATGGATAGGAATCTAAGTCAAGAGAAACAGGAAGGGCAAGAGTTTATTAAAAGACCAACAAAATATAGAAATTACAAGGAAAAATAGAAGGTACAAAGAGCAAGTGCTCAGGAAAAAAGGGAAAAGAAAAAGATCAACAATGGAGTCATATGGCCTATGGGAGATGGAGACGACCCAATTTTCCACGATAATAACATCTTGAATTGTGACCGGAACGTCAAGGTGGACTCAAAACCCAATTTGCTTTCGTAAGGTAATACATTTAGATGAGTTTCCTCTATAAAAAAAATGAAAACAAAATAGTTATTTTGGTCGGAGTTTGACTGCATCTCGTATTGGAGTCAAATTCCTCTACCTCGTTGCTGCGTGTGTTAGGTCTAGAACCCAATACTAGGCGTAGGAACCGGCTCACGCTAAGATTCGCAGCGTCATGGAACACATCGGCGAAGCTGCTGTCCGCCGTGTCCTCGCCATCGTCCGAGAGCTGGCGCGGATCGTGGTTGAAGGCGATGTAGTAGATATTGTCGAATGCGAATTGCTCAAACGCGTCTTGAAGGTCGAGAGGGGTGCTGGACGCCGCGGCGCGGCGCAATAGCGGGAGGAGGCGGCCGTGTAGCTCGGTGTGCACGCAGCGTGCCAAGAAAGCGCGGAGGTGATGTGTGTTGAACTCGTGGCTGGTGACCTTCCGCTGCGCGCCAAGCCTCTCCATCGGCGTTGAAGATGCCCGGCCTGACCGAGGAAGTCGTGCTGCAGCGATGCGAACTGGGGCGCCTTGGGTTAGTGATCGAAGCTTGTGCGCAGGACGTGCACCATGTTCGTAGGGCTCGCGGTGATCGCGCCCCGCATCATGCCGCCCGGCCGGCGCAGCATAAATGTGCACGCGGTTATTATCTGGCACTCGAGCGCCTCGGTCAATCGTTCATCCAGTTTAGCACGCGGTGCCGGTTAGCCAAGAAATGTCACAGGTGCCCGATCAGCGGGTACGGCTCTAGCCCCGAAGGATACGTTAGCCCTGCCTTGTTGACGATGCTTCTAGCTCTCCATGCACGAAGAATCAGGATTGTGCTTGCGATGAACACTGAGGACTTTGGGTCTCTGGTTGCAGCTGATTAGTGGAGTGGAGGATGTATTCTTTTTCTACCTGGAGCCTATTGGGCAAAGTATAATAGCTCCTTATATAGATTTCAGAATCTTCATTTTAGGTCCTCGATTAGACGTTCTATATTGAATTGAACTGACTCTTCTATAGCTATAAAGGCATAATACTCCGTATATGATTTTTCCTACTCCTACATTCTACTCGCTCAGTTGCAGATTATGAGTCATTTTTTGGACTTTTCAGATTAAGTTCTTGCTATCCACCTAGATATACACTGTGGATCTTATTGATTGCATGTATAGCTCATATCCAGACTTGTACAGTGCAGTTTACTCGTGTTTAGTTCTTGCGTAGGCTCTCTTATGCAGGTTTACATAATGATCAAAATAGTTTGGGGAAGGAAAAGTATCTAAGGCGAATGAACCATAATCGCAGTGGGCTTGTAGCCACTCCGTTCGTGGGCATTCAGACCACAAAGTTGGCCGTTTTCGTCCGGACCATGTCCACTATAGCTTGTTAGCCTTGCTTAAGCGAAAACCATCAACGTTTTAAAAAATTCAATAACTCTTTTCTTACTTTCATTTAAAATTTATTGTTATCGGAGCAAAGGCTATTGCTAGACATTCGAAACACTACAGGAAAACGCCTCTTTGCCGACTGCTTGCCCCGGTCGGCAAAGGCATAAACCCAGTCGGCAAAGGCTTTGCCGACCGCAAAGCCACGTGGCAGTCGGCAAAGAGCAGTCGGCAAAGCCTGGGTCGGCAAAGGCGGATTTGCCGACTGCCACGTGGCACACAGTCGGCAAAGCCTTTGCCAACTGCCACGCCAGCAGTCGGCATAGCCACGTGGCGCCATCAGCCCTGACGGCAGGCTTTGCCGACTGCTGGTTTCTCGGCAGTCGGCAAAGAATTTTTTTTCAAAAATTGTTTGTCGACTGGCCGCCAGCTCGGCAGTCGGCAAAGAAAGAAAATATTTTTTTTGAAATGTTCTTTGCCGACTGCTTTCGGAGTTGCAGTCGGCAAAGGTTTGACCTCTTTGCCGACTGCCTCCCATTGCAGTCGGCAAAGACTCTGTACTAGGGTTTTTTTGCCCAGCTTTGCAAGCTGGATTTTTTTTTTGCTTTTGTTTTCTGTTTTCTCGCATCAATATATTCTAATATTCCAGTCACTATACTCATGTTAAATGCATTCACAAGCCATGATATGATATACATTAATCAGCATGTACCCAAATATGAACACATTGTTTATTAATATGTTCATCACAAGTTCACAGCTTACAAAGAACCCCTGGTGTGGGAATTGAAAAATCACAGCAATGCAAGGTAGAAAAAATAACTCAGCCTTGTTCATTTACAAAATGAATGCAGGAACCAATATGCCAAAATAGCATCAGAACTTGAAAACCCCACAATCCAAATTTGTCTAGTTTATCAGGAATAATGCATGTACCTTCTCTTTGCGGCTGTCCATCTGGGTGTGGGATCCTATAACAAGAACACCAGATGGAAGCAATTCAAGCTTGCTCCTCAAAGATGAAAGTGACTCTGTAACTCCAGTGAATGATTTCTCTACATCCTTAAGTAACACTATCAGAGGTCCAGCTTTGTTCTCTTCTGAAATGACCTGACAGGAAATGAAAATCATACTATTATACAGGGTGCTAACTTCATATTCAACAGGATTCCTTGTCCTAAAAAGCAGCAGTACCTCTATTAACTCGGTCATAGCTAGCCTCTCAACTTCACCACCAGAAAAGTCTGGGTGCAGTAATTCAGCTGCGGAAATAATGCGTCCTCAGCAACAAATAAAGAGTTCAAATAACTGCCAAAGGGAATTTGGAAGTTTGAGCTAACCAGAGCAGAAGAAGCCATGATCTTCCTCACAAAAACCGCCAAGATCATTACCATCAGGGATCTGCTTGTCAAATCGGACTCCAATTTTTGAGGATCCATTATCTTCAAAAGCAAGCATCACTCTGCCTCGATAACCATAACTTGGTCCCCTGGAGATCAATCAAACAATTTATAAGAATAAATGTATGTATTGAATGAATATGGTTGCTAGAAAAAAAAATAATGTCATCAGGAGAAAGAATATCTCATTTTCCTGGATTGTAAGTACAAAAGCAAGCTCATAACTGGGTTCCCTATGAGAAGTCTCATATTCCAGTTATTCCTCTTCCTGTTTAAGAGGTCTACTGAGTACAGACACGAATTCCATGGGAAAAATGTTCCATCCAACCATAGTAAACTATAGTTTGTAAAGATTATCTGACGGATGGACACCAAATAAAATGCTTCTTTCACAAATGATGAAGTGTCAGGTGCCCAAGCATAATTGGTGGACATGTTACCCTAAACGGTGAACAGTCGGTCACTTGTCATTTAAACTAGAAAAAACGGCTGTTAAACGGGCAAAACAACCAATTAAACGGAAACGGTGTACCACCATATATCTTTTAAACGGTTTGTAAACAGGCTAAACAATCGTTTGGGCGAACAGTATTTCACAAATTCAATCTTAGTCCGCCAATATATGGGCGGCCCAAGCAACAGGTGGTCCCGCTTGGATTGGCTTTTTGCCGAGTTCAGCTTGATAAAAGGAAAAGTTAGTGGGATGCGGGAAAACCCACCTCCAACTTGTAACACCAAGATTGAATCCAGAGGACAAGATAAGATTTTGTGCAAATGTTAATTGATATCAGTTTGTAGCGCAATAGTTCATACCACAAAGACTATATAAGACCATAAAATATCTCTCGGCAGAACTCATACCAATAGAATGACAAAAGTCATTAAATATCCATTTTATACAAAATTTAAGGCACAGATTATGTCCCTGAAACTCTAATACCACTAATGATAAACTTCCTTGCAGTACTAAAGCATGCATTGCCTACTGGAACAAAATTCCGATGATAATAATGTAGAAGCCTAAGGAACAAGCATTGGACACATCTGAAGGCAGGAATAATATTTGCAATCAATGTACCTTTGTGACAAAGACGCTGGCTGAGCTGGACCCACATAACGCACCTATCACCTACAGAAGATGTGGAGGCAAAATCATGTTTTGAGAAAATATAACTCAATACATTAAGTAATAAAGAATAGCTAACAAACCTTCTCTGAAAGTATAGCTCTTCGATGTAGCTGTTGACGATTCCTGTTTCGGTAGAGATGCAGAATGCAGAGTGGATGTTCCCACAATATCAGCATTCACACTGGAAGTTGGTGCAGCTGGCCTCCTGAAGTGAACAGTTTGCAAAGCACTTTGCTAACAGGTTGGTCTTTCAGCCACAAATTACAGCTTTTGCTTTGACCAACAGAAAACTGAGCCACACTGATAGGATGGTGAGGAGTCTGTAGTATAAATATGTATTCTATGAGTATTTACAAACAGAATGTTTTATGCATTGTTCTACATCATTATGAACTGAAATTATAAACGTCTACAGACAAACATATATGCTAACAAAAACAACCAACAAAGATTGACCTACAGGCTACTTTGAATGTGAGGCCTTGACCAACTACTAAATAGTTAAAGTAGCACCAATAGATCCAGTTGTAATTGCAAAGGAATTCAAAAGATGCATCCCGTCAAGTAGATACTGATTTCTAAATGTTCAGGATATCAACATTACAGAAAGACACGTCAACAAAGAAAAACAACAATGACTTCAAACAGATCGGATTTAGCCTACTAGGTAACCTTAAATATACATGTCTACAATACATGTGACTATTTATTAACTGATGACAAAACATTGAACATATGAACGTGTAGTGAAAACAGGTCACGGCTATGTTGGACAAGTTCCCTACAAGCTACAGAACAGAAAAAAGAAATATCAATGTATCCCAAATCAGATGCCCATTAAACAGCTAAAATTAGGCCCTAAATGGAGCTAAGCATCAAACCAGGCAATCTGGTACCGTGAATTGCAAATTCCTGCAATCAAAAGCTTAGGCCCCTGTTTCTAATGAGAATATGCTGACTGAAAGAGCACAAGTAAACAGTATATAGGGAAGTTAATATGCCCAACCTAGTAAGCAGACTGTTACCCCCTTTCCCTCCCAAAAGCACCTTTTAGAACGCTGCCTAGCTGTACTCAGAACCAAGCTCTAAACAGCAAGACTAGTAATATTCCGTGCTAAATAATCTAGCCAAACAGCAAGATGCTATCTGAAGACCAAAATTTCACCCATAACGTCTTAAAAATTGAATCTTTACAAAGCCCAGCATAAAAATTGCCATCTTTAACTTCGATTCCTACAACATATACACCAAGATTATCCAATAAAAGGTTGCTGGCGGGTTGCCATCAGGTCACCACACCTGTGAGCACTGCGAGAGCAGCTTCGCCCATGGCGCTGCCGGTTGCTGTTGCTCCGGCTCCTTCCTCCTCTTCGAACTCTCGGCCGCGGCGGAAGAAGGCTTATCCGCTCCTTGATCTGCACCAACGCGTCAAAACCCCAATGAACTCGATTCCAAACCCGCCCCCACCAAACCCTAGGATCCCGAAATGCCCGAAAGCCGCCCACCTTTCTGTGCCACCGCCGCCGCGTCCTCGGCCGAGCCGGTGCTCCTCGCGGGTGCCGCTCCCGCCACGGAATCCTCCTCGGCCCTCCCGGGCACGGACGCCGTCGGTGACTCCGAGGACTCCGCCTGGTCAGGGGCAAGGTTCAGATCGGTTAGCCGACAGGTCAAATCGGGAGGCGGCGACGCGAGATTCTTCGATCCGCGGGGGGCGGCGCTCTGACCTTGGGCTGCTTCGGGGGAGGTGGGGTGCGCCGGGGCGCCGCGCTGGGGAGCCGCCGGGTCGCGCTCTCGGGCAGGGAAGCGGGGGACCGAGAAGATGTGGCGGAGGGGAGGAAATAATTGGAGAGGCAAAGGGTTTTCGCCAATCTGATCTGACAAGTGGGTCCGCTAAATTTTAGGCGCCATTAATTAGAGAGCGGCGGCAACTCTTTTTTTGTTTTAAGAATAGGCGGCAACTCTGCTGGTCCTCTAAATCGTAGGCCTGTGTGCTAAATCCGATAAAAAAATATAAAGCACATAGTAATGTTAGTTTAATTACCCTGTGAGCCAAATTTTTTTGTGCATTCTGTGAAAGGGTTATTGATATTTCTCTGTGTACCAGACGAGCCGACAGGTTAAACAAATTTTCTCTATGGGTATTTTTATGCCCGTAAAAAAAATACATGGCACATAGGAAAAATGTAGTTTCAAGTAATGAGTGGTTGGTTGTTCCTTTGGATTCATGAGAGCGTTGCATTCAATCTCCTTGCACGTTAACTCTTTTTTTAATATTAATATTAGTTCCAGAATACATGGGAATAAAGAAAAATATGCATATGGAACCCACTCGACTATGTGGCAGTCGTGTCCACACCTGAAATTAGCTAGGTTATGCTTTTAGATAGGCAGGTCATTTATATACGCCACTAAATGGACATCTCCACATGTGATAACAAGTTAGCCACCCGACGTTAGTCCAGGTTTTAGCCACCCGACGTCGCCACTTGCTCGAAACTTTCTCAAATTTTTACCACAGCCTCCGCATGCGATGGCAAGACACGTCGTCAAGTTTCGTCATTTTCGGACTCCGTTTCGATTTTATAAAATTTAAAAACACTTTTCACGCGCGTGCCTCGGCGTGTTCCGACACCAACACGGTCGAAATTTCACGCGAGGCCCCGCACACGGCCTCAACATGCTCCAAACATCATGAATATCATTTTCTAAATCGCTGGATTCCATTATTTCATGTACCTGCAGTTCAAATCTAGAGCTGCCGGAAAAAATCAAAGAAACAACAAAAATCAATGGAATATAGCAAAATAAATCAAAATGACCCCAAACTTGGAATATATCATGTACTTACTGTAGCGGCGGGCGAGCGGGTTATTTGGGGCAGGCGGGCGGGATTTTGGGGAGGGGAGAGCGGGCCGAGCGGATAAGGCGACGTTTTTTTTCCCTTTGCCGACTGCCAGCATGTGACGCAGTCGGCAAAGGTCTATTATTTTTTTTCAAAAATTATTTTTTTAATTTTTTTAAAAATACTTTGCCGACTGCTCTGCTCCCTGACAGTCGGCAAAGGTTATTTTTGATTTTTTTCTCAGAAATTCTTTGCCGACTGCTATCCTCCCTGGCAGTCGGCAAAGGCTCTTTGCCAACTGCCACTGATGGCAGTCGGCAAAGAATTAATTTTTTTTCGATTTTTGATCCCAGTTTTTTTGTGTTGCCTTGCTACAGTAAGTATATGATATATTCCAAGTTTGGGGTCATTTTGATTTATTTTGCTATATTCCATTGATTTTTGCTATTTCTTTGATTTTTTCCGGCAGCTTCAGATTTGAACTGCAGGTACATGAAATAATGGAATCCGGCGATTCAGAAAATGATATTCATGATGTTTGGAACATGTTGAGGCCGTGTGCGGGGCCTCGCGTGAAATTTCGACCGTGTTGGTGTCGGAACACGCCGAGGCACGCGCGTGAAAAGTGTTTTTAAATTTTATAAAATCGAAACGGAGTCCGAAAATGACGAAACTTGACGACGTGTCTTGTCATCGCATGCGGAGGCTGTGGTAAAAATTTGAGAAAGTTTCGAGCAAGTGGCGACGTCGGGTGGCTAAAACCTGGACATCTCCACATGTGATAACAAGTTAGCCACCCGACGTTAGTCCAGGTTTTAGCCACCCGACGTCGCCACATGCTCGAAACTTTCTCAAATTTTTACCACAGCCTCCGCCTGCGATGGCAAGACACGTCGTCAAGTTTCGTCATTTTCGGACTCCGTTTCGATTTTATAAAATTTAAAAACACTTTTCACACGCGTGCCTCGGCGTGTTCCGACACCAGCACGGTCGAAATTTCACGCGAGGCCCCGCACACGGCCTCAACATGCTCCAAACATCATGAATATCATTTTCTAAATCGCCGGATTCCATTATTTCATGTACCTGCAGTTCAAATCTAGAGCTGCTAGAAAAAATCAAAGAAACAGCAAAAATCAATGGAATATAGCAAAATAAATCAAAATGACCCCAAACTTGGAATATATCATGTACTTAGTGTAGCAAGGCAACACAAAAAAACTGAGATCGAAAATCGAAAAAAAAATTAATTCTTTGCCGACTGCCATCAGTGCTAGTTGGCAAAGAGCCTTTGCCGACTGCCAGGGAGGATGGCAGTCGGCAAAGCCTGCAACTTTGCCGACTGCTGACGGAGTGGCAGTCGGCAAAGGTGACGGTGTGGATGGCGTCAACCATGGCCTGCCTTTGCCGACTACAATTCTTTGCCAACTGCCTGACAGTCGGCAAAGCCAGGCAGTCGGCAAATCCTGTTTTGCCGACTGTAGGAAATTCCAGTTGGCAAAGGGAACTCTTTGCCGAGTGTCGAAAAAAAACAGTTGGCAAAGAAAATTGCAGTCGGCAAAGAGCCAGTTTCCTGTAGTGAAAGGTCTCTAAACTTTTAAGATTATAAAATCTATATCTATAAAATATTAAAGAGAAAATATTTTATAATTTCTTTCGTTCTCACTTCAAACTCCATCACTTTAACTCATTCCGTTTTGAGGTTGGACCAGAACTTGTGACGCCGTACACTCATGGTTAAATATTTACTCATGGTCTGGCTGTGTGGCTGAGCCCGTTCATGTCAACACGTGTGGAGATACAGTTCACTTTCCATCTTTCTTAAGCTCATAATAGATGAGCACACAATAATCACATATTGAAGTTGAGTAGAACTCCTGCTAATTTCCCATGCATAATTAGTTCTTTATTGCATTAACATGTGTTATGAACCTTGAAATTATGTTATCTAAAGTTAGGCAAGGCACAATTAAATCCAACAAAAAAATAGTTAGACCATTATTATTGGCATGACCACTATGCATAATAAATTGTACGTCCCGTTACAACGCACGGGCATGTTTTGCTAGTCTAAATAAAGGCGAGAAAGCAGGCATGTATATCTTCAATTCGAGGGGTGGAAATTAAGCTGCATGTACGGCGCTTAATACTGCTTTCCATAGTAAGGGAACGGACAAGCAACGTGCATGCATGGTGACTTTTATGTTGCACATGTAGACATATAGATATACTCGTATGTGTGTATATATACACGTGGGTGGTAAACTTGGTAGCCGACGCACGTGTATGGACGTACCAGCTAGATGAGCTACGACTTTAAGACATGCTGCATGGATTATTTCTAGCTACGCAAGTACATGCAAAATTTAAAAGTCGTAGTCTTGAAATGACAAACTTCTTGGCATATATGTAGTACACCGCATATGAAGCCAAGCCATGCATTTGAGAATGATACCAGCATGCATGGAACGGAAAAAACAAAAAACTTTCCACCGAGGGCACACACTACTGCAATAAATCTTTTCCAAGGCATTTGCCAAATGGCCTCAGAGGCGGGCGGACTGGTTGCCCGCCTTGGTTATTGGGTGGCCGGGCAGCCAGTTCAGCAACCGCCTCTGTTAATTATTAACCAAGGCGGGCAACCTAACCGAACCGCCTCGGTTATTTTTTTTTACCGTGGCGGGCATTCTAACGCAACTGCCTCGGTAAATCATTAACCGAGGCGCACTCTAACACAACCGCTTCGGTAAATCAGGCCTAGTCCGCTAGCCCACACCAGCCCACTACCATCTCCATTATATATAAATGAAATCAGAAACCCTAAACACACACTCTCTCTCGCACCCATTCACCCCTGCGCTGCCCCCTCCCTCTCTCCCCTGCGCCGCCCCTCCCTCTCCCCACGCAGTGACGAGCCCTCCCTCTCCAGTGGCGACGCGTGGCAACGCGCGACGGCAGCGGCGGTGCACTGCCCTCTTCCTCGCGCGGTGGTGCATGGCAGTGCACCCTACAGCGGTGGGGGTTCTAGGACGCGGCCTCCTGGCGGTCTCGCAAGGCCCGTCCCCCTCCTCCAGCGTCGGTGGTCGCACGGGGCCCGGCCCCCTCCTCCAGTGCTGGGCGGTGCGCGGGACCCTGTCCCCTCCTCTAGCGGTGGCTTCGACGGTGAGCTCGTGCTCGGGGGCAGAGGCTTTGACGGCGAGCTTGTGCTCGGGAGAGGCGGATCCAGTGACAAGGAGCCCCAATCTCGCGAGCAGGAGCTCGGAGGTGACGGATCCAGCATGAGCACAATAGATTTGGCATGGGCACAACGGATCTGGCAGCGTGACACTAGATCCGGCTGCAAGCGGCCGGATCCTGGTGTTGCATGCAGCTCAAAGAGGATGCACACTGGCAAGCAGCAGCGGCCATGAGTGCAGAAACGCTTTTTGCTCCCGGTTGGGAAACCCCTTTAGTCCCGGTTTCCCAACCGGGAGCACCAATCCGGGACTAAAGGTACCCTCCTTTAGTCCTGACTTGGCGCCCGGACCTTTAGTCCCGGTTGGAAACACCAACAGGGACTAAATGGGGCCTCTGGCCTGACCACGAGGCACCACGGGGCAGGCCATTTAGTCCCGGTTGCCAACCGGGACTAAATCTCCCTATTTTTTTTTCTTTTTTGGTTTCTATTTTTGGTTTCTTTTTTTCAATTAATGATTAGTTTTGATATTAAAATACATTTTCGAATACGTTGCTAATAGTAATATATATGTACTTGAGATGGCGCCCCCCTCTCCCTCCCTTCCCTCCCCCTTCCTCACCTTCGCTGCAACCTCCTCTCCCTCCGATGATGGTGCTCGCCGGAGCTGAGCTGCTTCTCTCTGGGATCCCTGCTCGGCCTTCTGATGGGCTCCTCATCTGGCCTAGCAGAAAGGATGGACTTCTCCATCGGTCTGGATTTTGAGCGGGATGTTCGTCGTCGTTTTGGAGTTCAGGTGCACCATCACTCTCCTAGCCCACGAGGCTCATTCTTTCTGCTTGCCACTTTTAGGCGCTACCTTTTTCGGCTTACAGAGGAGAGCGTAGCGCTAGTGCTTCAATCTTGCTTGGGTGGGCATGCCCCGTTCTTTCATGTGGTTGAGTGAGTCACAACCATTTTCGGTTCTCGGTTTCATGCAAGGCTGTGGGTTTTCTGATCTATGCTTTGAGGAGAGTTGTTGGTTCTTCGTTTGATGTTTATTTTCATTTGTGGAGTAATGGGGCTCCACACTGGGAGCGTGAGAAGAGAATCTAGGAGGCTGAGGAAGCAAAGAAATGGACTGAGGTTTTATCGAAAAATCAGAAAATTGTAGCTAAGCATCGTGCACGTTCTGAAAAGAAAGTCAGATTTGCTCATCCAGTAGCCTCTGTTCTGCCTGGTAAAAGGAGTGATACTGTGATGTCAAATTCTCAGTCCATTACTTTTGGCTCTATTAGGACTGCTCTCGATCCTCAGCCCTCTTCGGCTCAGTCTCTAGTTTTTGGTTCACCTGTGTCTGTTCAAGCTGTTCATGGTCTGGTTCTAAATTCTGGTTCCGCTCAATCCACCTTTCAGCAGTCCTTGGGTGGGACGGGGTTTCCAAGGCCCATTTTGAAAAATGATTCTGGTATTTTGAATCCTGGCTCTTCCCCCGTTAAAAATGTTTATGATGCTATCATTAATTCAGAAAACGGCGAGCTGGTCAGTCTTAACTCAGTTTGGTGCTCGAGGTGCATGCGCTGGGGTCACACAAACCGAGTGTGTCGCTTCGTGGTTAGGTGCCTAAATTGCTACAATTATGGTCATCGGGCTAAATGGTGTCGTTCAAAACCTAGTGGCAAATTTTATTGGAAACTGAAATCTGGGGAGCCAATTTATACCAAATCCAGCCCAAAACTATGTTGGAAGCCCAAATGTGCTTTCCAGAGGCCCAACAGTGTTCAATGTGAACAAGTTTCGGGTGACGCAGTTGTTTCTCCTCAGGAAGTGCAAACGCCAAGCTCCTCGACTTCTCAGCTGCTGGTAAATCCTTCCCCTTTACATACTGAGAAAACCCCAGTCGCCGAAGTGAATAAAAATCTCTGCATCCCATTGCATACAACACCCTCCACTTTGATCGACCAAGAAGACATGGCGAA
Source organism: Saccharum spontaneum (assembly GCA_022457205.1). Lineage (NCBI taxonomy): Eukaryota > Viridiplantae > Streptophyta > Magnoliopsida > Poales > Poaceae > Saccharum > Saccharum spontaneum. Next base: position 47,533,766 of record CM039590.1, read on the forward strand.
CTTTGAGTGTGATCCCGCACCCTTCCTCCCTCTGGGTGCCCATGTCGTGGATGGTGGGCTGCGTCTGGCACGGGCGCGGGTGGCACTTGGTGGCGAGCCGCCGCGTTGTCACGAGGAGTACGTGATCATCTCGATGGATCCGCCACCGCACCCGATGCATGCAAGATTGGCGCTGACGGACGCCGTGCAGTTCCTGGAGGAACACTATGCAGTCAGGGTATTTTCTTCTTTCCTCTCTCCGCTGGGTCTGGGGCTCATCGAGATGGGATCGTCAGTTCAGAGACAAAGCTTGCTTGATATCAGTCCCATTGAGTTTGATGGAGTGTCGGTCCTGAGGATAGTTAAACATGATGAGGCCATCAATCTTAGAGCTTGTCCTTATACCAGGGAATGTTGGGTCATGTTTCTAGCTTTTCCACTAGATTACCAGCGGGAAGAATTCATTTTGGCTGCGGTTGCTCCTTTTGGTCGTAAACTCCATTGGCACTAGGGTCCTAATAAAAGCAGAACTCTTGTGCGTTGCTTAATCCTCGCCCTTGAAAGAGTCCCGCGCAGTGTTGTGATTTCTCAAGGCACCACTTTAGGGGGAAATGGTCGATCCTGGTCTGTGCCCACCTATATTCTGGGTGGTCACTTTGCTGATGAATTGCCTGGTGATGAGGATCCTATTCCAGCAGACGGGATTCCACACCCTCTACACGGTCCACCCTTGGCTGGTAACCCTGACAATTTTCAGAATTGGATGCACGATAATGCTGGGGCTGCTGCACAAGTACTTGGGGATGTTGGGATCAATTTGGAGCAAATGCAGGATATCAACATGGACATTAATCTGGCAGATCACAACAACTTGGCGGTGAATGATGAAGGGGTTGATCAGATGGAGATGGAAGTGGTGCAGAACTGGGTGCCTCAGCATCCTGAACAGCCCCAAGACACTATTACTTTTGATCAGTCAGGGTGCACGGCGAACTATCTCAGGGCGACTGGACCTGGCATTCATTTATCAGTTGAAGAGATTTTGGTTGGGGTTCAGATGTCGGTTGACACATCTTCTTCTGAGGATTCTAGTGTGGTGTCTTCAGTCAGAAATGCCAATGTGGTGGTGCCTTCTTTCATCATCAAGGCATGTCAGAATCTCCCTTTTCATAGTCTGCCAGTGCTGAAGGTTTGGAAGGAGGATATTCAGAAGGCCATCGTGCCTATTTACCTAGTCATGGATGCTATTCTGATCAAGCTGTGGGCTGCTCTGTTTGGTGACAAGCTGGTGCCTGTTCAGGTTCAGGCTCCTGCTACTAGTGGGCTTGGGCCAGTTTCTATTCCTACTGTGGTTTCTTGTAGGCTGGGTTCAAAGACCCCTCTGGTGGACACTCTAGTCCGTAGAAGCTCCCGCCTCAATCCTGAAGTTGTGGGTGGTGTGCAAGTTGTCAAGATCAAGGAACCAACTCCAAAAAGAAGGAAGAAAGTAGTAACAATGATTGACCTAGAGAATCCCCCCAAGACTATGGCTGAAGCAGATGGTCAGATCCCTCTCGATGTCCTCCACGAGTGGGCTACAAGCTGTGGAGTGTCTCCTTCGGAGCTCTCGGAGGATGCCCTCATGGAAGGGCATGTTAATGATCAGGATTAATGATAGGAGTCGGTGTTTGGCCCTGCTGCTGGAAGCTTGGTCTTTGGGCCATAGTTATCTTTAAGTTTGTCGTTAATCTTTTTAGTATTATGTGGTTGGCTATGCTTGCTGGTATTATGTTTGCAAACTTTATGAAGTTATCTCTGTCCTTTTGTGAAGGTCAGGTTATTTCGTCTTATTATTATGGTTTGTTCAATGAGTAGATCCTGTAATATTCTATGTTGGAACGTTAGGGGTCTTAATGCTGTGGAAAAATGGCCTCTGATCCGTAACAAAATAGATGAAAGCAACTGCGAGATTTTTTGTTTCCAGGAAACAAAGAAGGAAATGTTTGACCTTACCTTTATTAAAAATTTTGCACCAAGATGTTTTGACAAATTCATTTTTGCTCCCTCGATTGGTGCTTCTGGAGGTATCCTAGTTTGCTGGAATGGCAGCCTGTTTGATGGAACTGTGATTGATGTAAAGCCCTTTGCCATCTTGATCAGTTTCTCTTCACGTTTGGACTTGAATGTCTGGAATCTTACTTCAGTCTATGGACCTTGTTTGGAGCCTGCTAGAACTACTTTCATTAACTGGCTGCGTATTCTGGACATTTTGGATGATTTTAATTGGATTCTGATGGGGGATTTCAACTTCTATAGATATATGGACAACTGAAATAAAAGTGGGGGCAATTTCCATGATACTCAAATTTTCAATGAAGTTATTGATCATTTGGGACTAGTTGAGTTACCACTGAAGGGAAGAGCCTTTACATGGAGTAATATGCAGTCCAACCCTTTACTAGAGCAATTGGATTGGTTCTTTACCTCAGCTAATTGGACCTTGGATTTCCCCAATACCATGGTCACTCCTATGGCAAGACCCACCTCTGATCATGTTCCTTGTAGAGTCTCAGTGGAAATCAAGATTCCCAAATCCAATGTTTTTCGGTTTGAAAACTTCTAGGTCTCACATTGTGGCTTTCTTACTATGGTGGAACAGTCCTGGAACCAGAGCAGTGGAAGCTCTAATAACATTGCCTCGGTTTTGTCAGCTAAGTTTAAAAAACTAAGGCAGGATCTGAAAAGGTGGAGCAAAGGCATTTCGAATATTAGACTTCTTATTGAAAATTGCAATAAAGTTATACTGTATTTGGACACAGTAGAGGAATTCAGACAACTTTTTAACCCTGAGTGGAATGTTAGGGCAATGGTTAAGAGGCAACTCTGTATTCTGTTGAAACAACAGAATACTATTGGAAGCAAAGAAACACAACCAACAGAATCAAGTATGGGGATGAATGCACAAAATACTTTCATTCTATGGCCACTGTTTCTTATAGAAGAAATCTAATTGCCCAAATTCAGGATGAACATGGAATCTCTCTTATTCATCATGACAACAAAGCCAACCTTCTTTGGTGTTCCGTCAAAAACAGAATGGGGACTAGCAACAATGCTGTCATGTCTTTTGATCTAGATTCTTTGGTCTCTATTCCTAAGAATGTGGATTTGTCTGAGCTTACCTCTCCCTTCCTGGTTTCTGAAATTGAGAGTATCATCAAACAAATGCCCTCTGATAAAGCTCCTAGGCCAGATGGTTTCAATGGGGTTTTTATTAAGAGGTGTTGGCCCATTATAAAAACTGATATACTCAGGTTGTTTATGAATTTCTTTGATAACAGGGTTAATCTTGCCCCTATAAATGGTTCCTTTCTTGTGCTAGTGCCAAAGTGCAGCAACCCCACAACTATTAATGATTTTAGACCAATTTCTTTGTTGAACTATTGTGTTAAGATGATTACCAAGCTCCTTGCTGAAAGGCTCCAAAAGATTATCCTTAAGATCATACACAAGAACCAATATGGTTTCATTAGGAAGAGAACAATACAAGACTGTCTAGCTTGGAGTTTTGAGTACATTCACCAATGTCAGCAGTCCAAGAAAGAGATTGTGATTGTGAAGCTTGATTTTGCAAAGGCTTTTGACACTATTGAGCACTCAGCAATTTTTGAAATGTTAAGTATTCTTGGATTTCCTCAGCAATGGATCAGTTGGGTTAAGTGTATTCTGTCATCAGGCACCTCCACAGTTCTACTTAATGGGGTTCCAGGCAAAATCTTTAATTGTAAAAGAGGGGTCAGGCAGGGTGACCCCCTTTCTCCATTACTTTTCGTGCTTGCTGCAGAAATTCTTCAGTACATAGTAAATGGGGTCAAAGACAAGGGAATTTTGAATCTTCCTATTCCTCAGCCTTCCTCTGATATGCGGATGACACTTTATTAATATTGGAAGCTGAGGCCAAGCAGCTCTTTTGCCTGAAAGCTATTCTAAACTCTTTTGCCTCATCAACTGGGCTGGTGGTGAATTTTAGCAAGTCTCTTCTGGTCCCCATAAATGTCCCTGCTGAGAAGACACAAGTGCTTGCTAGAACCTTTGGTTGTCAAGTTGGTACCTTTCCCTTTAGTTACCTAGGGCTGCCTATAGGGACAACCAAACCAAAGATTGAAGAGTTTGCTCCTCTTCTGGACAGAGTAGAAAGAAAGCTCTCGGCTTGTTCCACCTTTTTATCTTATTCTGGAAGAGTGGAGTACATAAACTATGTTATCACTCCTACCGTTAATTATGCCATGTGTACTTTAAAACTGCATAAAGGTTTCATTGAAGGAGTGGATAGGGTAAGAAAGCAATGTCTTTAGAGAGGAAATTCAGAAAGAAAAAGAGGTGGAAATCTAGTGGCTTGGTCTTTGGCTCAAAGGCCTAAGAAAAAGGGAGGGCTTGGTATTAAAAATCTTTATCTTCAAAATGATGCACTACTCATGAAACAGCTACATAAGTTTTATTCCAAAGAAGATACTCCATGGGTCCAGCAGGTGTGGTTCAAATATTATGCTAATAGGGTGCCACATTCCCACAGAGCTGTGGGCTCCTTTTGGTGGAAAGACATATTCAAATTGAAAGATCTCTATACTGGCATCACCACTTGTCAGTTGGGGGATGGATCCTCTATTCTCTTTTGGAAGGATAATTGGACTGGTGATTGCTTAATAGACTTCTTCCCTGTTTTAGCCCATTTTGCAAAGCATGTGGATATCTCTGTTAAACAAGTCACTGAAGCTGATAGTCTGGAGGACCTATTTCACATCCCTATCTCACAGCAGGCTGCTTTGGAGCTAGAAGAAATAAAAGTTATCATTCAAGATTATGCTCTATCTGAGGAGATAGATCAGAGAATTTTTTGCTGGGGAAATAACACTTTTGCTGCTGCTAAGCTCTACAAACTTGCCTTTCAGCCTGTTCAGATTCCAGTGACTTTCTCCTGGGTATGGAAATCTAAAGTTACTCCAAGAGTGAAGTTCTTTGCATGGCTAGTTTTGCTGGACAGATTAAACACAAAGAATATGTTGTCTAGAAGAAGATTCAATGTTCAACCTAACACTTTATGTGTGCTTTGTGGGCAAGGCTTAGAGGAAACCATTGAGCATCTCTTTTTTGATTGTCCATTTGCAAAAGATTGTTGGACGAAGATTGGGATTACTTGGGATAACGATGTGATTATCCATAAAAGAATTGAAAGAACAAAGCATCTATCAGGAAGACCGTTCTTCATGGAGACTTTCCTCATAGCTACCTGGGAAATTTGGAAGATCAGAAATAGGTTGGTTTTTGATGGGGTCCAAGCTAGTTTCAACAGATGGGTCAGGAACTTTAAGGAGGAAGCCTCTTTGCAATCCCTTCGCATCAAAGAAGCTGATAGAGCTGTTGTTCTGCTTTGGCTTGATGCCTTGTAACTTGTTGTTTTTGCTTCCTCTTTCTCACTCTGGTTGTAGGGTTGTGTAGGCGTCCGGCTTGTTGCTCTTCCTCTTTCTTTCTCCTGTATGTAAGTTGTTCTGTACTTTGCTGTTTTGTTTTTTCTATAAAGTCACCGTGGGGAACTCCCCCACGGTATTTTACGTCAAAAAAACATATGTACTTCGCACGCGTGAGTTTTCGTTCGAACTTTGTACATAAATAACAAACGAATATACACGTACATGCATATATATATGATGATCATATATATGCACATGTTATTTTATGTACATATAATATGTGCATTATATAAGCATGTACGTGTCGGTGGCTGGGCCGGGTGGAGTTGGGGCCGGGTGGCGTCGGTGGTGGCGCGAGCTTCGTGGCCGGCCGGGCCAGGGTGGAGTTAGGGCTAGGCGGCATCAGGGGCGGTGGGGCGTCGGGGCGCCGTGCCGGGGTGGTCGGGGGCGGCGCGTCGGCGAGCGTGCGGCATCGGGGGCGGCCGGGCCGGAGTGGAGTTGTTAGGGCCGGGCGGCCTCAGGGGTGGTGGGGCATGGAGGCACCGTGCTGGGGTGGTCGCGGGCGGCGCGTCGGCGAGCACGCGGCATCGGAGGCGTGCGGCGTCGGGGTGGCGTCGGGTGTGTGCGCTCGCGAGATGCGGCGTCGGCGGCGGATCGGACGAGCGGCGGTGGGGCTCTGTTAGGGTTTGGCTCGGTGAATTCGACGAAGTGGCGAGGAGGAATAAGAGGGGCCGGGATGCTGCGGATATATAAAGGGCAGGACTTTTAGTCCCGGGCGTTACCACCAGCCGAGACTAAAGGTCCTTTAGTCCCGGGCCCTGTTAACGCCCGGAACGGCTGCTGGTGCAGCCCGTGCGTTAATAGGGCCCGGGGCTAAAGGTGTCACTGCCCGCCAATTCATTTGGATTTTAATATATTTCTTTTTATACAAATGATAAAAGGCTTGTTAATTGCATAGAAAATTAAATACAAGGCATAAAAATGTTTTAAAAAAATATAGATTCTATTTTGTTTATTGCACACAGGAAAATTATGTGACCTAAAGTTTTAATTTTTTATAAGTATTAAAACAAAATGTACTGTTTAAATTGCTATTTCGATAATGCAAAAATATAGTATTTAATTAAATTCAAAAAAACTCTTGTGTTTTGACTGCAAAATTTTTTCACATCATTTCAACATGACATAATCCCACTATCAAACATAAATTCACAATTTTTATATAATATCTCTAATACATACTATTGAACATCAATATATATATATATATATATATATATATATATATATGTATATATCAAGCGGGTACAATAGTGAACTTCTTCTTGACGTATGTCCCTTGGTTATGATCGCACCGTAACCATGGAGTGTCGTCGTCATTTAGCTGGATGCTTGGGTCTTTGTTCACTGTGAAGGGAGGAATTCGATCATCCTTTTCATAATCTTCTGACATGTCTGACTTGTCTTCGATTCTGACGATGTTTCTTTTCCCTGAAAGAACTATGTGGCGCTTTGGCTCATCATTGATTGGGTGGTTGTCGTTTTTCGCTCTCTTCGGTTTTGTAGACATGTCCTTGACATAGAACACCTAAGTCAAATCCTCAAGGACGAACGGTTCGTCTTTGTACCCAATATTGTTGAGGTCACTGTTGTCATTCCATACTAGTTGTCGACTGCTACGCCGCCTCCAGTAGTCTTTACCCACTGGCACTTGAACAAAGGTACCTTAAAAGTAGGTGCATAGTCTAGTTCCCATATCTCCTCTATGCGGCCATAGTATGTTTGCTTGTTCCCACTAGGGTCGGTGGCATCTATGCGGACACCACTATTCTGGTTGGTGCTCCTTTTATCTTGTGCTATTGTGTATAATGTATTCCCATTTATCTCGTACCCTTTGTATGAGGATATGCCATGATGGCTGTCTAGCCAACAAATACAGCTGCTCATCAATACTCTCATCACCCTGACATTCTTTTCGCAACCAGTCGCTGAAAGTTTCCATGTGCTGATGTGTAGTCCATGCTTCAGACTTCCCTGGGAACTCGGATCGGAGGAGGTTCTTGTGTGTCTCGATATACGGATCTACCACGAGGGAGTTCTGTAGAACTGTGTAGTGTGCTTTGTTGAAATAATCATCACCCTTACCAATATATGTTTTCTTCCCTAGTGTCCCCTTTCCACTTAGTCTCCCCTCGTGTCGCGATTCAGGAACACTAATCGGGTTAATATCAGGAATAAAGTCAACACAAAACTCAATGACCTCCTCTATTCCGTAGCCCTTGGCGATGCTTCCTTCTGGCCGAGCACGGTTGTGAACATGTTTCTTCAGGATTCCCATAAACCTCTCAAAGGGGAACATGTTGTGTAGGAACACAGGACTGAGAATAGTAATCTCCTTGACCAGATGAACTAGGAGGTGTGTCGTGATATCAAAGAAGGAAGGAGGGAACACCAACTCAAAGCTGACAAGACATTGAACCACATCATTATGTAGTTTCGCTAGATCCGTTGGATCGATTGCCTTATGAGAAATTGCATTGAGGAATGCACATAGCTTCACGGTGGCTAGACGTACATTTGGTGGTAGAATTCCTCTTAATGCAACTGGAAGCAATTGAGTCATGAGCACATGGCAGTCATAGGGTTTAAGTGTCCAAATTTCTTCTCTGGCACATTTATTATACCCTTTATATTCAAGGAGAATCCAGACAGCACCTTGATGCTATCTAGGCATTCAAACAAGCTGTCCTTCTCTTCTTTGATAAGAGTGTAGCTGGCAGGACTTAAGTAATGGCATCCATCATCTGTCTTCTCTGGATGCAGGTTATCTTGTTCTTTCAAGCACCGCAGGTCCTGTCGTGCTTCAATTGTGTCCTTAGGCTTCCCATACACGCCGATGAAGCCTTGTAGGTTCACACAAAGATTCTTCATCAGGTGCATCACGTCGATCGCACTGCGGACCTCTAGGACTTGCCAAAAGGGTAGCTCCCAAAATATGGACTTCTTCTTCCACATGGGTGCGTGATTGTTGGCGTCCTTTGAAACATGTTGGTTGTTAGGTCCCTTTCCAAAGATTACTTTCACATCATTGACCCTATCGAGGATGTCCTCATCAGTTCAGTTGCGAGGCTTGGTCTAGTGGTCTGCCTTACCTTTAAAATGCTTGCCTTTCTTTCTTACAGGGTGATTTGCAGGAAGAAATCGTCGATGGCCAAGGTACACGACCTTGCGACACTTTTTCAAGAATATACCTTTCATATCACCGAAACAGTGCATGCATGCATTATATCCCTTGTTTGATTGTCCTGAAAGATTACTTAGAGCTGACCAATCATTGATTGTTACGAAAAACAATGCTTGTAGGCCAAAGTGCTCTTGTTTGTGCTCATCCCACACACGTACACCTGTTTTGTTTCATAAAAGTAGAAGTTCTTCAACTAGTGGCCTCAGGTACACATCGATGCCGTTGCCAGGTTGCTTTGGGCCTTGGATGAGCACCAACATCATAATAAACTTACGCTTCATGCATAACCAGGGAGGAAGGTTGTACATACATAGAGTAACAGGCCAAGTGCTGTGACTATTGCTCTGCTCCCCGAAAGGATTCAGACCATCCGTACTTAAAGCAAACCTTAAGTTTCTTGCATCACTTGCAAACTCGGGGAATTCTCTATCGATTGCTCTCCACTGGGACCCATCAGCAGAGTGTCTCAACATATTGTCTACCTTACGGTCTTCTTTGTGCCATCGCAACAACTTTGCATGGTCTTTGTTTCTGAAAAGATGTTTCAAGCGTGGTATTATAGGAGCATATCACATAACCTTGGCAGGGATTTTCTTCTTGGGACGTTCGTCCTCAACATCACCAAGGTCATCTCGCCTGATCTTATACCGCGACGCGTGACACACTGGGCATGCATCCAACTTCTCATACTCCATGCCACGGTATAGGATACAGTCATTGGGACATGCATGTATCTTCTGGATTTCTAATCCTAAAGGGCAGACTACTTGTTTTGCTTCGTACGTAGTGCTGGGCAATTTGTTATCCTTCAGAAGCATCTTCTTTTGCATTTTTAGTAACTCCGTGAATCCCTTGTTAGATACACCATTCTTTGCCTTCTATTGCAGCAATTTCAATGTGGTACCCAACTTTTTCTGCTCCGCATCACAAGTTGGGTATAGCAATTTCTTGTGATCCTCTAGGATGCGGTCAAACTTGATCTTCTCCTTTTCACTTTCGCATTCTCTTTGTGCGTCACGAATGGCCTGACCAAGATCATCAGCGGGCTCCTCCTCTGCCCCTACCTCTTTTTCAGCTTCCCCCATTGCAGTATCATTGAAGACACCATATTCAGCAAAAATGTCATCATTGCCCCATTGTTCTTCTTCACCTTCTTCCATTACAACTACGGTTTTTTCATGCTTCGTCCAACAAATATAGTTTGGCTTGAAACCCGACTTGAACAAGTGTGAATGAAGAGTCTTTGAGTTAGCATATTCTATCGTATTCTTACATATGGCACATGGGCAGCATGTGAAACCATCGCGTTTGTTTGCCTCGGCCAAATGTAACAAAGAATGCACGCCGTCCATGAACTCTTGGGAGCGACGATCAGCATTGTACATCCAATGCCAACTCATTTGCATTACATGACATTAATACCGTATTAAAACCTAGAATATAATTAGTTAATTATACAACATGCATGCCACCACAAGAGCTATAAATTTAAGAAAGCCTCGCTACAATGTAGACAATCCCAACTACCACTAAAAACACTAAAGCTAAAATGCACTTCAACAGCACAAGGATTTCACGATCAATCCCAACTAAAACAGATAGATCCCCCATTTGTTCAACATCTTTGGGTTTCTTCGGCTGGATCACTGCCTCATTAGCCGCCATATCTGCCTGTTGTGCAAGATATTTTTGCACGACTTCAACATACTCTTCCTCCCAGTAGAAGCCTCAACATCCAGTGCCATCCCACTGAAATTAAAATAGAAAATTAGAACTTTAATCAAAACCATCATGAAAATAGGTATAAACTAACCATAGTCATCAAATACGATAAAATAACTTACATTGCAATCCGGACACTTGTAGAAAATACGACCCTTGTTAGGACTCTCCTTCACTCGGTACTCCATCACAATTTTCGTCTCATCATGACACTTGTTGCATGCAATGAGTGGGAGGCCCGGCCTAAGTCGCTTTGGAAACCCATGAGAAGCCGAGGACTCGGAAGCGGTTACCATCTACTCTCTATACTCATTTTTTAATACACTATAAATTTCTCATTTTATAAACAAAAAAAATTAAAAAACTCTAAAATTCTCTATATCTCAATGAAGTGTGCTATGCATGCTACAAATGAACGGTGAATACTAGTTTTTTGTAACACCCTAAAATTTGCTTCTTTGAAAATAGAGTTAAAATGATTTAATTATGTCTTTTTGTGCTCATGAAAACATAGGAAAATAATATTTTTCATTAAATTAAAATCTATCAGAAGGTTTAGCAACATTGTTGTGCATACATGCTGATGCATTTGTGTTTTTGCATTGCTTGGTTTTGACCAAAGATCAAAATGAATTCAAGTTGTTCTTTCAAAATACGTTTAGGTCGATTTTCCTTCTCTGATATACATATATCATTTTTTTACAATCAAATTCCTTGTTTCTCACCTCAAGTTTTCATTGAGAGATTCCTCAAATATTTTCTTTGTAACCCAAATCACTCATTTTAGTTTCTCGTCCATCTATCAATCTCTACAAACTTCTCGGGAATTTTTCCGACTTTTTCTGTAGCTTGTTTCCACTTGTCTGTGAGCATAATCTAATTTTTAGATGCTCCAAAATATCTTATCATGAGCTCCAAATACTTTATTTGGGTTCCTCATGTTCCATAATGTCTCTGAAAAATTTCCCTGAATTTTCGGAGCTTTCGGAGTATTTTTCGCGGCTTAAATAATAATTCTAGACTTTTCTGGAATTATTTTATCCAGGAAAATAATTAATTCCGAAAATAATAAATCTCTCATTTGTTTTCCAATGCTCAAAGCCCATGTGCAATAATCCTAATAAATCTCAAAGGCACATACATTTATTTACTAATAGGCTTAAATGATTACTTAGGCCTATTAGCGGAGGTGGATGGCGCAACGTCAATTAGCACCATATCGCTAGTTGACATGGAGGTGGAGAGTTTTCCTCCCTATATATACGTACCTATCCCATGGGCAAAGCACACCAAAACTACCGTAGAGAAGCCCCAAGTTTGGGAAATCTCTCGTGTAGTAAATTATATTTTCTCCTCCTTCCCTTGCCGCCGTCCAACGAAGCCACCAGGCTGCTTGCTCGTGAGCATACATTCTACTCCAAGAAGAAGAAGAGGTATTTACTTGAATTCCACCGTCTAGATCACATTAAAAATCAGATTTTGATTTATTTTCGAAACTAGGTATTTATAAAACTGCCACTATCTTGTTTAGGCCATATCTTCTACGTTTTAACTCCGATTTGACCCGTTCTAGGTTCGTATTTGCGAGTTCTACATGTTAGTGTAGCTGTACAGTAGGTTTGGAAGATTTAATTTTTGAGTTTATATTAAAGTAATTATTTATCTATAGGAAATCTTAGAAAATTCATAACTTTCACGTTTTAAATCCGAATTTCGTGATCTTTACGTCTGTGTGATCGTAGTAACGTGTAGAAGAGTTTTACAAACTTTTTATACTGTTTTGCTACTGTTGGTGTACTGTTTTAATTATGTCTCTTTGTTTGCTTCGTGTATGATTGCTCGGATGATTGTGTGTTGATGCTTGATGATCGAGTATAGGCGGTGAGCAGTTTCTTGACGATCAGGAGTAATATTTTGAGCCAGACCAGCAGTATTATCAGGAAAGCTTTGATCAAGGCAAGTATAGCATGGGACCATCCTTATTATCCTATCCACTATAATCATAATACATATGCATGTGTCCTCCTTGATGACCTATAGATTGTAAAGTAGGCTTTGATATCCTGATACCTTGTTGCCTATGGGATTTGCATTGGGTAGCTATTGCTAGTGCTTAATAATAAACAATGATCTTGTAATATGACTAATGAATTGTGCAATCACCCATTAAGATGATTTAATTACTGTTAAAGGGTGCTAGAGCATTATGTTGTTTTTATGTTGCTCTAGTTTCTCTCCGTAAGGACTTATCTGTAAGTGATAACCGGGATTGACAGTACAGCTGTGAGGGCTATATGGCTCTAGCTCTAGTTGTTTAAGAGACCTTTTCTAGCTTGTTAGTGGTTACCGAAAGGCGCAAGAGGGGTCATGTCTAGTATGGTCTTGGCCTGCCAAGGTGGGTGCAGTCTTTTGTAAGTCGCCCCTTGGAGGGAGGTTCATGCTTTCTAATTGAGAATCCTTAGCGGCCCTAACTTGTTAGACGAACTTTTGAATGGCTTTATATGATTTTCGGTGTTCTGGGCCTAGCTAACCCATGCATTTAGAAGTCATGACTCACAGTGAAAGTGTACACCTCTGCGTAGAGTTAAAAACTGGTATACTAGCCGTGCCCACGGATACGGGCGGCCTTGGGGATTCTTACAGAATAAATGTTCACCATTGCTATATCATGCTTATCATGGTTGATACTATTATGCTTATGTTAATTGCTATTTCATTATTCTTATTACAATTGATCATTGGTTTATAATGGAAATTTGGTTATCTTGTTGCTGCTCAATTTGTTAAGCAAGTGATGAATAAAAGCTAAATGCAGTAAACCAGCGCCTAACCTTTTGAGCCTCATGAACCCCATGATATATTTGCTGAGTTCGACATGGACTCACTCTTGCTATCTCCCACACCTCAGGATAGTCTCTGGAGTTATTAGGCTTGTGATCAACCAGTCAGTTTGTTCCTGGAGTGAAGTCTACACCCGGTGTTCGGAGTTGTCCTTCCGCTGTGTTGCTCTTTAAGGTATATTTTATACTATTGTGTTATGTATATTAAGCATTTATCTCTTGATATTACACTTATCTGTGGCTATATGTGAGATTTGACTCCTTTATTTCACATATAGTGTATGTCTGGTTTTGTCCTTAAAACCGGATGTGACATTTTTAATAGCTACTTTAACCTTCCTTCATGCAAATATGCAAGCTTGAAGTGATTTTGAGCTCAAATTGCTTACAAATGAAAAAAAACCACAATAAATAACTATGTATATATAACAAAATGAGATAAGACAATGGTGAAACATGAGAGTATGAAGTTGGTAACCTTTAGAAGCGAAGAATCGACGGAGGAATCAAAGAAATCGATGGAGGAATCGAAGAATGGATGGAGGAAGAGCAAGAACACCGCTTAAATTTGAACTGAAGCTCTCGGGCGGGCTCGGGGAGGAAGAAGACGGCTGGCGGGATTTATAAGAGGGGACCTTTTGTCCCGGTTCCCTTTCCAGTCCCAGGCCCCGCCACTAGTCGGGACAATATCTTTACTCCCGGTTGGATCCACCAACCGAGAGTAAAGGTCAACCTTTAGTTCCGGTTGGTGGCTCCAACCGGGACTAAAGGTCCCCTGCAACAATGGCTTGATGCAGGAGCCGTTGGACAGGGACCTTTAGTTCCGGTTAGAGCCACCAACCAGGACTAAAGGTCTCTCTAGTCCCAGGCGCAATATGTGACTAGAGCCTATTTTGGCTCTTGGATGAAAGGTCTGTTCTGTACTAGTGGGCGGCAGTGGCGAGTGGATGGGCTTGCCGGGCCTGTGGATGGGCTCACTGGGTTTGTCCACGGATTTTTCTTTGTTTTGTTTTTTTATTCGATTTACCGAGGCGGGCATTGAACCGGCTCAGAAAATATCACATTTAGCGTGACCTTTTGACCGAGGCAGGCACAGTAGTGACGTTGCGTCCGTGGAATTTTTGCACATTATGTACCAACGTGGCCGGCGCAAGTACTACACTGGTTGACAGGCTGAGCACGCTATATTAATTTCTTCCATTGAAACAACTCTGAATGCTGCCTATAAATACGTGTTGTGGTTGATCTCATGGAGGCACACACTGCACAGAAAAATAAACAGTGTGAGAACACACATCGATACTAGCAAGCTAGCAGCAATAATGGCCTCCTCCAATAACCCCATGGCAGCATCCCCTGTGCTCCTATTCCTCGCCATGGCTCTCACGCTCGTGGCTTGCACCCAGGCCCAGGCTCCAGCACCAGCTCCGGCGCCGTCCCAAGGTTCATGCCCCCCAGGCTTCAAAAACTCTATCGACCTGACAGATTTTCTTCGCAGCACTGGCAGAAGCCTCCTTACGTTTGTGGACCCTAGCTTGGTGCCCATTGTCCGTAGCATCCTCTCGCTTGTCCCGCGCACCGGCCTCAACCTATGTGTTTGCTCCACTGCCTTCCCCATCCAGTGCGTCAAATACTAGGCAAGGAAGAACAAGCTAACAACCACGCAGCAGAGCATGCGTCATGCGTGTTAAGTTGTTTAGCTACTATATATGTATACGTACTACTATATATAAACATATATAATCGAATAAGTTGTTGTTTATTACCTGCAGGCACGTGTCACCTACATGCGGACGCAACAGCCGTGTGTTTGTATGACACTGCGCTACAGTCAACAATGACCTGCTTATGTACTGTGCGTCACCAGATGTTATTGGTGATGCACTTGTGGTCAAATGACATATAAATATATATTATATATACATACTCCATGTTATACATGCATGGCTTATTATTACCATGGATGGGAATTTAATGTTCCTCGGACCTTTGTTTTGATCACGATAATCTCAGCCGCTGTCTGATGGTTCATATGTTTGGTATTATTTCCTGCATTGTGCACCAAAATGTATCCTTCCTAATTTAAAGGAATACATATTTTCTTGACAAAAAAGCCCCTCCAGATATTCAAATACAAACATTCTATCCCGAATTTCTTGGTAGTCAAAGATAGAGAGGAAGGATAATCCCTAAAGTGCGCACAAGATACTGCTGGAGGGTATAATGATATGAAAATGATTTTCACACAAATGACTCTCTAAACGATGATTTCGGGATAACTTTTAGAAAGACTCTTGTAGATGCTCTCGGTTTTATTCCAAGTTGAACTTTGCTTAACTTTTAAAAAGAAATTATACAGTCCAAAACATGTAACACCACTACTACACAACCGAATTTCCTTGGTGGCCAAAAACGGCCAAAAGAACTAGTTATTGGCAGTCAACCATCAAGCATGAACCGCCAAGGCTAGATGGCAAGGAAATAGAGTTCCTTGGCGGCTAGCCATTAAGGAAGTTTTCCTTGACTGCCAACCGCCAAGAAAAATATGGACATACACTAGATTGCCAAGATCCTGCGGCTACTAAGTTTCGAAGTCACAACCTCAACCTTCGCACCTCGAAATCATTAGTGTCTGAATAACTAATGCATTGCTGGTGTATTTAGTCTAGTGAATTTTGTAATGTATATTTGACACACTAAACGAATTCAAATGAAAAGTTTGGACATGAAAGTTTTAGATCTTTTCGAGTACAACAACTTGGGTTTAGGTCATTTCTCCATCCGAGATCATTTAAAAAATTCATAAAAAATATTGATTTTTTTAAAATGTTTCCTTGGCGGTTTGCAATAGCACTAAAGGAAATGGTGTTTTACTCTGAGGCAATTCACAACAGCACTCAAGAAAAGTTGCATATTGCCTTGGAGGCCGAGTGGAACCGCCAAGGATACAAATTTCCTTGGCAGTTTACTACAACCCCAAGGCATTGATAAATTCCTTGGCAGTTGGATTTTTGCACTAAAGGAAATCCTAGACCCTCAAGGAATTTCCATCTTGGTGTAGTGCTTAAACATGTACTTGACTGCTCAAACTTTATGTTCTTTGGCTAACAATTAGTCTAACGATATGAAAGCTACGCTACAAAAGTGGTTGTATTTTGAGTTTTAAATAAATATATACTTTCTACTATCAAACTTTACTATCATTTCTTCTGCACAAGAAACAACCATCGAACAAATCAATCAAGTAAATATGGCAACCTGCTGGATTGAAGCCAACAACGTAGCCATTCCACCTGTTTAAATTACTCCCTCCGTGCATAGAAGAATGCAACTATGGGGTATGGTTGAATTAATTAAAGTTTGACTCAGTTTATTGTAAATAGTATTAGCAGTGATGTCTTCAAATAAACTTATTATGGAAGTATATTCTATAACTAATATAATGATACCTATTTTGTATCAATAATTTTATTATTTTTTTATATAATTTCAGTTAAAGTTCAAACTGTTTGACTTCTCGAAAAATGAGAATTATATTCTTTTATGTTCAGAGGGAGTAATGCATTGCGGATTTTGGCATCGCACTCCGATCCACTGGTGGGGGTGGAGGTTGCCTGTATATATGGGGCAAGAACGCCCCTGTGCTGCTCCTCCCTATCGACGACCACGTCCACCATGAGTGATGATGACGACGACCACGCCAGTGGAATTTACACCATTCAGGTTGACGAGCTGCGCACGCCATTTTTATATTAATTTAATTACTTCCCTTGAAACAACGCTGGATGGTGGATGCTGCCTATACAATACTCCGTACGTGGTATGGTTGATCTCATGGCAGCACACAACCACACACAAACACAGAAACAATATAATTGTTAGAAGAGGCAATATGTTTGAATTATCTATGAACAAAGATAATAATGGTTCTTGAAGATTATATATATTTAGTTTGAATGATAAATGATGGGGAGACCAGACAGACAATATAAAACCACATGTTTAATTAGGGCCAGTCTGGGGTTCTGTTACTCGACATAGATATAGTTCAACTTCCTTCCTATATATAAGCACTTTTAAGCTGTTGCAGAATCCGTCGAACAAACTGATAGTGAAGTGTGGCAAACAAAAGTTTTAACAGCTGTTCATAGTAGAAGACTAGACTAGAGAAGCTAGAAGTACTTCATCTTTGAAATGTATGATGATATGTACGCGGACCAATCCATCTCGTACAGAAACCAAGAGGCACTGCTGCGGGACTCGACTCTTTCGATCAGCCGGGACGAGCTCCCGTCGACGCCAGTGAGGAAGTGGTGCCGAAAGCCCATGTCGTCTATGCCGGTGCCAAACAAGTAACCGCTCCTCGGGCAGAAGCCAGAAAGCCACTGCATGGCCCACATCCTCGGGCAATCTGGGAGCAGCTTCTCCACGTTGCGGATCGTCCGCCGCAGCGTCCACTGGCCGTCGCCTATGAGCACCCACACCTCCATCTGGGGTAAAGACCGCAGCATCTTGACCAGGGACAGCCGGTGTGGGCGATGCACAGGCATAGACTGTCACACGGGCCATTGTCTTCTCCAAGCAGTAGGAAGCCGTCACGCGACAAAATCAGGTCGCTGTGGAGCCTGCCGTCGACGCAGACGCCGGTCGCCGGCACGAGGAAAGGCACCGTTGAGTTGGACGCCGGAACGTATTGCAGCTTCCGGCGCAAGTGTGTCTCCAAGAAGCCGAGGAGGAGGTCGGGAAAAAAGAGGTCTGGACGAGGCCGGAAGCATGAGGCGTTGTCGATGATGGTGTGCCGCCATGGCCGGCATGTGCCGGCGCATCGGATGACGACCGTGGTGACGTCTAGGCGGCGGAAGATGTCGACGAGTAGATCGTCGGGCAGCGTCGACCACTTGTCCGCATCCATCACGTTTAGTTTTGGGGGGACGGAGAGGAGCAATGTCTTACGCATACACCTTTTTTATTTAACTGGAAATTGTATCCGATTCGATCTGTTATTCCACTATTTCAGGACAATACCGATTCCAGTGTTTCCATGCAAAAGAAGCGTAGTGTTGATAGTGTAATTTGGCTAGAGAATTGGCATACATGGTTGGCCAAATTCCTGTAGTCGCTGCTTATCAAATTAGTTAGTTGACACATTGTTTAAGTATTATTTCTACAGGGCCAGGTGTGTTCGACACAATGGATAAAGGTGACACGGCCATGATGAAAATCACATGCATGAAGAGGACACAGAAGAGACTCGGAGGAGGAGATCAGAAAAGATTTTTTCCACCGACTAATTGTACATTTGGCTAGAAGGTGCAAGTTCTGTACTCGGATTGGCTGGATGGAGAGATTTTGATACGTGAGCAAGGCCAACAAACCAGAGGATTAACAGGGATATTATATTTTATTTCCATAGGAAAGAAGTACTTGTACATGTATCCAAGTCCGGTTTTGCATCTCTGCCAAAGATCAGGTGGACCCATATATATTATGGGGTGCGGCCAATTGTTTTTTCTCTAGGCAATTGACATAATACATCTATTATTTTTCTTTGTTATGTTTCTTTCTTAGGACAGTAGTTTATGCCGAACCCTAATCTCCATTAGGGTCGGTGACCTTTGTTGTTTTGCGCTAAAAAACGGTCGGCTCTCCTCCACGAAAGCGAGGAACCCCTTTGCTAGTTTGTCCTGGAAACTAGTCGCTCGTCCTCGCGAAAGTACGATAGTTATCGTATTGTTGCGCGGATCAATTTCGCGTGCCAACACAATTGGCGACTCCGCTGGGGACGAAAATCTTTATCAAGAAGAAATAGAGGCCGATACTACCGCTGATTCATTCGACCATCTATCAAGACGCCACCAGCAATTTCATCAAAGGCCGATGTCCAGGTTCGGTTCGGCAAATATTCAACACATCGATTTTCAAGAAGCAAGCCAAAGCAACAGAGTAGCTGCTCTTGTTTTATTTTTAATCTTGGAAGTGTACAGTTGAGACCACCATGCCCTCTCCCACGTCGAGGATGGCCTGATCGAGGGGATTTACCACGACCAGAACGCTGACCACCAGGACACGAGTTCCCCCGCTTGCTTGCCTCCACCGCCTCCGAGGTTGTGCTCCCGTCATTCCCCTTAGCAGCAGTCGGCCATAGATTTGGTCGATCTGGCAGCTGGGGTCATGATTTGGCCAAAGGAACCTAGGGGCATTTGATTTGTGCAGAGAAGAAAGTGAAGGGAAGCGGAGGGGATGGAATCTGCCGTGCGCCCATGTGGGAGGCGGAGCGGAGATGCGAGGATGTTGTACCAAGCACGCGCGGGCTGTAGGATGTCGTTCGCATCGCTAGGAGCTGCCGCTCGCCTCACATGCAAGCAGCAAGCGTAGGTGGCCGGCCCCTGCTGCTTGTCTCTGAGATTTTTGGGAAGGACAAAGCAGTGCTGCTCGCCGATGCGTGGATGATAACCTGCGGCAGACTGTTTCTACTTTTCCCTTTTAATTTGCAAGATGCTTTTGGAATCATAATTCAATTAAATATTAAATGATTACCACATTTAGGTGTGTACTGCAGGAATTAACTACAAGAGAAATTATTATTGGTGTTTTTTAAAGATTTGTGGAGAAGCTATGTAATGCTTGGATTTACACAGCACACTGAAGATGCCATAACAGATGATGGTTCTTTTGGTTTTTAAGAAAACTAAATGATAAAGATCATTAACCGGGCTTCGTACTAGATTTATAGATTTATTTATTAATATGTTCGACTAAACCCCTGTCACGTTAGTCGCCATAGATAGGCAAACATTCATAACCCTCGTGCAACGCACGGGCATATATCTAGTTAAAAGAAAAATCTCCAATCGATTTCTCTCCGACTCGCCTGCCGTGGCGTTCAATGAGGTCCATGTCCACACCCACCCTCACCCCACACCCCCCCCCACACACACACACTCCAGCTGAGTTCTAGTGGCTGCGGCATCGGGTTCATGGCAACGATTTCCAATTGCTGCAGCATTGGGTCCTCGGCGATGAGTTCTAGCTACCACTATAAACAATGATTTTAGGAGCTTGCTCATTTTATTTACAAAGGCGTACAAATTACCTTGGTCTTCCAAAATAATTAACAGTGACAGGCTTCTTAAAGGGCCCTTCTCTGAAAATAGAGACTATTTTCTAAGACGGATCCTTACACAATGCCTGCCTAAGTAAATATGTGGCAGGCTCAACTAGGCCCTTAATAAAAAAAGTAAAACCCTAATAATTTCGTACGCATGACAATCAGCCCTCGGTCAGATCTCCGCATTCTCTCTAGCTATTTCTTCCCCAACCCAACGCGATGTCCTCCTCCCTACTCTCTCTCTCTACTGCTGCCACTTGTCTACATCCGAGCCACTGCTCGCTTCCTCGGCATCGGCGGTCGAATCGAGTGAGATCCAAGCAGATCCGATTGGTGGCATGGGTCCCCTCCCGTTGCTCCTGTGGACAGGGAAAGTTGGCTAAGCCAAGTTAAGAAGTTGGACAGGCTAACCTACGATGATACTGATCAGCCAAAAACTAGGCTGGGTACCCTGGTCGACCATGCTAGGTTTGAGAAGAGCCCCCCGCGGACATCCAAACTGAGGTATCCAAAGATTGGTTATTGGTAGACTAATGAACCTAAAGTCTCTAGCAGAGCGATAAAGTGTAAATTGACTTTTCATCGACTCATGAGCAAGTACACCAAGCAAAGTTTTAATTCGATGAATCGGCTGATAAAAAAGGGGTCCCGTCACTTTCGAGGCTAGTTGGGTAAATGGAGCCACTGAAGCAAAGAGGGAAGTCGCGTGCAAGGATGGAAGTCACACGGGAAGGCGCTTGACGCTGGTGGGCTCGCGTGGGAAAAAATTGGTGGCGTGTGCAGGATCGAGCACGAGGGAAAGAGGGCGTGAGACCTAGTGCGCCAGGGAAACCAACGCCAACTGTGATTTGAGGGCCTGGGCTAGAGCCACTAGGACTGAGGGCCAGAGGAAAGATATGAGGGCTCGCTCAAATTTGAGGGCTCTAGTAAAGGCCCTGCTGGAGTAAGTTTTTTTGACTTCAGCACTCAAAAGTAGGATGAGGGTTTAAGTAAGGGCCTTGCTGGAGTTGCTCTTACGTGCTTAAGAAGAAGGAAGAACTTTCTGCTGCTACTCCCATTGAGAAGGGTACTAAGTAAGCATCCTTTACAATTGGTTCCATGGAGATGCGGGTAATGTCATTAAGAATCCAGCTCAATCTAACATGCAAGAAGTGGAGATGGGCGATGATATGTAAATGATGACGAAGCCGGGAATAGCAAACCAGACTCCAGATACTTTCAACAAAAGTGGTTGCCTTTGGGTTTGACCAAGACACAACATCATAACCACCAACGGGCTCAATTGAAGAAAACGAAGCAAGAAGCCTTGAGCTTTGAACGATGGACATATACATATATCACCCTTAGAACAAACATCACCGATATGCATATATCACTCCTAGACTGAAAATAGCTAATATGTCGTCTTTAATCGTATTTGCTAATTAACATATGTTTTTAGATTCAGACAACTTTATTTAAAAACTGAGGCTCATATGTTGACAGCTATTTTGGGTCAAAGAGAGGAAACCCGACCAAGGCGGTTTAGGGGGCTGACTAGGCAAGGTTTGCCCAGTCCGAATCAAAATCTAGGAAAATTGTGGATTTCAATCGTTAGGTTCGTAGAGGGATAAGGCCAATCTCCTTTATATATCCGGGAGGTACACGGCCAACAATGAGGCATCCAATCAATTAAAAGACCAATCTTGTCGGGTACCCAAAGAAAAGGAGCTAATGGTCATCAATACTAACTCATCTGAACGGTTAAGGGCGCGGCCTCGGCATCATCCGACCCTAGGGGTGCGGGATCCGTCCTGCCCGGCCCCCTGGAGAGGATCCCGCCTCGTCCGACCCTGAGGACATGGGCTCCACCTTGCCCGACCCCCTAGGCACGGGCTCCGTCCCACCCGGCCCCGGGGGCGTGGGCTCCGCTCCGCCCAACCCGCACAGGTCCCACAAACATGTCGCCTGTTTCCTGAAATTTTCTCATAACTTCATTAGAGATATTTCCCTCAGGCAAGCCATCTTTGACCCAGAAAACTTTCATGGCAGTAAGCTAATCTGTGACCTTAACAGACCACCTCTTAAAATGTGCACTAGAAAATTTTTCCGGCCTCAGCGCGTCAACAAAACTAGCCATAGATAATTCTGAAAATGGCCTAAGATAAGGTTTTTGGATTGTTAAGTAATTAGACAATTTCTAGATTAAAAACAGAATATAAATCATGTAAAACACATGAACTAGATCAAGCCTGTTTAGCATACTAGCTAGTACGACATATTGGCATATTGGATAGTATGAACGACAAGATTAGATCATGAGGATTATACCTGCTGACTGTAGCTATAGTAGTTGGTGATGCAGATGGTGGTGATGGTGGAACGAGGTCGACGTCGAAGTCATTTATGTTGAAGTCATCGTCGATGTCGTCAATGAGAGGTGGAGGGAGAGCTCGATGCAGTTGACAACGAATACGCTGGGACTTAGCGCCGCCTGACTTGGACAGAAGACGACTCGTTGTGAAAGTTGGGAGCAGTCGCACGGATAGTGCTTCCCAAAAACCTTATTCGCCTTCTCTCGGTGCAAGATCGCAAAGACGATGGTTCCGGAGACCTTCTCGTCCGGTCGCTGGTGCACGCAAGCGATCGGACTGGAGTAGCATGGTCGGCGCGTGTGTGGGCTTCTCTTTCTCCTCCTCACACTAGACTTGATGAAGTGGAGAGGACTTCAACAAGCAAGGTGGTAATAAAGAGTTCCCAAATCCCCCTTGCTCACATGAATGGGCCTTGGAGATTTTATTAGGAATTTTACAATTGGTTATTGGGCCAAGCCCATATAAATTCCAACAGCTGCTGAGTCCATCCGAGACCATGGTCGGCGCGGACGCGCGGCACGATGATAGGGCCACGGGCGGTGGCACAAGCGCACAACATCTGTGTGCGAAAAGACATGCATGGTGGCCACGGGGTGGCGAGGCCATGGTCAGCGCAGATGCCTGGCACGGTGGCGAGACCACGGGCGGCGGAGCGGGGCATACAACACAATCCGGAGATCGAAAAGCAACACAGAAAGACGAGGATCTGCTAGCAAGAATATGTGAAAAGATAGGGTTCCCAATGTAAAAATACAAGAGATAAAGAAAACAATTGATGGCTCTAACAATTTAGAAATAGACCAGGGTTCCCAATGCAAAAGCAACTGTTAGCTTCTCCTGGAATGGATGAAATGGCTTGGTTCAAGTAAAATACGTAATAAATCAAAGAAGTATCAAAAAATTTTGATGGTACCGAAAAGAAACGGACTTTGTGTTTTCTATATATAATTATATTTGTAGATTTAATCTTAGCGGGAAACCATGTGTCAATATAAAGTGGGGCAAAAATTCGTTATCCCCGTCACACGAGCATGTATCTAGTATCAGCAAATATCTATATATTTTGAATACATGGACATACATATGAAAACACCTTAAAGACTTGAATACATATGCAACATCTAGATCCAGTTTTGCAACATCCAAATAAAACACTTGCAACACATATCTGAAATAGAAGAATCATTTGGAGCACACACTTGAAACAAATGTGTATAGCCATTGCAACACTTGCACAACATCTAAAACATCTGAAACACTTGAAACATATGTTTGCAACATGTGCTTTCAGTGCAATGTCACCTTGCTGCTTGGACAATTAGAGGCTCGTTGTTACAGAGCTCGACGCCAGCGGGGAGGTTGGTGGTGGCGCATGGAGTTCGCAGCAGCACGGAGCTTATCGGTGCGGTAGGGGTGTGGGCAACTAGATGGCCTGCTACTTCCCTGTCATTTAATTAAATACATAGACACTATTAGCACAATTATAGGCCCTAGCCCCCTTAGTTCTAAGCCAAAATTCGATGTAACATTTGGACCCATTATAGAAGCAACCAATCTTCCCAATCGGGAGGAAGCTGAAGAGACGGGCAGCAGCCGTATTCACAATGTGCCTCCTCGTCTCTCGCACTGTTTGCCTTCTCGGCTCACGCAGTATCGCACAGCACAATACAAGTCTCGGTGACGCCCAGCTGCCAGGCATGCTTTCTTGTGTCTTCGTCTTCCACCTTTTGTTCTTCCCAGATGCACATAATTTTTTTTATCGTGATGATCGCAATCTAAATTTTTCTTTGAAATTTACGTGATATGAAGAGGAAAAAAACAATTCATAGATTTTTTAAGCCTATTGTTTCAAGTGCTAATTCTATTCAAACTGAAAATCCCGAATCTGACAATGTACATGTGGAAGCTCCTATCGATCATGTGGGAAATCTTAATAATCAGAGTCGTAATGCTGCTGTTGCAACACCAATACAAGCCGAGGCTGCCGAGCATCAACCAATTATTGTTAGTGCATTTGAGAGAGACCTAGGTAAAAGAGTTGAAATCTGGGAACTTCCACCAGATGAACAAGATAACCTAGGAGATAATCTTATCTTCAGACGTAATATTATTCACATTTTGCATGACATTATTGCCCTGATATGTATTGTAAGAGAGTTCTGTTTTGCTTGTTATTTGTGCCACCCCTCTATGTTGGATTCCTGGCTCCGCTCGTGGTCATGTCACTGCTAACGTTGTGTGCTAGTTTACATGTTTACTCCTTTATTAATACATAGACCGGCAGTTTAACCGGCCCGGCTTATCTTGAAAAAATCTCTCATTCTTGGTATGCATATAACTGTTCTGAGCCATCTCTCCAAATAACATTTGAGGAATCAAACCGATGATATACGGACCACAGTATTTAGGTGTGGTGATTCAATGAACCGAAAACTAGAAACCCAATCAACACCAGCAAAAAATTTCATATCTCCCCTGCAAAATAATAAGAAGACCGGAAGACCTTGAACGCGTGTGATTTCCTGGAAATTTTCAAAAACTTCTTTACTCCTGCGGTTCATTTGTAACACTAGGGCTGAAGCAACGGATTTTGCAAAAATCATCCTTAGTAACGCTTCATCTTTGAGATGTAGGTTGATGAGCAATCCATCTCGTATGGGCAGCATTCCAATGATGCATGGCAGTCGCCGATGCACCGAACAGGTGGTCGCGAGCTGCTCTGTATGTCGATGAGGAGCACCTTGTTCAACCACATGCCGATCACGCACCCGCTCTTTGGGCAGAAGGCACTCAGGTAGGTCAACTTGTTGAAGTACCGTGCGATCTCTTGGTCCGGGTAACATGGCCCCAGATTCTGCACTTGGATTGATATCGTGTGCTGCAGAGTCCATTGGGCGACGCCGTTCATCAGCACCCACACTTGGATCTGGGGGCCTCGCAGCGACCGTATCAGAGACAGCCGGCCATCGCCGGACGTTGCCAGGATAGGTTCTTCTTCACCATCATTGTTGCCAATGCCACCAGTACTGCCAAAGCATTGCTTTGGCAGCTCTGTGGTCCATGTCCGGCCAGTGTGCACATCGAGGGCGAGCGTCCCTGTGATGTAGCAATGACCTCGAGGCCCAGCAAGCCAGTACACGGTGCCACGGCTCACCTCCGTGCTGCGGTGTCCAATCCACGGCCAGAGAGCTTGCTCCATCTCCCTGACAGAATGCTTGACTGGCCCCCACGTCCCAGCAGCACCGTCAGCGGAGGTGGAGAATATCTGGTAGGTCAGTCTTTCTGTTCCCTCGCTGGAGACAAATTTGTCTGTCCTTTTCACGGCAAGTATGCGTACCGCCAAGTCGTCGTTTGTGGCGCCAGACGGCGAGAGGTCGTCATGGCCGGTAAGCAAGACGTACATGTAGTTCGTGAATGATGCAGGTGGATGGATGAAAGTGCAGTCTCGGGTGACGGGATTGCACAGGCAAAGCCTATCAGCTGTGCGTTCTTTGAGCAGGATGAACCCGTCACGGGAGCACAATAGCTCAGTGTAGAAATCTCTGATGGCGCCAGCGGCAAAGGCGGAGGCGGCCGGTATAAAGGAGTCGACTGTCTCGTACTGCTCGCTGCCGTTTGACGGAAGCGCTGACTGGAACGGCGATGGATCCGGCGTGCGCCGCAGCCACGTTTGGTTCCTGTTCATGTGGATGATGCCAAGGAGCAGGCTGGGATCGAAGCGGTCCAGGTGAGGACGACGGCGACGGAGGCTCGCGGCGTTGCTGGTGATGGCGCGCCGCCAGGGCTTGCAAACGCAGGCGCAGCGGACGACGGTGGTCGGCTCCAGGCAAAGGAAGATCTCGAGGAGGATGTCAGTCGGTAGCGACGTCCACATGTCCACATCAACTTCTCGCGGCGATCCTAGATACGGTGCAGGCGTGGATTCGGCAATCCAGCCGAATAACTTCCGTAACATTGTGTATGTGAATGTGATGCAGATCTAAGTCGTGATGCGATCAATTTAGTTATATAATCGATGTGTCTTATAGTTGGACTTCAAACAGTATCCGATCCTGTTCCCTCAAAAGACAGTGTATCCGATCTGAAATTGGAACTTGTGTGAAACTCTGAAGTCGATCTGAACCAATTGTGTAATCTTTTTTAGAAAAAAATCGTCATTTAGTTGTGTAATACCTGTATAAGAATAGGATTCGATATAATATAATTGTGTAATCTTTTTTAGAAAAAAATCGTCATTTGGTTGTGTAATACCTGTCTAACAATAGGATTCGATATAATATACCAAGCTGTGAAAAGCTAGCTGCGCAATCTTACTTGCAGTCCACATACCTATATAGAATCATACTACCAAATACTTTTTTATATAGAATCATACTGCCAAATTCTATTTTTTGAGAATTACGCCTACAACTAAAAGCATAGCGCCGTTAAATTTTAAAATAAATCTAGGAAAATGCAAGCACCCATATTAACTCGAGGACTTGAACTCGGGTGAGCAGGTTCCACTACAAGGAACCTAACTAGCTGATCTATGATCAGATCGCTACTACCAAATACTTACATACACCATATTTTATTTTTTCTGGTACTCCATGCATATCGTATCTTCTAAAATTTATTACTCCCTGCTTTAGATGGTTTGGATGTTTTTCTTTTTTAGATTTGTGATCCAAAATATACCGGGACTTGTTTGTATCACATATCATTATAATTTTTAATTATACAATATTAATTACTCCCTGCCTTAGCTAACGTATTTATGTAGCCAATAGATTGTTTTTGTGTTTTTGTCAGTGTTGTAAACCACTGGCCAGTAAATTTCTGTGGATGCGCATTTAGACTCGGATGGTGAGCGAGGTGGGCACAAGGGATTATACTGGTTTGGGCAAAATGTCCCTAGTCCAGTCACGGTCCTCGTGCTACCCGCTCTATGTTATGTTTGCAGTAGGGGTTACAAACGGGCGAGAGAGGGAGAGGGCTCCCAAGTCTTTGTGTGTGTTGTTGTTGCGAGCGTGTGAACAAGTAATGTTCCTTGATCTGGACGGGGTCCTAAGCCCTCCCTTTTATAGCTCAAGGGAGGAGCTCTGGGTTACATGGCGAGAAGAGAGGAGAGAAGAGAAAAATAAGAAAGAAAAAAATAGAGAAACACAGGAGAAGAAGCTTCAGTGCCTGTGCCATTCCTTTCCTATGGGTGGGCCCTGCTGGCCCGGTTGACGAGGATGGGGCGGCTCCTCACGTTGTGGCCCTGTTCGCCACTGTGGCAACAGTGGCGTGCCGTTCGCCCGATCATTGCGTTCCGGGTCGTTATGGCTTGTGTCACACTCCAATTAAAGGACAATATAGAGTGCATACATCTTATGTGCGCCCCAGGAATAGTCGCACACATAAGCCGACAAATTAACAGGAGTATCATCACTGAGTACATACATAACGTTATTACAACACGTAGTTCCGCCACAGACATGGACCCTTGCTTGAGAGCCCGGAACTCCTCTTACTTCAGCTCAATAAGTCCCTCAGGGATGTGATAGGACCTAAAGTTCTCTGTGAACTCTTTCCATGTGACCTCTGGAGCATTCTCTGGACGTCCATACTGGAATGACTCCCACCAATCCTGAGCAGCTCCTTGGAGTTGGCCTGAGGCGTACAAGACTTTCTCCAAGTCGTTGCACTGTGCAATGTTTAGCTGCTTTTCCACAGCTCTCAGCCAGTCATCCGCCTCCATAGGTCAGAGGCGTGTGTGAACACAGGTGGGCGTCCCTTCAGAAACTCACCACGCTTGTCACGAACCTGCACAGGTGGGGGTGCTCCTGCGGGTTGCTCACCGAGACGGTCCATCACGGTCTGCATGAGTTGCGCTTGCATGGCCATCAACTGCTCAATGGTCACCGGCGGTGGCGGAGGTGGATCCACCAAAGCTCCGTGTCCACGACCACGGCCACGGCCTCGGCCACGTCCTCCTCTGGCGGCCATCTGTTTCCAAGCAAATGTGCAAACTTTTAGAGATCTCCCAAAAATTTACAAATTATTTATAAAAGGTAAATAACATAACTGAAAATTTCTGGACGAGTGTCTACAACAGCAGACCGAAAACTGGAGTGTAACTCAAGTTCCAGAAATCCCAAATAGGCGTGGCATACATCGTTGGAAAGCTTAAAGAGTATGATACAACTTTTGTATAGAACGTTTTTACTGATACAGACGGCAACATCATCAAAAACTGAGCTAAACAATTTCTGTTCTAGGTTACAGACTGCACAGACTTGCCAGGTTGTAGCAGGCATATCTCTCAAACCAGAATTGATAATGAGGTGATTCCAGTGGGAAATGAGAGGTACACAAGTCTAGTTCTTTCCACAAAAATTTCATAATTTTTGGATGTAGAGATTTAGAGATATGAGACAAACATTGCAGACTGCTCTGAGAAACAGCACAGCAGTAAAGCAGAAATTAAACCCCAACTAAGTTAAACAAACACTAACTTAAGGTTTTGATAAAAAGAACATGTGGACAAGCCCACACTGTTCCAGCAATCAAACAAACTCCAAATCAACCAAGTTCAACAACACAACCATCGAGACCACGAAGGGTTCACAAAACATACACAAACTTGACACGACTCTCGATTCTAAAACGCATTCAGCAAGACGGGGCTGCAAACACCTAAGGAGCGCGATCCACCATAGTGAACACCCTAGCCTTCTTCTTGTAAATGGTAGGCTGTCCTAGCTGAACGGCCATCTCATCTATCTGGTTCTGAAGGCGCTTTTCAGATTTTTGCGCTGCACGAAGCTCTTCCCTGAGTGCTTCGTTGACCTCCTGCATGGCGCTGAGGTGCCTCACTGTGGTGTCCAAGGTGGGATCAGAAGCTGGAGGAGCCAACACTGCCCATGTCTTCTCCCTCGGGTCATAGCGTGGGAGATACCGGTAGCGATCGTTCTGCATATCCTCAAAACGCCTACCATGGTAATGCAGGCACGCCGCTTGCGCAGCATCTTCCATGCTATCATAGACACTGGCACGCCTGGCTCGGTGGCTATGGGTGGTCGCAATATCCTGAGATTGGTCGGTGTTGTTCCAGGCGGTGATGATCACATTGGTCTTCCAGTACGTCGCCTCCACTGGATGTGTGTGCTCCACACAGTAGTACTTCACAGAGGCAGCAAACTCTGGATAGTACTCAGCTAGCATGGTGGTGAGGAGGCTGTGGTAGTGGGCATCTTCGGGAGCTTCCTTAAACTTGTTCCTGGTGGACCATCCTATCTCTTCTGGCTCCTCTGATGCAGCTGGGGAGGGCACTGGTGTTGGTGCAGAAGCAGCCTAGGATGCTGGTGGAGGTGTAGCAGCGGGGACTGGCGCATCCACATGTGGGATGGGTGCAGCCACGGGGGTCGAAGCGGGTCCATCAGATGCAGCATCTGAAAATGCCCCCTCCTCCATGGGTTCCTCCTCTTCCTCATCAGTGACGTGGACGACCTCTGGCTCCACTGGTGGTACTGCTGGTGGTGCTGGTGGAGCAGGTGCTGCTGGAACGAACTGGGCGATGTAGGCAGCGGCACTGAGGCGAGGCATCTATAGTTTTGATATAAAATATTATCAGAGTCAATATTTTATACAATAGAATAAAGAATAGAGCATAAAAATTTTAATAAAATATCAAGAGTGAGGTAGTAGCAAATAAATAAATAAAGTCAAACTCCTAGAAACGACCATTTCTATCTAGGTTTGCGTCCTACAGTCGACACGGCTCTGATACCAATTTGTCGCACTCCAATTAAAGGACAATATAGAGTGCATACATCTTATGTGCGCCCCAGGAATAGTCGCACACATAAGCCGACAAATTAACAGGAGTATCATCACTGAGTACTTACATAACGTTATTACAACACGTAGTTCTTACATAACAAACGGAAAAGTAAATAGCAACTCTCAGGCGTAGTGTCTGATCCACAGGGAAGGACGACTGGTTGACCCAAACCTAGAAATCTTCCGGGAAGTCCTCGTAGAAACTGTCATCTGTTACCCATCCGGGATTTTACCCAAAAACAATATAGCAACAAGTGTGAGTACATTTGTACTCCGCAAGTATAGTATGAGGATTCATGAGGCTCAAAAAGGTTAGACACGGTTGACTGCAGTTAGCTCTTTTAGTAGTTCAACATTCCATTATTAATCATTATTTAGTTATGCTCAAGCTCCCATTTATCCCACATGATCCACTACTAGAATTAAGAAGAGAAAGCATCAGTGTGATCTCATCATCATCATCATAGTTCATCACGTATCAAGTAACCATTTATTCTGTGAGTTTTCCGGGCCGCTCGTGTCCGTGAGCACGGCTGTTATAACAGTTTTAACACTCTGCAGAGGTTGTGCATCTTTACCTGTGAGTCGTGTTACCCATATGCCCGGGGCCCGTCGACCCCCTAACACTTCCAAGGTGAGCAGGCAGGGTACACTATGAAGCCTTCCATAGGCCTCTTCTAACCAGTTAGGGCCGCTAGGTTTCTTCGGCAGGCAGATATAGAGAACCCCCTTTCGATGGCACAATTCCCGCAGGCTATACACATCTGAACAGAGGCAGTTCTATACCCAACGTGGCAAGCCCCTCTTGCGCCCTTTCGGGTAACCTCTAACAAGTTAGAAAAGATCCTACTACTGAGCCAAAGTCAGAGCCATTTAACTCCCACGGTTGCACTGTAAGTCCCAGCTTTTGCCCTACAGATAAGTCCTTACGGAGGGTTTAGGGAAACATGATCAACATCATTTACACCATCACCCTTTAGTTCCACTACTATCATCATGATTATACGTTGGTTCCATTAATCAATGTGTAGATCATGTTTAGTTAGAGCACTAGCTTTCTACCCAAATGCAATTAATCCCCATAGGAATCAAGGTACAGGTCATCAATTTGCTAGGAAGTCCTTATAATCGAGCAATATTAGACACATGCATGATGAATATGTTATATAATGAATAGGACAACAAGGTAGGCCCATGCTATACTTGCCTTTGTTCACGAACTGCTGCTGGTCCTGCTGCTCCTCGTACACGTCCGGATTCCCGACGTACTCCTCACCGTCTGAACTCGAACGACACGAATTACAACACGCAATTCGGAGCAGACATACAAGCAAAACATAGCTACTATTAGAACAGTACACCAACAATAAATAAATCTGAATAAAATATTTACCAAAATCATCTACGTCTCGCTACGATCACATTGACGCGAATTGCACGAAAAACGGAGATACAACGCAAAAGTTACGCGCTAAACAAGGTTCCAATACTAGCTACTAAACTAGACTTAATCGAGAAACTTAAAAGCTTCTAACAGGTCCATCAGTGGCACTAATACGTAGAATACGAAATTACAAAACTAACGCAAGTTGAACGGGTCGAATCGGAGCTAAAACGACGATTTTATACACGTTTTACTGCAGTGGCAAAACTGTAAATAGATCAAACTATTTTCAGATTTAAAATAAATCGAAAATCAAGAATTTCATTTGAACTGAGGACTGCGGGCTATATAAGGCAAAAACCGAGGGACTCTTAAGCAAAATGACCCGCGAAGGGGTACGGGTGATCCCGGGCCGTTGATCTCGCGATGAACGGCTAGGAAAGAAAGGGGGAAGAAGAGAGAGAGCCGGCCGCCGGATTTGGGGAAGGTCGCGGCGGCGCCGCCATTGCCGGCGACCGGAAGCTCACCGGAGCGGTCGGTTAGGGCCCTACGGTCTACGGTTTGATGAACCGAAGGCACCGGACGAAAGCGGGGACGGTGGCGACCTCGATGGAGGGCATCACACGGCCGGAGAAGACCCGGTGCGGCGCTCGCCATGGCCGGCCCGGAGGGGGCTCGCCGGAGCTCGCAAAAACGACCCTAGAGTCCACTATCCGGCCCGGGAGATGGATGGGGAGAAAGAGGGGAGCGAGGTGAAGCTCACCGAGCGGACAAACGGAGTCGAGGCAGCTCGGAGGCGAAGACCGACGAGGTGGGGCGGACGGTGCTCCGGTGGATCGCCGCGGCGGTGCTTCGGTTGCTCAAGTGAGTGGGTTTGGAGCGGAAAAGGTAGCAGGGGAGGCGGTGAAGGGGTCCGGCTCCCTTTTTGAAGGCCGGGCGCGGGGGGAGGCTCCCACGTCGCGCGGAAGTGGGCGCGGGTGGCGGTTGCCACGACCGAGCAAGGCGCGGGGAGAGGTTAGGGGAGGAGCTGACGGGTGGGCCCGGCGCGTCGGTGGCACAGAGGAAGGCCGCGGCGGTGGTTGACTTGCTGGGCTGATTCGGGCCGGCCCAGCAAACGGAGGGGGAGGAAGTGCGCGCGCGCGGGCCGCCTCGCCTGGAGAGCAGCAGGCCGAACGGGCCGCTCGGGCCAGAAGGAGGGAGGGGAAAAGAAAATAAATTTTCTTTTTCTAATTTGATTTTTCAAATCAAATTTTCAAATGTTTTTGAATGTCTTTTAAACTTTGACTCAAACCAATCATCACAAAAATATTTGTGCAACGGCATGCATGCATGAACATTTTCTAACCTTATGATTGATTTTATTTTCCCAAAATTTATTATTCCCTAAATTTGAATGCACAACAAATTCATATTTAACTCAAATTTATCTATTTTTAAATAATATGAAAATTTAGGGTGTCACAGCTTGCGGCGTGGTCTATGACCCCCCTTGACTGGCACCGTACTCGTTTCAGACGGCACAGTGCCGGTCCACCCGACACTGTTACAGGAGTGCGCCCCTAAGTATGGTCCGTCGTGGCCGTGGCTGAGCGGGGGCTTGCCAACTCCTATACTGCGGCATGGACCCATAGTACAAGCTCCCACATCCGGAGTGGTTGGGGGACAGCCTGGCCCCTTTGTGGGTCCAGACATTTTCCGCCCGACCCTTGGACCCGCTCCAAGCCGTCGAGCAAGGCGGAGCCCGCGCTTCAGCCATCGGGGGAGGCAGAGCCCGCACCTGAGGAGCCGGGTGAGATGGGCCCGCGCCCGAGGGTCGGGCGAGATGGAGCTGGCGTCTTAGCCGTCGGATGAAGCTGAGTCCCTTTCGCAGGGCTCAGGTTAGATCATGGTCATGCTCCAAGTCTCCCAGGCGGCTTAGCGCTAATGGCCATTAAGCTTCCCTTATCTGGGTACTCTAATATTGGTACCCAACAGTTTTTTTTTATAAAAACATTTTCTGACGTCTTTAAATATTTGGATATTGAGATGTGAATAAGAAACACAAATAATACAATGATTATCATAACTTTTTAAACTTTTGCGCATGTAATTAAGAGAATGGATTTTTTGCTTGGAAATTTGTTTCCAATAAAATATTACATTTTCCTGGCTCTATATATTAATGTTTTTATGGCCAGCCTAGCTACCTATACGATTACCAAGTCACCTCCCCTTGCCTCATTGCGGCAGGCCCGTAGGCCAACCCTACGACGTCAACCCTGAACAAGAATGGCAGCGTGGAAAACGGTGGTGGGGCCCAGCAGTCACTAGCGCTTGGTGCAGGATTCCACACGCGTCACTGGGAAACGTTTATTAGGAGCGCGGGTTCCACACGCGGCGCGGCCTCAAAATCCCATAGCGTGGCTATGGATTTGGGCTGGTGGCTTGTGTGGGGCCCACCGGTCTCTCTCTTTGGGTAACCATGATGGGTTTGCTTATGTGGTTTAGAACAGGGACAGAGGGAGGTTTCCTCCTATACCTTGTATATATGAACTCGGAGTCTCGGGGCGCGCCCAAGACAAATTTTTGGACGAAAGGCCTCCATAATTTTTAGGTGTAACAGATTGGTCATTTGGTTGTGTACCACGTACCTGTCTTAGAATAGGATTCGATAATATACTAAGCTGTGAAAAAATAGCTGCACAATCTTACTTGGAGTCCACATACATACATATATAAAATCGTACTGCCAAATACTTACATACACCATATTTTACTTGTTCTCGTATTCGATGCATATCGTATCTTCTAAAATTTGTGTTCTCAAAGCCTTCCAAATTTGTGTCATTTTCCAAGTTTTTTCAGTACAGATCTACAAATACGTACATCTTACATTTCAAACTACATTATTTAACTGTTAAAAAGTTTTAAATTTCTTAATACTTTTTAATTCCTTGACAAATCACATATCAATAACCCTGGTAATTCATTTTAAGTTGTATTAATATTCCATAAAAATTTTTGTTAAGATGTTATTTCATATTAGTTCATATACACTGAAATAGTCATACAGATGCTCCCCCAAAGAAAATACTGGGGCAAAGCGAAACCTCGCAATCGCTTAAACTCGCAATCAGCTGCAGCTAATCCCAGCTCATTTACCAGAGCAACTGAACGAGATAATCAAACAAAATCCTTCAGTTTACTAAAAACATGAAGAGGATCCCAAGAATTAAATTTTGCAAAATTTGCTACGGTTCTCTTACGGATAATTAAAGTAGTACACTAAACCAGGCTAGAACTAGAAGTTCTACATGTTTGAGATGTAAGTTGACCAATCCATCTCGTGCGGGTAGTAGTCATATCGGCCTTTCTTGCCGCCGGATGAAACTATGATCACATCATATTCCACCGCACCTTGCCTACGGCTTTCTGTGAGAAGATTGGCAGCCCTCAGGTTCCACCGGTCCACGAACTATGGCTCACCAGTCTCCGATACCGCCAAGGATGACAGAGGCACTGAAGCCAACGTTCCTCATATTCTGCCATTGCGAACTCTACAAGCACCGTCACGATGTGATCTTTCGGAAAATGCAGCCAAACCTACAATAAAATTGGAGCTGCCGGCTACCACCTCACTTTCGTTGTAAAGTGACTGAATGGTGTCATTCTCTCTGAATCTAATCTCTCCCGCCCTCTATGCATTTGTAACTCCAAACTCGTTCGGGCTCAATGCCCTCCACCGCGGATCATATCAACATCAGTAGTTAAATATATCAGGTGGAGATTCTTCGTCCCGTTGACCCTTAAAAAAAACAGAGATCAGGTCTGCTGCCCGTCACGGGATTGCACAGCCAGTTCTTATTACTAGATAGGCGTATGTCCTGGTTACTCACATGACGGATGCATGGAGGACGTGTTTTGCTTATGGATCGGCGTGTTCATATCGTCCTGCAGTGCTATATGTTTGTTGACTAACTCGAGTGAGAAACTAATAATGAGTACCGGTCGGGAGGTTGCACAGGCAGAGATTGTTGCTCACCGTGTTTCCCCAAGCCCAAAGGAGGAGGAAGCTGTCGTGCGATGTCAACGGCGTGTGGTACAGGCTGACGTCTACGACGCTTTCCAAGGCGAGGACGTTCTCAGCAGACGGTCCTGCTCCCGCCGCCGGCGTATGTTG
Source organism: Saccharum spontaneum (assembly GCA_022457205.1). Taxonomy (NCBI): domain Eukaryota; kingdom Viridiplantae; phylum Streptophyta; class Magnoliopsida; order Poales; family Poaceae; genus Saccharum; species Saccharum spontaneum. Next base: position 47,569,812 of record CM039590.1, read on the forward strand.
TCGCAGATGCCCTCGTGCGTCGAGGAACGCGAGGAGGAGGTCCGGAAGAAAGCAGTCGGAGCGAGGTCGGAGACAAGACGCATTGTCGATGATGGCACGCCGCCATGGTCTGCACACGCCGGCGCAGCGGATTACAGCGCTGTGGATCCTAGGCGGCGGAGGACGTCGAGGTGTAGGTCGCAGGGAAGCGACATTGCCAATGTATCCGCGTGCATCACCTACGTCTGATCTCTCCAACCAAGAGACCTATGATCTAGAACCAGGACGCTGGTTCCATGCCGCATATTATATAATATAATAATATTTGTATATAAACGGTTGAAAGGTATCCAATTCGATAACAACTGTATTGATCAGGACTGTTTTCAATTAAGGGCTCTCGTTTGGTAGGTTTCTAGATTTTAGAAACCTTTCGGATTCGGGCCTTTTTAAGAAGCATTTTATGTGATGAATCAGAATTACTTTATGAAGTTTTTATGGACGAAGAACAACTTAACTATGACCCATTTTAATGTGTTATACTTTAGAAGGATTAAATAAAAAAATAAAATCATTATGATACGGGAGAAAGAGAAACCAGGAATAGAATCGATAGAAACCTGCATGTGTCCGTTTCACGTTCTCACGTAGAAAACCCGAATCGTTTTAGATCCGATTCCTGCACTTGTGAACGCACTGTTTCTTGTGATTTGGTTGACAAAAGCAACCGTTCCTACTATCCAAATGCGACCTAAATCTCCTGTCCTGTACACCTCAACTTTCTTCTACCTTCCATAGAAACGCCAATCACTGCTTGTCATCGCCAGAGAAGCTGTCTTCCACGTGCTCGGTCCAACTAGTTGTTGAGCTTTTTTCAAGGAACGGGTACGAGGGAGTTCCTATTTTTATGAAAGGTCAGCAGGAGTCCCCTACCTATTTTTTTTAATTTTTTCCATTAATGAATATAAGTATGCACAGGCAAATACAAATGTACTGGAAAAGAAAAGGGAGTGCATATTTCACTGATAAAGAATTAACAGGTACACCCGAAGCTTAGAATGAAAGGATAAAAGTTTCTACTCTCGCGCTAGAAGGTTCGCTATGGGTTTGCTACTGGTTAGAGTATAAATCCTCTCTCGTTTCTCGTAGCCTAAACCCTCCCTCGTTTCTTTCCTTCCAGATTTTCCAAATCAAAATGAGAGTGAGACTCTCCTACATGCCTTTCACGGAATGTCAGGTGTGGCGGAAATCTTGTTCCATCATTGATGCGTCGCGTCGCTTACTTCCCCGGCCGTGCCTCGCTAGTCTGTCCGAGGTCCAAATGCGAATTTGGATAATGAGCCATCCATAAAATTCGCAATTGGGTGTCTAGGTCTTTCAAATGGAGAACTTAGGTGCTTTTGTACATCCAACGAATTGGCCTTCTTACGGCGATTGCGCCAAATAGGAGCTGTGTTATGTTAGGCAGAACAAAAATTTGTCTTATCCTTATGGTAAGTGACCTGTAAAGGATTCCTTATGTGGGAGTGCAAAGCAAGAACCATATGTCTATGGAATGCACGGAACAGGACTGGTTGATGGTGCATTTGCAGCCGCACTTGTGATGGTGGCCTTAGTGTCATCATCAGAGATGCCTCTGATAAGGCCTTGCTCACGTCTTGGTTCTACAAGAGGCATGCTTAGGATGCAGAACAGGTGGAAAGCTAGCTATATGGTGATTAGCGAGGGTCTCTCTCTTGTTGATGAGTGGTGCCGGCAACTGTCAGTACTTGAGGTAGTCTGTAGTATTATAACCTAGATGCTTCATCGTCGATATGGAAAGCACTCTAGAATAAGGTTTATTGTTGATGAAGCGATCGAGGCACACACGAGAAGAGAGTGTAATTATCATGCCTATGAGCTCGCACAACTGGTAATCAGAACAAAACATTTGGCCTTTTGGTGGTTTTCAGAGATGGCTTGTATTGAGCGTATTATTGTATCTGGATTGTAATCACATTGCTGAGTCAAATAAAGGATCTCTTTTCCTTGCAAGAAATAGAATAAAACATCGGCCGGCACACACAACTGTTCTATGAATGGAATCAAAAAGAGATAAAAGAAAAATAAGCCGAGGCTTCTATGTAGAATCATACCCTCTGAATTCCTTCTGAAAACGCGTAAGCATGTTGTGGACTTGTGTTCATTCAGCACATGATCTAGAAATACTTCATCTCAGATATGTAACTTGACCAATCCATCTCGTACGGGTACCTGAATGCATCGACGACCCTGCCGTCATCAACTAGTCTCGTGGTAGCCATCGCCTGGGGTGAGCTGCTGCCGACGGCAACGAGGAGATCCTGCCCGTCCACGCAAATGAGCATGCAGCCGCTCCTAGGGCAGAAGGCTCGGAGCCTGACCACTTTCGGGTAACAAGCATCTGGGAGCCAGTTCTGCGCTTCGATTTCCCGCTGCAGCATCCACTGGCTTTTGCCGGTGAGTACCCACACATTGATCTGGTTTATTACCAGCATCGACATGATCAGTGACAGCTGGCCGTCCTCCGACGCTGCCAGCATGAGCGAGTGCGAGCCGGGAGCATGTTTCATCGGAAGCTCCATTATCCACGTCCGTTCGGTGCGCATGTCCATGGCGAGCGCGCACAAGCGTTGTCCCCACAAGTAGTCCGTGGGGATCGATAAGACGAGCCAGTAGACGACGCCACGGCAGATGACCATGTCTTTTGGCACATTGTTCATGTACGCCTTTGTCAGCTGGTCATCATTCCACAACTTCGCCGAGCATTTGATTGGGCCCCACACGCCGGACGTGGAGGAGAAGACCCGGTACGTCATGCCGCCGCTGAGGTCATGTTCCGTCTCCATGGCGAGCATCCATACTCCAACCGACTCGCTGCCGCCGCCCCCATCAGACGGGGAATCATCGTAGCATGTGGCCAGAACGTACATGATGCGCGACGATGCACGGGACGCCACACCAAATTCGGCTGCTGGGAGGAACCTGCAGCTTCCGGTTAGCGGGTTGCACAGGCAGAGATCATGCACCGCACTCCCACCTAGGAGCAGGAACCCGTCGCGCGGCAGCGACAGCGGCGCGTCATACAGCCTGACATCGACGCCGCATGCGGTGGCCGTTGGTGTCAAGAAACGGACTGTCTTGTCGGCGGCGATTGAGGTAAGCCTGTTCTCAAACGGTCCAGGCACATACTGGAGCTCCGTGTTGTGATGTTGGTGCACGAAGCCGAGGAGGAGGTCGGGAAGAAACCGGTCGGGGCGAGACCGGAGGCATCTGGCATTGCCGATGATGGCGCGCCGCCATGGCCTACACACGCCGGTGCATCGGATGACCGCGGTTTGCCCTAGTCGGCACAAGATCTCGACAAGTAAATCACACGGCAGCGTCGCCCACAAACCTGACTCCATCACATCTTTTTGGCAACCAAAATTACATTGCTTTATTTAACCGGAGGTCCGGAGAAGGTTTCCAACTCCATAACAACTTATAATCCTCCCGGGACTACTCAAGATTTGATTAGTTTCCGTCAAAAAAAAATTACGTATATATACTGTCTCGGGTATTTCTTTTTTTTTTCCTTTGTCTTCTTTTTATCTTTTTTTTGCCTGATAATACACATAATACTAATAGAGATACACGTGACATAAACAATTGTCCATAAAAAATAAATATAAAATACAAATAAACCATTCGTTGGATGAATAAGGTCCTATTTGGATCCCATACTATAAAGTTTAGTTCTCCAAAGTTAATGATAATGCTTGGCCATGGGCGTTCGCGTCATCTAGATGCCACGTGCTTCAGTCCATCTCGCTACTTTCTCCAGCCCCACGCCTCATCATTGTGTGCCGCTTACTCGCTTGCTCCTCGCTCCCGCCCGTCATGCAGTGCACCTGCGCCATTCGCTCCTCTCACTCCTTGCTCCCACCCATGGCACACCCCACCGGCACTGCTTGCTCCCTCTCGTAGTGTGCGCGCCTGCCCCACCTAGCCAGGGACATGGTGCTAGTAGGGGTTGTGCCCACGTATCCGCGTGCTGGCGTGCATCACGTCTCTTGGGAATTAGAAGAATTTCTGCATGCTTCCATGCAGCATATATAAACGATAGTAGGTATCCTCATCGATGACAACTGCTAGAGCGCTTAGTAAGAGCAACTCCAACAGTTTCCCATCCCTCCTCCCCATCCTTCATTTTTTAGCAAATTGATAAAAAAACACTCTCCAACAGTTTCCCATCTCTCCTCCCCATCTTTGGCAACTTCGGAAAAAAGCCTCCCGGCGCGGATATATGCGCGTGGTCTTCGACTGCGCATCGCATACCATATCATTGGCGCGTACACGGTGATGCTGTACGAGCAGTCGCCATCGATCTTGTAGGTGACCAGTACGTCGAGGGAGACCACCGATGAGATCTCGCGCGCTGCCGCCATGGAGTCTCGCGCGCCGCCGCCATGTTCGGGGACTATTTCCAATGGATATTCTGTAGTACACCTAGACTTTCCTTTTTATATTTTGCTATGCATATTCTGCTTTCAAATTTTTAGAGGTACAAACGAAAAAATAAACATGTTAACTTATCTAATCATGGGATGCATGCGCTCAAAACTCATCCTTATCAATCACATAATAGGGACACATTAACAATGTATTTAAATTGTATTCATACTCAATGTCAATAAGTATTAGTCCGGTCTCAACGATAGTTTCATTCTATAGTTAATATGGTTGCAGATCAATAGACATTTTTTTATAACATGGCAATATTTTTTATACTTTTAGGAAGTGAGATAAAAAAAATAAGCTGTCATACTAAATGCCATCGGGAGGCCCGTGAAAACATGGTCCATCAGATCTATTGGGTCTCTTCTCGGATCTTGACAGTTGATGTGCTTATCTTGGAAAGCAGTATATTGGCTTTCTCCGCCAAAATAAATTGTACTACACCTGTCCGGCAGACATATAGAACCTTGATTTTTTTTATTTTGTTTTTGCATATAGACTAACACTCCAGCACCAGTAGAAAGTGAGTTTCAATTCCTGTTGGGAACTAGCCTTTAGCCCCGGTTTCCCAACTAGAATTGCGGATCCAGGACCTTTAGTCCTGGGTCACGCAACCGTGACTAAAGCTCATCTTCGAAACTAAAAAATAGTTTAAATCCTGAGAGATTGCTCTTGCGATGCATGAGATTCGAACCCAAGACCCCTTGCCTCGCGTGTAGCCTCCTTACCAACTCAATTGCACACCACATCTGACAATGTCCTGGGCGCTCTCATTTTGAATTCACCCGTAGGGGACGTTTAGTCCCAGGTGGGAGACCTTTAATCTGGGTTTGTGATACCAACCGGTACTAAAAGGTCACCCTTTAGGACCTTTAGTACGGGTTGGTAACACCAATTGAGATTGAAAAGCAACCTTTAGTCCCGGTTAGAACCATAAACCGGGATTAAAGGCCCCTGCTGCACTATCCATTGGGCAAAAGATTCTAGTCCCGGTTGGTGGTTCCAACCAGGACTAAATCTCTTATTAGTTTCGGGCTAGATTCCGGATGGAACCAAAAGCCAAGATCAAAAGTCTATTTTCTACGAGCGCAGGTTTTCCTTGGCTTGGGTGATTAGTTGGCACTTCAGCATCTGAAAACTTACATTTTAATTTTCAGTAGAATGGGTTAATTAGCCATCACAATAAATAATATCACACACTCTTTATGTGCATATAACTGTCATGAATGCAAATACGTTGACACTTGACAGCGCAGCAGTAGGTCCTTTTTCTTGATCACCACAAATTAATCAGATAAATGGAAACAGATCCACAAGGACATTTAGTAAAACCACAAAGAAGACGAACTCCAATGTCCATTACATTTTGCAAACATTACTATTACAGTGTATTACTATGGTTCATTTATAATAGGGCTCAATCACTAAAACAAAACAGAGTGCACAACTAGCCCTAGAAGTGCTGCATCTTTGAGATGCAAGTTGATGAGGAATCTATCTCATATGGGCAACACTCAAACCACTCACGTTTGCCGATTCGCCTGATTCGTGGACGCAAACCGCTGCTGTCAACGTCGATGAGAAGCACCTGGTCCCACCATATGGCCACCACGCACCTACTCCGCGGGCAGAAGGCACTCAAATAGGTCAGCCGTGGGATGTTGCCGGTCGGGCAGCGGCCCTCCAGCGAGCAATGTCGCACTAGATTGTACACGTCGATTGATATTGTCCGGTGCAGAGACCACTGGGCGTTGTCGGACAGCACCCACACCTGGATATTGGGGCCCCGAAGGGTCCGTATCAAAGACAGCCGACCATCGCCGGACGTTGCCAGGATGGATGAGAAGGTCTCAGGATCAGGAGTTGGAAGATGGCATTGCATTGGTAGCTCTGTAGTCCACGTCCGGCCAGTGCGGATGTCGAGGGCGAACACACATGTGATGTCAAACCCAGCCCCAGCTAGCCAGTACACAGCGTCGCGGCAGACCACCATTCTCCGGTGATCCGTCCGCATGCAGAGACCGGCCGCCAACTCGTCGCCGGAACACTGGACAACTGGGCCCCACACCCAAGCTCTGTCGCCGGACGTGGAGAAGATCTGGTATGCCAGCTTTTCCTCATCCAGAAGGATAATATTACTATGGTCTCTCCTTCTGAGCACGGCGAGTATCCGCACCGCCGGGTCGGAGGAGGAGGGTGAGGAGCCGGTGAGCAAGATGTACTTGTTGTGCCTGCCTGCTGCGGCGGGGATAATGGTGCAATATCCGGTCACGGGGTTGCACAAGCAAAGCCTTTTGGCCCTTCTTGCTGTAAGCAGGATGAACCCATCTTTGGACGACAGCAGGGTTGGGAGCACGGCGGCGGAGGCAGCGGCCGGTATCAGCGAGTTGGCAGGAGTCACGCTGCCGCGGCCGCCGTTGGACGGGAGCGCGGACTGGAACGGCCCTGGCGCGCGCTCCAGCTCCAGGCATGCTGCCCGTCTGTCGTAGCGGACGCGGAAGACGCCGAGCAGCAGGCATGGGCCGAAGAAGCGGTCGAGGTGCGAACCGAGGATCGAGGCGTTTTCGATGATGGCGCGCCGCCACGGCTTGCAGACGCCGGCGCAGCAGACGACCACGGCGGGTTCCAGGCGGAAAAGGATGTCTAGGAAGAGATCGATTGGTAACGATGCCGCCCACGTGTCCACGACGTCCACGGCGTCCGAGTCTCGAGGTTTTTGGACTTGTGGTGCCGGCGATCGAACAGAAGATGACGACGGTGCATGCTTGGATTGTGCAAGGCAGCGGAATAACTTCCGTAACATTATTGGCGAATATGATGTAGACCCAAATTTGCTAGTGCCAGATTCAGTTATATATATAGACGGGCCAATGTCAGATCCAAATTTGAAAGTTGCATACTTCATTGTATGGAGACGACTAAAGTTATATATATTGATCCGAACTCTGAACTAAAGTAATCTTGTATGGATGGATTATCCCAGAAAAAAAGTAATCTTGTATAGAGACCCGTTCGGGTCACTTACTTTTGTGTCTATATCCTTCTTTAACTCAGAATATCATGGTATGACAATATTATATTCATGACATATTTAAAAACTATATAGCTGCACAATATTATATTCACGACGCTAACTTGTATAAAACCCATATATAGACTTTATAAAATCATACTACCATATACATGACATATTTAACTTTCAAATTTACAAGATTTTGTAATACGAATCTAGACATTACCTTAGATATTTTTAAACAATGTTAGTATTTATTTTTTTAATGATTTTTTTTAAAAAATAATAACTATGAAGGGAGTATATATATAATATATACAGAATATAATATCACTAAGAGTCTATGACACATTTGATTTTGCGTGGTCTTCCGTGGATATCTTTTAGTTTACTTTCAATATATTCTAGAATGCCTTCCAAACAGAAATATATCTTCTAGAATAGAACCTTAAACCCCTACGAATTATGAGTAACAGCAATAGTTTTTTTTCAATACAAAAGCACATATTTGTTTTGAAGCTATGAAATTTAAAAGTTCAGCTTTATACCACCTTCGGATGGTAGAGGCTACAATTTCGTTCCATTATGTAAAAAAATGAAATTTAAAAAGTTATGCCATGTTCGTAGTTTTAAACCACACGTTTTGATGAGTGGAGCAAGTATGACAACTAATAAATCTACTCTGTGGTGACTAACTGCAATGTAGCACTGCTACACAAACCACTTTCACTCAAGGTCATATTTCATTCATGGAGGTGGCTGTAGCAATTTCCTCTACTCAAGGGCTCTATAAATAGAAGACTGCTTGGGGTGGGTATGTATGCAACACCTCTAGAAATAGGCAGCCATTAATGTGGCCCGCCTCTAACGATAGTTTTTCAAATCAAAAGTTTGACGTAAACATAGCAAAAATAAATTCTAGATGCGAATCATAGAAATTATTGTCCCACGAGTAATTTGTGTATCATGATAATAGATTAGAGGACTAGCACATGTAACATAGATTTTATAATGGCAGTGCTAGCGCTCAGATGTCTAGACGGACGCCGCGTCCGGATGTTCGCGCCTGCGCTCCATTTCACACGTCCTGTGCAAGGTCTGCACTGCCCAAACGTCACCAGCATCGAGAAGAGGGGGAAGGGGCAACGCCCGCGCCTCTAGTTCGCATACCCAGCCGGCTACGAGAGGAGGAGCAGATATCGAGGCAAGGCAGCAGAAGACGAGTAGGGAGATGCAACACATGCTATACGTTTGAAACTTCCACATGCAACACTTACAATATACATCTAAAGACAGATGAAACATTTAAAACATGTATCTGAAACACTTGAAAAACACCTCAAAACCATTGTGAAAACATACGCAACATCTAGATAAAACACTTGCAACATATGTGTGAATCATATGCAACATCCAAATAAATACACCTGTAACATATGTCTGAAAAAACAGATAAAACATTGGAAACAGAAGCTTGAAACATACGTGTACAACCATTGCAACATATGCAACCTCCCAATCTACTTTTGCAACATCCATATGAAATATTTGCAACTACCTATGAAACATTTGAAACACCCGAAACAAAGGCTTGCAATACGTTTTTCACCCTTCTTCTTCCGTACAACGCAGCGCTAGTCGGGGATGGGTAGGCGGAGGGCAGCGTTATCGTGGCACCTTTTGGAGGCGAGCGGAGGGGGCGGACATCCCCATCAATTAATGAGGTAAGCAGAGATAGATCTATACTGACATTTATTAATCTTCTATACATTTTTGCAAACACTATTATTGAAGTACTACTACGGTTCATTTATAATAGTAGGGCTCAATCACTAAACCAAAAAAAAAACTGCACAACTTGCCTTAAAAGTGCTTCATCTTGGAGATGCAAGTTGATGAGGAATCCATCTCGTATGGGCAATAGGGACGCTGATATGCCTTTCGTTTGCCAATTCGCCTGATACGTGGACTTGAACCACTGCTGTCAATGTCGATGAGGAGCTCCTGGTCTGACCACAGGGCGACCACGCACCTGCACCGCGGGCAGAAGGCCCTCAGATAGGTCGACTGTGGGATGTCGCCGGTCGGGCGTCGGCTCCCCAGCGGGCAATGTGGCAGCAGATTGTACATGTCGATTGATATCGTACGCTGCAGAGTCCACTGGCGCATCACCGGACAGTACCCACACCTGGATACGGGGGCCCCAAAGTGACTGTACCAAGAACAGCCGGCCGTCGCCGGACATCCCCAGGATGGAAGGATGGCATTGCATTCCCAACTCGGTTGTCCATGTGACCTCAACTCGGTTGTCCATGTGACTCTTCTTTCTGTGAGCAGGATGAACCCGTCTCTGGACGACAGCAGTGAGCAGTGTTGGGAATGCGGCGGACGCAGCGGCCGCCGGCCGGTATCAAAGAGTTGGCAGGAGTCTCGTTGCTGCCGCCGCTGTTGGACGGGAGCGCAGGCGCAGACTGGAACGGCCCCGGCATGCGCCGCAGGGACGCTGCCGTTCTGTCGTCGTGGAAGACGCCGAGCAGCAGGCTGGGGCCGAGGAAGCGGTCTAGGTGAGGCCCGAGGATCGTGGCGTTGGGGATGACGGCGCGCCGCCACGGTTGCAGACTCCGGCGCAGCAGATGACGGCGACGGGTTCCAGCCGGAGGAAGATCTCTAGCTAGGATGAGATCAATCGGCAGCGATGCCGCCCACGTGTCCACGACATCCATGGCGTCCTAGTTTAGAGGTTCTTGGACTAGCTTGTGGCGCCGGCGGCGATAGAAGAGAAGGCGACGACGATCCATGCTTGGATTGTGCAAGCCAGCCGGATAACTTCCGTAACATTATTGCGTATATATGTGACCTAAACTAGATGGCTAGATATGGTCGCTCCTACTCAGGTCTCAGATCGAATCGATGCACTAATTTATTCCATAACATTATTGCGTATACATAGACGTGCCAGCGTTAGATACGGAATTGGAATGTGCAAGAAATTCTGAAGGAATTGTGGATCAGTTGGGGTCAGGTATTTTATTGTGTCCATCTTTAACGAATTCGAGGATACCCTGGTATTATAATTATATTGGTCACCCTAACTTTTGTAAGCCTATATCATATCTCTATATCTGTATAATAACTAATGGAAAAGTCTACTTCACCCCCTCCAGCCATGGGGGTGGTCTACTTTACCCCAAACTGTGAAACGGTCTAATTTACCTCCTGAACTTTGCAAAACCGGTCGAATCACCCCCTCGAGTGGTTTTGAACGGTGGTTTTGCTACATAACAGCGGTATCCTCTCAAAGATAGTACGGAATTCTCTCTTTCTGTGCACGGCGACTATCCCCACCGCCGGGTTGTCGTCGTCGTCAGAGGAGGTGGTGAGCAAGATGTAGTTGTTGTACTTGGCTGCTGCGGCGGGGACAATCGTGCAGTATCCGGTCATGGGGTTGCACAGGCAAAGACTGTTGACGGTTCTTGCTTTGAGCAAGATGAACCCGTCCTTAGACCACAGCAGTGTTGAGAGCGCGGCGGTATATATATATATATATATATATATATATATATATATATATATATATATATATATATATATATATATATATATATATATATATATATATATATATATACTTTACAAAATCATAGTACCAAATACATGACATATTTAACTTTCAAATTTACATGATTTTGCAAGTGTTTTGTAATACGAATCTCGGCACATATCTTTTATATTTTTAAACCATGTTAGTATTTAATTCTGAATGATTTGTAAGAATTTTAATAACTGTGAAGGAAGTGTATATATATATATTATATATATCACACTTACGAACGGACTGTGACACATTTGATTGTGCGTGGTCTTCCATGGATATCTTTTAGTTTACTTTCAATATGTTCTAGAATGTCTTCCCAGATTAAAGAAATATATCTTCTAGAATAGAACCTAACCCATCCGAATTATGAGTAATTAATAGCAATTTATTTTTTAATACAAATATACATATATATGTTTTCAAGCTATGAAATTTAATTGTTTAGCTGTGTACCATGTTTGGGTGGTAGAGGTTGAAATTTCGTTTTTATCTAAAAAATGAAATTTAAATGTTATGATATGTTTGCCGTTTTAAACCACATGTTTTGATGAGTGGAGCAAATGACAATTAATAAATCGATTCTGTGATGACTACTGCATGTAGCGTTGCTACACAAACCACTTTCACTGAAGGTCATATTTAATTTATGGAGGTCGCTGTAGCAATTTCCCCTATTCATGGGCCACTAGAAATAGAAGACTTCTTGGGGTGGGTATGCAGCACCTCTAGAAATAAGCAGCCATTAATGTGGCCTGCCTCTAACGATAGTTTTTCATAAATAAAAAAGACAAAGTGGGTCGACCTTGGTTTCTCCAATTTTAGGCTGACGGAGTGAACCCTCATCCTAGAGGAATATTCCTCTTTGGGTTGAACCTAACCCAACTAATCTCAAAACCAAATACATGTAAAAATGGGTCCAACCCAACCCAACCTAGTTCAACCCTGGAACCAAACACACACCTAATTTTCCACATGGCAGCTCTGGTTGAGGATTACAGGGTTATATTTATTTAGATTAAATTAGGCAACAAACTACTTAAGAGATCTTAGATAATAGGCAACAAACTACTTAAGAGATTTCAGTTCACATATTGTTTAGTTAGACCATTTGCTAATCTATGTAAATTGCGTATAACAGTCCAATTTGGAATTTTTCCCTTGTGCCGTGTACCAAATCCACATGGAAGGTAACATCTTCATGGAAGAAAAAACGGATGCGCAGGAACGTCTCCGCCAAAAAAAGGGTGACATATTCCATTGCAATAGGCGTTTGGTATATGGATTCTGGAAGGTAACATCTTCATGGAAGAAAAAACGGATGCACAGGAACATCTCCGCCAAAAAAAGGGTGACGTATTCCATTGCAATAGGCGTTTGGTATATGGATTCTGAATAAATGCGTATCTATTACCTAAAAGCAACTCCAACGGTTTTGCATTTTTTATTTGGTAAAAGATGGAGTTTGCCAACTCTCAAATCAATATGGGGAGGAGAAAAAAAGGTTATCTCCAACGGTTTGGCAAAATTGACTTGCCAAAATCCAAAAAAGAAAACCCGGCGGCGCGGGAGGGAAGAGTGCACACAGGAGTAGCGCGTGAGACGGAATGCCAAGCCGATTGCGAGCTTGCATATATGCCAATCTATCTCAGGATTTTGCCAAGTTAACAAAAATGCAAAACCCATTTGCCAAACCGTTGGATAGGAGTTTTGTAGACTTTTTTTACAAAAACAGGAATGCAAAGCCCATTTGTAAAACCGTTGGAGTTGCTCTAATAATAACACATATAAGCCTTACCCAATATGTTTTGGAATCGGACTCCATGTCACGCGAGACAAAAGCTATTCTAACTCGTATGAGCACGGGTTGTATATATAAGTCCGGACGGAAGAAACTCTCTCCATTGTTCGGTAGTTAGAGAATGATGGACAAAAAGAAAATGGATGGACGAAAAAAATAGCCTGAAATTTTACCTTTTTTGTTATTAGGTATAGATATAAATGATATATGATAGAATGTGACTGCTTGAGAAATTGAGCGTCCAAGCAAAAAAAAATAAAATAAAAGCTCCTGCAGAATCAGTTCAAACAGTCTGAAAAGTAGTCCGCGTAAACACTGTCCCTGTAGAAGTTAGAAATACTTCATATTTGATATGTATGTTGACCAATCCATCTCGTACGGGAACCTATAGCCATCGTTGGAGTCGAGCGTTTCAATAAGACGCGGCGAGGTCCCATCTACGCCGACGAGGAAGTACCGGTTGAGGTCCTGGTCGACCCTGACGACGCCGAACAAGCAACCGCTCCTCGGGCAGAAGCCACTAAGCCAAACGTACGTTATGCTCGGACAGTTCTGGAGCAGCATTCTCTCGATGTCCATCGTCCGCCGCAGCGTCCACCAGCTGTCGCCGACGAGTACCCATACCTCGATCCAGCGGCACCCTTTCAGCGCGACCATGGAGAGCTGCCGGCTGTCCCCGGACGTGGCCAGGACGAGATCACACGGGAAGCAGTGTGCCATGCCGCATGATTCTGGCAGCTCCGTGGTCCATGTCTCTCCAGTGCGCATGTCTATGGCGAACATACACACCCATGCTCCCCCGTCCGTGGTGATGGCGATGACGATCCAGTAGACGGAGTCGCGGCAGACTACGACGTGCTTGGGCTCGGGGAACATGTAGACCTGTGCGAGGTCCACGTGCAACTCGAACTTCCCCGAGCGTGTGACCGGCCCCCAGGCGCCAGAGGTGGAGGAGAACACCTGATACGGCATCCCGTCCTTTATGTTTTCCCCCTCCACAGCAAGGATCCGTACCTCCGGGTCGTCGTGCTCGTCGTCAGTGGCCAAGACGTACGTGCACTTGTTCTTGGACACACCGAATGCAGCGGCGGGGAGACACCGGCAGGTTCCGGCGAAGGGGTTACACAGGCAGAGACTGTTCACCGTGTCTCCGGCGAGGAGCAGGAACCCATCGCGCGATGACAACGGCGTGTTGTACAGGCCAACGTCGACGCCGACACCCTTCAGTGCGATTACGTCCTCCGACGGCCAGGTTCTGTCCACGAAGGTGAGGAGGAGGTGTGGAAGAAAGCGGTCGGGACGTACCCGGAGGCACCAGGTGTTGTCGATGATGGCGCGCCGCCATGGCCTGCACACGGCGGCGCTGCGGATGACCGTGGTGGATGTGGGTCCGAGGCGGCGCAAGATCTCGACGAGTAGGTCGCAGGGCAGCGTTGCCCACGTATCCGCGTGCATCACGTCTCTCGGGAATTAGAAGAGGTTCGGCATGCTTCCTGGCAGCATATATAAACGGTAAATGAAAGGTGTTCCGGATTCTAGGAGTACCGTTCAGGACTATATATCTCCCTTTTCTCTCATGTATAAGGACAAAATTGCTTCAGGATATTATCTTATTTTTTATTATTATACTAGTAAATATGCCCGTGCGTTGCGACGGGTCAATAATATAGATTTTTATTTTTATTATTTAATATGTTTGAGCTTCAACGTTTAATATGTAGATATGTAGATGTTGAAGAATTAATACACGACAGTATTACTAATTAGAGGCCCCATTGAAGCTTCCACGTTAATTCTCACCAGACGCGCTAAGAAAAAAGATAAATGGTGGAAATTGTCACGTTAATCAGAAACATTCAACCATCCAATTAAAAGACGAGCCATATATCACCATTAGATCTATTTTGTTTTCTATAAGAAATTAGCCACCTCTATAAAAAAGATAGTCCAAAATCTTATTAATGGGGAGAACAAAAAAAATTCAGCCTCACGTGGAGAAAATCTCGAGCAGCAACTACCATCATATTTTAATCTATTATTAACAAAAGCTTAAGACCCTACTACGCCCGTGGCGGCCTCCCTCTTCCCCTACCCCTCTCCCGCCACTGCTTTCTTCTCCAACTCTGGCGAGAATGACTACGACGCCCCTACCACGACCTGTCGTGGCTGCCTCCACCATCGCTAGGACCCAAAGCCACCCACCCCCACTGCCTGGCCGGCTTGCCTCCTCCCGAACCCCTTCAATGCCCGCCGAATTTAGAGACAAAAGAGGGGAAGAGGTCGGAGAGGGAGGCCAATGGCGACAACTCTATGTCTTCTTTAACTCGGGTGGGGGCGCGGGTGCAGGCGTGTGCGAGCTAGCACGTTGCCTGAAAGCGTCTCAAATTTCCGTCGATTTAAATATAGGAAGCGTGATATTTGAAACCCACATGCATGCTCACATATTTATCTCTTTTATATTTGAAACCCACATGCATGCTCACATATTTATCTCTTTTTATCTTTCTTAGATTAGATTTTCAAAAATCAAGAATTCTCAACAGTGCTGTGCGAAAATCCTTCGATTCCTATTCTTTCTCTCTCCTCGAGAGAAAGGCAACAGCATGAGAGGGCGTCTCCTTTCTTCTGCCAACGGCCTTGCTGCTATCTCTATCTTCTTCCTAAAATAAATCGAATACATCAGCACGACTTCCCGTTCTGAGCAGCTCTAGCTCGAACTTCTCGTCATGTCAAATTCCAATCCAAGAAGCATGAGACCCTGAACTTTGCTCATCTCATTCTTATGCTGCTCTCTCCACCAAGCAATAAAGTTGTAGCTGGCCTAGCCGCTCCTTCCCTTGTTGACGCCAAGCACCAGCAGAAGAACCATCCAATCCAGCTGATCCCTGGATCCCCCTCTCTCATTCGATAGAAGTGAAGCAACAAATCGGCAAAGACCAGTTGCATAACACCTCGCGCGAAGCATTGGCTCCACCTGCATCTCTCTGGTTCGCTCTGTCAATTTTTCATCGCCCGGTCTTCTGTCTTGTCGGCAGCTACTGCAGGTGCAACATGTCCACGCGAGGGCCTTGAAAGCCACCGACACAACAACACCTCTAGAGCAACCGCTAGCACGGATCGACTCAAGAAAGCTCGCCGGGCAGAAGCGTTGGGGCCTCCCCATCGGCATCTTCAGTGCTGGACTGCTAGGTGAGGCTCGACGCGCTCACGCGATGTGGTCTAGGGCATGTGCGTGCGCCGGTTGCATCGTGTTGGCGCCGCGTTGGGCCTCTCCATCGGCATCTTCAGTGCCAGGTGAGGCTCGGCGCGCTCACGCAATGTGATCTGGGGCGTGTGTGTGCGCCGGGTGCATCATGCCAGCGCCGCGTCGACCTGCTGCCTGCAATGATGCTCATGTGCTTATCTTTCTAAATTCTCATTCTTAATTTATATTTATATCTATATATTATTTCTGATGTCTGCGAGTCATGGACGGTCACGGGGAATAGATTCCTAATTTGATCGTTGGCGTTCCAATGACACGTGGCTGAGCCGGACTCCCGTGAGGCAACACGACGGACAACAGAAGCTAATTAGACACGGATAGATGAAAAAAGAACGTGGATTAGGCCAAACCAAACAAAAAAAATAGAAGAAATTTTGCCTCTTTATAGAGAAAATCGGACGTGAAAAATTTTAGATCGGAGGACAACCCGAACTGGAATAGAATCCGGAGTGGAAGAAAAAGAGGTGGAAAAAAAATCTTGGCGGAAATTTTGCCTCTTTATTATTAGGTATAGGTATAGATATAGATATCCTATCTCCTTCTTCTTCTCCCCTACTATAAAAGAGCGAGTTTTTTGAGGGGCTCTCCCTGCATAATAGTCGTTCGATCTGGACTTCGTGCTATATGAGCCCTCCGTCATACGTGATCTTACATCTTACATCTAAGACTCCTCCTCAATCAAGATTTCTCTAGAAAAAGGAAAATAACATGTAACGTTTCATGACTCCAAAACGTGCCAAAAAAGACTCCGACGCCCATATGTACGAAAATATTAGTGCAAAACATGATTTTTTTTTCATCTGGAGAGGTTATCTTCAGGTGGTAATAATCCAAACCCGATGGACTTTATGTGCAGGCCCAATCATTCACCGGGCCAGACCGGTCGATGGACAAGAACGTACTCTGTACACCTCTTCACCTATAAGCAGTAATATATAATACGTGTAAGATCCAGATTAAACTCCTTGATATACACAGACACTATGCTTGGACGTACATGCAAGCTCATGTGAATATGCAAGCGCATCTGTACAAGCCGACAATTTGCTAGCTTATATATTTTGTTCTCATACATAATTAGCACACATGAACATACATGCACATAAATTGCTTGTTGTTTATTTATCTTCTCAACGAGTACGTAAAATACGTAATATTTCTTGATAGCACATATTAATATATACACAGGCAGCCTAATAAAGCACTGGTCCTTCAACACCCTGTATTACTTATAGTATCATATTGTGAATGAATAGTAGCTGCAATATAGAGGTGGAAATAAAACTAAGGTACGCAAAACAACACAATTCACACGTGAAGGATAGAAAATTTCCTAAATCCAAATAATGAATACAGTAAAGGTTTGTAAGAAATAATGAGAAAAATATCATGTACATGTACTTTATACTCTACTTTGTGGCCAAAAAAGGAAAAAACATAAAGTTATGTTGTTTATGTAGCAAAAAAAAAGAAAAAAACATTAAGTTACGTTTAGATGGACATGCTAAATAAATTAATGCTAAATATTAATATATACACAGGCAGCCTAATAAAGCACTGGTCCTTCAACACCCTGTATTACTTATAGTATCATATTGTGAATGAATAGCAGCTGCAATATAGAGGTGGAAATAAAACTAAGGTACGCAAAACAACACAATTCACACGTGAAGGATAGAAAATTCCCTAAATCCAAATAATGAATACAGTAAAGGTTTGTAAGAAATAATGGAAAAAATATCATGTACATGTACTTTATACTCTACTTTGTGGCCAAAAAAGGAAAAAAACATAAAGTTATGTTGTTTATGGTAGCAAAAAAAAAGAAAAAACATTAAGTTACGTTTAGATGGACATGCTAAATAAATTAATGCTACATTATTGAAGTTATTATTTTGCATCTAAAGATGCTTGTTTATTCATACTATTCATGTAGGCACAATCTTATTACATCATTAATAAAGTCATAATCCTTCACATTGTTTGAACGTGCCTACAATAGACGTTAGGTAGCCAAGCATGGAAAGGATAACTGCTAAAAACATATAAGTAGTAAGCTCACTCTAAGGTGAGTGCTCTCTTCTCTGATATCTCTACATCCGGAGACTACAAAAGTTCTCTACCCATACGAGGATGGATTGACAGAACTATGAAAATAGGATAAGATAAGGGCAACATGAACTAAGTCAAAGTACGGTGATATATGTAACTGAGGCATCCTAACAAACAAGCGATTTGAATCTTGTTCTACACGACCGATCAAATCGATCAAGCAGTTGCCATCTACCTTTATCGTACACCGACAATTCAAATAACATTTTTATTACATTTAAAATAGTTTTTAAAAACACGTGCGTGTCGCACGTGCATATTTACTAGTCCTACTATAAAAGAGCGAGTTTTTCTCGAGAGGATCTCCCTGCGTAATAACCGTTGGATCTAGACTTCGTGTTATATGAACCCTCCGTCGTACGTAATCTTACATCTTATAAGATGTAACCGTCCCAAACTCAATCTCACGTAAATATCTCTAATGTTATCATGAAACAGCCAGCCCACTTGTACCCACGCATTCTTCCTCTTTCCTATTTCTTTAGGTGACTTGCCCAACCCGCCCGCCTCTCCGTCTCATACCTTGGCCGCCTCCCCCCACGGCCGGACGAGACGAAAGCACGGACAGACTATGCATGCTACTACATTCTGCGAGATGCTTGCCGCTCGGCCAAGGAATCAGAGCCCGCATGACACTCCAAATGCCGAATTCATCTCGGCACGGCCGCACGACACCACCAAGTCGTGCCTTATCTACTATGGAGAAGCCAATGCAAGCAGGCCTGCACCGAGTCACGATCGCATGAGTTGCAAACTCGCCATGTCGTGGACCGCAGCATCCGGCGTGGTGTGGTACTGGCGGCTGCATGCCCAGTTATGTGAGTACATCATCAGCGCCTTCAACTCCTTTAAGGCGCAGTCTACATATATTATTGTGGAAAAAGTCTAATTGACCCCCCAACTATAGGGGTGGTCTACTTTACCCCCGAACTATAAAATGGTCTAATTTATCCCCTAAACTTTGCAAAACCGGCCAAATCACCCCCTCGGACGGTTTTGGACGGTGGTTTTGCTACAGTGTCAGCGGTTTTGTCTTTTTCTTTTTTATTTATTTTGTCTGAATCTTTGAAAAATCATAGTAACTTACTGAAAAATTATAAAATAGAAAATCCAATTTTGTTGGACTCCACATGAGTAGATCTACACAATGAATATATAATATAATATGCTTTAGTACAAAGTTTTTGCTATAAATTTTGATCTATTTTTTTCTGTAATTAATTTGAATAATTCATACAACAAAAACTTTGTACTAAAGCATACTATATTATATATTCACTGTGTAGATCTACTCATGTGGAGTCCAACAAAATTGGATTTTCTATTTTATGATTTTTCAGTGATTTACTATGATTTTTCAAAGATTCAGACGAAATAAATAAAAAAGAAAAAGACAAACCGCTGTTACTGTAGCAAAACCGCCATCCAAAACCGCTCGAGGGGGTGATTTGGTCAGTTTTGCAAAGTTCAGGGGTAAATTAGACCATTTGATAGTTCGGGGGGTAAACTAGACCACCCCTATAGTTGAGGGGGTCAATTATACTTTTTTCATATTATTGTTGTGTGTATTGTTGCGTGAGAGCTCATCATGGCATGATGCAAGGCATGCATGATATATTTTTGGTAGAGTATATGGCTGCACCGTACTATTTCGCCGAGGATCAACGCACGTACACAGCCCAGCGGCACCAGGACCAAGGAGGACATCTAGAGAAGAGGCACCAGCATCTACATGCCGACGATTCAACCAAGACTCAATCTGATCAACACTGGGCTACCAGAAGGACGTAGGCGCGCATTCGCTACATCACAGAGGTAATATAAAGACGAGATGGAGCCTCATGGAGGCCACGCTGGTCAGCCACCATGTGGGCAACTAACCTCTTATCTCGTGTGTTGTTTTTTTTTTGTCTTGTCTTATTTCTTTGTTTATCCATGTAAAATTTTATGATGATATAATTTATAATTATATACTGAACTAGAAAATGAATTTATTGAATTACATGTGAAATTTTCTTTATGATATATCCTTCAGGAAAATCCTAGATCCACGACTAAGGATGGAACATACTACATACGATGGTGAACTCAGATCCTATGACACGGCTACAACCAACTTGCCCCTCGCATCTGTGCGTGCTTATGCGATGCGTACTCTCGATCGACCGCTTCATCGAATTAATAAAGCACGAATTGGGGAAGGTTAGGTATTTTCTTTTCTATTATTATCAAATCTTCGTTATATTTCTAATTGGTTAGGGTTGTTTACTCATATATATAGACACATATTTAAATCCTATTTAAGTTCCTGGACACTATTGATCTTATTGTTGTTTTTACTAATATATGCATTAATAAATAAGGAATGGATATTCATGGAGTCTGAATCTCATTGAAACTAATGATTTAGTCTTTCTAGCATAGTATTAATTGTTTAATGATGTTTCTGATAAACACGTGTGTGTCGCATGTGCATATTTGCTAGTGTTATATATATACCAGAAATTATGCTTGTGCATTGTTTCGGGTAAAAATCATATGTTAAAAAAATACAGTGGTCATATGTTAAAAAAAATCATATGTTAAAAAAATAATATGTTAAAAAAATCATATGTAAAAATCATATGGTAAAAATATCTCTAATGTCAAAAAAAATACAGTGGTCATATGTTAAAAAAAAAGAAATTATGCTAGTGTTATATATATACCAGAAATTTCGCCCGTAGCAGCTTGTGGCCATATAGTATTTATGTTCATGGTTTTGCAACGTAATAGGGAGCATCCTGAAACACCAAACGTCGATCAGCCAGTGCGCATAGGTGACGCAAGTAGGCACCGGTAATCACACTTTCTTATGCTAATATTTGTTTGATTCGTATTTCCCTCTAGGCACCGGTCATCCAACTTTCTACTGTTCCAGTACAAAACCATCGAATATACATCTAAACGCATCTAATCGTCATCTAGACCGTCTACACGATAGTCTGGGGGTTCACGACTGTTTTACATCTAGTGTCTAGGCTGACATTAGATGTATGTTACACATCTATTGTACATCACATTTATCTATATCTATATCTATACCTAATAATAAAGAGGCAAAATTTCTCACCCCCTTAATTTTGGTCTATCCAATTTTTTTATTGAGAGTTTCTTCCATCTTAACATATATATATATATATATATATATATATATATATATATATCTGTTGCTGGCTACAATTTTGTAGCCAGACCATACGACCGAGCCATGTTCCCCGCACTAGAATCCTGTGACTAGCATGCGTCTCTCTCCCCCTCTCTTCCGCCGGATCGGCGCTATGGGCGCGACGCCACCCCGCTCGGCGCACCCCTGCCCCGGCCGGCCACCTCTCCCCCATCGCAGCGGTGCCTCCTCCACCTTCCCGGCGAGGTGGCGGCTCCTCCACCTTCCCGGCGAGGCGGCGGCTCCTCCACCTTCTTGGCGGCGACGGCGGCTGGCCCTCCACCTCCTCGCGCAGATCTGCATCCCCACAGGCGCGGCTGCACGGCCAATCGGCAGGCATGGCGGCCCCTTGCCGCGCGCGGCTTCCCATCCCCAACCAGTGGCAGATGGCGCTCGAGGCGACGGCGTGGCTCGCCCTGCGCCCCACGGCAGCTCCTTCCCCGGTGACGGTGGCGCGTCCCTTCTCTCTCCCAGCAATGGCGTTGGCGTTCACTCCTTCCCTGGCATCTGACGGCGACGTGGTCCGGCCTGGCCCAGCCCCTTCGCTGAGCATGCAGCCCGAAGAGGAAAGCAGTAACGCTTTGGGGCGCTGGCTTGATCGGATGGGGCATCAGAGCATCTCCAGCAAAGCTCGTCACCTCCGGCGTTGCTTCCTGCCCCACCCCTTCGTCACCTCCGGCGTTGCTTCCTCCCTCTCTCTCTCACGCGCGGCCCCGGCAGCGTGCGGACGATTCGTGATCTCACCATCTGGGTGAAGTAAATCAGGGGACGGCAACTCGCTTTGGGTTCGATGAGTATATGCACATACGTACTCCGTTCCAAAATGTACGTATAGATAGTACTATATTCCAAAGTATGAATAGATACTCTGTTCCAAAGTATGTACAGATACTCCATTCTGAAAAGTACATACAGGTACTTCCATTCTAAAAAGTATGTGCTCATACTATACTCATATATACTTGCCCGATTCATTTATAATTTGTATATATAATATGTCTGTCGTAGCTCTGCATATGGTAATGATCTCACCATCGCTATGTTGTTATGTATATCTCCATACGTGCATGTATGCACACTTTTATGAAATAGTACCAAGTATGTGTACATACCAGCTTCTGCAAAGTATATGTACATACTCTCTTTTAAAAACTAGTATGCACACATACTCCCTTTTAAAAATAGGTATATGCTCATACTCTGGTACATGTATACGTATGTACGCGTACTATTTTGGTGCAAAAAATAGTACACACTACGGAAGTACATACCCTAAAGATAAACATTAAAATAATCCTCTAAGTATATGGATATACTCCCAAATACTAGTATAGAAATATACTTATTTTTCTTATTAAAGTATGCGTCCATAGTTGTTCACGTAAAACAATACAAATTAATATTAATATATACTCATTGTCCTTATTAAAGTATGCAACCATATAGTTCTAAAAAATTAGGTATATACTCATTACTACTACACACATTTCAAAAAGATAGATACCCAATTGAATGCCAACCCAACGACAAAAGCAAACAATTTAAACCAGATCCGTTTTTCATGGAAGTTATTAGATGCGTCGATGGATTTTTTTTCCCCATATACATACTCTCAACCTGTTAGCTATACCCGTTAAGCACTCCGTGAAGACCTCCGTTTACGTCCGCGAGACTCCGGCCCTCCCGTGCGAATCCGGAATCGGTCGGAATTCAGGGCGGAGGTTGTCGGAATGTGGACGGAAGTAGAAATGGAGTTTTTCCATCCGTATTTGCAGAATTCCATATTTGGTCCGAATATTTCCGTATTTATATCGCATTTTACCCAGATTCCAGACAGGCCCAAATAACTCGAGGCCCAATACTAGCCCATCTAAGAATGAATACCTAGGTCTCCACTCTGAGTCCAGACTCCCTCTCTCATTCGCGCAATAGAGCAAGCGCGTGTGAGGCGGGGTCGTGGCGGCGGCGGCGGCGCGAGCTTGAGGCGGGGTCGTAGCGGCGGCGGCGGCGCGAGCTTGAGGCGGGGTCGCAGCGGCGGCGTGACCGCGAAGCGCGCTCGTGGCTTCGGCAGCGCGAGCGCAACTGCAACTCCGCAAGTCAGGGGCTCGCAGCATGTACACGAGGGCGAGCCGGCATGACGAGCAGCGGGCAGTGGCCGATGTAAGCTCTGCGGACCTTGATTTGTTCTTTCCTATTCTGGCATTTCCCTTTCGATTCTTTCTTCTTCGTGCAAGATTCGGTCTGATCTAGCTCTAGCAACTAGTAAGCAGGAGGCACCATGTCGAATCGTGGTCGTGCCAGCTCGATGCCGCCAGAGCAGCATCTTGGTTTGGGCACCATGTTGCCGCCGCCACCACCAACATCTTCGATTAAAGATAGCAGCAGCGGATCCATTACAGGTAAGCAGTAAGCAGCCACGAGCAGGCAGTAGCCAATAGCAGTACCAGTGTATATTTGGATCGTGTTGTATATTTGGATAGTTCTATATTTATATATCTACCGGCATCATTTTGTGATTGTAGCATTATTTCCTTTTATGTTAAGTTGGACCACACAAGTCTAAAATCCTAGCCATAATAAGAATTTTATTTTTTTCTTTGATAGGAAAATCGAAAGTCGGTAAATTCTAAACTATTTTCATTTGCGTCTGAATCTCTAAATTTATGCTTTGCCTGTTTTTCATCGCCAAAGATGTGTGTGATTGTGATTATGATTGTGAGTATAAAGATGTGCGGTATTCCGGCTTAAGTTTCCGGCTTCCGCCCGTTTCTGTTGAATTTCCAGTCGTATTAGTTTGTTTTCGTGCACCCGTATATCCCGATTCTGTTACTAAACCCACATTTTTCGAACCCGATCCCGTTTTCGCCATCAAATATAGAACACAAAAGTAGAAATAAGGTTTTTGCATCGGTTTCCTTCGTTTTCATCGCTAATCCTCACCCCGCGTGCCCCACATCGATCGTCCGCACCCGCGCCCCCGAGTCCCGACCCCTCCCGGCGTGCCCCACACCCTGCGCGTCCGCTTCCACTCTGTACGCATGCGGGAGGGACATGCAGCGTACACCATGCGGAGAGATATGCAACGGGGGTCTTACTCAGCGCATGTGCGCCAGCGGGAGTAGCAGCACGTGCCCACCCAAATTAATAGCGACGCGCATGCACCCGCAGACTGAGCCGTGCACGTACGTCTGACAGTCTTTCTTCTTTCTTTCTCATTTCTAGCTTTCTACTTTTCACTTTGCACTTTTCACTGTCCACTTTCTACTTTCCACTGTCCAATTTTTCACCCGTCTAGATTCTACGAGCTATTTTTTCTCTTTCGGGATAGTGGGTTTGTGGGAGATGAAAAGGGCGGGGAGATAGTTTGACATCCATATGGAAGTGGAAGTACTATTTTTAAAAATTTCATATACCTTATGTTCCATAATACTTTATACAGGATTGATAATTCAACCGATAGAGAAAAATTAAAATTGGTTATCATGAAAAAAACTAGGAAAAAAAGTATGTGGCTTCCGTTTTCTTCAATACCAAAATAGTTGTCATTAATATCTAAAAAAACAATACAAGGTAAAAAAATTAAAAAAATGCATGGAGTTATATAAACTCCGTATTAAGTTTAAAATCTTGTACTACAAGATTCAAAATTTGAACTATCACATTATAAAACTTTATACTGTTAGGTTTAAAACTTTACACTCATAATTTATAAAACTTTGAACTTTAATATTACAAACTTTATACTACTAGCTACAAAACATTGAACTATGACATTTTAAAATTTATGCTGCCACGTTTAAAACTTTACACTAAGAATTTATAAATTTTCAACTATGACACAACAAATTTTGTACTGTGTTGGGCATTCTTAACGTCATTACCAAAAGTAGACTTAGTTTTCTAATTCTGATAACGGCGCCAAAAATGCCGAACCTATCCCTCATGCCACTTAAGCCAAGTTGTCATCCCCAGCATGACATGAGAGACGCGGTATTGAAATATGCAACTGCTCTTCTAAATAAATAATAAATAAGATCTGCAAGCGCACAGATTAATACCGATGTAGCATTTTAACCGGGAAGTATTCCAGGTATCGTTATTTATATTTTTACCACTGGGAAGGGATTACTAACATCAATGTTGATTATGGAATGGAATATAGGAATGAGTATCAATCATTGCATGTATAAGTGAGAGCATTCATCTATCTCTTGCATACAAGGGTAAGTGTCACATAAAATATAGATAAAGTATGAATGGTGACAAAGATAATTAATCTGATCAGCTAGCCACATATAATAATGATAAGCACCTCAATAGATATTCTAGCAAGTCATTAGCATGGTATTAGGACGAACTACAAGGATATTTTCTAAGTTATTCTTAACTATAAAGTTTGGCATATCATAGTTAGTGCAAGTACACTTGGCAATCATTGCGAGAAAGGACTACGCCCATGCATAGTGATATTATCAAGGAAGATGAGAAACATAGCAATCACTCCCCCGTAATAATGTTGCTCTGCCTGCCTTACACACGGGAGGGGGACTATATAAGAACCAACGAAGCTGTCACCATCGCGGACCACCCCACGATCCGACATATAAGGTGCAATCGTAGATAAATATGGTCTAAGCACCACGCCTACACAATATTTATCATTTACCCATGGATCCGATGGACAAACGCTATACGATCCTAAACATGTATATAATTCCAATCTAACTAAGCCAAGCATATAACTACGATAAACTAAGAACAATATAATCGCAAACATAAACAAGTAGAGCATAGTCATAATCAATATATTGAAATAGAACAAAGTTGTATTCATAATATTGAAGAACAAAGATGAACAATGAAGAACAGTAAAGGAATTACCAAGAATCCTCTTGATAGATCCGGAAACCAATTGAAGATTGACTCCTTCTAGTTCTAATCCTATGTAGCTATGCTATACTAGAGATCTAGTTGATGTGGTGGCTCTAGGGCTTGATCAGAGACTCTCCTCCTGAGATTAGGGTTTGAAGAATTGAGAATGAGGGAGTGCCTCCTCCAGGGGCCAGGGGTCCTGCTTATATAGCCTCCTCAAGTGAACGTGGGCCGTCGGATCAAACCGACATTAATCGCACGGTTTTCCTTGATCCCTTAGGTCGGTGGAGCATAATCCGCGAGACGGAGCCTGATTGGCTCTCAGGCCAGGGCAGGCGCCCTAGGGAGCAGGGCGGGCGCCCTGCCTTCGGACCCGTTCGGCCTCCCGTTCGATCTCGTGGCTTCTGGAGTCTTCTAGATGATAGAAAATTGGTGAACACGTTATTATCTCTATGTAAACCCGACGTGTGGGCCTTTCCTCCGTATTTTCTGATAACCCCCTGCAGAAACAGACAAACACCAAAACTCGTGAAATTCTGTCAGATAAAACCCTAAGTCTAGGTGTTGGTTGCATTTGGATCCTTTTCTTTATTTATTTAATAACTATATTTGGTACTTAAGGACCGTCAACAAACTCCCCCAAGCTTACCACTTGCTCGTCCCTGAGCAAGGATAGACTCATTATGGAGCAGAAGTTGCTGCAACGCCTTTGAACGTTGACGGTACATATGCTTTCAAATAAGGTCTCATCCCTGAGTTAGAGTAAACTGTCAAGACTTAAAACTTACTCATTTTACCTTTCACCATGGGGCTTGCAACCGTCACCTGCATCTTAAGTGGTTAAAAGATAGAACGGTCTAATCAAACGCCATGTCTCTTATTCTTGATCAGCTATAGCTCTGGAGTTTTTGCAAATTTTTCAAATAAAACTCAGAGATTCCTTGTATGACTTTCTCGGGTCTCTCTTTTGTGGTATTTCTGGATCCTTACCAAGGCAGTAATGGTATATGCCTTCTCTCTCAAAGTATGTGGTATTTATGGTATAAGGCGTAGTGACATTGCCTTCTCTCTCACCCTACTCTAATAAGGCTTTGATATCTGGAGCTCATAGGTGGGAGATACAGTATACATACTCATAGAACATTTATTGCATAGTCAAACCATGGATCCAGAGAAACAAGTCAATAAGTCAAATCAAGATGTGCATGTGTGGTGAATGAGTGGTGATGGTGATAACAAAAGTCTAATGCTCTTTTTGAGGGAATACATACCTTTCTTGCTTTTTAAAACTTTTGAGGGGAATGAGATGCTCTATTTTTTTTCTTTTTTTCTCTCAGGTGGGTATCTTGTACCCCTAATTCTACTGTCGGACACTTGTCCATTTTTACCTCTCGTCTCACTTTTTCTTTCTTCGAGGTTCCGAGCACTTGCTCCTTTTTATTTCCTCGTATTTATATATTTTTTTAGAGCAATCTCCCTCTTTTGAAAATATAGCAAGTGGTAGTAGAAATGACTTGAGCATTAACTTCACAGGGAATAACAGGAATGGGATAATGTTTTTGGCTATTCTCTCCCGGGTCTGGAGTAGAATAATTTTGGGTGAATCTGGAGATGGAAATGAGTGGATATATGTGGATGCGTACTTCCGGAGTAGAAGCAGCATGTATGAGTGAACGTGCAAGTGAATCTTGATTTTAACCACATGACAAGTTCCTAAGGGTCTACACAGCTTGACCACACTCAATGCCCATAAGCAGTAAGTAGTAAAAGTGTGGCTCTTAATCTAACAAGCATGTATATATGGCTGTGGTAGGAATTTAAACTCTCATCATACAGGAACTCATCATGTAACATTTTAAAGATTTTCAAAGATAAAATTCTCTAGAATTCTAGCATCTCTAGGAACAGATAAACAGCAGCTCAACCTTCCCATATCATATCCGCTAACAACTTAGACTTCAGATCAAGTTCTCTTCCCACTAGTTCAGGTTTAGAGCCAGTTTTAAATTATAACAGTTATGTCTAAACTAGAGAGAGAACAAATTTGAAAATTAGGCAGAGCAACTATTCATCATATCCATGCTAGAGTTTTATTTTCAAGATTCAGTTTAGCATAGCTACTTTATTTATTTATTAAACTAAGCAAATATATATAAACACAAAATATTTATTTGGGTTTTCATGATTATGCATCTTTTTATTTTAATAAAGCATAGGTATAAATGTAGATAAAAATACTTATCGGGATAAATGGGGGTGCTCTCCCTCAAGCTGGATCTTGACGTAATTTCTTCTGATGTAGCTAGCAGGAGCAGAGGTGTATTTTAATGTCGGCAGCACCCTGACAACGATTAGGATGTCCTCCATCTGCTAGTCTTCCTGAATTCTGTGGAGCTCAAATAGACAACAAAGCTTCGTGGAACTTGATTAAGCGTTAGCATAAATATCTAGCCTTTATCATGTTTGAGCTTCCTTGATAAATGTCACTCTCTATTTTTATTTTCATTTTTATAGAACAGAAAAAATATATTATTATTTTTTTTATGCCACCACAGTGAATGTACTTATGGGTTTGATGTCACTCGCATACTCACATGGGGCTTACTGTTTTCAACATTTTTTTAGACAGAATGAACATGATTAACTGAGCAATAATTAAAGGGAAAATGATAACTACCAAGTTTACCTCTTGGCACGGCGTTCGGTGTTTTTAAGTCCTCCGAACAGGACTTCTTTTCTTCTTAGTTGTCCTGGGATTTGGGTGGCGTAGACGGTGGTTCCGGCAGCGCCTCCTCTTCTTATGTAACTGTCTTCACTTTCCATACCCGACTTGGTGCTTCGGTCTCCTGTTGTGTATCCTCGGGCCTTATGACCTCTCCTTCATAGTCTGCCCATACGTCCTTGATGGTTTGCCTCCTTTGGTTACGGTTACGTCGCCTTCTTCTTGTCCTGACCTGCTT
Organism: Saccharum spontaneum; assembly: GCA_022457205.1. Lineage (NCBI taxonomy): Eukaryota > Viridiplantae > Streptophyta > Magnoliopsida > Poales > Poaceae > Saccharum > Saccharum spontaneum. Next base: position 47,599,129 of record CM039590.1, read on the forward strand.
AGAATCTTCAACTATATAGTTAGGGTCATTAAAGTAGCGGCGTACCTTCTCAGAGGGGAAATGCATATGGACTTCTCCGGTTCCAATATAGATGATTGCTTTGACGGTGCCTAGGAACGGTCTTCCTAGGATGATGGGTGGCTCGTACTCGTCGTCTTCCATGTCAATGACCTGAAAGTCTGTATGGACAAAATGATCGTTAATTTTAACAGGGACATCGGTTACTATACCTTCGACCTTTCGGGATGTCTGATCTGCCATCTGGAGCTGAGTGTATGTTGGTTTTAAGGGCATGGTCCCGTACAAGAGCTGATAGGTGACTGTGGCCATTATGTTGACGCCTGATCCAGTGTCGCAGAGCGCCTTCTGAAAAGAGTATCCATTGATTGAGCACTCAATGCTTGGCATACCTGGGTCGTCCTTCTTGTTCAGGAAGGGCGACTTAAGTCGACCATCTTGACCTCCTTGAACTGTAGTGACCATCTTAGCTGATTCGGTCCATCCTTGGTTGTTCTTGTTCTGCTTGTTCCTCCTATTGGTCCTCTTCCTTGGTTCATGTTGAGGTTGCTCTGGGATTTGTGTAATCTTGTTCTTGAAGGAAAACGTCTCCTTCCTCCCCTTGATGTTGAAGTTGATCTTCGCAGCGCTGGTGTAGATGACAGCTCCCGAGGTGTTCAGGATTGGCCTTCTCAGAATAACTGGTGACCTCTCATCGGACCCGGTCTCTATCACCACGAAGTCAGGTGGAGCATACGAGGTACCAACTCGGACACACATGTTCTTTAATATTCCTTTAGGAAAGCTTAGTGTCCGATCTGCAAGCTGCAAACACATAGTTGTTTCTGATAAAGGATATGTAAAGAATTTTTCATAGAGTACCCTGGGCATAATGTTGACGCTGGAGCCAAAGTCGCAGAGTGCTTCTGGGAAGTCCACCATGCCGATGGAAATCGGGATGACGGGGCGTCCTGGATCGCCTCTCTTGATTGGCAGAAGGTCATTTGTACTCCGACAGCGGGATTACTCCAATAGTTACTTGCATCAAACATGTCTACAAGATTTGCAGATTCTAATCCTTCCGGTTGTGATGGTATACCGGGGTTAGTAGCAGGAACAGCAGCAGCTATTTCATTTAACTGAGATTCAATCATTTTATTAAAGCTAATTTGGTTTTTGATGGCAGTAGAGAAATTATCCATTCTATTATTTATGTTTTCTAGTATTTTATCATTGGATGCTAATTTCTTAGACAAGTTATCCATTAGCTTTCCTTGATTAGACACTAACTCTCTCAGGGGTGGAAAATTATTATTGTTGTTGTAAGAGTTATTACCTTGATAATTACCTGAGTAGTTACCTGAGTAGTTATGCCTCTGTTGATTCCAACCTTGATTTTGTTGAGGACGGTTGTAGTTGTTGTTGTTGTTGATGTACCTTGCATCCTCAAGCATCTCAGGGCAGTGATTGCCTGAGTGTCCAGTATCTCCACATTCCTCACAAGTCATGTGAGAGTCGTAGACGTTCATGACTTCTCTTTTGTCTCCAGCTTTGTCATCGAGCTTTTTCATGAGTAGGTCTAACTTTGCAGACAGCATGTCTACCTCCTTGAGCTGGTGCATACCTCCACCCTTCTTGCGTGTTTGAGTCCTCTCTTCGTTCCAACCTTGGTTGGACGCCATCTTCTCCACAAGGGCTGTAGCTTGTGGTATGGTGAGTGATAGAAATGTGCCTCCAGCTTCAGCATCCATGGTCTCACGAGCACTAGTGATGAGCCCATGATAAAAAGTCTGCATAAGTAGACATCTCTCCATTCCATGATGGGGACATTCTAGGATGTAATCTTGAAAGCGCTCCCATGCTTCTGGAACGGATTCATCATGTTGTTGCTGAAAACTTGTAATCTTCCCACGGAGAGCATTGGTCTTGCCCATGGGAAAGAACTTAGCCAGAAAGTTCGTAGAGCAGAGTGCCCACGTAGTGTTCTTATCCTTCGTCGCGTAGAACCACTGCTTCGCTCTCCCCAATAGTGAGAATGGGAAAAGGCGAAGTAGTATGGCGTCTCTGGGAACATCTAATAAAGTGAATGTGCTGCAAATCTCCAGGAAGTGTTGGAGATGAGCACTTGCATCTTTGTGCGGCTTCCCACAAAACTGGTTGGCTTGTACCATGTTGATGAGCCCTGGCTTGAGCTCAAAGTTCTTGTCGATGTCCGCGGCAGGTCCAGTGCGGATGTTGTCCGTAGTGGGAGCTGAGAACTCGCGGATCGTCTTGTTCGCCATGGCTGCGAACTTTGTTGACAAATTCCGGATGAAACTTCGGCGGTCTTCTGAATTGGATAAAGTGTTGCGTCGAAGTGTTGACTTCTTGAGCTTGGCTCTTGCCTCTCTGATTAATGCTTCGGGGTTGTCAACAAAATTTTCTGGAAGATGTCCTCTATTCATACATCACCCTGTAAAACAATAAGAATGAAAAAATACAGGGGTAAATCTGTATGGGAGAATTGATGATCTCAATCACTTAATGATGCGAATGATGACTTAAATTCCGTATTCATTCCTTGTTAGTAAATCAACCTTCCCCGGCAACGGCGCCAAAAATGCTTGTTGGGCATTCTTAACGTCATTACCAAAAGTAGACTTAGTTTTCTAATTCTGATAACGGCGCCAAAAATGCCGAACCTATCCCTCATGCCACGTAAGCCAAGTTGTCATCCCCAGCATGACATGAGAGACGCGGTATTGAAATATGCAACTGCTCTTCTAAATAAATAATAAATAAGATCTGCAAGCGCACAGATTAATACCGATGTAGCATTTTAACCGGGAAGTATTCCAGGTATCGTTATTTATATTTTTACCACTGGGAAGGGATTACTAACATCAATGTTGATTATGGAATGGAAAATAGGAATGAGTATCAATCATTGCATGTATAAGTGAGAGCATTCATCTATCTCTTGCATACAAGGGTAAGTGTCACATAAAATATAGATAAAGTATGAATGGTGACAAAGATAATTAATCTGATCAGCTAGCCACATATAATAATGATAAGCACCTCAACAGATATTCTAGCAAGTCATTAACATGGTACTAGGACGAACTACAAGGATATTTCCTAAGTTATTCTTAACTATAAAGTCTAGCATATCATAGTTAGTGCAAGTACACTTGGCAATCATTGCGAGAAAGGACTACGCCCATGCATAGTGATATTATCAAGGAAGATGAGAAACATAGCAATCACTCCACCGTAATAATGTTGCTCTGCCTGCCTTACACACGGGAGGGGGACTATATAAGAACCAACGAAGTTGTCACCATCGCGGACCACCCCACGATCCGGCATATAAGGTGCAATCGCAGATAAATATGGTCTAAGCACCACGCCTACACAATATTTATCATTTACCCATGGATCCGATGGACAAACGCTATACGATCCTAAACATGTATATAATTCCAATCTAACTAAGCCAAGCGTATAACTACGATAAACTAAGAACAATATAATCGCAAACATAAATAAGTAGAGCATAGTCATAATCAATATATTGAAATAGAACAAAGTTGTATTCATAATATTGAAGAACAAAGATGAACAATGAAGAACAGTAAAGGAATTACCAAGAATCCTCTTGACAGATCCGGAAACCAATTGAAGATTTACTCCTTCTAGTTCTAATCCTATGTAGCTATGCTATACTAGAGATCTAGTTGATGTGGTGGCTCTAGGGCTTGATCAGAGACTCTCCTCCTGAGATTAGGGTTTGAAGAATTGAGAATGAGGGAGTGCCTCCTCCAGGGGCCAGGGGTCCTGCTTATATAGCCCCCTCAAGTGAACGTGGGCCGTCGGATCAAACCGACATTAATCGCACGGTTTTCCTTGATCCCTTAGGTCGGTGGAGCATAATCCGCGAGACGGAGCCTGATTGGCTCTCAGGCCAGGGCGGGCGCCCTAGGGAGCAGGGCGGGCGCCCTGCCTCCGGGTCCGTTCGGCCTCCCGTTCGATCTCGTGGCTTCTGGAGTCTTCTAGATGATAGAAAATCGGTGAACACGTTATTATCTCTATGTAAACCCGACGTGTGGGCCTTTCCTCCGTATTTTCTGATAACCCCCTGCAGAAACAGACAAACACCAAAACTCGTGGAATTCTGTCAGATAAAACCCTAAGTCTAGGTGTTGGTTGCATTTGGATCCTTTTCTTTATTTATTTAATAACTATATTTGGTACTTAAGGACCGTCAACATACTGCTAGTTTCAAAACTTTACATTTAAAACTCATAAACTTTGAAACATCACATTATAAACTTTGTAATGCTAGGTTAAAAACTTTGAACTATCACATTACAAACTTTGTAATGAGGTTCAAAAACTTTACAATTATAATTTATAAACTTTGAACTATCATATTACAATTTTTATACTGCCAGGTTCAAAATTGTATACTCAAAATTTATAAACTTTGAACTGTGACATTACAAACTTTATACTGTTAGGTTCAAAACTTTGAACTATCATATTATAAATTGTATGCTACTAGATTAAAAAATTTACACTGAGAGTTTATAAACATTAAACTCTGACACTACAAACTTTGTAGTGGTAGGTTCAAAACTTTCAACTAACACATTATAAACTTTTGTTCTAACGCAAGGTTCAAAACTTTGTAATTCTAAAATTTACATTTTAAATTCAGGAACTTTATACTAGCACGTTTAAAACTTTGTACTTTAAGAATTAAGAATTTATATTTCAAACTTTGTTTTTAAAATTGAGAAACATTATACTAGGATATTTAAAACTTTGTATTTGAAACTTAAAAACTCTGTAATTTTAAACTTTATATTAGCATATTTAAAAATTTGTCATTCAAAGATTTAAAACTTTATAATTTTAAACTTTATTTTATACTCACTCATTTGAAACTTTGTACTGAGATGCTATGAACTTTGTACACTTAAAATGAAACTTTGTAATTTAAAACTTTGCACCAAATTTTTAAAAACTTTTTACTACTACATTCGAAACTTTGTACACCTGACTGCAAAACTTTATGAACACGTAAATTATTTTGAAACATATCCAACATGGGTCTAGTTTTACAGATCTTGTTATAATGAACGTACTAGTGCAAACGGAATTATAAAATGATGCTTCACAAGAAAGTTATTACATTTTAAAGTTTGTATACTATTTGTAAATAAAAAAACAGCTCTGACACAGAACCACATGACCCCCTCCCTTCACATGCTCGTCGTTCGGTCCTGCTTTCGCTTGCGCCATGTGTCCGCACTTTCCACCGTCCACTCTCCACGCTCGTCACTCGTCTCCGCTTTTCTTGCGCCACGTGTCCGCGCGTTGGTACATGACTTAGCGCACACGCGTCGAATAATGATCGGCGATATGCAGCACATACACATGCAGACCATACACCTGCACTCAGGCTCACTGACAACCTACAGGCACACTCAGGTCGCTATGCTAGAGACAGCTAGTGGCGTAGCCCATTAATTTTTTTGGTACTGCTGGGTGCATGTGACGTAGTCCAAGTGTTTATTTATTTGCACAATGCATGCGTATTAAAAACTCACAAGTACAATAGAGGTACCGATGAAAAAAAAATAATGACAATGCTCTCCACCATCTTTGAGTACGTGTCAGTATTCAGTATTTTCTTCTGTGTTTTTCTATAAGTATCTTTTATTAGTACTATGACTTCAGTAATCTTCAGTATTTCTTAGTTCTTTTTAGTATTACTCATTGTTTTCATTCAGTATTTGTTGATATGTTGCTTAAGTATTTGTTAGTACAATCGTTCAATATTTTTTATAAGTATCTTTTATTAGTACTATGACTTAAGTAGTCTTCAGTATTTTTCTATAAGTATCTTTTATTAGTACTATGACCTCAGTAGTATTCAGTATTCCTTAGTTTTCCTTTAGTATTACTCAGTAGCTGTCAAGTGTAATCCTTGAGTATCTGTTAGTATTTTCCTCTTTACATGTGTAGTATTTCATCTCATTTTTTCCGTACCTCTCAGTATATGTCAGTTTTCGGCAGTATCTCGCAGTACATATCATTAGTACTCATTAGTTCATCTCATTTTTCAGTATCTCAGTAAATGTTAGTTTTCAGTATTCAATATCTCTCGGTAACATTTAACAGTATTCAGTGTCAGTATCTATAACTTCAGTAGTTTCTTAGTATCTCTAAGTAATAAGTAATAGTCAGTATCTTCAAGTATTTTGTCAGTTGTTTGGTATAGTCGGTATTATAACTTCAGTAGTAAGTAGTTGTCAGTATCATAGTCACAGAACTCGGGGTCGAAGCTACGAACCACGTACCAGGCTCGACGACCCAATTCGTGGTACGGGGACAAAGCGGTTTGACGACCCAATTGACGACGAGTCACGTACCAGGCTCGACGACCCAATTCGTGGTACGGGGATGAAGCGGTTCGACGACCCAAACGACGATGAGTCGCGCACCATTGCAGCAGGGCTTCGAGAAGGTGCGAGTCCCAGTCCGAGATGGGACGCGGCCCCACTGCCGCATGGTTCAAAGATGTCGAGATGCAGATTGGGAAGAAAAACTTACGGATTGTCGCCACTCCCCACTCCGGCATCGCAGGTGGCCCAATTTCCAGACGCCGGCGCCGCTCCTCCTGCCTGAATCTCCGTCGATGGTCAGGATGGCCGGCGTCGGCATCACACTGGGAGAACTCACTCCTCGCTAGACGGCCGCCGGACGACCGCACCTCATCGCTGCGAATGGCGGAGCCACGGAGACGGAGTGACGGACAGCGAATCCCGTCAATGGCTCGAGTCGCTCGACTTTGGACTTCCACCCACCGCCGTTCGCCCTGCTCCTCCTGCCACACAGTCCGCACTTCTCCACAGTCCACACAAGAGTCCAAGACTGCAAGATGAACGGGTACATCCCCGCCGTGGATTCTTTTGTTTTTTCTCTTCTAGATTTTGCACCTCCGGACGGAACATGTCGTCCTGTAATTTGTATTTGTTTTCTATACTATTTTCTGATAAAACAATACAGGATACTTGCAGCTCTAAATTCATAATTCTCATTCCACCTTGGTCTGTTGGCTGGCAGAGAATAGGCCATTTGACTAACCTATACTTCTTCTTTTTTCCTGATCATATTGCCAAAAAATCTAGATCTGAAATATTCACTCTTTTAAGAACACCCCTAAAAAACATCATAAACATTGGTAGACTAAATAATTGTTAGAAAACCATGTTTTGTCCTTTTTGTAGCCAAAGAATTTTTCAAGACCAAAATAGAATGCAAATGACAACAAAAATATCTCCTGTATGTGTCTCCTGTACACATTCCAAATTTATCAAATCAATCGTGTGCACGTAGCGAAATTCGTCCAATAGTATAGTTGCTTTGATTGATCCTACGGCTAGCAACTTTTGCCTTTTGGATACGCTGGCCAGAGGCAACAGCAGGTCAACAGTTTTCCATTGAGCTGGGAACGCAACGGGCTACAATGCCTAGGAGTTGTGCGTGTCAGATCGAGGAGCAAGGATTACGACGGATCCGACGGATATAACAAATCGAAAATACCTACGGACTTCGATGACGAGAGCGAGCCAAAACACGCATGATAAATAGAAACAAGTCGTAGAGAAACGTAATGCAAATGGACACGGAGAAGAATACGGAAGGTTGAGTTGGATACGGATGGATGAGCTGGACCAAAAAAATTGTGGAGATAAATTTTGCCTCTTTAATAAAGAGAAGGGGCCGGACTAAAATCAGGGGGAGAAAAATCAAAGGGTGAGAAATTTTGCCTCTTTATTATTACTAGCAAACGTGCCCGTGCGTTGCAACGGAAAAAAAATACTATTAGACATTTATGGAGAACAAAGACATGAATAATACATATTTATTCATATTGTACTCTTCCTATAAATTCTAATAATTTCTTTTATGATGCATGACGCACATAATATTAAGTTAATAGTTGCAATAAAATAAAAATATCCTATATCCTACTAAACCTATATCGAATTAAAATTTAAATACAAGGTTTATATATTGTATGGGTCTGTTCACTAATCATCGGGGATTGCAAAAGAGAGTTTTTCATATTGAATTAGATAACAAAGTGCTCAATATTTTAGTTGATGGTTTGATTACCTAGACCATCAGTCGATCCAAGTTCTAAAACAATAGGTTTTGTTTCTAATACGGAGAGCACGACCTAACACATTTTGGAATCAATAATTGGTAGATGTGAGTTCTTACTCATGTGAGCATGTATCATGAATCCAGTTCACATAAAAGACATGAAGGGCGGCGTGACCCAAATGCATTTTGGAATCTTTTTAAGCATCTTAAAATATTATTAGTTCACTGTAAGTTGTGTTCTTAACTAAAACTACATCAAAAGTAAAAATACGTATATATTGTAGGAAAGGGTCAAGGCACAAAGGACTATGATTATTTCTTTTATTATTTATTTTCTATATTTATTTATTGAAACATGATGAAAAACGGACAAAAAAACGGTAGAAAAAAAACATCATCCGGACAAAAAACGGCGGAGGCTTAGCCTGTTTCAGAAAAAAAATCAACCAATCCGCTTATGTGATATATATTTAGGATAAAAAGATCATGCATTGACTAATACATGCGGATAATATTTGAGATAAAGAAAGAAAGTCAGCCAGGTAGAAAATGAGCCAATGGCCAATCGCTTCCATTGTTGGGTCAGAAAAAAATAACCACAAGCCAATCGGACAGGAGTTTTGCGAAAAAAATAAAGAAGGGTTTTCGCCTCACGGATCCGTACCGGACACGGGAGTGTATATGGGAAAAAGAGCACAAAAAAATACGTTCATGGTTGAGTATATGATTATTAAAAGTTCTATTTAGAGTAGTTAGATCTGAGAAATGTATTGAGATTAGGATTCCTACTCCATATTCATCTAGACGCGAGCTGTTCTAACTCGTATGTAAATAAAGAAAGCAGTGGAAAATAAAGAAGGTAACTCTTATCATTTTCTATTTATTATTAAGAGTTCTATTTAAAATACTTAGGATTTGAGGAAACTATTTAGATTAGGATTCCCGCTTCGTATTGGTCTCGACGTGAGCTATTCTAACTCGTATGAGCACGGGTTATATATATAATATATATAAGTCCGAACAAAAGAAACTCTCCATTGTTGGGTAGTTAGACGAAGACGGACAAAAAAAAAATGGATGGACGAAAAAACAGAGCCTGAAATTTTGCCTCTTTATTATTAGGTAGGTATAGACTAGTAAATATACCCGTGCGTTGCTACGAGTTTTTTTTACGTTCATTTAGGTTGCTGAAAAATGATTTTGTTTTTTTTTACTGATTGAATTGGCTGAAGTGAACTATCGGTTACTTCTTCCAAATATTAAAGAACAATAACCAATGGAATATGTAGATAGTTTAGCACACATGATAATATATGCGACCAGTTTTTTGTTGACTAAACATTAGAATTTTTATAGGAAATTCATGCTTAAAAACTAACCTTTTGTATTTCTATTACATTTAAGGAATTTTAGGACCCCAGTAGGCATGTTGTCTTCACATTCATTATCCTTGTATGTAAGTAGTTGTCCCAGGACTTTTTTCTGATTTCATATCCATCCTGTACGTACAATCAATATTGTCAGTTAACAAATCCATAATGTTATTGTATTATAGAGTTATGTATGTGTAAAATGATAATGGATTTAATTATTGTGATATTCACCGTTAAAGATGTCAAGTTTAGTTTTTCGTCTTTCCATGCTGACATGAAGATTGAAACAATATAACTTGAAAGTTCCTGCTATATATATAAAATCTAATTTAGTACAATTAGACTGGACGACTCCACCGCAAAAACAGGGAAGTACTCGACCGAAGAAAACTCCGGCTAAAAAACTGCCTCTTGAGGAATCCAAGCCGGACTATCCAAGGCTAAAACAAATCTTGGTAAAAAAAAGGAAAAAAGACAAAGATCAAATACGCTAACTCTGGAAATTACTCGATGAACAAAATCAAGTATGCTCCTATTAGTTAAAATTAGATATTTTGGACTATTAAAAATAATAGAGACAAATTAGGAGTTCGCTAGGATTCTGTATTCAGCTTATGTATATAGGCCTTATATATATGATGGATCAATTAAAAAGTGAATTGTAAATCCAATTTCTCTTACCCCATCTACCCGTTTGCCTCGCTGGCTCTGCCGGCCACGACGTCAAAGCACTTCTGAAATAAAATGGAGGCATCTATGTAAATCTTCCTGAAACCTTATTTGCTTTAGCCTTCTCTGTCGACGAAGTTGCCGCAAATCAGGAAGGAAGGTAGAGAAACAGGAGCGGGGCTACTTGATTCGTCTACGGATTTTTTTTTTCTTTTTGGTAGGGGATGATTTGAGAAGTAACGTGAGAACGTGTTCATAAGAAAAAATGTCAGTACGGGATTTTTTCTTTTTTTATCTATTTGGATTAGTATTAACCTAGTCTTACATGTAATCTTAGTTGAGTAGGAGTCTTACTCGAGTTGGAGTTTGATCTATTTAGATTATTATCAACCTAGTCTTACATGTAATCTTAGTTGAGTAGGAGTCTTACTTACATCTTACGTGGAAATTTTGCCTCTTTATTATTAGATTAGGTATAGATTACTAGCAAACGTGTCCGTGCGTTGCAATAGGAGAAAAAAGATGCATGAATGAAAAACGAAGACATATAAGTGTTACGTATCTATTATTCATATTTTATTCTTTTTATATAATTTTAAAACTATAAAATTGATCATAACATCGAGTATGGTATAAGTTAACATTGGTAATAATATATCCTTTCTTCGTTATTACGCGTTTCATTTGTTCCTCTCAATAATTTGTTGTGTATAAATCTCTTTTCGATTGAATGTATCCCACGCAGCCACCATTTAATTGATCATCAATCTTCATTACCGGAGGATTGTACCCTGTCTTAGAGCATCTCTAGGTGACTCTTTGATATCTTCCCTAAATCACAATAATAGAGATTTTGGTAGAAAAACAGCCTCCAACAGCCTCTTCAACTCAATATCCAAATATAGATATTTTCTATTCCCTGTAATGAGAATCATATTATTTTTAAATTTATAAAGGCATACATATTAATAGTATGTTATAATGCATTGAAATTTGAAGAGATTTTTTCAGAATTCTCTTACCATCATGGATGTAGCGCTTCCGGCCATTGTTTCAGTTGATACTTGCTAGAAGATGATGCTTGTGCTGATGATGTCTTTTTTTTGTCGTCGTAATTCATACTGGAGAAGAATCGATGTATTTTTTTACCTACAGGCTATCTACAAAAGTGTATGAGTTTGTCTTGGATCCCGTTTGTCACTCGGTCTTGGTTTTATATCTGTCGTCATGAACCATGTTGGAATAGGATTCATATTAAAAGACTGCTTTTTTCTTGGCGAAAGGAATCGGCCCAAAAAAATATATATGTTTACCTGCCATCATGATACATGTCTGAGTAGGATCTGTGATGGAAAGCTGGATAAACGAAAGCATGTCTCCCTTTTAACAGAGTAAATAAAGGAAATCAGAGCAAAATAAAGAACATAACTCTTATCCTTTCCTATTTGATTATTAAGAGTTTTATTTAAAGTACTCAGGATCCGAGGAATCTACTTTAGATTATGATTCCTACTTCGTATTGGTCTAGACCCAGCCAGGGTTATATATATAAGTCCGGACGAAAGATACTCTCCATTATTCGGTAGTTAGAGGGAGACGGAACAAACAAATGGATGGACGAAAAAAAGAGCCTGAAATTTTGCCTCTTTATGAATAGGTATAGATTATTATTATTATTATTATTATTATTATTATTATTATTATTATTATTATTATTATTATTATTATTATTATTATTATTATTATTATTATTATTATTATTATTATATATTAGGTATAGATTGATATAAATGTAGGTATATATATATACTCCCTCTATGTTGGTAAAAGAAGTCGTTTTAGACAAGATTTAGGTCAAACATTAGGAATATAAATCATGAATAACTTTTAAGTTGTTGAGTTTAGAAATGTGAAAACAATATGAATAGATTTTTCTTGAAATATACTTTTATAAAATTATACATATATCGCTTTTAAATAAATATTTTTATAGAAAAATAAAGTCAAAGTTATGCTTTGGAGACCGTGTCGTTATCTAAAACGACTTCTTTTACCAACCTGGAGGGAGTAGATATAGATAGATGTACTAAAAAGGGAAGGTCCTTTTTTTCCTTTAGTTTACATGGTGACACATTGCGCGTGCACCACACTCACACAAACACAAATATGCCTCTAACACATGCTAACAAACTTAACCATTAAAAACACTTATATATTCGTAAAATGTCCGGACTTGAATTTAAACTTTGTCAAGGCATCACCTCACCTATCTTCCAAGCAAAGCATAAAGTGGAGGAGGACCAGCTTTATGCCCTGGGAGTTGCAAGGACTGCAAGCATAGATGATTTATACTTTGTCAAGGCATCACCTCACCTATCTTCCAAGCAAAGCATGAAGTGGAGGAGGACCAGCGTCCTGGGAGTTGCAAGGACTGCAAGCTTAAATGCAAGAGGACCACCTGTTTTGCGAATACGCGTGTGCCCACTCCATCTCGCTCCGAAGTCCGAAGAATGAAGCCAGCGTCCATCGGGTGAGCGGCGGCGCCAAGGCTCCCGTTCACGTCGACGTCCGGCGAACGGTGACTCGTGACGATAAGCTTGGCAGGACCGGGCGGAGGTGGCAGCATATCGGAGTAAGTTGGAATCAGCTAAATTTTGTAAATGTTTTTTGTGATAGCATCTATAAGAGTTTTGCACTCAACCAGCCAATATTACGGAGTTGTTATGCCATAGAGGACTAAAAATGACCAAGACACAAAAAAGAATGCTAAAACTAAGGGCAACACCTATTAATAAGCATTCACCCGTGTCTTATGAAGATCTCCATGACATTAATCCCCAAGGTGCAGCAAGCTCGTTTCAGTCTCTCCCCAACCTCCTCCGATCCTTTTCTAGCAGTGCCCAAAACCGCGTCCAGACTTTTGATGATACAATGGTATATGCCAACTTGAATTATTTATACTAATATATCAACCCACGCTACTACACGGGCTAGTAATTTTAGGAGAAATAAGTATTAGAAGTTGTTGATTAATTTATGCCCATGGCTAATAATAAAAACTGTTTATTTTTCTTTTTCTTGTTTGTTCATATTTTAACAAAAAAGTCACACAGATACTTTGCAATCTTTATCTAGTTGTGATAAACTTTAATTACCAAGGCCACTATATGCCTTCTCCACATGGCGCCGCAACCAATGTTTCCCTAGGAAATACAAAACAGCATAGGGCCTGTGTTTCTTTCCCTATGTGTGCCTGAGGTAACCGTAGGGGTATGATCTTTCCCAACATTTGCTAATTCACTTCTTGGGAAACTTTTAAAGCGTAGGGGAATTGGTGATTTCTAGTAACACCTTCATATGTGTTTGCCTGTGTTAAGTTGAAACAATAGCATAAGTTCTGCGTTCAAAATGGAAATCGATGTGCTCGTACCTTCATGTATAAATGTATATGTGGTTTGTACGGTGAACGGTGATACACATCATGCATTACAATTTACACCTTAGTTGGTTTTTTCTATACTAGTGGAAATGCATGTGCCGCACGCGTGTCTATGAAAAAAATCATATATCATACCTACAATAAAAAGAATAACAATGTTAGATTTAGACCTAATTCTAATAAACATACAAACTAATAATAATTAGATTTAGGGCCTGTTTGGATGTTACTGAAATATATACACCTATAACTTGTTTACACTTGTATTTTACTGTGCACAAGAAAACCAGGCAATAATTATCCGCCTGTGAAATGCTATTTGGAAATCCATAGGAATCAAATTGAGATGATAGCTCCTTGTGGATCTAGCCACTATTGCCATCGATCTAATTTCTATAGCTACGGAGTCGAAGCTGATGCCATGGATCCGCACCTCACTGCTTTGTTCTCCTGCAATGAAGAAGCCCAAGATCTCCTCCTTGTATGCCATGCCGGGATGCCGCCTAGGACGCCGATGACGATACCTTTGGCCAGGTAGTGCTCCGCTCCCCGGTCAGTAGCGCTCGCACGCCGCCGCTTCGCCAGGTAGCGGTCCTCTGCACCGCTGCTTCGGTAGCGCTCCGCGCCGCCGCTTCGCCAGGTAGCAGTACTCCGCGCCGCCGTCGAGACGAGCTATGGAACAAGCAGAGTCTAACGAACGCACGAGACACGACCAGATATTTGTCGTTTTATTTTCCAGGCCTCGGTAGATGACATTTTTCTGACGGTATTGGCATAAACCGAATGTAAATTTAGTAGGCTGACCGTGACCGGCCATCCAAGGTGCAAAACGCATCATGCATCGGAAAAACTTACACACCTGTAATTTATGGAGGTTTTTGATCTAATACATGCCTTCCAAACAGGGCCTTAGAACTTCTAATAAGCATACAAACTAATAATAATGGTCAAGTTGTAAATTTATTAACAATATAATCTATCAAATCCTGGTATAATGAACGGTCTAAATTCACATAAACTCCAAGATGTATTACCCATGATTATAATCATGGACAATTTTATTTTTTTTCTTTCTTGATATCATGCATACTATTGAGACAACAAAACATAGAGTATGTCTCTCTTATACATAGCCTTGCACCTTCAACACATTCCCAATTATCATTACTTTGAACAGCTGCCGTATCTTGTATAAAATCAAAGACTAAAAAGATATAAACCACGTTTCAGAAACATATAGATTACCGATAGTATTTTTTTTCTTCAGCCAAATTATGATCTTCTCCTGGTAGCTCGACGAACGACAACTCGCACAGCATCACCTTGATGACTAACGATAGGAACACATTACATAAATGCTGCCACCGGACTTATGATGCCTTCAGAAGGAAAAAAAATAGATAATTAGAATCCAGATGACTGAACTCCTTAAATTTGGATTAGTATGTATACATGAAGAAATTTGCTTGAGCTACTTATAAGAAGTATGGAGGATTGAAGTGATACACTAATATGCAAAAAAGTGTCAAGTAATACCATAATCTTGAAGGTGTGTCCTTCGACATACTAACCTGAAAGAGAGTATAAACCAATTATTGGAGGTTAAACAGAAACACAAAATGCTAATACATATACAGATCTAGACTTGAAGCTTATGCATCGGCAGAATGATGGATAATAGATTAATCTAGGTTACTTAATATGGAGTAAGCAAGAATATAATAACCTGCTGTACAAGTACAACTGGCACCCTCATAGATTGACGCCATCAACATCTGTGACAATAGAACCTTTATCATTGCTGGATGATTTGCAAGTGATCCTCCATGGTGACAGCCAAGTAGCAAGTATACTTACCGAACCAATTAGCATATAGTTACAGATAATAGAAAGGACGGCGAGTCTTCTGTGATCCTCCTGGTGATTGCCAATAATGCAGAAATCAAACAAGAGAGGGAAGCAAAAACAATGAATTTAAAATAGTGAAAACCACCTACAATTTGGAACAGATAGAGTAACTAATAAGCTTGAAACACGGACGAATTTCGGGGGTGGTCCGACCCGATAAAATTTAAATACCCTTTAGCATAATACTGTTAAAGTTCAAGAAAATTTATGTCAATGAAGCTAATCCTGATGACCCCGATGATGTTCTCAGCTAGATTCATCACTGGCTTAAAATTAAACTTGCAAAAGTTATTAATATAATACAAACAGTTCAGGTACGGCAGTTATAGCAACAATGTAACAAAACACATGCAAAGATAGATGATGTGATCTTTTCATAAAGAAATAAAGATCACATGATGAGATCAACCCCGACGATATGGCCCTGATGATCTAGCGCTACTCACCTGCTACTCCTACCATGTATGTCCATACCCCCAATAGATTGGAAAGCATCTAGGAAGTGAGAAACGGATCAAACACGCAAAAATACGTACCTGGCTGGCTGAAGGGATTGTAGTTGTAGAGGAAAGGACTCACTTGGATTCACCTCTGGGAGCCAACGGAGGGACGCGGGTAACAATGTCGTGTTTGGCCGCCGGGTAATGCCGCACGCGAGCCGTCGTTAGTGGTGGTTCGTCATCCCGTCATCCGGCCATCACGCACACTTCATGGAGGCGAACGTGAAACGGCGGCTACAGCGCGCGGAACCAAGGCGTCGCCTGGCCTTTCTATCCACGAATCGAGGAGTCGCCTGGCTCTCCGAGTCCGCGGTCCACCCCTGCGATCGATCGTGGCGTTGCCAGCATGACTTCGCGGGCACTCGCGGCAGCTTTCTCGACCTGCATGCACCAGATGGCATCTTAACATGAGAGACCGACGTAATCAAGAGGTGTACCACGAGGGTGGGTATATGAGTATAGATTACGACGTCGTCCAAATAAAAGTCTAGTAGGCTACGTGGTTCACGGGAGGGCAACGCAGGCGGTTATGTTTGTTTCGCGTACGAAAAAACGGAGGGGGAAGAGATCGGTGACTGGGGAAACCGGGAAAAAACACGCGTGTATGTAAGTTCTGTCCATGCTGGGCCCATGTGTCCAATTGATATCTAGCGTTGGATGGAAAATCAAAACACATCCAAAGGTGGAGATCTTTGGTGGGTACAATGTTTTTAGGTGATAGGTATTTTACAATTCCTTCGCTTTTTTATAGTACTAGCAAATATGCCCGTGCATTGCATCGGGAGAAAATTCAAACAAATGTTTATGAAAACACGGTGATAGAAATTCTAAATATTTATTTATGTTTTTCTTTTCTATATAAATTTTAAAGATATAATTTATTTTTTGATAACAATGAAATCCGTAATATAATTATTGTTTGCATAATATGATAGTGTCTAATTAAAACATAATTGTGATATTTTTTTCTCATGTTGCCAAGTATAGAAAAATTACTCTTAAATATACCATAATATTATTTTTCATACTATTGAACTGTTTGATTAATTAGAACATGTTTGATTCAGATTTTTAATAAGAATATTTATTTTTGTATTTATATGGACATCAATAACTTGATGCTAGAAATTTTTGTTTCTTAATAAATGATCAACAGTGCAACAACTCTCGGAAGAAACAAATCTCAGAACCAAACGGAAAAAGCAAAAAAAAGGAAAGAATTGCAATGGATGGAAAAAGTTTAAAAGAAAACAAAAAATAGAAAAAAAATAGATGTACAGGGTGCGGCCGATTAATTGCCATGCATGTTCCCTGCATGCCCGTGTGCATATGCATGGCTCGATTCCTGGTTTTAATACGTACAGTGGTTTTGCATATGCATGTGGAATTATGGATTTGTATATGTATGTGGAATTGTGGATTTGCGAGTCAACCTGCTTCTTGGCGGACGTGCTGGTGCTTCATTGCCCGGCCTAATATTGGTACGATGCTGGACTTCTTTAGCGTCGACGTGTGTATGTAGGATGTGCGTGCGAGACCACACGCTAAACGGATCAACAAACCTGCTTCGACGACACCAGATACGGAGGCTCCATGCCACCACGAAGGCGCTGTTCTTTTTCCTACTGCACCGCCGTCATCTACTATCAATCTGGGTCACCCCACGACTCCGTCTAGGAGACTATGACTCACGACGTCTCGATCGAGGCAAGCCGCAGCCACGATGCCGAGCGTCGAGGATCTCAACGCGCCGCACCAATCCGGCCTAGTAATAAACTTGAAACTCCCAAGACGTTGCCCACCTCTGCTGCCTCGACTTCACAGCAAGTCATCTGCCATCGTGCCGGAGCTAGGAGCCACAAACCGTCCGTTGTCTAACTCGTATCTATTACCTAATAATAGCACATATGAGCACTTACGCAATATGTTTTGGAATCGGACTCCGTATCACGCTAGGCAAGAGTAATTCTAACTCGTATGTGTACGGGTTATATATATAAGTTCGTATGGAAGAAACTCTCCATTGTCCGGCAGTTAGAGGGAAATGGACAAAAAAAATGGATGGACGAAAAAAATAGTCTGAAATTTTGCCTCTTTATTATTACTAGCAAACATGCCCGTGCGTTGCAATGGGAGAGCAAAAGACATCAAAATGAGGACTGAAATGTTATATCTATTTATGTTTTATCCTTTCCATAAAATTTAAAAGTTGGTATAATTAAATGTATGCTGACCATAACATCCATAATATAAATTAGTATTGGTATAAAATTACAATGTCTTATTAAGTCTCTATAGAATTAAAATACTAACTCTGATTGTTTTTTTCTTCTGTTGTAAGGCACATAAATATTTACTCGTAAATATAACATAACTTTAATTTTCATAATATCTATATGTTGGTAGAGTTAAAATATGAGTTCCAGACCCTGTCACGTATTGCACTGTTATGTGTACAAGTTCGAGACACATACATGTGTATAGGTTTGGAACACATTTATTTAGATTAAATTAGGTAATAGGTTATTTAAGTTTTCTGCTGATGGTTTGATTGCTTGGGCCATTGCCTCATCAGGTTGTAACAAAACCAAAACTCCAACAATGGCCCTGTTCGGCAGGCTGTTTTTTTGGCTTATAAGCCGGCTGTGGCTGATTTGTTGTGAGAGAAAAACACTGTTCCACGGCTGATAAGCCGTGCTGATAAGCTCAGCCGAATAGGGGTAGCTTAGTGATGCAAATAAAAGCTAAGGTTTAAAGAACTGTTTATATTTATTATTTGTTTATAATTTGTATAAGAACAAGCAGAAAAGAAAAGAAAATGGCGTCGGCGCGTGACTCCTTCCCCATGTCGGCGATTCCTTGCCCATCAGCGTCGGTGACTCCTTCCCCGACCGGCAGCAGCATCCTCCCTAAAGCACCTCAGTGGCAGGCCCTGCGTATTCCAACGCATGGTCATGGTGGCCACCGACGGCGGCGCGGCCATACGCGCGAGCAACCCCTCCCCATGATCATGCATTCCCGATTCGCACCGCTCGGACTCCTGGTGCTCCTAGGAAAGCACGAATTTGGGGATCTCGACTGCCGCGGGCATCGCGCGGTCGCGCTCCGTCGCGACCGTCACGAAGTAAATTTTGTGAATAAAATAGTCAAGCAACCAGAGAGCGTCGGAAGAAAATTGGGTAAAGAAAAAACAACATAACACACGGATTACGAACAAATTGGCAGAAGAAAAATAGGAAAAGAAAAAACAAAAAAAAGGCAACATATAATTAACTTACGGACAATTGGAGGAGGCAAAATAGAGTTACAAGAGGACAGGAGAAGAAAAACAACAGGCAAAACAAGCAGACCGATAAATCTCACCTCTTGGCCTGGATGCTGGTCCATCCGAGAGAATCGACGGCGCATGGCGGTGAGACTCCATCGCAGCGCTGCTCCAAATCTTGGTCTGATGGTGATGCATGTCGCACTGCCATGGCAGGCCCTTGTCCTCGTGCCTAGATTAGATCAGAACGGACGCTCCTGATGGCCGGTTCCGTCAAACATGAGTGTCAGGCCACGTCCTGCGTGAGCAAGCTGCAGGTCATGGGCTGGAAAGGCTTCGGCCTTGCTATTGCCGAGTCGGAGTCGTAGATCATGAGTGTCTATTCTAATATTTTTAGATTCGTTTTCTTTTACTTTTTTTTTGCAAAAATATATACGTACTATATTTGTAGGTTGGCAGCGTATATGCTATATAGATATGATCTATTAGAACGTAGAAGAAAAAAAAAGAAATCAATCTAGAAATTTTATGGGCTTCGGTGTAGTATTTTATAGACGGAAACACGGTTTGAGTTGCATGAGCAAGTCACGTTGGATACGACATTGCTCAGCTGTCAGTTTCCAAAACAAATACAATATCGGATATGAACCGAGATAGTTTCTATATTCATGACGTTAGTTAAGGGAGGTCTTACCTAAAAAATAGAAAGAAATTTTATCTCTTTATTATTAGATGTATATAGAAGAGTTATATTTAGAGTACTCAGGATCTGCGAAATCTATTTAGATTAGGATTCCTCCTCCACATTGGTCTACACGTGAGCTATTCTAACTCGTATGAGCACGTGTTATATATACAAGTCCGAACAAAAGAAGCTCTCCATTGTTCGGTAGTTAGAGGGAGACAGACAAAAAAAAAATGGATGGACGAAAAAAAAAGAGCCTGAAATTTTGTCTCTTTATTATTAAGGTATAGATTATTAGGTATAGATAAATAAATATAGATATAGATTAACATCAATGGAATTGAAATAGATAATACAGGCATACTTTGGGTTATTATATTAATAAAAAATGCCAGTAATTTATTTATAGACAGAATTAGGGAATTACTTTTTATTATCTTTTACAATGGAATATGCGGGTAATTAGATGAAGATTTAGAGGTTAATTTAAATTATTTTTTATAATAGCGTAGGTGAGTACTTTACGTATAAATTTAGGGGGTTGTTTTAGACTCTATTTTATAATGACAATTGTGAGCAGTTTCTCTTAGAAAATAAAATAGATCCAATAGCTAACATCGTTGCTGGGGATTAGTAATATTAAGATTAGAAGGGAAATGGCACAGGCCACTCTGCTAGTTTATCTCCTGGAAAAAGGTTATTAGTGTGTTTCAGACAGAATACTTAGTTTCTTAACAGATAATTGCGAATCTGGCTATGAACTAAAGCTGATAGTTCGCGAACCCATATAGGTTCTCAAGCGTGCGACGGCGCGAGTCGCCATGACAGTCGGCAACCATGTCAATGGAGGCCAGAAGGCGAAAGAACTGCTCAGGTACGGTAATGGTAGTAAGCTTGCTAATGTATCATCTTTATTAAGGGGTCCTTCGGTTGCTTCTTTTTCATCCCGAGCTGAAAAGGTTCCTAGTCCCTCTCCGACATCCTCCCTACGACCGGCGACCGCCATGCATGCTGACCACAACAACCTCATCATTGCCCAAGCCCTGAGCCCCGGACCCTCCCCAGCCGGTAGCCCCCCATTGCCTGCAGCCACCAGCGCGACGGACAGCGCCCGACCCCGCGCGCGCCACATGTGACTCCCCTCTAAACTTGGCGGCGGAGAGAGCCCGCACCAGCAACCTCTTACTACCGTAACATTGATAGAAAAAAACTGGTTTCAATAGTAAATTTTTATTTTCATTATATATCTTTTTTTCACAATCCTTTTGTTTTTAGAATTACACAGTACAACGCAAATACTCAAACACACGCACACTCACCCATATGAACACACGTACGCAAACCGTACCCCTATGCGCACCTCTGAAGGACTGAGCCAGCAAATCACGAGATTCACGAAGTTACCACAGGCGCCTCGCTGTCGACGGGGACGTCGCCTACCTCCTTTTTAAATATATGTCGCTGTTGATTTTGGACATGACGTTTGATCATTTGTCTTATTAAAAAATAGAATTATTGTTTATTTTATCATAACTTGTTTTATTATTAAATTTACTTTATGCATAGCTTATATTTTTGTACATTTACACATATTTTTTTAATAAGACGAATGGTCAAATGTTTGTCTCCACGAATGGAGTACTCATTTGAGCCTCTTTTCCAAGCTTCTACATGAATCATCATAATATATGTTAGAAAAATAAAAAACCATAGAAATCCCAATTAAAAAAAACATCTGGCTATCAATTAATAGACCCAATCATTGTTAACGTTGCATCTAATTTGCTTCTTAAATTATCCGCTATCCATTACGGTAAAGAACTAGCCCCTAGTGCACTTGCTTTGTATCAAAATTACCCACCTCTACCATTATAAATATTAAATACACCGGCGGCCCGTAAACTTGTCCTTAATGCCACTTAGGTCCACGAAGTTGCAAAATGCATTTCTAACATTCTAAACTTGTTAAATGGTTCATGGCAGGTCCATACCCCTTCATGGCCTTGTTTTTGCTGATTTGGCAGCGCCAACATGGCTTCCCTCATGTCTGGATGAGAATTTTGTCGTTTCTTGGCCAAACAATTGTCCAAACCTTGAAATTTGGGATCGACAGATGAAGAACGGGAGAGCACCGATTTTTCTTTTATGAAGATAGTGGGGTCCAATTACAGAATTGTTCGGCCAACAAACGGTAAAATTAGCGTCTCAAGACATAGTGGACGCTATGTTGGTACTACCACGTCAGCGAGAACATGCCCACGAAGGGGTATGAACCTTCCATGAACCACTTAACAAGTTTAGAGTGTGAAAAATGTATTTTGCAAATTCATGGACTTTAAGTGGCACCACATTACAAGTTTAGAAGCCGCTCATATATTTAACTCTATATAAAAAAATAAACCTTAAGTACACGTGCATGCAAAAAGCGAGCGAGAGAGAGGGAGTGTGTGTCCAGTGCTTGCAAATTAAAAAAAAGTGAACTCGAAAGAAACTATTATACATTTTCCATTCATACTTTAATTAAAGTCCCCAGGACCCAACCAACAATTTAACGAATATTGTTAGGTCATATAGACATACTGTTAATAAACTAGTGAAGCTGATAAGGGAGTACCATACTTTTTTAGATGTAAGAAGTATAACTCCCGTCCTCTGCACCAACTAAGGATATATGCAGTAATTAAACTGGTAAACATATGCTAAACTCGTAAACATATGAATATGTGCACACCATGATTACCTGGTGAGTATGCATTTAGTCAAGTACATGCATACGTAAGACTCTACATCCGCACCAATGCACGGAGCTTCTGCATTGATTCCTCTCGCGTTCGTGCAGCGTGTCCTCCGCACATCAACTTTGGGACAAATGGGAGCTGCAGTGCTTGGTCCTCGCCAGCTTCACCCTGCAGGCCTTCTTCCTGTTCGCCGCAGGCATCCGTCGGCGCAACAAGTCCGCCGTGCTCCGCATCCTGCTCTGGCTGGCATACCTGTCGGCCGACTACGTGGCGGTCTTCGTCCTCGGGCACCTGACCATGAAGATGGACGACCCGCGGCACCAGCTGGTGCTGCTCTGGGCGCCCGTGCTGCTGGTCCACTTGGGCGGGCAGGAGACCATCACGGCCTTCTCCATGGAGGACAACGAGCTGTGGAAGCGCCACCTCCTGGGCCTCCTCACCCAGGTGGCGATGGCCGTCTACTTGGTGGCCAAGTCCTGGCGCAGCAGCAACGGCGGGCTCCTCGTCGCCCCCGTCGCGCTCATGTTCGTCTCCGGCACCGTCAAGTACGCCGAGCGGACATGGGCGCTCAAGACGGCCACCTCCGACACCATCAAAGACAGCCGCATGAGCGACCTGTACGAAACCATGAAGACCAGACAGGGCGAACCTTCTGCTGCCGCCAGTGCCAGCTCATCGTCGTCCTCCTCCGCCTCGGCGGTCCGGATCCAGAGGTACAACCAAGACATTGTTGGCCGTCAGAAATGGTGGCTCCAGGAGGAGTACGCCGACCTCGTGCAAGCGGCCGGCAACAGCTTCCCCAACTGCATGAACGCGCTGATGGACATCCCCGTCTCGCCATGGGTGGAGCCCCATATATTGGGCATGGCCGAAGAGGCGAAGAGATCCAGAGCCTCCGTGGGTCGGCGACGCGAGCGGCAGGTGCAGGCGGCAGGAAGGACACGTTCCCGTCCAGGGCGTACAAGCTGGTCGAGATCCAGCTCTCGCTCATGTACGACCACCTCTACACCAAGGTTGGCCTGCGGTACGCCCAGCGTTGGCCGGTGGTCGGCCTCGGCTTGCCGCTCCTCACGCTCGCCACCACCTCGTCGGCTCTCGCACTGTTTGCGGCGGCGGCGAGGAAGAAGAGTGGCGGCACGTCGTACAGCGCCGTCGACGTCGCCGTCTCCTACGTCCTGCTGGCCGGCGCCGTGGCGCTGGAGGTGCTCTCGATCCTGGCCGTCACGCTGTCCTTCCGCTCCTACTGCTTCCTGCGGGACAAGCTTGGCGCCGGCGGCAGGCTCACGCCGGCGGTCTTCTGGCTGGTCAGGTGCCTGAGACCCTACGACAAGCCGCTGTGGTCGAACAAGTGGGCGCAGTACAACCTGCTCGCTGGATGCATCAAGGAGAAGCAAGCTGGCGTGTTCACGAGGGTGATGCGTCGCGTCGGCCTGGCCGGGGACACCGAGCTCCGCCGCATCTCTGACGAGACCAAGGCGCTCATCTGCAACGAGCTGGACGACGAGGTGAGGCAGCACATGTTCAGCCACGTCCGGGGCACGGCAATCCTGTCGCGGAGTGGGCACGGGGTGGGCTCACAGCTGCACAAGAGCATCTCCAAGGTGGACTTCTCCACCAGCGTCGTCATGTGGCACCTCGTCACCGACATGTGCTTCTTCCTCGGCAGCGAGCCAGCCAGGGACGACATCGACGGCCGCCGGCACATGGCTCTGGCACGGGAGGTTTCCAGCTATCTCATGGACCTCGTCATGGAGCGGCGCGTGCTGATCAGCAGCGAGGGCCACGTCGCGCACTGTAAGGCCCGCGACGAGGTGAAGCGGATCCTGGTGCAGCACGAGGGGGCGAGGGTCGACGCTGCTGACGCCGACGCCGTGAGGAAGATGCTAGAGGCCGGCGTGGGCAGGATCTTGGACCCCGCCGACGGGGGCGCAGTGCCGGAGGGGGTGGACTCGTACGAATCCATGCGGCCGGTGCTGCCCAGCGCGTGGAGGCTCGCGCAGCTGCTGCTCCTGCAGGACCGGGACACGGAGACAGGTGGCGGCGGCGGCGGCGCTCCGTGGGAGATGATCGCGTCGGTGTGGATCGAGATGCTCTTCCACCTCGCCACGCGGTGTGATGCCGGCTTCCACGCCAAGAATCTCAGTACCGGCGGGGAGTTCATCACCCATGTCAGGTTCCTGCTCCACAATCGGGGGATCGGCTGGAACTTCATCATTGGCCGTTTAAATTACCTCAAGAATTAATTCATTTCCAGTTAATATCAAGGTTTTCTCTACCGGTATTTTAAAAATCTCGGTGGTAACTGATAAACGGGAATATCGGATATATCGAAAATTTATCGGCGATAGAAATAAAATTTTGAAAGAAATTTAGACAAAAAATGACTCGTTTTGTTTAGGAAAGCACGTAGATCATTTCTAAACAATCTAACATAAAAACTAAACAAAACATATTATCAATTGCTTATTCAAAGAGGAGGGCAGTGACATGGCTGGAGCGTGCTGAGTTTGCTGTGGCGGTGGCAACTTGAACTTAGAAGAGAAGGGGAGAGAAAATTAAACATGGATTAAGGTTAGAGTATTGGGTGGGCTTTGGCGTCTATTTGGATGACAAAATTTTAAAAATATGAAAATTTCGGACGATAGAGGAAAAATTTCGGACCCAGCCGGTAAACGGGATATCTCGGAAATTTCGGATTCTACCGGCCGATATTTTTTTTCCCTGGTTAATATAACGGGAATGCTATCTTGTGCCCATGTGATTTTTTTGTTTGGCAGCACACGAATTTCTGCTCCATTGATCGAATGATGGAGGGTTGGAAGATTTGTGGTCTGTTCCCACCGATATGGAGGGTTGGAGGGTTGGATTTGCTTCGGATTTGGGGGATTTGGGGTTGTTATGGTCGTGTGCAGTCGTGAGTAGCCTTTTGGGTGTGGTGGAAGGATGGAGTTAGTCGGGGGTTGTCCGCGGCAGTTTCTCGCCGGTGCGGCGATTTCGAGAGGCGGTTGCTGGCTCATCGTGCGTTGCCTGGTGCTCTTGAGGTACCTGCTTTCGCCGCTTTTTGTCCCCGATGGATGGAGATTGATGTGTAGGTTTGATTTGCGTTGGATTTGGGGGATTTGATTTTGAATTTCGTTGGGTTGGGGATGAATCATCCATTCCTCTGCCTTGTGTGTCGTCGATTCCTCAGCAGATGGGGTGGGGATGATGCGCAGTGCGGGTTGAAATGCTTGGAGGGATGGTGCTCGGGTAGAGGAGTTGGAGTACGTGTGTTTTCTCTGGAAGCTGCTTGATGTGCTGCCTAAAGATCATCACAGCATTTTGATTTGTTTCATTTGTTTAGTGCTTGGTTGTTTGTGAATGTCAGTGTGGTTTGACAGATTAAGTTGCATAAATTATTCTATGTTTATGCTTCAGAAATGTCAGTGTTCTGTTTCTGTACTGCTCTTGTGTTCAGTATCTTTCTGTCTATTTATTGTGTCTTCTGTTTCATTATAGGCCTTGTTCAGTTCCCCAATTCTCCCCACAAATTCCACTATGCAAAAAGAATATTCCCCGTCACATCAAAATGTCGGCAAATGCATGGAATACTAAATGTTGATGAAATCAAAAACTAATTGCACAGTTTTATTGTACTTTGCGAGACGAACATTTTAAGCCTAGTTAGTCAAAATTTGGATAATTTTTACCAAATACAAACGAAATGCTACAGGAATTCTGATACAGTATTTTTCTCCCCAATTCTCTCATCTAAACGAGGGCATAATTTGAGAATCAGTTATTCAGTTGTTTCTGCAAATATGGACTGCATCTGTACTCGTCTGACAAATATTCAGTTATTCAGTATGAACCTAGTTAATATTTTCATCCTGCACACTATTAAGACGCATAGTTTACCTGATTGAACTCGTCTGACAAATCCGGCTCCATGAATGGAGTGACCTTTTCCCGCCGATCTTTAGGGCAACTCTGAAGAAAAGCCTTCAGAATGACGTTGAACTTGGCCTCCACTATTTGCATACTTACCTCCTTTCCGAGCCTTACATATTTATTGCTTTGTCTATGCAGGTGATATCATGCTCTGATCCATACTACAGACTTTACTATTTAGATTAATGAGGTTCGTTCTAGCTATGGAGTGTCCATGCCCAATTGTTCTTACTTTCTCAGCTTACACTCTTTTCGAACAATAATAGTGCCATGGGAACAGCTAAGGTTTGTTTCCTAATGTCAAATAATAGCCTTCAGTTTTGCTTACATGGTATCTACTATGTTCTATGCATATGTGCTTACCTTTAGTACTATTCTTCCTGATTGTATTGTCTATGTTAAATATGGGTCACCTACAAATCAAACTAATGTAGTGGATTTAAAGGTCATGTTTGACGGCAACGGATATATATAGGATATATATAGTGTGTTTTTGGCTTTTTAGTCCATCTTAGTTTTATTTCAAAGAATGAAAAAACATATGTTGATTCCCAGTCAATCCATTCCTCTGTATAGAAATTGATGTGCTTACAAAAAGTATGGCCAAATAGTTAGGGCAGTGCTATTGCATATATGTTTCGATCCATTGTATATTTTCAACATGAGTTCATTGCCATCTTCCTGAAGTAATCTAATTATAAACCAACTTCTTAAATGTTCTAAATAAACTAACGTCCACATATGCTTCATATGCTTTTCGGTACCTCACAGCCACTGGTAAATTGTTATTTTTTCAAATTGTTTTATTGATCTTGAACTTGTGTGTGTCAACCTTCTCTACCTTTGATGCTTTTAGGAACCTGTAACCGATTTTTCATCTTCTCAACATACGTACTATCCATCTTATGATGGAACCCAACTGGACTTCCTATTAGCTCATATGTTTAAAGTGTTAATGCACATCTTTGTTTCCCTGTCGTATATGCATATGTTTATCTGGTCACAAAGCCTTCGTCGTTGCAGTGTAGCCTTTACCAAAAGAAGGATGAGGTTATGCACGATTTGTCAAAATTACTGAACTGAATTCCAACAGAATTTGACATACCCTTACGAATCATTTACAAATTTTGACCTTATTGCTATCCTGATTTTCCTGCTGCTTTATTTTACAGCAAAAATGAACTCTCTCTGCCCCAAGAGACACCAATGAAGGTAATTGAGTTAAGATCTGTTAAAGTTTAACCCATGGTCAACACCTGTTAAAGTTTAACAGGGCGAACCAAACATGCCCTTAAAAGTGCTTCATCTTCGAGATGTAAGTTAACGAGCTATCTATCTCGTATGGCCAACAGTAATATCCGTGCTGGTAGCTGATGTACCTGACATGTGGATGCGAACTGCCACTCGCAATGTCGACAAGGAGCTCTTGGTCCGACCATTTGGCGATCACACACCTGCTCCACGGGCACAAGGCATTCAGATACATCTCCCGTGGGAAGACTCCGGTCCGACGACAGTGGCTCCGTGGCGGGCAATGTGACAGCAGACTGTGCACGTCCATTGGTATCGTCCGCTGTGGAATCCACCGGGTGTCGTCGTCACTGGACAACACCCACACCTGGATAATGGGGCCTCAAAGCGACTGTATCAACGACAGCTGGCCGTCGCTGGACATTGACAGGATGGATGCGGGGGGTTGAGTTGTAATTGTAACATGCCGGTATCAAGGAGTTGGCAGGAGTCACGTTGCCGCCGCCGCCGTTCGACGGGAGCGCGAACTGGAACGGCCCTGGCATGAGCCACAGGCACGATGCCGTTCTGTCGTACTGGAACATGCCGAGCAGCAGGCTGGGGCCGAAGAAGCGGTCGAGGTTAGCTCCGAGGATTGCGACGTTGCCGATGATGGTGTGCCGCCACGGCTTGCAGATGCTGGCGCAGCAGAGGATGGCGGCGGGTTCCAGGTGGAGGAAGATCTCCAGGATGAGCTCAATAGGTAGCGATGCGACCCACGTCTCCACAACATCCACGGCATCCAAGTCTCGAGGTTCTTGGACTTGTGGTGCCGGTGATCGAAGAGAAGACGACGAAGGCTTCCGTAATATTGTTGCGTATGTGACGTAGATATGGCGGTCCTATTCTGTTGGGATCGATTCAGTTATATATCGATGTGTCAGATACCGAATTGGAATGTGCATATTACGCTGAAGTATATGTAAATGATCAAAAAAAATGTAGATTGTTGGGGTCACGTATTTTTATTGTGTATCCGTCTTGAATGAATTCGAGAGTACCATGGCATGAAAGCTAACTGTATAGTATTATTATAATCTTTTCTCTCTTTTTTTTTTGGGGGGGGGGGGGGGTGGGGGCATTTGCAAGCAGCTTCTTTCATTATATCATCGAGTTATTACGATCATTTGCTAGCTGTCCTTGTAGACAGTATGAAGGATTATCATGCCACTCCCCCGTAATCTTGTTACAAGAGACTAGCTTAGAACATTCATGAGCTAACTTATTATTACAAGATCTCAGAGTAAGAGGCTAACAGCTAATCTCTGCATATGTAAGTTGTTCCACAGGTTAATCAGCTGTAGACAATCGGTCTCCAGACACAATTTGCACTACCGGAAACACAGCCTTTGCCGAGGGCTTCCGGCTTTGCCGAGGGCTAAATATCGGGCACTCGGCAAAGACCCTCTTTGCCGAGGGCCGGCCGAAGGAGCCCTCGGCAAAGACAGGCCCTCAGCAAAGAAACGGCCCTCGGCAAAAAAAAATCTTTGCCGAGGGCCTCCCTATTGGCCCTAGGCAAAGAGTCTTTGCCGAGGGCCTACCTCGGCAAAGAGATTTTTCAAAATATATTTTGAGACACTAAATTAACTCAAATAAAAAAGTTTTCTACTACAAAATTGTCTAACTTTTTAAGATCTACAAAGTATATATTGGTCATTTCTTCATTTAACAAATCAATAGTAATGTTGTTCACAAAATCTACATTTCTCTAATAAGTTTAATGAAATTACTAGAGAGGATATATAAGGATTGTGAAATATGTTACAACCACCACGTCGGTTGAACAAATGACCAAACAATCAAAATAAAGTTTGTAGATCTTGATAAGTTATAAAATGTTGTAGTTGAAAACTTTTTCATTTGAAAGCATCTAATTGCCGATAATTGTGTCTTAAGTTTGAAATTTGAAATTTGAAATTTTGAAAAAAGTCTCGGATGGCGAAACACTCTAAACGAAAGTTGTAGATCTCGAAAAGTTACGAAATTTTGTAGCTGACAACTTTTTCATTTGAATTCGTTTAGTGCCTCAAAATATATTTTGAAAATTCTCTTTGCCGAGGGCCATAACATAGGCCCTCGGCAAAGAGGGTCTTTGACGAGGGCCAACCTTATGGCCCTCGGCAAAGAGATTTTTCAAAAATTCTCAGATGGAAAAACACTCTAAACGAAAGTTGTAGATCTTGAAAAGTTATAAAACTTTATAGTTGACAACTTTTTCATTTGAAAGCATCTAATTGAGGATATTTATATCTAAAGTTTGAAATTTCAAATTTTAAAAAAAAGTCTTGGATGGAAAAACACTCTAAACGAAAGTTGTAGATCTCGAAAAGTTATGAAACTTTGTAGTTGACAACTTTTTCATTTGAAAGCATCTAATTACAGATAATTGCGTCTTAAGTTTGAAATTTGAAATTTAAAATTTTGAAAAAAACCTCGGATGGAGAAACACTGTAAATGAAAGTTGTAGATCTCGAAAAGTTACGAAACTTTGTAGTTGACAAGTTTTTCATTTGAATTCGTTTAGTGCCTTAAACAATCAATTTACACTCGGTTTGTTATAACATATATGGGGAATCGAAATGGAATATAAACACAAGTGATAAAGGGTTGGAGTGGTTAGAGGAGGTAAGTGAGAGAGGGTATGAGAGGTCACGAGTTCGAATCCCACCGACCAGGGTCAAAAATACTGTGTAAAATGCTACAAAAAATCCCGCGGGTGGGGGTGATGGCTCGTCGTCGCCTCCAAAAAAAATAAAATTATTTTGCTATTTTTTTCGGGTTTTTTTTTCGATTTATATTTTGCCAAGGGTTTTTCTTTGCCGAGGGTTTTTTTGCCCCTCGGTAAAGGCTTTGCCGTGTGTCCGATAAAGGGCCCTCGACAAAGACCCCTTCGCCGTCTCAAAATTTCCCGAGGGCTCTTTGCCGAGGGCCGCCCTCGGCAAAGCCTTTGCCGAGGGTTTTTGGGCCTCCCTCGGCAAAGCATGCGAGTCCAGTAGTGTTGAAAATACCAAGCTGCTGTGCCATTTGCAGACCATTCCTACAGGCCATTGTCTCCATGATGGAGCTCCATCAGTGAAGCATCATGCAGCTCCCTGTGCCAAACCGCATGGCCCAGCCTTGAACTGACCTTCACGA
The DNA here is from genome assembly GCA_022457205.1 of Saccharum spontaneum. Lineage (NCBI taxonomy): Eukaryota > Viridiplantae > Streptophyta > Magnoliopsida > Poales > Poaceae > Saccharum > Saccharum spontaneum. The sequence continues at coordinate 47,630,221 of CM039590.1, forward strand.
TCACGAAACACCACACCAGTCACTCCTATGTGGTCATTAACCGAGAAAGCCCCATCTACATTGCATTTGAACCACCCAGGTTAGGGTTTACCACGACTACAGTAAATTTAACTGAGACGGGCAAAAACAATTAACCGAGACGGCCAACAAAAACACCATGGACCAAAGGTCACGATAAATGGGGTATTTTCTGTGGCGTTTTGGTGCCTGCCTCGGTAAATTAAATAAAAATAATAAAAACCCGTGGATAAGCCTAGGGAGCCCATCCATGGGCCCACCGAGCCCCTCCACGAGCTGCCGCCACCATGCTCGCCGGATCCGGCCTCCCGCCACTGGATCCGACCTCCCAATGCCTCAGCTGACAAAGAGGTGGAGGAAACGCGATGCCGCCGGCCCCCATGCTCCGCATGAGAGAGGGAGGGCACCCGCCGCTGGCCCCCGTGCGCCCCGCCGCCGGTTTGCATGCTATGCGATGGAGGGAGAGGGAGTGAGTGGGAGGAGAGCGGCTAGGAGGGAGTGAGAGAGTGGAGGGAGATGGAGAGAGGCGCCGTTGCGTCGGGCGTGAGGTGTCGGGGCACCACGTGAGGTGCCACTACGGTTGAGGGAAAGGGATAGGGAGGTGAGGGGAAGTTAGGGTTTGTCTGCGCCGTATATGTACTAGGAACCCGTTACTGAGCCTTAGATGGGCTATTTGGGCCACTATTTACTGAGGCAGGCCTTATAATGTGGCTTCCTCGGTTAACCGAGGCGGTTGTGTTAGGGCAACCGCTTTGGTTAATCGATATTAACCGAGGCGGCATTTTAAGGGTGCCCGCCACGGTTAATCTATTTTGTGAGGCGGTTATTGTAACCATGTCGCTTAATAAAACATAACTGCCTCGGTTAATGCTTGGCATTAACCGAGGTGGTTGAAATTCCTGCCGCCTCGGAGGGTGTTTTCGAAAGGTTGCAGTAAATCTTTTTTTGTAGTAGTGTACTCCAACAGCGGATCAGTCTAGGTCTCTGAGCCTTTTCTAGGTGTATCATATTCCAAAGATCGAACACTGTGTCACACAACCATTCCACATGTATATAGTCAATATTATATCTGTATCTATAAAACGAAAATGTTAAATACTGTCATCGCCTGTCCGACTTCCCCTTCGCCTACTCACTAACTCATCCGCCTTAGGCCATAGCTGGCACTGTCCGGTAACCCCATGCCCCCCGCCTCTCCCTGCCTATGATCTGTGTGTCGGTGGGTATAGCTAATCTGGTCTAAAACCCCAGCTGCGATCCTAACAACTTCCACGGCCCCGCTCAGCGCTGTCCCAATACTCGATTCTACCGAACACTGAGAGTAGTTCTCTACCAAACTTTGCCCCCACATGTCGCACCACCAAAGTGTCTTCCATGGTGGGAAGCCCGATCTAGTGGGAGGAAGGCACGGCAGTGCCGAATCTGATTGAGGCGGACCTGCCATCGCCTCCGACCCTCCCTAATCGCAGGCCAACTGGCAGTGGTGATGAAATGGATCAAAATCAATCCCCTGATTGTGTGGTGGTCTATGGCTTCAACTCCTATCTGTGGTTGTGCACTCCTCCATGGCGGCGATGACACGGGTCTTGAATGCGTTATCAGACGACTAGCAGCTGTAAGGATCCCAAGGTAATTGCGGGAGAGGTTTGGAACTGCGTGGCAAGCTCGGGCGGGGCATGGTCGGTTGCTGCACAGTACCGAACACGGGACGGGTCGAGCCACGCATGGCCTGTGTGGTTGCCAAGGAGGGAACCCAAGTAGCATAAGCCAACACTCTTATGAGTTTGTTAGAATTAGTGTTTTCTCTCTCGTTGCAACGTATAGGCACATTTACTAATAAGAAACATATGAGGGACAAAAGATTATCACAAGGCCAACAATAAAACAAAAATTACAGGAAAAACAGAAGGTACAAAGACCAAGTGCTCAGGAGAAAGTCGAAAAGAAAACGATCGCAATGGAGTCGTGCGGCCTTTGGGAGGAGACGACCCAATTTGCACTTCCACAATAATAAAAGTCAACATCTTTGATTGTAACCAGTCTTGAAATATTAAGCCCTTCTCTTGGTAAAAAATAATCTCAAACAATAATGTGTACCTGTGTTCAATTTGTAAAGTCGAACTTTTGGGGAGTAATCATGGCCTGTAAGCTTTCTATATTTTTAGGGGACTCACACGCAGCAACAAGGGTTCGGCGTGTTTTTTTCCAAATCCTGATGATCAGAAAAGGCACCCCCAGGCGTCGGCGTCATCCCCTTTGGCCAAACAAAAGCACCTACTTAAAGAAAACTCTATTCCAACAAGGGATTTAATCGTGTTTTTTTCAAAATCTTACATCTTAAAACTCGATAGGAGTAATAAAAGATTGTGCCAAATTTCTACTTGTATCCATTTGTATTTGGGTTAGAATTTCTACTCAGATTAGTCAGGATCAGTATTTGGGTAAGGATTCTTATCACATTTCTAGAGTTCTTTAGCAAAAGATGGATAAAAAAATGGAGTGAAATTTTGGCTATTCAAAATTAGGTATAAATCTATATCTATATCTATACCTAATAATAAAGAGGCAAAATTTCCACGTAAGATCTAAGTAAGACTCCTACTCAACTAAGATTACATATAAGACTAGGTTGATGATATAAGTAAGACTCCTACCAACTAAGATTACATATAAGACTAGGTTGATACTAATCTAAATAGATCAACCTCTAACTCGCTTTTTTGCTACCATGAAGTCTCATATTTTTCATATGTCCCTTTTTTATACGGCTCTCTCTTTTACCGGGGACTTCAATTTTTTCCTTGTCTTTTTTATTCCGAGAGCGCGGCCAGCGGGTACGCCAACACGTCGAGGTCGTGGAACTCGATGGAGCCTAGCATGCAGGGGTCCCATTCGTGCACGCGTGCGTCTGCTGGACGTGCGGCGGCGTCGCCGCGTCGTGCACGGAGAGGCCTTGTGACGCCAGCAGCAGCGACAGGTGGAGCAGCTGGTTCAGATGGCCCTGTGCCAGGAATGGCACGGCCACCACAACAACAGATTCCATTGTGTCAACCGCCATACTGCCCATACTACAGCTTTAGTTTAGGTACGACTACGCGAGCCCCGCTCTATATGGCAAAAAAAACATCGTAAAAAACTAACTTACACGTTTCCAATGGCAAAAAAAGGTTTCCAAAAAAATATATATGGCAAAAAATAAACGTAAAAACCAACGTACCCGTTTCCTACGAAAACAAAAAAGTTTCCGAAAAATATATATGGCAAAAAAATAAGCAGCGAACACGGCTCAGCTCCAGCAGCATGATGTCCGCATGTCATCATGCTAATGTCATATACTTCCTTGTTCTTTGGAAAATAAAATTAAGAAATACACTAGAAATACTAAAATACAATGCCGCTGCAATTCTACAAAAAGATAAAGCAAACAAGTTAAACGTTTGATAATATTTTCTTCCGTTACAACGCATGGGCATATTTCCCGTTGCAACGCACGGGCATAAATAAATATAGATAGACTATATATATGCAGATGTGTTGCACCGGGGTCATAATCTTTTTGACTAAATCCCATGGACGGGGACGCCATGTGAATCTGGTCTTCATATCGAAACCGGATAAAAAAAAGCAGAGCGAAGATGTGTTACACCGCGTGAGCACAGATGTGTTACACCGCGTGAGCACAGAGCGAAGATTTAGTACCAAATACCCTACTTGCAGTTTATTAGAAGACAAAAAAGCAGGAGTGGAGTCGAATATGATTTGCTATCACCGGTTGATGATTACTTTAGAGATTTTTTTATTTAGGGGTATAGAGAAGAAACAGGAGTGCCAAATACCCTACTGTAGTTTATTAAATTAAAAGACCAACAAAGTATAGAAATTACAGGAAAACAGATGGTGCAAAGTTCAAGTCCTCAGGAACAAAAAAGAAAAAGAAAAAAAAGACGGCAATGGAGTCGTACGGCCCACGGGAGACGGACACGACCCAATTGACTTCCACGATAATAAAGAGTCAACATCTTCGATCCATCCGGGACGTCAATCAAGATGAAAAAAAAATCAGCAATCGCGGACGACGCTTGGGCGTCGCTGCTACCCGACCTCCTCCTGGGCATCTTCCGCCGCCTGGAAAGCACCGCCGTCATCAGATGCGCCGGCGCCTGCAAGCCATGGCGGCGCGCCATCATCAGCAACGCGTCCAGCCTCCGGCCATGCCCCGATCGTTTCAATCCCAACCTCCTGGTTGGCTTCTTCCACTACAGCTGGGACGACGCAGCAGTGGACGCGCGTTCGCCGCATCCACGGGCGATGATCTCGGTGACCGTCGTCGACACTGGGCACTGCGAGAAGCTCTCTTCGCTCATACCGGCCGCCTCCGCCGGCGGCGTCGACCTGTCATTGTCTCAACTGATCTTGTCTTCGCGTGATGGATGGCTACTGCTGCTGCTCCGTCGCGGACCGTACCAATATGAGCTCTGCCTCTGCAACCCCGTGGCCCGGGACTGCACGTTCCTCCCCCCGCCTTCGATCATGAAGGACGAGCTCGATTTCACCTTGCTTACTGGCTACGATCTCTCTTCGCCTGACACCAGGGACGAACATCGATCAGTACGGATACTCGCTAAGACAGGGACGCGCGTGTTGTGCACCGAGGAGGACAGGCTGACCTACCAGGTTTTCTCTTGCGGCGGCGACAGTGTGGGGATCTGGGGCCCAGTGCAGCGTTCCGAGGAAGTGGACAAGGGTCTCCAAATGCACACGTACGGGCGGCTTGGCGATAGCGCGGTGGTCGCCCGTGACGCCGTGTACTGGCTCGCCGGGCCCAAGTCGAGTGCAGGCCTCATCACATGTACAGTCGGCCTGGACATCTGCACTGGGCGGGCATGGGCGACCCAGCTGCCAAGCCAATACAAATTCTTCGAAACCAGTACCACACCGTATGTCCTGACAACGTCAGGCAATGGCGGGCTCTCTCTGTTGCAGGCGCTGCCGGACCACCACCGCAACATCCAGGTGTGGGTGCTCGACGGCGACGGTGAGGCCATGGAGTGGACTGTGCAGCACAAGATATCGATCCATGTGCCGAATCACCCGGCCGATGAGAACCCGGGGTTCCTTTGTACGAATGTCGTCTGCCCAAGGAGCGGGTTTCTGTTGAACGTGTTGTCGAGCGGCCGGCAGCAACGCATCAACCTGGACAGCCGTGCGAGTCAGCCTGTGCAGCACATCGACAAGAGAGGCCGATATCAGACTGACTACTACCCATACGAGATGGATTGGTCAACATACATCTCCAACATGAAGAACTTTGTCAGCACCGGTACTACTACAACAGCAAGCCTGGAAGGAAGCGTGGTCGATGTCGCCCAAGCCAATCATCGCGACATCGCTCAAGCTGAACATGGGCTGCCGCGTCGAGGAGCGCGAGACCGTAGGCCAAACAAACGGGTTTGTGGGCCGGAGTAGGCATGAGTCGCAAACATGTAACCAGTGAGGGAGAGACAGGGGATTTCCAACTATGAACAATACACTTGTATCAACTCTAAGCATTCCTCTGTTCTAAGTCGCATAAACTCTACTCTGCTCCCTGATTCTCTATTAGTTCTTTTGCAATTTCCCCTGTATTGCTTGTTATTCTGCATCTTCTATATCCTATAGCTTACACCTGGTATCAAAGATTCCATCGTTTCCTCCCATCTTCCTCTGACCTTTTCTCCGATTTCATTGATTGCTTGCACTCGCCTAGGGTATGCAGTACATATAGAGGCCTTAGTTTTCAGTTTTGGTTTAGTACTACATTAATTATCTGTAAGAGAACCATAGCAAGTTTTGCAAGAATTTATTCCTGTGATTGTCTTCGTGTTTGTTAGTGACCTGAAGGGTTTTGTTTGATTGTCTCATTTAGATGCTCCGGTAACGCCTATAACATCAATGTGCGCAAAGTTGTTGTAAAGTCACTAATAGTAGTAGTAGATTTGCAACCCATATTATTTGTAATGACATGGTTTCAATTAACACTTTGTAATGAAGATATGGTTTCAATTAACACTTTGTCATAATTGTTTGTCAACTCCGTGAGATATCTTCAAAGAATTGTAGCAACTCCAAAGGCCATTTTATATAATTTCATATATATAGCAATATATCTTCCACAATATCTTCAAACAATCATCATCTTCTATTGCTCGTTTCTGGCTCGTCATATATTGGGAGCGGAGCTAACTCTCAAAAGTACCGAACAAGATATAGCAGTTGTTCGATGACGGAGGAACATAGATAATAGTTTTTTATTAGAATGATGATTTTTCATTTTGAGTATATTAAGAGATTGAGTCCAGATTTCAACAAATAGGTTCACGAGTAATACCCCCGCGTCGCTCTCCACACGCGGGCGACTCGGGCGGAACCGAGCCCCAGCGCTGCCCCCACCTTCCTCCTCCCTCCCCCGCCACGCTGCCGCTGGAGCGGACCGCCGGCGGGGCCGTGCGACCTACCGGGATGGTGGCGGCGAGGCTCCTCCTGGTGGTGGCGACGATGGAGTGGCGTGGGCATTCCTTCCTCTCACCCGTTTCATTTCCCTTCTCCATGACCTAGTGGCAGCGGCAGGCCCTGCATGGTCCGATCCAGAGCCTCGGCGGGCGGATCCGATGCCTGTGTGGCCGGATCCGGCGCCCTCTGGGCAGGAGACGTCGTCTGCGCGGCGGGCCTAGCGGGGGACCGGCTATGGATGGCAGAGTTGGTGGCCCGGACGGCTCCTGTCGGTGGCTGACTTGCCTTGATCTGCTGCCCTACGCTTGGTCGCGGGCACATCGGCGCGGTGGTGCGCTGCGGTGGCGGACGCGAGCACTACGGCACGGTGATACGGCAGTGGGCCCGGTGGCCGGAGCAACGTGCTTGCTGCCAGATCTAGGCGGGGGCTGGCCAGTCTGGTGGCTGGCTCAGGCTCCGGCGGACTGCGGTGGGCGGCGGCCAGTTCCACGCGGGGGTGGTGGCTCCTGGTGCCCGGCAGCCGGATCCAAGGGTCCAGCGGCTGGATCTGGGAGGTCGGCGGCCGGAGCCGCATGGAGGACAGCTGGGTGCGGCCGGGGGTGGGTGTTGGCGGGCTGGGGCTTCTACCTCCACTTCCCTGGCCCCCTTCTCCTCCCTGTCGTTTTCCTTCTCCCTTGCTGCTGCCCCATTCGGCTTGCTGCTGGCTAGCTTCGGCTGGTTCTAGCGGTGGGCATCCTCTTCGGTGTGCTTCGTCCGGCTCTTCCTCTCAGCTGGTTCATGGTTGGGGCTGCCTGTCATCCTTCCTCAGGTTGATGGTCGTGCCTTTTGGCAGCTCCCCTTGGCTATCCGTGACCTGTCTTTGTGATGGGTCGGGGGCGTCGTCATGCGGCTACACATGCTGCGTGGATGCTCGTGGTACGCGTGGTGGCGTCAGGTGTCAGCGGGGACGCCCGCGTTCGTCACTGGCACCTTCCTTCGTGACTGTCTCCTTCGCGGTGGCCATTGGGGGACGGTGGTGGTGCGGGGGATGAGAGCTATAGCGTAAGCCTAGATGACGACGTCTGCGGACACCGCTTCCTCCCTGGAGGCGTCCTTCTCGTACCTCTTCTCCCGCCCATTTTGGTTTGCAGGTGAAAACCTTCCCGTGCGGGCTTGCGACGTCGGCGCCTTTGGCGTCATGACCTTCTTGAAGGCGTCGCGAGGCATTCCAGCTCTCCTCCGCTGCTCCGTTCCGGCTGTTTGCTCGTGATTGTGCTTCAGGTGGTTCCGCTGGTGGAGTTTGGCTTAACACTCTCTTTGTTCGCCTGAGTTAGTTGTTAGTAGTGGAGTTGTTAGTTGGGTCAGTTTTCTGACCAAGTTGAGTTGCTAGTTGGGTCGTCTGACCAAGTTGTTGCTAGTTGGGTCGTCTGACCAAGTTGGCTCGGTGATGTTTACCGTAGCGTCGAGTAGCAGGAAGTTGTTAGTGGTGTGTTGGAGTACCAAGTTGTATGGATGAGTGGGTACACTCTCCGCAGTTGTGTGGTTTCTGGGCCCAGTTTCCACTCAAAAAACTGGGCTGCCACTTTGTTTTCCTTTTCATCGTCTAATAAAAATAGTGGCAAAGCTTTTGCCGTCCCTTCGAAAAAAATATATTCAGAGATTGGGCTTAAGGTTTATGAATGACTATTGCCAGTGCCCTTAGAGCATTTCCAATATGGTTGGAATCCACAAAATAAGGAAAGAAATCTTTTTTGAAAGATAAGATCAAAACAATATAATGAAATATGGCAACTCAAACATGGATACATATAGCATACTCAAATACGTACGGTGAACCATCATTTTCTATTATTGTGTTCTGATTTTTATAAAACCTCCCATACCAAAAGAAAAAATTTCACTACCAGAGCTGCAATAAGAGCTACCATAGTTAAGGTTTCAAACTAGTTGTATATTTAAACAATACAAAGGTGCCATACAAAAGAAAAATATCACTATCAGACCAGGGAAAATTCCTGACAGTTTAGATTATTCCTGTCGGCTATTATAAAACCGTCAGGAAAAGACTAGTCCTATCGGTTGGAAAAAACCGTCAGGAGAGATATAGGTTATTCCTGTCGGTTCTAAAAAAACCCACAGGAAACATAACAACCGTCAGGAATGTCCTGAAGACCCTGATGGCCCAAGCTCAAACCGACAGGATTCCAATCTGGCCCGAGTTCACGCGAAAAAATTGACCCGCGCCTTACTCGCCACCATGGGTCCCACATCGAGACCTAAAGGACGCCGAACCCTATCCTCTCAGCTCTCACCCGCCCGCCCACCCCCTATTCTCTATCTCCTGCCTCCGCCCCGAGGGCATTCTCACTCTCGCGCCGCCGCCGCCGCCTCGAGGGCGTCCCCGCCGCCGCTGCCCCAAGGGCGCCCCTGACGCCAGCCCCGCAGCCGTCCTGAGGGCGTCCTCGATGCTAGCGCCACTAGCCCAAGGTCCTCTCGGCACCCGTGCATCCGCCAGCCCGAGATCCTGCCGGCACCCATGCCGAGGCCACCCCTAGGTGGTCCTCGACGCCAGATCCGCCGCCGCCCCGAGGGCCCCACGCCGCTGGCGCCGCCCCCACCCCTAGGGGGTCCTCGATGCCAGATTCACTGCCACCCCCAAGGACCCCACGCCGCCACCTCCCCCAGTGGCCCTTTCAGAAAGGCGTGCCACCATAGTCTGCACGAGGTGCCTCTCTCTCTCTCTCTTATATCCTCCCTCTCAGATCTGCTCTGTATTTGTTGCAAATCTTACATGTTTTGTATTAGGGTTACTGATAAATGTTACTGTTTAGATATATGGCAATATGCAATAGATCTAGAGAAACATTATGTCTTTATGATTATTGGGCTGAATATAAAAGCTTAGTGAAGAAACATTCTTTAGCTTGACTGCTATTTTGTCCTCTGTAGTAGAAGAAAAGCAATTCATGATCCTTATTTTTGCTGCACAAATATTCTAATTGATTGATGCAGCTAGGTGTAGAACCATGCCTATCTATATTTTTATTAGTAGTAATTTAAGAGTGAAGACTTGAATGTAAGATGTTTTATTTGGATCCATAATTTCTGAAATGTATATTTTTGTTCTGAATACCAGAACCATAGTGGACTGGACAGTTAACGCATATAACCTGCTAATCTATGTTGCCTTGTTATGCATTTTGTCAACATGGTTATGCAGTAATCATTTCGCACCATGTGTCACCACACAAACTAAGCTAGCTTCTGAATCTGTGTATTCCTAAACAGTTATTGGGAGAAGAGGAGCAGCAAGGATAGTAGATGCATCTCCTAACCAGTAAGTATATATATTCCTTTGGGCTGTTCACAGTTAATTAAAAACTTTATACTCTTTGCCGGGGCACTGAGAAAACAATTTAAGCATTTAGTAGTACTTTGATGTCTTACTACTCTTATCAGTTGGCTCTTGAAGTACGAGAAACAAAAGTAGTTGCTGCTTTTGTAGGATTTACACATGCTGCTCACACTAGCACTAGTGTTGTTAACAGATAATCAAATAGGATGAAAAAAAGTCATTTGCAATCACTTCCTCATAATACGATTCCTAAATATCTCATCCTTTTTACTGAAAGCCTGTACACAACAGTGTAAGAGATTTAATGATTTTTGCCCATGTGTAGATATTAGAAAATTGGAACCAGCATCTACTGAAAGAAAAGTTCAGGACAAAAAGAAAACGGATTGCTCTACCTAAGGTGAAGATGCCATTTTTTGTGCAACTGTTTTTTCTTATTCCTGTTACCAATCTTAAGATAGCAACAGATCTTAACAAGTTAAGGTAGTATATGATCAATTTAAACAAGGAAAGAAAGGAATGAAAGATGAATGACTTGAAAAAAAAACTGTACCAACATATCTTTATCTTAGAAGTATCAGACTTGAAGTGAAATGAAAGGGACTTCGAAGTAGAATAATGGGCCAATGTCTGTTTTCCATAGTGCAAAATAAGTAGACTACAGATTTTTCTAGTTGTTTCCTGCAAGTACTGATCTGGCGGCCTTGTGTACTAGTAAAGATAATATCTTATTTTTGCAGAGTGCATAATCTGTAACTCTACTCCTTGTAGGTCATTGGGTCACCCCCCCATAATTTTCAGTGATGTCGACTCCAAGCAAGGACTTTTCTTTGGTGCAAGCAAGGACTTTTCTGTTGTGCTGTCCAAATGTTCCTGTGATATTTAGGAGCCAGACTTGTGTAGATTTGCATGCTGCTCTAAAACAACAGTGTATAAGAGCTGTCATATTACTGTATTCCTAGTTCACTAGTTTGTATAGTTCGGTCTATTTGGATCGGGGACATGTGAATTTATGTTGAATAAACTCTTCATGGATCACTTGTGTTAAATTGTGTAATGTGCCCTATGTAGATGCATGAACAATTGGCTGATTAAATGTATAATATAATTCAATCAAATGAAATGAGTTTTCTGATAATTTTTTTCTTGTCGGCTCAACATTCCTGACGGTTTTATGTTTCAATTCCTGACGGTTTGGGTGCTAGGTTTCGGGTTTGACTCGTCAAAGGGCAGCCGTCAGGAACTGCCGTTAGGAAAAGATCCCTGTCGGCCGACCGTCAGGAAATATCAGTTATTCCTGTCGAGCTGTTCCTGCCGGCCCTTCCCTGACGACTGGCATCAAGAATATTTTGGTCTTTCCTGACGGTTTTTGGCCGTCAGGAAAAACCCTGGATCTGGTAGTATATGAATATGAATGAAAAATGTATAGATCAGGCCCTTACAAGAAAACTATTGTCAGGTTTATGGTAACTGGAAATAGACAATGAGTATCTATTATTTTAAAAAATAAACAATGAGAAAAACATACAGTTAAATATAAACAATTATTTAATAGTCATATTTATTAAATATTAACTTATATCTTCTAAAATTCTAGCGCATGCGAGAGCATGGGTTGATGGAGTCTAGTGTATTTTAACCCCACATGCATACAAAACAAGATGAACCATGTGCCTCAGTTGGCAATTTTGGTATTACAAGCTCTACTGCTATATGGTGTTAAAAAATTCACTATATATTACTATACCCCAACGGATGGATTGGATTCTCAATTGAGAAAATGCAGGGAAGAGAAGGGAAACCAACCGATCAGCCTTTAAGCTTTAGGGCAATGCTGCGATGATGACCAGGGATCAGCCCTCCAGTTCAGCCGATCAAAGAGACGTCAAGAATGATCTGCAGTTTCAGTTTCATCGGCCAGTTGCCTATTGGGCATGGGTGACGAACTAGCTGTGCTGCGGTGATGGTCCTAGGCCTAGCCATGGCAACGTTCTATCATGCAGTCATGCGTGGGGCTGTGACGGGCATTACAATTTTCTAGCCCGACTGGCAAAGGAAATTAAATCTTCGCTCTGTGTTGTAGCGTCACTGCTAATTCCTACTTTATGTTAATGCCATGTGGCCTCTTTGTAAATATTGATTACATTTTAATAACTACATTAATGTAGTTTTTATGTGAGCGAGCAGCTAGGAGGATCATCGCATACTTTTATTTGCTCATAACGAAGGGTACGGTGTGCTACTGAGCTGCTTGGTCCTATAATGTTTTCACCATCTTATAATCTTCTGAGATTCTTTGGCCAGTGTGTTTTGACAGTGTTGTCTATTTTTTCGCGAATACGCACGAGTGTGCATATCTTTGTATTAGAAGAGAGGAAATATGTTACAAGAGTTTTACTGCCAGTGTTTATAATTGTGGACTACATATTGAAACATTGAACATTCTCGGATTGAAACATGTCATGTTCTACTGGCGCTAGCCGTGGGCTAAGGCTTCCAGACCCATTGCTCCTGCCTGGATCCAGCTTTCTCCCTCTCTCTTGATCGCCTGCACTGTGTCAATGACTGAGGCCGTGTTGTTCCAGAAGCAGCGTGCATTCCTTTCCTTTCATAGTTGCCATGACACCAATGCGAAGAGCGTATTCAAGCCTTTCCAGCGTTCGCCGCTGAAACCTGTGCGCAACCTGTGCCACCATCTGATGATTGTTGGTACAGCTGCCAGCAGCTGATGGCTGATGGCTTGGAGCACCAGAAACCATACATCCCTGGAGTAGGAGCATTTTGGCGATGATGTGATCTATGGACTCCTCTTCTTGGTCACAGAGATGACAATTGTCATGTTCTTCAAGGCCATGCCGCCTCCTTCTATCTGCTGTCTAGTGGCGTCGTCTAAATGCGAGCCACAGGAAGATCTTGATTTTTAGTGGCGCCCACGTTTTCCAAATCAATTTGTGTCCGGTGAATGGTGATGACCCTATGTGCGGCTTCATATATGCCGATCGAGCTATGTACCATCTTCACTCCATCGCCACACTGTGCGATTAGGGTCATTGGAGAGCTGAAAATTGCTCACCGCATGCCACAGATGGAGATAGTCCAGGATAGCCTATGTCGACATCCTGCCTTGAATGCAAGTAGCCCAGCTTCTTTCATGGAGGTCTTTCCAGACTGTCTGTCACCGCCAAGTGCGAGGAGGTACCAGGAGGTAAACCCATGGGGCGAGGTTTGCAACCCCTTCGCCCTGTATCTAACAGTCTTCCCAGAACAGAGTCGGTTCACCGTTGCCGACGACGACGAAAGTTGAGGCCTTGAAGAACGCCTGAACCTGAGGGCATGTTCTGATTGGTAGCTGGCTCCAGGTTCGCTCCGGGTCCGTCCTCTGCAACCATAGCCATCTTGTCTGAAGGGCGTATCCGGTGAGTCTGAGGTTGATGATTCCCAGGCCGCCCAGCATTGTCGGTCTGCAACAAGTGTCCCAGGCAACCATGCACTTGCCTTGCACAGATTGATCCGCACCCGCCCAAAAGAACTTGCGGCAAATGGCGTCAATCTCATTGCGTGCCCAAGTCAGCAGATTCTCGGCCACCATTGTATAGATTGGCACCGAGCATAGCACTAACTTGATCCAGACAAGTCTCCCGCTTCACGCCATCAATGAGTTGTGGTATGGCGGTAGCTTCTGTGCCACTTGCTCGATCAGTGACCGGTAGCTCGCCTTCGGCACCAGCCTTGTGCTAAGAGGGAGACCCAGGTACTTGATCGGGAATGGCTGCACCTGACAGCTCAGTATGGCTACGATGTCATTTAGTGTTTCTTCACCGCCGTATATAGGAGTGATCGAGCATTTAGCGAGGTTTGTGTGAAGTCCAGATGCTTCCCCAAAGATGGAGAGGATGTGCTTTACTGCTGCGGCCTCCTGGACAGTCGGCCAGATGAACATGATCACATCGTCGGTGTAGAAACTGCTTTGGAATTTGATTCCCGATGGCCTCATTCTCTTGAGCACCCCATCGCTTGGAGCCTTCTGGAACAATCTGTGGAGTACGTCCATAGCTATGATGAATAGCAAAGGCAAGAGTGAATCTCCTTGTGGTACCCCCCTCATATGTCTGATCGGGTGCCCCTATTGTCCATTGACAAGTATCCTGGAAGAGGCAGTGTTGAGAAGCTGCTCGATCCATCATCGCCATGTGTCGCCAAACCCCCAAGCTTGCAATACCTCCAGCAGGAATGGCCATGATACCGTGTCGAAGGCCTTTGATATGTCTAGCTTGAGTAGCAGCATTGGTGTTTTCCGCTTCCGTATTAACACGGCGGCCTGCTGGACGTATTTGTAGTTGTCATGTATTGACCTTGATTTGATGAACGCATTCTGGTTGATGTCCACAATCTCACGTAGTCTTGGTGCTAGCCTTGTTGCCAGGATTTTTGATATGAGCTGAGCAAAGCTGTGGATCATCGTTATCAGGCGATAATCGGCTGGACAGCTTGCTTCCACCTTCTTGGGTAGAAGTACCACCAGGGCGGTGTTCAGCTTGGCAAAGTACCTATTAGTCGGTTGGCAATGCAACATGTAAGATGCTAAGATTGGTCACTCGGTATCCAAGAATCTCTAGTCTAATTTACAGATCCAAATCACTGGTGTTGCCTGCCAATTAATTGTCTTTTCTTCAAGCCTTCTCAGCCGTTAGAGCATCTCCAAGAGTTTGCCAAAATTCACTTGGCAAATATCATGATTTGGCAACTTGCTAAAATATATGACAAGTGAAAAAATAGACTATCTCCAAGAGTTTGCCATTTGGACTTGGTAAAATAAGAAGAGACCCGCTAAGCGAACGAAGAGCCCCGCTAAGAAACGAAGAGCTCCGCTAAGCGAACGAAGAGCCCCGCTATGAAAGAACAACTTGTTACAAAATCTAATGAGTGCATACGGCATACAGTAATGTAGTTGGTCGTACCTGTACATCTTATACTAAGCGATGGAGAGTAAGTGTCATTATTGACATAAAAGTATACTTAAACAATGTTATAACCTAATTGCCACAAGTTTAGAGCAAGATCAGGCCGGGCAGGTACGGTGGTGTGGCAGTACCTCATTATTGTACAAAGCAGATCTGTATCTACAGGCACTCTTTCAAAATATACTATAGGCACTGGATAGACTATGTGAAGGATCGAAACGGGCGACCAGAGGGGGGGTGAATGGTCGCGGAAGTCAAAAATTTCTAACCCTCCCCCTAAACACAAAACCTGATTAAATCACGTTTTCTTTTTTTAATCTGGACAGAACTCTATGTACCTAGTAAACCCGATGTGGACGAAAATCCATAACTCCGATCGACCTAAAAATTTGTCAGATTAAACTATATGAAATTACGAAACTAACCTAACTAGAATCACGTCAATCGGACTTACGGATCTTGAGATAAAAATAAAACAAGCAGACTATGTCAGATGCTAACAAGAATTGTAAAGAACAAATCGAGATGCACAAGATCAATCATTATAGATGAAAGATTAAATTGAGTAATTGAACTTACAAAAGTGCATCTAGCCTCCGCCCGAACATCCTCCCTCTCTTAATCGGAGAGATCAACAAAAACCTCTCACTATAATTCAAACCCTAGGCTAGACCAAAGAGAGGAGAACTGAACCGTGGAACCCCGGGTCACGAGCACTGTTCACGGATACTGTTCACACGTGAATAATAACTCGCCAGGAGTCCAAAACGTCCAACCCTCTCAACCCTAGGTGCCACATATTTATATCTCCAAAGGATGGCACGACCTATTTTCACATAACCCCCTACGCTAAATAAATCCAACGTAGGGGCGTAAATTCCAATTACGTCCTCCATGGCAAATTCCGCGATGTCCGCGATCCCTCCATCTCCGCGATGTGATCCTCTCGATGTCGCTGCACGAGCATCCGAAATCGTATCGCGATCGCCAGAATTTCCATCTTCGGCCAACGCACGCCGCACGAGTGTCCCGGTACGATGCATGGCTTTGTGGCTCAACCAGTGAACCTCGGATTTTGTGGCGTAATCTGGAAACCTCCCTCGACGTTCTCCGACCGTGTAGCCAGGTACAGTAGACGTACACCACACGATCGCCTGTCCCTCGAACACAAGCCTCGATCCGCCCTTCTCCGCCCCCCACGGTTCTTCGGCACAGCATCCTATCCTCGTTCTTCACTCGTCGCCGCATGTACCTTGTCTCCACCTGTCACCTACAACCACAACCTGCCGAGAGACACGTCACACGCACACCGTGTTGTCAATCGCTCATCACCAAGGTGCTAGCTCACCGGCATCTCATTCTCCCCCTTGGTGAGTGCATTGACAACACCACACCGCACAAATTTATTTGAACTAAAAAAATAAAAAGAAAGAAAAAGAAACAATCTTGATCCCCAAAGACATGGGCTAGCGAAAAAGCTAGGCTCGACACAATCAAGACAAAAAAAATTACTCTCCCCAAAATGAATCAAAAGCCATATCAATCTCCCAAAAGCAATCTCAGCAGCAAAACTCAACAATGTCAACAACACTCCCCCTCAACCCCTAAAAAAATGCCAAGTCTCAGCAAAAACGAAATCAACCTCCCCTGCAATTTGTGCGCTACTCACTCTCCCCCTTGTTGACAAAGCACTCCATCAAGATAAAATGCAAGGAACCAATTTAGAGAAAAGCATGTGAGAAAGCACAAGTCGAAGCTTCTGAGACATATACAAAATACTTATAAAAGCTAATCAGCAACACGAGCTACTTAGAGAAGGAGCAACACAATGCCATGACCAATAAAATTTTAGAACTGAATTCTCTTTGAAAAACCAATTAGCCAGGCAAAAACATGCATATTCCAAAATTAGTGCCAAGCTGAAGACAAAACATAGAGCAAGCTGACATGATGGATACACAGCTTCAGTCAAAGTTCACTGCAACGCCCACAAATGCAAGCACTTGTCATATTTAATTCTGGCTTTTGTGAGCATGACAAGCAGGGATATGGGAAGCAAGAGTTGTGCCCAGCCAGTTTGTTTAATTTTGATTATGAGCGAGAACCAGCAGGGACATGGGAAAAATCAGAGTTGTGCCCATATTTAAATTCTCAGGAAAGCAAGCAGATCATGAGCGAAATAGCAGAGATATGGGAATTCAGAATTTTTTTTTTCGCTCACAACCATACTATGCACTCCCAAGTTAAAACTTGTATTGTGAGTTACATTTGCAATGAAAACCCATTAAAGGAAGCTCACAACCGAACCATGAGCAAGACATATGTCAAGTATTCAACAAATCACTAGATCCAGAAAAGCAAATATAGCCCAACATAATTTTTTAAGTATTTATCTGTGCTATTTTCAAAATAACAATTGGTCAAGCAAAACATTCAAACCTCTCCAAAAGCATCGATTGCAAACTAGCCAAAATAAGTATAAGGCATATGTAACTGAAGCAACTTACAATGATACTAGAATGGGTAACACACCCCGAACTCACCACGCAAACATGCAAACGTGGTTTGATCGAGTGGTTTAGTCAGAATATCAGCAAGTTGCTGACTAGTATCAATGTATTTAAGCTTAATATCACCCTTCTCAGCATGATCCCTCAAAAAATGATGACGAACCTCAATGTGTTTCGTCTTAGAGTGAAGCACAGGATTCTTTGCAACACTTATAGCGCTAGTGCTGTCACACAAGAGAGGAACGTGAGAAAACGACAAACCAAAATCATGAAGGGTAGCTATCATCCATAAAAGCTGAGAACAACAACTAGCAGCAGCAACATACTCAGCCTCTGTAGTAGATTGAGCAACATTAGATTGTTTTCTAGAGGACCAAGAAACAAGCGAAGAACCCAAAAATTGGCAAGTACCCGATGTAGACTTTCTATCCAAACGACATCCAGCAAAATCAGCATCCGAATAACCACACAAACTGAGAGTCGAAGCAGCAGAGTACCAAAGGCCAAATGCAGGAGTAAATCAAAGATACCTCATTATGCGCTTCACCGCCTGACGGTGAGAAGTCCTGGGGGACGCCTGAAAACGAGCACACATACACACAACAAAGTGTATATCTGGCCTCGTAGCAGTCAAGTACAACAACGACCCAATCATGCTTCGATATTCCTTCTGATCCAAGGGCTCTCCATCCTCATCAGCATCCAAAGCAGCGCTAGTCGGCATGGGCGTAGAAATTGGCTTTGCATCATCCATCGCAAACTTCTTCAGGACATCCTTCGTGTACTTTCCCCGATGCACAAATGTACCTTCCGAAGTTTGTTTTATTTGTAAGCCAAGAAAGAAATTCAGCTCGCCCATCATAGACATCTCAAATTCTTTACTCATAACATCTGCAAACTTTTTCACAAGAGCATGAGAGGAACCACCGAAAATGATATCATCCACATAAATCTGAACTATTAAAGTGTCATTTCGTTGCCTGAGGAGAAAAAGAGTTTTATCAACTGAACCCATTTTGAACCCGTTTTTAAGCAGAAAAGTTTTCAATCTAGCATACCAAGCACGAGGTGCTTGCTTCAAACCATATAAAGCCTTTTGCAACTTAAAAACATGATCAGGAAAATTGGGATGTTCAAAACCAGGCGGTTGTTTAACATAAACTTCTTCTTCTATAAAACCATTCAGAAAAGCACTTTTCACGTCCATTTGATAAAGCTTATATCCACGTGAAGCAGCAAATGCAAGCAAAATACGAATGGCTTCTAAACGAGCAACAGGAGCAAAAGTTTCACCATAATCAATACCCTCTTTTTGAGAAAAGCCCTGAGCAACCAGCCTAGCTTTATTTCTAACAACATGACCATCTTCCCCTTGTTTGTTCTTAAAGACCCATTTAGTTCCAATTGGTTTACAAGAAGGAGGAGGATCAACCAAAACCCAAACCTGATTCCGTGCAAAATTTTCTAACTCCTCATGCATGGCATTGACCCAATTAGAATCAGATAAAGCATGTCCAACATCTCGGGGTTCAAAAGAGGCAACAAAGGCAGTATGCGCAAAGACACAATAATTTTTATTTTTCATACCTCTGTTCCTTGTCGTGCGTTCATCCAAATTACCTATTATGTTCTTGGCAGGATGGCAATTCTGAATGTGTCGTGGTGCTGTACGTTCTGAAATCGCCTCTCCCTCAACTGCAGCCGGTACATGATCAACGGTCGGTGAAGCTGCATGCTCTGCTGTAGATGTACGTGTCGGCGATGGTCCATCTTCCAAAGTGGTGGAGGAAACCTGCTCAGGCTGGGCGCCAGGCTCCCCCTGCATCATAGGCTGGGCATCATCATCATTGTCGTCGTCACATCCATCTTCCTCTTTCTCATCCTAAAAAATATCCCGCCCGATCTTGTCATCACCTGTACACTCAAAAGCAGAAGAAAAACAAGGCATTATCTCATCGAAGGTGACCTCACATGTCTCATCGATGCGGTTTGTATCAAGATTAAGCACACGGTACGCTCTCCCTTGCAAGGCATACCCCAAAAATAACCCATCGGAAGAACGTGATTCAAATTTATCCAAATTTCCCTTTTTCAATATAAAGCACTTGCAGCCAAAAACTCGAAGGTGGAAAACTTTAGGAGGTCGACCAAATCTCAACTCATAAGATGTTTTTCCCAGAAAAGCTCTCAGAAAAATGTGATTAGCAACATAGCAAGCGGTGTTGATAGCCTCAGCCCAAAAACGTCTAGGAGTTTTATGTTCATCAAGCATTGTCCTAGCCATCTCAACAAGCGTATGATTTTTACGCTCAACAACACCGTTCTGGGAAGGAACGTAAGGTGAGGAAAACAGATGATCTAAACCTTGTTCTGAACAAAAAGCTTTCATGCGAGAATTCTTGAATTCCGTACCATTGTCACTGCGAATTGCTCTAATGGCATTATTTGACAACTCATTTTTCACCTTCAGAACAAGATCATGAACATGTGAGAAGGCCTCATCCTTAGATTCCAAAAAGAACACCCATGAATATCAAGAAAAATCGTCCACAACGATGAGCACATACCACTTCCCACCAGCAGATCGAACACGGGCTGGACCAACAGTGTCCATATGTAACAGTTCACCCGGTCGTCTCGTCATCACCTGAGTCACAGGTGCATGAGAAGCAGCAACCATTTTTCCATGTTTGCAGGGAGCACAAATCAAATCCTTTTCAAACTTGAGTTTTGGTAAACCATCAATTAAATCCAATGAACTCAAACGACAAAGCAAATCAAAGCTCAAGTGGCCCAACCGACGATGCCATTTCCAAATCAGGGGGGAACCATGAGCAACTAAACAGCGAGTTTCACCAAAAGATTTAGAAAAATCAGCTTTAAAAATCCGTCTAAAAGGAGAAATCTTGCAAACAAGGTTACCAGTAGAATCAAGAACACGCGAATTTCCTTTCTTAAAACGAACCTCAAAATCATCCTCAAGAAGTTGCGAAACAGACAGCAAATTATAATGCAAATTCTTTACCAATGCGACGTCCTTTAACGTGTATTTATCTGTTACCTTGATGCAGCCATGCGCCATTACCTTACCTTGACTTTTATCCCCAAAAGTGATGTTTTCCTTTACGCTCGTGGGGGTGAGGCTGGAGAACCATTTATCATCTCCGGTCATGTGGCGCGAACAACCGGAGTCCATTATCCATATGTCCTCCTCGCCTCCAACCTCATCATCAGAAGTTTCATTGTTGCTGTTGGTTGATGCATCACCCTCCAAGGCCATAGTACATATCCCACCATTGATGCCCGCGTCAGTGATGAAGCAAAGTCCGTTTGTCTTCTTCTTGGGTGTCTCATTCTCGAAATCTGAATCGCTGGAGTCTGACGAGGCACCTAAAACATACTGTCCAAGAGAAGATAACAAAACATTTGCAGCCTTAGCGACTTGCTTGTCAGAGTATTTTTGTCCGCCTTTCTTCCATTGCTTATCCTTCTTCTTCTCCCTGAACTTCTCCTGGCGCCTGGAGGAGTTATTGCCCTGCTCAAAAGATCTCTGCTTGTTTGGGCAATCAGCAGCAAAGTGTCCTCGCTCACCACAGTTGAAGCAGCCATCTCAACATCTTCTATTACGCCTGTTGTCATACACACGCTTAAACTTGTTGGAGAGCAGTACAAGCTGATCATCATCTAGCACCTCCAACTCCTCATCTGCAACATGACACAAGGAAGGCAAAGCAAAACTAGAAACATTTGGATTAGCATTAGTGTTAGTCTTATTTCCAGAAACCAAAGCCATTGGAACGTCAAAAGAAGAAGCAGCTGTGGGATTTTTCAATTTACGCTTAGAAGCAATTTCGATCTCTTTTGATTTGAGCATACTGTAAAGCTCATCAGTGGTGAGAGTCTCATAACCTACAGATTCAACGATCGCCTCAACTTTCATATCCCATTCATCATTAAGTGAATGTAATAATATGAGAGCCCTAGCATGATCATCATAAGGCATATTGCTATTCATGGCCTTCATCTTATTAACAAGCACTTGAAAACGTGCAAACATGTCATCAATCCACTCACTAGGCAGTTGGCAAAAAGCATCAAACTCTTTTTGGTGAATCTCAAATTTTCGGTTTTTCACAGTGTTTGAGCCTTCATGATATTTTCTAAGTTTCTCCCAGATCTGATAAGCGAGATCTTCACTAGAAACCCGATCATATTCAGTTTTACAAATAGAAGCCTGTAAAATAGCAACAGCGCGATGATTTGTTTCAAGAAGCCCGATCTCAGCGGCGTCAGTCGGTTCCTCAGCTGGAATCACATATGTGGCATTTTGTGTGATTTTCCATAGCTTCAGCGACTTGCCTTTGAGATAGTTGGTCATACGTGCCTTCCAGTAATCATAATCAGTCCCACCAAAAAACGGAGCGCGAACATCAAACTTTTCATTGGTCGCCATAGCTGTCAGCACCGATTAAGGTATAGAAAACCTAAACCTGCTCCGGTACCAATTGAAGGATCGAAACGGGCGACCAGAGGGGGGGGGGGTGAATGGTCACGGAAGCCAAAAATTTCTAACCCTCCGCCTAAACACAAAACCTGATTAAATCACGTTTTCTTTTCTTAATCTGGACAGAACTCTATGTAGACGAAAATCCGTAACTCCGATCGACCTAAACATTTGTCAGATTAAACTAGATGAAATTACAAAACTAACCTAACTGGAATCACGTCAATCGGACTTACAGATCTTGAGATAAAAATAAAACAAGCAGACTATGTCAGATGCTAACAAGAATTGTAAAGAACAAATCGAGATGCACAAGATCAATCATTATAGATGAAAGATTAAATTGAGTAATTGAACTTACAAAATTGCATCTAGCCTCCGTCCGAACATCCTCCATCTCTTAATCGGAGAGATCAACAAAAACCTCTCACTAGAATTCAAACCCTAGGCTAGACCAAAGAGAGGAGAACTGAACCGTGGAACCCCGGGTCACGAGCACTGTTCACGGATACTGTTCACGCGTGAATAATAACTCGCCAGGAGTCCAAAACGTCCAACCCTCTCAACCCTAGGTGCCACATATTTATATCTCCAAAGGATGGCACGACCTATTTTCACATAACCCCCTACGCTAAATAAATCCATCGTAGGGGCGTAAATTCCAATTACGTCCTCTATGGCAAATTCCGCGATGTCCGCGATCCCTCCATCTCCGCGATGTGATCCTCTCGATGTCGCCGCACGAGCATCCGAAATCATATCGCGATCGCCAGAATTTCCATCTTCGGCCAACGCACGCCGCACGAGCGTCCCGGTATGATGCATGGCTTTGTGGATCAACCAGCGAACCCCGGATTTTGTGGCGTAATCTGGAAACCTCCCTCGACGTCCTCCGACCGTGTAGCCAGGTACAGTAGACGTACACCACACGATCGCCTGTCCCTCGAACGCAAGCCTCGATCCGCCCTTCTCCGCCCTCACGGTTCTTCGGCACGGCATCCTATCCTTGTTCTTCACTCGTCCCCGCATGTACCTTGTCTCCATCTATCACCTACAACCACAACCTGCCGAGAGACACGTCACACGCACACCGTGTTGTCAATCGCTCATCACCAAGGTGCTAGCTCACCGGCATCTCACTATGCCTAGCAGCTAGTCAGTTCCTAGACGTCACCTAGGCCTCGCTAGGTGTTTGTACTTTATGTAGACAAATAAGAGTAATGCAATTCCAGATCTTAGGAAATTCAATATACCAAAACACCATGTAAATATAACCAATCCCTTATACAACTAGGTTCCGAATTCCATGAACCATGATGAACAGGCATATAGACAATACTGACACAAGACAACTGAACAACAAGAGATAGCTCCAACATTTCACTATAAAAATGGTATTTAAATACATGGAACTTTTCTGAGGAACAAAGTATATAGCATCCACGCCTCAACAAATATAACAGTTAAACTCAATCAATCACCTACATAGGTGCATATCAGCATTATTTGAACTCTTGGGCCCCTTTGGATCAATCATTCCCCATATGGGGATTCGAGGGGATTGAGTGGGAACTTAGGAATGGGTGTACCCAAACGAGCCCTGAGGGATTGGAGCCATCCACCTACAGTTCCACCAACAATAGGCACCTAAACCGTAGAGCGCTTTTTGAGAGACATGAGTGTGCCTAAGATACTGACAAGTACACCAACTACGGAGAATATAGCGAAGATAGTTCTCTTGTTCTTGTAAAAATACGCATGGACCCTGATCTGCATCCGCCTATTGACCTTGTACTTCTCAATCTCCATCATGATGCGGACATAGCAGTTGGATCCACGCAGGGGCAGGCTCTGAAGTCTCGTGAAGAATGTAAGAGCGTCCTTGTTGATAAGCCCTGCTCCTCCTTGCAGGAGATGCTTTGTCCGCAGCTCCTGCACGTCCTCCTCCCTATGCACGAGCAGGGAGAGGAGGAGAAGGTACGAGCAGACGGCAGATTCTTCAGGCTCAGCTTCCTGGAAATTGGAGGTTGTGCAAAGCTCGAGAGCCGCCATGTTGATGAGGAAGCTGGCACGTTCATCGTCCAGCGACAGAGGCGCCATGGAGAGCTCGGCGAAGATCCCTCTCTTGTTGATGCCCATGTGGATTAGCTCCGTTGATTCTTTATTGGCTGTGAGCTTGATGCCGTTTTCAGCAAGTTCAATGGCACTCACAGAAAATGATATCATGTTGGTTTTCACTTCAGTGGGTGGCTTGGTGTTGCCTTTTCCCACAATGTAGAACCGAAGGAGGCCGAGGAGATGCGGTGGCTCGAAGCTATCATCCAACACAAGAGGCTTTTCGGCGAGAACCATGCGGTCCTGCAGGTACTGTTTCCAGAACGCGACGAAAGTTTTCAAATCCACTGGCCTGAACCTCAAGACAGCCTCTACCACACACCATGGGATCTGGTTCTCGAGCAGCACTATGTCATGGCGGATGGCCTTGCGGTTGAAGTCGAAGAAGCCACGCAACGATGTGTCCATGGTGCCACAACCATCCGTGGTACAAGCAAAGTACTGCACCAAGAAACAAGCATCATAGAACATCATATGAAGGAAGTCGTCTTCGCTGATGCCTGCCATCACATCCTTGTCGTATAGGCTGCGGGCATCGTATGCGGCAGATACAACGGCATCATACATGTCTTGGACTGAGTGGCCCGATTCCATGATGCAGTGGTAGGCAGCAACATATTTTGCTTTCTCCGCCTGCTTGAGATGGTTCTGGCCATGGTGGTAAGGCCCAATGGCCACCAACCTTGGGACGGTAAAGAATTTGTCATCAAAAACTTGGATGCTTGGAGGATACATATGGATCTTCATCTTCATCATGTCAATATCAACCTTGAACTCGCGTGCTGCATCCTCAAACACATTAATCGGATTGATCGGGATCTTCATTCCCATATTTTGGAAATAAGCCTCAAACTCTTGTGCTGCTTTGTCAATGGAATCCTCATCTGTGGCTACAGCATGCTCAACCATCTGCCGTCCGCTAGATGTATGGAGCCAGCTTCTACCAAATGTCTCAGTCGACTCCGAATCCAAAGAGTAGCCAGGAGCCCATCCGGCATATTCCATGGTCCAGTTCGACAGTTGAAGGTCGAAAGGTACCCACGCTGAAGCTGGCGGCTCCATGCTCCAATCAGTGAGATGAAGAGTACTGTACAGAAAGTTGGAAGTATTAGATGAAAAATATGTATACATAGATCACAGAGAAACTACTAGCTACCATACTAGAAAAGGACAATGTCATGTTAATTAGAAACACAAAATAGTGGTGACTCAGAGACAACCAAGAGAGAATGGAAAGAAAAACTTACAGCAGGGCAAGAAGAACAGCCTAGTCGAATCCCCACTTATAGAGCTCCAATTCCTGTGTGGCAGATCAACTGTCGTCTATTGTTGTCATGTCAGATTATATAAGACATCGTTGATATATTCTTGCACCCATGCATATAGTTGGTCATACTAGTATATATCTAGTTCACAGCCACGACAAGATCTACAGCTACATGGTCATGTGTCAGATGGGGACCAGTGCAAGGTGGCAGGTGCATGCGTTCTGTAGAGGAACATGAAAACCATAGCCGCTGTCATCTCTGTTGTTGTTGCACTTGTCACTATCTTAGGGACGCTCAAGTCGGACAACGTGCATTGATCTACGGTGATGCGAGATGCACCGACCGTTAATTTCATTGGCGATTAAATTTGGCTGCATCCTAGGCCCTGTTTGGTACACATTCCGCGGCTCCAGCTCTGCCTGACATCGTTACTGTAGCAGTACTGTTTTGTCACTGTTTATTGAATATGTTTTTCTCTCTTCCCTCTCCTCCTCACAGAGCCGGTGAAGCCAGTTTTTCTAGATTCACCGGCTCCGACTACAGTGCCCCTCTGATGTGCTACAGTAGCTAGAGCTCGAGCACACGAATCTGTACCAAATTAGCCCTTAATCTTCTACTTCTTTAGTTGGTGTTCTAAAGGTGGCTCTATCAAGAAAATGCCTCTAGAGACGTCTAAGGGGCAAGTAGGAAGCTATGAAATACCATCTACCCTTGGAAATAGGGGCCATTTCTATGGCTGGCACAAACATGAGCGACCCTTGGGAAACTAATTTCCTTGGATGGCTAATGTATCTAGCTATCTGTGTTCAAAAATAGCACCTCTAAGGCCTTCCACAGCGTGAAGCTTCACTAGTGTTGCTTGAAACGTTATGTCACAAGAATTGATATAGTTTTGCTTGTAGCTCCACAGCATGCAGCATCACTCCATCGTGTAGCGAGACCCACAAAATAGGACTAGAAAAATCAACACGCTTACTCTCTTCTCTCTCTGCCTAGCGACAATAGCAACATTTCTGGAGCAAGGAAGCACCGGTGCCCAAACTTGTGCCCAAGGCAGAAATTTTATTTTGGGCATCAGTAGATGCAATGTTCAAGCACTGCTTGAAGTAATACCCAAAACCCAAAAAATGATTTAAAGCACCAATTCGTTACAACACTGCAGAAGGCCTAAGAAGCAAATGCATGGTTGCAGTAATTAACATGACACTAACATAAATGTTTGGAGGCCCTAGGGAAACAAGATTCTACTATTATTTAGCTCCAATGTCATGGTTTTGATGGTCTACTAGTTAGTTCTTCAATCTATGATTAAGTTTGGATCTACCCAACCAGATATAGATGTAGATATATGCATGGCACAAGGAAAGAGAGAAAGAGAGAGAGGCTTAAAATAAATAATTAAATTTGTGATCTAGATTGAATATTAAATGTTGGCTACCTGCATAAGGGAGATTGGTTATTAGTCGATGTATTAAACTCTTGGTATACATCATTAGGATAACTTATAGCAATACAATGATGTTGCTTGCTAATCCTGTCATTTTTCTTTCTTCAAGTCATCTCTACCGTACCTGCCCCCTAATTTAATATCATCGTGATAGAGATTCTAATGAGTTTAGACAATATATGTGTTTGGCCGTAGCTCTACATCTTATATTGAGTGTGGGCTACAGATTGTATCACCAACCATGGAGGTGCGTGGATTCTCATCCAGACTATTATATATTTCAACGTCCTGATGCCATAGGCCTAAGTTGTTTGTGCTAGAAAGGAATGGAAGCAAAACGAAAGGGATGGCATTCAATGCCTTGTTTAATTTACAGTCCGACAACAGCAGCCAGCAGCACAATTGCAGTGCCTGTTTGAGGAATGGATACGACAATCATATCCGTTTTAGTGTAATAGGGATATCCATATTCATATCCAAGGCAATGCTACGGTACAACTATTACCTTCTAAGAAGTAATAGTTCAAACCAATCTGAACCATTAATTTATTATATTTTATGAATTAATTAATTAATTAAATAAGCTAAGAAAATACAAAAAATTTTGTGAAATCCCATAATCCCTGGGACAACAAAAGAAGCTGGGACCCTTCCCTCTTTGATTACTTGGAGGAGATCGACAAGTGACCTGTCCTCCTTTTTCTTGCCTACGCCAATCGTTTGTGCACCACGTGCAGCGGTGTAAGGCACACGAAGCGGTCGAGAGGTCTGGCCTTCTTTTTTTTTGCATTTTTGTATGCACATCGATTGTCCTCTTGATGTAATTATAATAACGTACATATTTTTATCTAAAAGTGGTCATGTCCTCCTATACAATGTAATTATAGCATTCATATTTTTGTCTGAAAGTGGACAAAAGTTTTTATACCAAATTACATCAAAACTATTCACTAACCGTATTACATACCACTCAATTAAAAAACGTGTAAGTTCCAAAAAAAATTACAAAAACGTGTTATATGCAGAGAAAAAAAATGTTATGCAGTTAGTCTGTACATGCATGAAAAGTTATATGCTAATCTAATTATACTACATACATTAATTATTATGGCAGTTTCTGCTAATCAATTTAAAACATATTACATGTATGCTAATGAATGTTGGGAACCACACACGTTACAACTTGTAGCTGTCACGTACAAATAAGTGAAAAGCTACGTGCTAATCAAATAGATCACGCATAAATCAATTAGATCTGGAAGAAAAAATTTTATACCTAAAGCTTTCCTCATTTATCCTATCTTACCAAATTAAAGATTAAATAAATATATATTTCAACTAGTACCTCCTAAGAAGTAATAGATGATATTCTAACCATCCGATCTCATTAAATGAACGGTTTATAGTCATTTGGAGGTACCGCAACAAAGCCCAATGTAAATATATTAAATGAATGTATTTGAATCCACATTTTATTATTCTTCTCTATTTGATTCCAAATCTGTATTGGACAAAATATGAAATCAAACATTATCTGTAATCTTCAAGAACAAAGAATCATCTAAAATTTGTACTTATGACTAACTACCAATGTAAATGATAATTATTTTAATACTACAGGTGGCAAACATCTTTTACAATATTGATAAGCAAATCTACATGTTATTAAATATTTGTTAATATATTTATTTTTAAACAAACTATTGATAAAAAAAATCTACATGTTATCTTTAATCAAGTAGATCCGAATTCGAGATATCATTTTTGCATTGATATCGGATAATATCTTTATCTTTTTTGTATTCGATGGTTGATAGTGCAATATGGATTTCATTCAGTGGCGGACCGAGGATTTAAATCCAGGGTATGCCTAACCAAAACTTTATTATCCAATATGGTATAGTCTAATATAAAATTTGGATAAATGGTTTAGTTAAAATATAATGTATCTTCAAATTCTCATAATACCTTAAATTCAACAAATAAGTTTGAAATTTGCATGGAAGCAGAACTTTTGATATTGATTAAATCTACGCCACTAGTGGATATGTTTTTACTCTTGGAGGTGGCGCAGTGTCATGGAGGTCTCGTAAACAGACTATTGTGACTAAATCAACCATGGAAGCAGAACTTACTGCTTTGGATACAGCTTCTGCAGAGGCAGAGTGGCTGTGTGAGCTCTTGTTTGACTTGCCAGTGATTGAAAAACCAATACTGGCTATTCTTATGAACTGTGACAATCAAACAGTGATCACTAAAGTGAATAGTGCTAAGAATAATGCGAAGTCAACAAGATACATTAAAAGACGTTTGAAGTCTGTCAGGAAGTTAAGAAACTCCGGAGTAATAGTTATGGCTTATATGCAAATAGACAAAGACCTGGCAGATCCCTTTACAAAATGGCTATCACAGAATGTGATAGAAATCACATTAAGGAAGATAGGTATGACACCCATGTGAGTTTGTAGTAGTAGTAACCCGGTCATTTTTGATCGGAGATTCCATGACTAAGGATATGGGAAAAATAAACTATTGGCAAACTGAGGAGAGTATAATTATAACCCTCTTTATATGAAGATGCAATACTCTCAAAGTGTTAAGAAACTGTATGGTAGGTTGGTTAATGCCTTAATATGTTCTATTGGCTTTAACAAGCAAAGGTACTATCCTATAGAGCATTCTTGAAAGAACATACTTATATGAGTCTGACTGTAAAACGTCGTAGTCTATGAGCTTTGGGTGATCTCTAGTAAGCTCATGAAGAGACCAAGGAGTACGACGTATATGCTCCACCCATGGAGTAAGGCTACTGGCAGCACAAGTACTCGTTCGCACAAAACTTGCAATTCAAGGCGTAGTCCATTGTTCAAGTTGTGGATGAGTGTAGCTTGAGGTTCTAGGCGGAAGTTCAACTTCATAGTCTCTGCCGAAATATTGGTATATCAAACAGTAGTGAGAATAGGCAAATCTCTAAATGGGTATTTGAGATCTGGTGGGGGTTGTTGGAATTTATATGGGCTTGGCCCAATAACCAATTGTAAAAGTTCTAATAAATCTCAAAGTCCCATTCATGTGAGCAAGGGGAGATGTGGGAACTCTTTGGTACCACCTTGCTTGTTGAAGTGGAGGTAGCCAAATTTAAATATGTTAGTCTTCTTCACTTCATCAAGTCTAGTGTGAGGAGGAGAAAGAAAAAGCCCACACGCTCGCGCTCGCCTCGCCTCGCCTCACCGAGCCAGGTGGGGTGTGGCGTAGGCGCCTGTGTGAATGGTCCGCCGAAATCTAGCTCCTCGCCTTGTGGGAGCACGGTCTCCTTTTGCAGTTTTAGTTTTTGGTTCTTGGCCTTTAAGTTGCAGAGTTCTAAACGGTTACAAATTAAGAGACCTAAAATGACTTAGATCGTGATCGCGACACAAGGTCGGTTGGATAGGACTATATAAGCTAACCTAGCGGCCACGCAAAACGTATCTAATTAAGCTAGAGTTTTTGTCTATTCTCGCTGTTGCGCTGCCACCGTAGCTACTTCAGTCCGATCACTTATGTGCACCAGCGACCGGACCAGCAGGTCTCCGGAACCCTCGTCTTTGCGATCCTGCACCGGGAGAAGGCGAATAAGGTTTTTGAGAAGTACTTTCCGTGCGATTGCTCCCAACTTTCACAACGGATCATCTTCCATGCAAGTCAGGTGGTGCTACGTCCCAGCGTATTCGTCATCAACTGCGTCGAGCTCTTTCTTCACCTCTCATTGATGACTTTGACGACGATTTCAACATCGACGACTTCGACATGGACCTCGTTGTATCATCACCGCCATCTGCATCACCAACAACTACAACTACAGTCGGCATGTATAATTCTCGTGATCTAATCTTGTCATTTATATTATCCAATATGCTAATCTGTCATGCTAGTATGCTATACATAATTGATCTAGTTCATCTGTTTTACATTGTTAGAGGCGATGTGTCGACATAGCTAAAGGCAGCAAGACTAACTTGGGGCGTACTCGAGAGTCGTTGCCGACGTAGCCAGAGGTGGCGCGATGACATACTCGGAGGCATGTCTACGTAGCTGGAGGTAGCATGATTGACTCGAGGCAGCCTATCAAGGGCGTATTGGAGAGCCGTTGTCAACGTAGCCATAGTTGGTGCGATGACATAGCCGGAGGCCGCAGGACGACGTAGCTGGAGGCGGCATAACTAACTCAAGGCAGCCCGTCAAGGGTGTACTCGAGATTTGTTGTCTATGTAGCCGGAGGCGGTGTGGTGACATAGGAGGAGGTGGCGTGACGACGTAGCTAGAGGTGGCACGATGATATAGCAGAGGCGGCGTGTCGACGTAGCTAGGGCAGCACGGCTAACTCGAGGCAGCCTGTTAGGGGCATACTTGAGATTCGTGGTCGACGTAGCCGAAGTTGGCGCGATCGACGTACCCGGAGATGGCGCGACAACATAGCCGGATGCGGCGCGACAATGTAGCCGGAGGCGTCATGTTGACTTAGCTGGAGGCAGCACGACTGACTCCAGGTAGCCCGTTGGGGGCGTACTCGACAGCCATTGTCAATGTAGCCGGAGAAGGCGTATCGACGTAGCTGGAGGCAGTACGACTGGCTCGAGGTAGCTCGTCAGGGGCGTACTCGAGAGCCGTTGTGATGTAGCTAGAGGTGGCGCAATGACGTACCCGGATGGATCATAGACACTGGTGGATTTATCTATTATGGTGCGAGGTGCATGCATGGTGATGTATTGGTTGGTGGTGCCAAATTCATAATCATTGATTGAAAACCGGTGTTCAATTTGGCTCCAAATCGGAAGATCGACTCCACCTACCTCAATTGGAATCCAAGTTTTTTTTTCGTGGAGAACAAGGTACGTTCCTCCCCACAAGTCCGTTTTATTTTTATTTCATTATTAATTGTTCTGTAGTGTTACAAAATATATATAGGAGAAACCACATAGTTTGAATTACATCACGTGAGACCGTAGCACCAATCACCATGAATGAAGCTTCGAGGCGAGCAGAAGTAGCAGCCATGACGTAAACCTTATTGACATGCGCCACCATCCTGTCCTCCTGCATCGCCTCCCTCACCGCGCCGCGGTTTCCATGAACCTTCCTGCCCAGGTGGCGAGGAGCGGAGTGTTACTTGCGTCAATGATCTCCACGCAATGCAAAGACCCTGTGGATAGCTTTGAACAATAACAGGTATGACCGAGAGCAAGGTCGAGATACCCAATTGAGTCGCCTCCGAAGAAGGCTTTTCTGTTGGAACACTTGGTGAAAGCTTCCTCCTGTAAGAGCAAGACCTTCATCTTTGCCAATGACTGTCTAGCCTTCAACAGCCTCTCCTCCGATGTTTTCGCCTTCATGATGCCAATCCAATAATCACTAAACATCTACAGAATGAATGAAATACTCTAATAAATTAACAAGATACTTGATGTATAAATAACTTGAGTTAATAAAATGCTTTCTCAATAAAAAAATTAACAAGATTGTAAACGGATTCAGTGTCTACGCAGCAGTCACAAGCGACTTTGAGGTGTAGTGGTAAGGGCTGTAACACAAGAGGCTTGAGGTGTTGAGTTCGATTCTTGGGGGTTGCATATTCATGGATTTCTTGTGGAAATGAAAGAGAACACTCAAAGCCACGTGTGGTTGCCTTGTGCGAGCCTCCCTACACTGGCACCTTCGTGCAGGCCCACTCAGATAGAAGCCATGTGTCCCAGGAAGTAGATCACACAGCGAGCTATAGAGTTTTCAAGCTGTCAAAATTTGCAAGCCTGAGCCGTCGAAAAAGCCACACCATGCCTGGCCATGCGATGGACGTTCTGGGACACGTGGTTTCCAATTGAGCTGGGCCTACACGGAGGCGCCGATGCAGGGAAACTGCACCCAATTTTTTTCCCTGCACCTTGCCATGGGTCGAAGTCAAACACACAACCTTAGTACCCAGTTCCCCTTGCTTCGAATAACTGGCACCACCCACACTCCCCTATTTGGTGTGGTCTGTGGTTATCATCAAGGGAAAATACATTAAGACACTAGAGACAAAATGAGCGAAACACCCATGCTCATCAAACTGAAGGCTGGCTAAGAAAGTAAAAATTTACACAAACTTTGTGCAATCCACTCATTCCATATTGACAACCTCTTGTGGATCCGTATAAATCCAGGGTCAAAATGTTAGTTTCGTACTGTAAGAGAACAAACCATTGTTCGTGCAGACAATATGTCTACATACATGTAAAGATATACGTGCAAATTATCGTTGTTGTTCACCCTTCCAAAATCTTGGTACAATTATCCATCGAAATCCAAATTGGCAAACTTGAGCTCAGGATAGTAGTTTGCCACCACAGACTTACCATCAAATTTCCTTCCATGCAAGGCCATCTTTGCTCTGGTGGAACTGTAGACGTCTGCATATTCCAAGAGCACCTGCAACAGAAAAATCTTGCATTAGAGATCATTTGCCATCACACAGAATGTCTGCAAAACAAAAACCTTAGAAGTCAGCATAACACGAGGTTCACCTTTCCGATTCCTGTGACTGGGTGTCCACTGGGGCCAGGACGTGCGATCACAACTTTCAACAGATTACCTGATCAAAAGGTAATTTTTCTTGTGATTAGTGCACAAACATAACAAAGTTGGGTGCAATAATTCCTTGGAAATACATGTAATAGTGGATAAATAAAATACAAGCAGAAGTTGGATGTACTACTGAGACCAAATTGAAGAACCAGAAAAGCGAATAAATGATATACCATATCTGCATGCTTCTTGCCTCATGTCATCCATGATGTCCTCATACTTTTCATCATCTTTCAATTCATCTGCACTGACCACCTGGCCGAGGCAAACCACCGTTGTAGGGGCCGCATCAACTGGATTGGCAAGTTTCTGTACACAAAGCACGAACATATTTCTGTCAGAACACAACATGGGCACATCGTAAATGTAAATGGCACGCTAGAGAATATACTATATAGGTGCCTAGTATGGCAATAAACTAGCTGGTCTATATATACCTGCAATTGCACCTGTTGCTGTGCCTGCAATAGGATACTTTCCTGCTCTAGTCTGGGCTGAGATGCCCCCTGGTTTGCTCGTCTGACAATAAGGGTTTTGTCACCCATCTTGATACCATTTAGTGCAGCACAAGTGATGTCAGTGACAGTGGTATCCATGTAAACACAGAATGCATAGCCCTTTGAGTTACCGGTTCCCCTATCTGTCACAAGCTCAAACCTTCGAAGAGGCCCAAATGATTCAAGCAACTCCCGGACTTGAGCTTCAGAGTAGAAATAGGGAAGGCCACCCACAAAAATACGGTCAGGATCTTCTAACCCTCCTCCGGCTGATCCTGCTGTTAGTCCAACTGCAGCAAGATTCAGTTTGCAGCTTGGCTGGCTCGGGCCCATGGCAGCTGCCTGGGAAGGGTTGTAGTCTGCTGGCCTTCTAACCTTCACTGGCACCCCTTCAAACAAAATGCCATCCAGAGCCATTGCATTGCTTGCTTCCTCAGCCACTCTGAATTCCACTAAAGCAGATCTTTGTTCATGGTTCATGCAGACGCTGCAGACAGCTTCACCGGGACCAGCAGTGTTTCCTCCAATAACAGCCATGACTTGATTAAAGAATAGTCCAATTGTCTGCACAAAGGAATCGAATTTAGACAACAGTTACAGATTATTTGGAACGATGCATAAGTTTGTTTATTTAGGCAGTATATGCATAGTTGATTTTCCCCGTTTGAGTTTAAAAAAGAAAGTACGGACCTGTTCGTTAGCAGATGGCGGAAGGCCAGCAACGTAAACACGCCGAACGAAGAGAGTAACCTGAGGTAAAAATTAATGTTTACACGATATTTATATCAATACGTGAAGAGTGCAGGCACAGAGCAAATAATAAAAAAAGAAAAGAAAAGTTATACCTCTTGAGTCATCAGTTGAGTCGTAGTGTGTGGCTGGAACACAAGGCGATTGAAACAACTGAACTGATGCACACAAATGAATATGGTTAGCAAGCAACAATCTAGACATTTAAGTCTGCATGCATACTGAAAAAGATCCTGTAAAGGCAAATTAAAGACAAGGGTCCTTAAAAATTAAAAACAGCAGCGTAAACTATATTTGCAAGTTAGAGACATTAGAGTGTTTATAATGATATAAAGTTTGTACTTTGTAGTAGTTACCAACAAATAATCCAGCCCATAGAGATAAAGGAAGCCAGAAAGGGGAAGCCATTGCAGGATAAAAATATTTCACCGGTTTTTAACAAATACAGCAGGGTAAAGTGGTAAACTATATTTGTAAGTTAGTAATCTTTTAATGATTATTATGACATAAAGTGTGTGGCTACCGACATTTGTCGACACCAGCCGATTACACACAACAACATAAAAACATACCTGTTGAGGCATAGCTTGTGGATCCAAGAAAGATGAATTGAACTGATTCAAAGAAAAAATTGAGCAAGGTTAGAAAGCAGTAAATCAAATAATCCAGTCCATAGATAAATAAGGCAAGCTTAAAAAGGCAAAGATATATTTGCAGGATAAAAGTATTTCACTGGTGAATAACTTATTTTATAGCTAATCTACAATAACTAATTGTTCTGGCTAATTAAACTTTAAACAGTAGCACAGCTCGCACCTGTTCAGTCGTCCCTTGCGGCTGGATGTGAAGGCGATTGAACTGGTTCCAACAAATAGATTAATATCTTTAAATTAAATATGAGCAAGTAATGCAGTCCACACACAAAAAAAATTGGTCTGCAATTGCTTGAATCCTTTACTAGTTTGTTGAATTCACAGTTCTAACCATCATCACCTATACATGAAACCCTACAAGAAGTTTCACAACTTTGAACATTTTGTGTGTATCAGAAAAATACTACAGAGAACCCAAACAACGAGGTCTGACAAAAAGTTTCGATCGCACTCATAGTCACAAAGTTTCTGGGTCGATGGGGTCGAGGTACGGGGTCGCGGTACGTGGTACGCTACTTGCGAGAGATTTTTACACTTCGGATCGAAAATGAACCCGTGAACCTAGGTCGGGGTCGACGAACCCGGGTCGAGGGTCGAAGGTGATGAACCCGTTTTATGTGACTATGATCGCACTGACGAATCCGAGAGTTGCTAGTAGAAGTAGATTATTATTGTTGTTGTTGTTTTTGCCCTACAAGTTTCGATTTAGCGGCAGTAGCGCGAGTTCTTTAGCCGGAACAATGGTCGATTGTCCGGGGCATCACGGGAAGGAAGAGAAACGAGGGGGAGGGGGCGCTAGGGGATTGATGCACGCACCTCGCGGCGGACGCGCTCGACGCGACGGAACGCATCCGCATCGCCACCACCCATATCGCTCGCCCGCGCAGTTCTTCGCTTTCTTGGTTCCTTGGGGTTGGATTGGAGGACGGATTTGGGGATTCGATCGTCGCGATCTCTTGTGTTCGTTATATTAGTTCTTTCGATTCAACTCGATTCGATCTGAGATGAAATCAGGTGAGGTTTTATTCCGCTTCGTAGCCGACGATCCCGATTGGGTTACAATTACAGCTGCCAGGAGCACGACCATCCGGATTCTCTGAGCAGGCCGGCCCATTAATTTGTCTCGTCCGAGCCCACCCGACTAGGCACTATAGGCCCCCGTTTGGATCCAAGTTTCGGCTCATAACAAAATCCTTCAGAAGCAGAGAGCCCTCGTTAGATCCTTTGAGTAAAATTGCTAAATAGTAAATACTAAATAGTTGAACATCTCCAAGAGTTTGCCAAATCAATTTGGCATCCATCTATTTTTGGCAAAACAGGAAAAAATTGTGCTCCAACAGTTTGGCATCCAACTTGACAAATTTTAGCAACTTGGCAAATCTTCCCCCTTCACGCGCATATTTGCGCGCTGAGCGCGAGCGTGCATCCGGCTTCGCGTGCGGGGCTCTTCGTTTCTTAGTGGGGCTCTTCATTCGTTTAGCGGGGCTCTTCGTTTCTTAGCGGGGATCTTCGTTCGCTTAGCGGGCCTCTTCTTATTTTACCAAGTCCAAATGGCAAACTCTTGAAGAGAGTCTATTTTTTCACTTGCCATATATTTTAGCAAGTTGCCAAATCATAATATTTGTCAAGTGAATTTTAGCAAACTCTTGGAGATGTTATACTATTATTGTACCATGTACATATGAGCTAAAATTTATACCGTTTACTTTACACATCAAGTTAGTTTTTCGTAGTGAATAAATTTATAGCCCAGAAAGGAGTGAAGATAAGAAATCAGTTTATAGGCACGGTCCATGACATAATCTGCTCCCAAAAAATATTTTTTTTCAGAAAATAAAAAACGGCCATAAAAATAGAAAAATATTTTAAATCCTAGGATTGTCACGAAGAATTAATTATTAACAAGAGGAGCTTACAAAGATATTAGAAAACAAAGAGAAACGTATTATGATGAGACTACATTTGAAAATAGTAGTAATTGCTAGATAGGAAGAAAAATAAATTTGGAAGATAGGATCAAGGACAAAAAAAAACAAAATTTCAAACATGAGAGAAAATATATAAAAAAATATGCCATGGAGAAACTGAATAAAAAAATAGTGGATTTAAACAAAATAAACAAAAGAAAAGTAAAATAAAGAAAAGATGAACATTCTTCTAGATAAGTGGAATAAGTCCATCTTCATGTCTTGTTTCTAATAGAAACATGCCACTTATCACATTATCGTGTAACCATGCAAATGTTCCACTCAAATGTCAATTATAACATTATAAGGCCATACAAAGGGCGCAAAAGAAATTCATTGTCACTGCCTTTATCAATTGATAGTCTTGAATATTGTGCCATAGACAAAAGTCATTCAAAATCATGTCATTTTTATTTAAAAGGGAAAATGAATTCAATCGAAACAGTTTTGAATCAAGCCATCGAGCCGGCTCAACGATCTTTTTGTCTAGACCGTTGTGGAGTTGGGTGAGTGTACGTGCATGTATGATGTGATTTTGTCACCGTAGAAGTTGGGTGAGATGTTCTAGCATGTGTCAATTGACAAACACTTCCACAGGGCTCTGGAGGATGCCGCTAGCATTGCTACTTTTATACAGAGTTAAAATGGCAACTTTAAGTTGGACCACGACCATTGGAGAAAATCATATATACGCCATTGCTACATAATCTGCTGCCAGGAGGAAGAACACTTTTCTGCAACAAACCAAAACTTTTTTTTGAATTTATCACAACAATGTGAATTGCAGGGGTGGGAGATTATAATTTCATTATCATTTTAAAATTCCTATAAACATTTGCTGACCTGGGGACTTAGTTCACTGGCAGTGCATTCTGGGACTTCTGCGATAAAAGGAGCATTGTTGTAAAATATGTGTTAGTGGCGCATCCCAGAGCTAATGGATAGGTTGAAAGAGCAAACGGCATGATCCTCGATGCGTTGAAGAAGAGACTGTATAGAGAAAACAAGAAAGCGCCTGGCAGGTGACTCAAGGAACTACCAGCTGTGGTTTGGGGTCTCCGCACCCAACCTAGTCGAAATATGGGCACCTCTCCCTATTTCATGGTCTACGGTGCAGAAGCGGTCCTCCCTGTTGACATCGCTTTTCGATCACCAAGGGTTGAGAATTTCGACGAGGACAGGTCTGATGAGTCACGAGAATTTGAGGTAAACTGTTCCGAGGAGCGGCGACTTGATTCCTGTGTGGGTACTACCAAGTACCTTGCAAGTATTACAACAAGAATGTCAAAGGGAGGTTCTTCGAGGTCAGTGACCTGGTCCTGAAGTGGAAGACGAATCAAGACGGCATGCACAAGCTTTCGTCACAGTGGGAGGGACCATTTGAGGTCACAGATGTTACACGGCCTACTTCCTACAGGCTGGCTTATCTCGATGGCACTGGGCTGCCCAACTCCTGGCATATTGATAAGCTTAGGCGTTTCTACCCTTGAAGCCCTGAAAGAGAAAGATATGTACCCTTATATTTTGATTATTTCAATAAAGCATTTATGTTTCACTCAGTGTGTTTGTTTGGATACTATTTTTTATCAATATTTTACAATAGACTAGTTAACAGACCACCATTCTTTCTCGAGTTCTCAGAGCCAGCCCCGTCTCTGACTTCTTCCCACGCATTCACGGGACCAGCTCTCTATGCTCCAGATGGTCAGCGGGCGCTCCCTGGTCTGACCTGTGTGCTCTGACGTGTGAACAGGCTCTGTGCCTCGCTCTCAGACCATAGATCCGGCTAGGGCCGTACGGATTCAACAGGATGACGGGTCTCCCAACTGTTACAACTAAAACAGAACACTTATACGTTCTAACTTAGTTATCGTCCACACAATATACAAGCTTTAAACGTTTTTCATACGAAAACACAACAAGCTTACATTGTCTTAACAATACATTATTATAGACTTGCTTGACGAGGAACAAGTCTACAATAAACTAAAACTGTTCTTCCTTCTACAGCTAAAGGCTACTGGCTAGTCCGGCGCTCGGTGCTCGGGCTGAGCGCTGCTCTTCGCCTTTTCACTGCTCGATGGTGGCGGTGCCTCTTTGGCTGAGGAAGCTGGTGCCACCGGGGTCTGGCTAGTCGAGACCGCAGCCTCCGGTCGCTCCGCAGATGAAGTTTCTGGCGCCGGGGACTAGCAGGTCGAGACCGCAGCTCCCGGTAGCTGGTTTGAAGATGCTGGCTCCTACGCCGGTAGTGACGACGTCCCGCACAATTTGATGTCGCCCATTATTGAAGCCGACAAGTCAAGCAACTGGATCCGTAGTTCATCTGCTTGCTTCGGGCCAACTTCCTTGGGATACCGCAGCTCGAAGCGCTTGAAGTCGATCAGCGGGTAGTGCGCACGCACCATGCTGAGCACATGGGTGCCCGCGTATTCCCCGGCCTCTTTCACGAACTGATGCAGCCTTCCCAAGGCACGCTGGCACTTGTCGAGCACTCCAAGAGGCTGTGCTCTGGCTTCGGTTGCTGGGACCTCTGGGTCGATCAAGTCCAGCACTGGCATGATACCGGCCACCATTTGGTTGCACCAACCCTTCTAGAGATCTCGGTCCTTCCCGAGCTCGAGAGTCTTTGCCAAACAGGCTGATAACCTCCTCGAGGTGCTTTTTCGTGTTCAATTTTAGTTCTGCAGAGCAGCACTCCGGTCAGGGAAGTATCATATGGAAACATACTGAACTGGCATAATAAGACCAAGACAGTTAACACTTACTGTTCAGTTCTAAGTTCTTCGTTTTCAGCTCCTCGGTCACCTTTGTGGACTGCTCTAGGAGCTGCGCGTGGTCTTGTGCCAGTTGGTTGTTCGCTGTTGTTAGTCGGGTGCACTCTTCGACCAAGCACACGTTGTCTGAATGAAGGATAGCCGCTTCATTCGCCAAGCCTGCAGACAGGCTAGCCAGTCCAAGAATATATGTTTACAACACTTTTTAGTGCTCGGGGAGACACAGCTAGACAACTTACCCGTCCTTTCACGCTCCTTCTGGCTGAGCTGGATGATGGCGTTGTTTTCAAATGCCTCCAGCTCTGCCTTCTCCTTCTCGGCGGTCTCGAGCTTTTTGCACAGCCGATCCACCTCGGCTGCTAGCTCCTGGTTCTCTTTGAACGTTGGCTCAATTTGGTTAAACAGCGCTTGCGGTACTTCGCCGTCTTCACGATATCCTGCAAGGCGAACATAGTATCATTCATAGCAAATGCATCATGATACTGGTCTGGCGAAAAAGAGAAAGCGAGTTAAATATGACAGCGAAAAATGTGTTGGAGATACACGACACTCGGGGAGTGGTCTGGCGACTACAGTCCATCTCAGATCACCGAGTACGATAAACTCCCCGATCAGACTTGGGGACTCGTCGATCACTCTTCGACTATGCTCCGGGACTCGTCGACACGACTTACGCTGTGCTTGGGGACTGTGTCGACCACTCCCCAACCACAGCTTGAGGTCTGGCTTCCTCGGCTACATGTGAAACTTGACTCGCATATAGTTGAGAAATCAACGCTTTTTTAGACCTTGCTACAAGGCTCATACTTCACCTTCCAGCAAGCTCGGTGACTACATCGGTACGATGCACTGCATCACAGCATTAAGTTTCCAATAAGGTTCATTTTAAGACCCTGGCACCACGTGCCTACGTCACCTATTACCAGGCTCGGGGACTAAGTGGGCACACTTCACCTTGCGGTGAATATGCTTTTTTTTTGACCCCTACGCTTTGTTTCTCCTGCTTACATTTCTTTTCAGAAATACAAGTGGGCACACTTCACTAGGAAGGAAATCTTTTTCTTTTTCTCAAGAGCACCATACATTCTTCGGACAACCTACGTACTTCTGCGGCGACAACGGTGGTTGGCTGTATTTCAAGCTGGTCGGAGGCTTCCAACAACTACTTGGATGGCGTTTTGACTGGTTGGAGACATCAAGAACTCGAGCCTCACTGTTTGGAGAAGGTCAAGATGGCGTGTCGCATCACAATACATAGTGCTTGAGGACTAGTTGTGGGGGTATTAACTCCTATATCCCTACGGCTAGACTTGGGTTGGCTCAGATTAGTGGGCCCGGCCCATGACAAGGATGACGCGCGGCCTAGTCGATCTGCTCGGCACCCCGAGCAAGGAAGTAAAGCAAACTTGGAGATCAAGCAAGATCCTAGTCGGTTAGAATAGGAATCCTTATCCGGCTAGCTATGACAATTGTAACCGACTAGGATTAGTTTTCAGATTTGTAACCCTGCCCCCCGGACTATATAAGACGGGCAGGGGACGACCTCAAAACACATCTCATTACATCTCTCCGTAGAGAGCAATACAATCTGATGCATGGCGTAGGTATTACGCCCTCACGGTGGCCGAACCTAGATAAATCCTTGTGTTTGTCTTGCATCACCATTTAGTTTGTAGCTTGCGTACCTGCCGACAATCTACTAACTTAGCCATACCTCTCGGTAGACTGCCGACCATATCTGGTCGACTATACCCAATTATTAAACTATACCCAAGTATATGTCAGGAGATCCACCACGTATCCGTACTATAAAAAAGAAAGTAGTAGAACAACAGCTCAAGCTTGCTCAAAACTAGTCCAAGTTGGGGTATAATATATACTTCAATGTCGATGCATCCAGACGTAGTCACATGGTAGGTGCTACCTTCTATAAATAGCCATATCTCACTGACCATAAGATGTAGAACTACCACTAACCATATTGTATATCGTAATTGGTATCAACTCCATGTTACAATTTGCACCAAGTTGATATTTATTCAAAGAAGAGAACGCAATAGGATTGCAGGAAGAAAGAATGGGAAATTACAGGATTGGCAAACCAACAATGGTGTGCGGCCAACTAGAAGATTCCGCGGCCAACTGATAGAATAGACAATAGTACTGTCAGGTTGCGAACACACTAGCTAGAGAGTCAGCAAGAAGGCAACACATTGCATTTTACTGCAAATGGGATCCAGCTCGATCCAGGGAATAATTTTAATTACCAAGGAAACTAGCAACATTTTGATGATCATCTCACACTGGCAGCATCGTAGACCAATGCACCTTATCGAGATTTGAGAGACCTGATTGTGCCGATGATACTGACAAGCGCAGCAATGGCGGATATGACGGCGACGATGACTTTCACATTCCTGTAAACAAACGCGTGCAGTTTGGTCCTTGTCCTCCTGTTCACCATGTAGTCCTCGATCTCCTCCATGGTGCGGACGTAGCGTGATCCAAGGCGCAGTCCCTGGACGCTGGTCAGGAAGCTGAGCGCCTTCCTATTGCTGAGCCCTCCTCCTCCCTGTAGGACGCGCCTTGCCCGCAGCTCGTGCACGGCCTCCTCCCTGTCCACGAGCATGCCGAGGAGGAGCAGGTACGAGCAGACGGCCGACGCCTCGTCGTCGGCGTCGTGGAAGCTCGAGGTCACGCACAGCTACAGAGCCGCCATGTTGAGGAGCACGCTGGCGCGCGTGTCGTCCAGCGACAGTGGCGCCATGTTCCCTTTCTTGTTTACGCCCATGTGGACGAGCTCAGTAGTCTTGCTGGCTGTCAGCGTGATGCCGATCTCGGCGAGCTCGATGGCGCTCACAGAGAACGACATGGACTCGGTCTCCGGTAGGGCTGGCAGCTTGACGTCGCTTCTACCGACGATGTAGTACCGGAGGAGGCCGAGGAGGTGCGGCGGCTCGTAGCTGTCGTCCATGACGAACGGCTTCTCGTGGCGATCCTTGCGGTCCTGCAGACAGCCTCGCAGGGACGCAACGAACTCCTTCAATGGCACGGGCCTGAACCTCATGATGGCCCTGAGCACTGGCCATGGGAGCTGGTTCTCGAGCTGCATGATGTCGTGGTAGATGTCATTGTCGTTGGCGTCGAAGAAGCTGCGCAGCGCCGGGTCCATATGGGCAAGGCCGGCGTCGGTGCAGGTGAGCATGTACTGCACCAGGAAGCAGGCGTCGTAGAACATCATGGGCTGGAACACGCCGTCGCTGATGCCGTCCACCACGTTCTCGTCGTAG
This sequence comes from Saccharum spontaneum, assembly GCA_022457205.1. Lineage (NCBI taxonomy): Eukaryota > Viridiplantae > Streptophyta > Magnoliopsida > Poales > Poaceae > Saccharum > Saccharum spontaneum. The sequence goes on from CM039590.1 coordinate 47,673,395, forward strand.
AGGCTCCGGGCGTAGCCAGCGACGGCGAGGACTGCCTGGTAGACTTCCTCAGCTGGGCGGCCTGACTCCATGATGCAGTGGTAGGCAGCCACGTGCTTCACCTTCTCCGCCGCCTTCAGGTGGTCGCGGCCGTGGTGGTATGGGCCGATCGACACCGTCATGGGAGCTGTGTAGAGTTCACCGAGGGATCGAATTCTTGCTGGGTACCTGTGCATCTTCATCTTCATCATGTCGACGTCGAACTTGAACTCACGCGCGGCTTTCTCGAACACATGGATCGGATTGCTGTAGATGTTCATTTCCATGTTGTAGAAATCAACCTGAAATTCTTGTGATGCTTTCTCCATCAGGTCATTCGGTGTGGCTGATGAAAACTGAACCAGCTGTCCATGTTCTACCGTAGAGCTTGCAGCGACGTATGTTTGGAGGCAGCTATCATATATGTTAGGAACCCATACTGCTGGTTCCATGTCCATGGCGGTCCAATGTCCTAGCTGATAGTCAGCTGCTGGCTGCATGCTCCAATGGGTTAGCTGAATGTCGCAAGGCACCCATGCTGCATCTGGTTCCATGCAAAGAATCTGCCAACCCCGCAGCTGAGACTGAGAGTATGCGCTGCACAAAGTTCTGTGTAGGAAACAAGAAACGAAGAGTGAAAAAAGAGGTACAAACATATCGCAGAGAAACACATCAGGACAAATATCATAGCTAGCCGAAAATCAAACAAATGGTGAGAAAAGAAGACCTTACAGCCGGGCAGAAGATGCACACAGCCACACACACACACAACATCATATAGCATATAGAGCTATATAGACAGGCCGGGCATGTGAATGACGTCCATCCTCTTCACTAGAAGTGGACAATTGGACTACATGTTTAACAAGTTGCGGCCATGTAGAAGCATATCCTCCAAATAATTAAAATACTAGAAGGCGATGATTTTTCTACCTCTACTTTGTACTATTCTAAGTAATGCTCATCTTACTATTACAAATTAGCTAGAGGCCACAATAGAGGTACTACGTTAATTCTCACCAGACACGCTAGGAAAAACATAAAGTAACCCCTTTAATTTAACATCTAAATTACCCACCTCTACCATTACTCAAGATAATTCAAAATAAATCCCTAAATTTGTATATAAATTATCCAATTTCGTCATTAAAAAAGATAATTAAAAATAACCAGCTAAATTTGCTTCTTTACATACTTTTTTTATTATGAAACGTAATTCAAAATAACCCGATAACATTGCATCTAAATTACCCATCTTTTCTATAATGATAATAATTTTAAATAGTCATTTAACTTTGTACCTAAATTACCCACATCTACTATATATTATGAGTGACAATTTAGAACACCACCTAATAATTTTAGAAATTACCCATCTTTATCATTATAAAAGATAATAGACACTAAGCTCCTAAGTTTCCACTCAATCTACCCATACATTATAAAAGATAATATAAAGTATTACTTTTATATGTGTATCTATCTCAGTCATTATAAAAAAAATCTCTGAAATCTATATGTAAATACTAATATATGTCATTATTAAAATAAATTCATATTCATAAAATGTGGTATGTATATATTTGTAAATTATAGATTTCTACAACTGTGAAATTAAATAGCCATAATACTATGTTTCACCATGTATACCAAGTCAACATATATACATTAGGATAAATATTAACTTTACTAACTTATGAAGCATGGAAAAATGTTCATTTAACAAACCACATAGAGTTGTTATTATAAAGAAGTTTATACATTTTCACTGAAACATTATGTCATATCAATGTTGGTAATTTAATTTTAAGCATTCCAAGATATATAAATCATACTATGCACTTATAATCATATGATATAACAAATTCAACATGTTTGGTTTGGGGTGCAAACTAAGTTTCAACTTAAAATGTGAAAAATAATACTACTAGGACCTAAACTCTTTTTAATAATAAATTAATTTTTGAATAAAAGATGAAAAAACACTAGAGTTTCTACTAAGCATTTGGAAAAATTTGAAACAACTTCCTTAAAACTTGAAAATCAAAATGTAAATTCATGAAGTCGCAAAAAGAGTTGCAACAAGAGTTTGTCTTAAGAATAGTTTTCAATTAAATAATGGCATGCAAGAAAAAGATAAAAACTATAAATGTAAATTAGAGGTCTCTAATAGGGTCACCACATTAATCACCACAAGTCTCGATAGGAAAACAATAGATAGGACCTAGAAAATCTCACAAAAATCAAAAACATCTGGTTTAACATAATCACCATTGATAATGACAGCTATTGGGTCTATTCTATTTTTCAAATAATTCCACACCTTTGCTATTGTGTAAAACAACATAAAGTAACGATGAATCCATGTTTAAATTACCCACGCCTATGCTATTAAGAAATTTGATCTAAAGTAGACCTAAATTTTCCTTCTGCTGCAATAGATAGTCTGCGGAACCCAATTTTCATATCATATTAGGAAAATGAAATATTCCCTCAAATCTATATCAAAATTATCAACATCTTCTATTACAAAAAAATGTTAAATAATCATATAGCATATATATGTTTCTACATTACCCACATCTATCAATAATACTAAGATTTGATTAAAGTAACGTCTTGCTAGCATGCATGAGCAATATATATATATATATATATATATATATATATATATATATATATATATATATATATATATATATATATATATATATATATATATATATATATATAATGTTTCATCACATAAAAATATTTTCTTAATATACTAACGATATTAATAATTTTTTTTAAAATCATACTAGTAACTATCTTACTTCTTAATTAGCGGCCCCAAACGGAGCCTCCACGTTAATCCCCACTAAACGCATTAGGAAAAAAATAAAAGCTAGAAATTCTCAAAATAATTAGAAACATCTAGCCATTAATCAAAGATTCTTGCTACCCCTAACTATTGGATCTTTATTTTCTAAATAATATCCACCTCCAATATATTATACATTAAAAAACAGCCTGGAATTTGTCCAACAAATAAAAACAACTTCTATCGTACGTGGAAAATCTTATTTTAGAGATACGGGAAAAGAATTTTTTTTAGAGGTACCGGAAAAATCTTGATAGGATGCATGTATCGAGAGGTTCATAGTTGACAAAACTGCCTGAAATTTGTCCGGTAAACAACAACCTTTTTCGTACGTGCAAAATCATTTCTTAGAGATAAGGGGAAAGAATATTTTTGAGAGGTACAGGAAAAATCTGGATAGGATGCATGTACCGAGGTTCACAGTTGACCAATAAAATATATGATTACGCTAAGCGTTCACATTTAATGTTCATTAATAATATATAATGAAATACGGTAAATACACATATAACATATTTTGTGAAAAATAATCTAGGGATTTTGGTGTTTCTACCCCTACTCTAAAGTCTAATGGCCATTTTGCACCTCCATTTTTAACTTTGTGATTTTACCCTCGTTTTATTTGCAAAAAAACAATTATACCCTTCAGTCTATCTCATTTCTTAGTCGGTCTCGATCGCATCCTTCTCAAATGGAACGAAGTCGCAACTCGTGAGCGCTCGCGTCTAGGTGTCGCGTTAGGGTTTGGCGGCGGCGCGGTTCCAGCGGTGGCACGGCTACCAGCGGCGCCGCTCCTCCTCCCTCCGCCGCGCTCTCCCTCGGCTCGTCTGCTCCTCCATCCGACAATCTACCCCCGGTGGCGTGGCTACTGGCTGGGGCACCGCACGGCCTGCGCCAGACTCCGCCTGACCCAATCCCCCTGGCTCACGCCCTCTGTGGCGCAGCTGGGGGACTCGCCCACTGCCTTGCACCGCGCCCCCAGGCTCGCGCTTGCAGCAGCAGCTCCAGTCGCCACCATGGAAGAGCCTAGGTATTTTCTTTTATTTCTGAGATGTCTGGTTTAATGTAGTAGAAAATAGCTGCAATTAGTAGATGTGTTAACTCGTTTATTCTCTGTTGTGATTTGTAGGATAAATCACAGTAAATTGAAACTTGTTGTTAAAGTGCGCTCGTTTTTCAGCTTGCTAGACAGCGGTCTAAAAACATGGTGGCAAGGTAGAACTTTACCAAATTGACACAAATTGCTTTGGCCTGCTGCAGTTATTTGATTTCATTGCTGAGCACTACTTGTGGTGTTCTAAACAGTACATTACCTTGTGGCGTGATTTGAATAATGATTCTATGGAAATAAAATTTGATGAAAATCTGTTCGACTAGTTTTTAATCAATATAGAGAATGGATAAGTATGCATCAATGCTCAGATAAATGATTTTGAGGGGCCACTGCAATTTTCTCCAATAAAGAGAAGATTTGACCCTACTGTGAGTGCTGGTGTGCTCCTAATTGAGGAAGGCACAAATGCTACAGCCACAAATGCTAGTGAGAGAGCCGCAAATGCTACAGCCACAAATAAAACAAACCATGCCCCATCAAAAAAAGACAATATCCACCAAAAAAAGACATCTGCCACCAAAAAAGTGCTTCTAAGGGTGATGCAGAGGTACTGAGTGATAGCAGCTATGACACTTATTTGGCTGCATCTTCTGACTCTGATGATGATTGATCTGGTGACTCTGACACTGAGTTTGATCCTAATGGTGAAACTGTTGATGAGGAAGATGAGTGTGATCTTTCCATGTTTTCATATGATGTTGATGATCTATGTATTGATGTAAATGTGGTGTTCCTAGATGTGGATCAATGCAAGTTAGCAGTCACACATCATGCTATCTTGCATGATCATGCTTTCCATATTGTGAAAAAAAGACATGACAAGATTTTGGGCCATATGCAAGAGAGTTGATCAAGGTTGTAAGTGAACTTTGTTTGCATCTACAAGTAGGAAATACACTTGGTGCAAGGTATTAACTCACTTTGTTGGAACCACATATTATTTGGTTCATATTGTTGCATGTTCACCTATTGAGACGACTTGCTTTTGTATATTTTTTAATGCAGGTTAAAACAAGTGGACCAAAGCATACGTGTGGTTCATTCAACAAGTGTGGTCAGACAATGGCATTTAATAAATGGGTGGCTGATAGAGTGGTGGATTTATTGATGGAGGACCCTAAAATAGGACTGGCTGCATTGAGGGACAAACTGAAGAAGAAATACTTAGTGGATGCTCCACATGACAGAGTTGCTAGGGGGAAGTTGAGAGCACTAGACATGATTTATGGAAAATTGGATAAAAGTTATGAGTTGTTGCCTACTTATGAAGCTAAACTTCTGAGATCAGTACCTGCTAGTGTTGTGGAGCTACAGACTGAAGAGCACAATGGTGATATGTGCTTTTTTAGGTTCTTTGTTGCTCTCAAACCATGCATAGATGCTTCTTGCAAGGGTGTAGACCATATATTGCAATGGATGCAACACACTTGACAAGGAAATCGAGAGGTCAGTTGGCATCAGCTGTTGTAGTTGATGGTCATAACCGGTTGATCCTAGTGGCATATGGAGTGGTTGAGACCGAGTCTAAGGAAAGTTGCACTAGGTTTGTCAATAATGTGAAGAAGGCTATTGGTATCCTCCAGGTATCCGCATTCCCTAGTTCTAACTTTATTTTTCATTGATTTCAAGTTTGTTATATTTTGACATAGTACAACATTGATACAGGTTTTTTCCTTAGCACAAATACAGGAAAGGGAATAGAAAATGCCGTGGAAGATGTATATCTCGGAGTAGAGCACAGAGAATGTATGAGGCAGTAGTGGAAGAACATCAAGTTACAGTGGTGATCTTTATGGCAAGAATATGTGGTGTGCTGCCAAGAGCTTCATAATTTCGAAGTTTATAACAACTTGCTCGGGAAAATTGACGAGAAGGATACCTCCAGGTATCCGCATTCCCTAGTTCTAACTTTATTTTTCATTGATTTCAAGTCTGTTATATTTTGACATAGTACAACGTTGATACAGGTTTGGTCCTTAGCACAAATACAGGAAAGGGAATAGAAAATGCCGTGGAAGATGTATATCTCGGAGTAGAGCACAGAGAATGTATGAGGCACTAGTGGAAGAACATCAAGTTACAGTGGTGATCTTTATGGCAAGAATATGTGGTGTGCTGCCAAGAGCTTCATAATTTCGAAGTTTATAACAACTTCCTCGGGAAAATTGACGAGAAGGATCCTAAAGCCATTGAATGGTTGGACGAAAACCATCCATATATGTGGAGTAGAAGCAAATTCGGTGAAGACTGCAAGGTAGATTATATCAATAACAACCTCTCTGATTCTTTTAATAGTTGGGTGTCAAAAACGAAGGAGTTTCAGATTGTAGATATGCTTGACCATATTAGACAAATCATCATTGAGAAGTTTATTTTAAGGTCCTAGATTGGTATTGATATGTTAGGCACTATAATCCTAGCTATTATTAGTAATTTGAATGCTAAAACAAAGAGTATCAAAGACCATGAGGTTCTAATATGTGGGCCTACAAAAGCTGAAGTAACTATGAATAGATTCAGGTATGCAGTGAAATTGGATGAAAAGATTTGTAGTTGTCGAGCTTGGCAAGTGACTAGAAAACCATGTAGCCTAGTATGTACTGATGCCCAAAATAAAACTTCAAGCAAGCACAGTTTGAAACAGAGTACTGGAGTATATATCATGAGTTTTGAAACAGGGTATACTTGATCAAATTTGAACATGAATATGTCACGTTAAAATTTTTATCGCACCTTAGTATCTTCTCCTGATCACATTTTAGTTACCATATAATACCAGGGGCGGCTGTACCTAGTGCTACAGATATTAGACATATGCAAGATTGATCGTCACTCGTTAGCCCTCTCCAGTGTAATTCACAGATCTAGATCACTGGTGTTGCCTGCCAATTCATTTTTGTCTTTTCTTCAAGCCTTCTCCACGGCAAGAACAACCACTTGCTACAAAATCTAATGAGTGGATACAGTAATGTAGTTGGCGGAATCTGTAAATCATGTACTAAGCGATCCAGAGCACTATATATAGGTATGTATAGCACCAACCATGTGGGGGCTAAGTGTCCGCATTCGAGACAAAAGTGTACTTAAACGATGCTATAACCTAAGGACTAGTTTTGAGCAAGCTCGTGCCGGACAAGTACGGCGGTGTGCCTTCTCCTTATAATACATAGCAGATTCAGTATCTACAGGCACTATTTGAAATATACTAGGCATTGGATGGGCTCTGTCTAGCAGCTAGCAGTCGTTCCTTGACATCACCTAGGCCTCGCTAGTCGTTTGTACTTTCTGTGGACAATAAGAGTAATGCAGTGCTAAATAAAGGAAATTCAATATATCAGAGCACACTGTATAACCAATCCCTTATACCACTGGGTTCCGAATTCCATGATGCACAGGCAAATAGACAATACTGACACAATACACGACTGAAGAACAGGAGATAGCTCCAAAATTTCACTGTAAATGGTATTTAAATAGGGAACCTTTCTGAACAACAAAGTACTTCTTGCATTCCAAATTATAAGACCTTTGGCTTTTATAGATATGTAGTTTTTTGATATGCGCTTAGATATACACTATGTCCATATACATAGTTAAAACAATGTATCTAGAAAAGGCCAAAACTTCTTATAATTAGAAATAGAGGGAATATATAACATCCGGCATATATGACAGTTAAACTAAAAATCAATCACGTGCATAGGTGCATATCAGCATTTTTAAACCGTTGAGGGTTTGGAGCCACCTACAATTGCCAGAACCCCTGCCGTCTTTGAGTTCGCCTGCTTGAGTGAAGGGCGGCAATCACGTTTTTGGGGAGTGTTGTTGTGTCACGACTACTCGCTTGGTTCTCTTCTTCCCAGCGACACGAAGCGGTGCAGATTGGCACTGCTTCCCTCTCTGCGCTGCATCTAGCGGGATGACTACATCAACAGGTGCTTTGTCGACTAGCACAAGTGGTCCTACCGCTAGGTATATCTCTAATCTTCATCATCCAGTATTGTCTTTGCTTTGCTATAGTTCACTCAAATAACTGTAGACCATTGATCTAGTGTTAATTATCACATATTACCTTCTGTGAAGTAATAGGACAAAAATAGAAAATATCTTCCTATTAGATCTAATATGCATGCATAATCTAACTTTCCTATATGATGCAACATGATGAGATCTAGAGTTTTTATATAACGTGGATAATGCTGCACATGCATCCTGCACACATGTAGAGACGTGTTTTATACGTGATAGTTGTATTTTTAGAACTAATACAAAGATCTTTGTATTTATGCGTGTAACATTTTAAATGAGACGAGAGGTAGGTCTAATTTATTTTTTAATCAATTAATGTAACATATTTTTTTGAACATAACTTTTCCTTTTTCATAAAAAAGTGATAACTGAATTGGTATATTATCGTGCTGTTAGGAAAAATAATTATGCACATAGGGATTTAAAATATAAATATATAACTCACATAGATAAATAAAAACTCATAAAAAGGAAGGATATCGTCATTAGCCATACGGAGTAACTGATTGTAAACACGGAAAAGGAAGGATATTTGCCGTGAGCATGAATAAGGAGGCCAGGACATGCACGTCCACTTATGCATGCCGTGATCAGACGGATTTGAGAATATTTTTCTTTTTTATAGGTCACTTAATCAATAAATTAATTAAAAAATTCTCAAAAATCAACGGCTCAGATTTATTTGAGGTATTATCTCATAGTCAGTAAAGAGAGTACCATAGCATTGCCAATGCACTAACAAGTAGGCAGCTAAACCATAGAGCGCTTTTTGGGAGACATGAGGGTCCCTAAGATACTGACAAGTACACCAACTACGGAGAATATCGCGAAGATGGTTCTCTTGTTCTTGTAAAAAAACGCATGAACCTTGATCCTATTGACCTTGTACTTCTCAATCTCCATCATGATGCGGACATAGCACTTGGATCCACGTAGGGGGAGGCTCTGAAGTCTCGTGAAGAATGTCAGCGCGTCCTTGTTGATGAGCCCTGCTCCTCCTTGCAGGAGATGCTTGGTCCGCAGCTCCTGCACGTCCTCCTCCCTATGCACCAGCAGGGAGAGGAGGAGAAGGTACGAGCAGACGGCGGAGTCTTCAGGCTCAGCTTCCTGGAAATTGGAGGTCGTGCACAGCTCGAGAGCCGCCATGTTGATGAGGAATCTGGCATGTTCGTCGTCCAGCGACAGTGGCGCCATGGAGAGCTCGGCAAAGATCCCTCTCTTGTTGACGCCCATGTGGATGAGCTCCGTTGTTTCTTCATTGGCTTTGAGCTAGATGCCGTTTTCAGCTAGTTCAATGGCACTCACAGAAAATGATATCATGCTGGCTTTCACTTGAATGGGTGGCTTGGTGTTGCCTTTTCCCACAATGTAGAACCGAAGGAGGCCGAGGAGATGCGGTCGCTCGAAGCTATCATCCAATACAAGAGGCCTTTCCCCGAGAACCTTGCGGTTCTGCAGGTACTGTTTCCAGAATGCAACGAAGGCTTTCAAATCCACGGGCCTGAACCTCAAGACAGCCTCTACCACACACCAGGGGATGGCCTTGCGGTTGAAGTCGAAGAAGCCACGCAACGATGGGTCCATGGTGCCAGAACCATCTGTGGTACAACCAAAGTACTGCGCCAAGAAACAAGCATCATATAACATCATATGAAGGAAGTCGTCTTGGCTGATATCATCCATCACATCATTGTCGTATAGGCTGCGGGCATCATATGCGGCGGTGACAACGGCATCATACATGTCTTGGACTGAGTGGCCCGACTCCATGATGCAGTGGTATGCAGCCACATACTTCGCTTTCTCCGGCTGCTTGAGCTGGTTCTGGCCATGGTAGTAAGGCCCAATGGCCACCAACCTCGGGACGGTAAAGAATTTGTTATCAAAAACTTGGATGCTTGGAGGGTACATATGGATCTTCATCTTCATCATATCGATATCAACCTTGAGCTCGCGTGCTGCATCCTCAAACACATGAATCGGATTGATTGGGTTCTTCATTTTTATATTAGGGAAGTGAGGCTCAAACTCTTGTTCTGCTTTGTCAATGGAATCATCGTCTGTGGCTGCTGCATACTCAACAATCTCAGTCGACTCTGACTCCGCAGGGTAGCCAGGAGCCCATCCTGCATATTCCATGGTCCAGTTCGACAGTTGAAGGTCAAAAGGTACCCATGCTGCAGCTGGTGGCTCCATGCTCCAATCAGTGAGATGAAGAGTACTGTACAAAAAGTTGGAAGTATTAGATGAAAAGATCTATACATAGATCACAGAGAAACTACTAGCTACCATACAAGAAAAGGACAATGTCATGTTAATTAGAAACACAAAATAGTGGTGACTCAGAGACAACCAAGAGAGAAGGGAAAAAAAACTTACAGCAGGGCAAGAAGAACAGCCTAGTCGACTCCCCACTTATAGAGCAGACCCATTGTTATCTATTGTTGGCAAGTCAGATTATATATGACATCGTTGATATATTCATGTACCCATGCATATAGTTGGTGGTACGTACTATATATCTAGTTTGCAGTCACGACAAGATCTACAGCTACCAGGTCAAGTGGCAGATGGGGACCAGTGAAAGGTAGCGTGCACACGTTTGTGTAGTGGAACATGAAAACCTCAGCCTCTGTTATCTCCGCCATTTCTGCACTTGTCACTATCTTAGGGACGCTCAAGATGCCCAAGATGCATTGGTCTACGATGCTTTGACATGCTCGAACTGTTAATTTCCTTGGCGATTAATATTTTCGCTCCATCTTAATCTTCTGCTTCTTTAGCTAGTGTCCTCTACTATAGCGACGATTTTCATATACGCCCTATTTTTATTTTAGAGCTGGATCCATCAACAAATGCCTCTAGAAACGCCTTAGGGGAAAGCAGGAAGTTTGGAAATACCATCTGCTCTTCGAAAATAGGGGTCATTCACTACTGCAGACTGCGCCTTTGCCTAGCGCAACGCTCGGCAAAGGGCTCCCGGCAATGAAATGCTCGGCAAAGCCTCCTTTGCCGAGCGTTTTTTATCGGGCGCTCGGCAAAGCCTTTGCCGAGCGCCTAGGCGGCACTCGGCAAAGAAAAGCGACGGTCACGGCGGTAGTCACGGCGTGACGTTTTCTTTGCCGAGCGCCTCCAATAAGACGCTCGGCAAAGAGCAAACTGAGTTTTTTTAAAAAAAATTCTTTGCCTAGCGCCTCCCGCCTAGCGCTCGGCAAAGAAAAATAATTTTTTTTAAAAAAATTCTTTGCCTAGCGCCTCCAGCCTGGCGCTCGGCAAAGAGCAAACTGTTTTTTTTAAAAAAATCTTTGCCTAGCGCTGGTAGCCTCGCGCTCGGCAAAGAGCAAACTGTTTTTTTTAAAACATTCTTTGCCTAGCGCCTCCCGCCTGGCGCTCGGCAAAGAGGAACGCTGAATTTTTTAAAAAAATTCTTTGCCTAGCGCCTCCAGCCTGGCGCTCGGCAAAGACCGCGCTGATTTTTTTAAAAAATTCTTTGCCTAGCGCCTCCCGCCTGGCGCTCGGCAAAGACCGCGCTGATTTTTTTAAAAAATTCTTTGCCTAGCGCTGGTAGCCTCGCGCTCGGCAAAGACCGCGCTGATTTTTTTAAAAAAATTCTTTGCCTAGCGCCTCCCGCCTGGCGCTCGGCAAAGACCGCGCTGATTTTTTTAAAAAATTCTTTGCCTAGCGCCTCCCGCCTGGCGCTCGGCAAAGAGAAACAATTTTTTTTAAAAAAAAATCTTTGCCTAGCGCCTTCAGCTTGGCGCTCGGCAAAGCTGGGTAAACTACAAGGCTCTTTGCCTAGCGCTGCGCTAGGCAAATCTGGAATCCAGATTTTGTTTTTTTTTTCTATCGCTGCAAACACAACATATCATATATATACATCAAATGGATATCACCATAAACACAAATAACACCATTTATATCACAATTTCATCGCTTCTGTCACCACCATCACCATATATATCACAATAGCACATATATCTCATAATAGCATCACTTATTCGGCGATAAAGTGATTTCTAGAGGTGTCAAGAAACGGCAGCAGCCCTTGGAAACTGATTTCCAAGGATGGCAAATGTAACTAGCTGGCTTCCTCCAAAAATAATGCCCGAATATAAGAAGGCCCCTTGTTTCTTTCCCCCTTGGGATAGAACTATATCCCAAGAAACAGATGGGGAGCTCACAAGAGTAACCATAAAATTGCAAATCTAAGGGCGGTGGAAGGTTCAGCTGGCTTCCTCCAAAAAAAGACAAGTGCATGTGTAAGAAGCATGAGGAGGTGCTGCTGCTGCTGGAGGTGGTGGCGGCTAGAGTTTGGGGTGGGCGGCGGCAGCTTGGGCAGAGGGAGAGGGTGGCTGTGTGGAGAGCAGGGAGGGGCAGCGGCGCAGGGTCAGGGGCGGCGGTGGCTCAGATGGAGAGGAAGGGAGATAGGGAGGGATAATAATTTCTCTATTGCTTGATTAGATTGTTTACATCCCTCTCATATATATAGTCCCTACGGGAGTATGTATCTAATAAGGTAACTATGAGAGATCCTTACAGATTTGGATGTCATTTCCAAACTAACAACTCTTTATTTCCTAATTAACCGAACCCTATCCAAATTCTATAAAACTCTATATGGAAAAGTGACACGGCACGGCGGCCGCTAGGGCTGCTGCCCCTCTGGCGTGCGCGCGTCCCCCGGGCGGTGGCTGCTTCGTCACAGCCCTCAGTGCCAGCTTCGTCACAGGCCTCGGCGGCGGCAGCCCGCTCTATCGGGCCTAACAGGCCGGTCGGCCCCATTAGACGTGTTACAGCATGCCATTCCAATCATATTTTAAAAGTTTACTGCTCGATTACTTTCTTAATTAGGTTTTTCATTTCATATCAACATGCATGGTTGCAGCAATTAACATGAAATTGACATAAATCTTTAGAGGCCCTGGGGTAAATTGAGTAGCGAAACAAGATTCTCCCATTATTTAGCTTCCGTGTCTTGATTTTGATGGTCTAATAGTTCTTGAATCGAGGATTATGTTTGGATCTAGAACTGTATATAGATGTAGATATGTGCATAGCTTGAGAAGTTATTAGAGTGGCTTAAAATAATTAACCTTGTGAGCTGGATTGATTATTAATTGTTAGCTACATGCATATGGGAGATTAGTTATTAGTCAGTGTCTTAAACTCTTGGTATACGTCATAAAGCTAACTTGTATAGCTATACAATGATGTTGCTTGCTAACCTGTCCTTTTTCTTTCTTCAAGTCGTCTCCACCGTACCTGCCCCCTAATTTCTAATGAGTTTATACGATATAATGTGTTTGGCGGTAGCTCTACATCTTATCACCAACCATGAAGGTACGTGGATTCATCCACGCTATTGTATATTTCAACGTCCTGATGCCATAGCCTAACTGGGATTAGCTTTGGGCAAGCTCGGTGTCTGCTACTTCAATATAAACAAGTCCAGTATCCATAGTTGTCTGTGCTGGAAAGGAAAGGGAGCCAATCGACAGGGATGACATTCAAGGCCCTGTTGAATGTACAGTATGACATCAACAGCGGCAGGTAGCGCGATTGCAGTGCCCATATGAAGTAGGAATGGATCCAGATGTCAAAATATCCTAAAGATTAACATTTATATGCGTTTTAGTGTCAATATGGATATCCATATCCACATCCAATTTTAATATGAATGGTAAATGAATACATTGGAATCCATTTTTAATGAATCGAACAGACTACCTTGCGAGCTGGCTCGATCCGACAATTTGCAACGGGCGACGTTGACCGATCCACCTAGCCAGTTTTGGTGCATGATTCATATAGCAAAAGATATGTAGATTTGAGGAAAATTCTAGTTAAGTTTCTTTAAGGCACAGGTGGGTAATTTATATATAGAAATTTAAGTCATCACTTTGTATTATCTTTCATTATGATAGATCAGGTAATTAAAATAAATTTTTTGCACTAATTTGTATGAACTTTTGCAATGTCAGAATAAGTAATTTAGATGTAGTAAATTACTATTAATAATGGCAGAGCTATGTAGTTTCAAAGTAAATTTCGGAATTATTTTAAATATTTATAATAATGGAAGAGGTAGGTAATATTTTAGTAAATATTGACAATGATAATTAGGAACCGCCAAATTAAAGTTCAAACTTTTGTCGTTACTCTGAGAACTTTTAGATTTTAAATTTTGTCTAGCACATCTCATAAAGATTAACATGAGTTTTGTTCTCTTATTTCCCTCACTTTATGATAGTTTGGAACTCTTTTCATTCTTGGATACTCAAATACGAATTTGTATGGATCACCAAATGTGCCATCTATAGATGGACAGAAGGCACCAGGCCCATAGACTGGCACATGTCCCATGATTTTCGCCTAACCCAAACATGGCACGGGTGCACAGCTTGTTACTAATGGTTCAACCCATGGCAGGTGCGATATACTTAGGTCACTCCCCTAGCCCATAGTGCAAGACGGCATGGCACGATTAACTATCTGGCCTATTAGCCCACTAACCTTCTTCTATCGTTTCTCTTATCTGTATAACCTATATAGATGAAGGCCACTAAAGTCATTTATTGCTATAAAGCTGCTCTCACGTTGAGCCACGTCATCGGAATTAATATAGCCGTCAGATTGCCAAGTTTGTGTCTAATCTGTCCATCCATATGTTAACTGCTCCTATTCCTCCTAGACCAGCCCATGTTGCCTCCAGGTTCGGTGCGCAGCTACTGAACAGACAGGGGCCTCAGCCCTGCTTCATCTCCCTGCAGATGCTTTCCGCGTATGGATGAAAGTGGCATCTTGAGCACACACCATGCAAGAGTTTTTGGCCATCTCTAAATCTTTGTCTTTGCGAGATTCGAGGCAAGTCATTGCAAGAGTTGTATGTGTCACTAACTTCAAAAACTACATATCCAGCAGGTCTCCAAACTTGCTAATTATTGAACTATGAGGTCCAAATTATCGTTGTTTGGGATCAATTATCTGCATGGCTATGTTGTCTGTGCACCTTGCACGCATGAACAGATCACGCCATAAAGACTATCTAAAAACTAAATCAAACGCGATGCCTCTCTGGCTTTTTGAATTCATATACTTCGGCCTTGGCGCTTTACACCGTTACATGTTGATGCTGCCATCTATCTTCGCCACACAAATAACGACAAGATCTACAGCAACTAGCAACCATACTCCAGTAGAGGCACCTAAATCGGAGCCCCTACTTTTGATTTGGGTGCTCTACCCTACTTTTGTTGGCCCCTACTTTGCATTTGATCTAGCAGAAGCCCCCAAATCAATTGCAGCAGTCACTTACAACTGGGTCCCCCATGTCATTGGAGACAGCAGTCACTTGCATCTACACAGGAAGAGGTCGTGCACCCTGGAGGCATTGGCACCGACGAAGAGGTCGATGAACTCGAAGGCAGCGTAGGAGAAGAAGGGCACTCTGGCGATGTCCATCCAGCGAATGCATGCACAAGGAGAGGGAGCGGACAATGGGAGGGAGCCGTGCCACGGATCCGCCAGCCACGAACCCCGCCGAAGGTGTCCTATGTAGATCTGGCCGCGTGGGGAAGGACAGAGGAAGCCGTGCCACTGTCCATGTGAAGCTTGCTGCAGCGCGGGGAGGAGAGAGAGAGAGATGTGTCTGCCGGAGGGCAGAGCTCTGTCCACCATCCACCCGAGCTCGCTAGCGCCGGGGTGTCGGGCGCGGAGCCCGTCCTCGCCGTCGTCGGGGCATGGCGCATGGGCCTAGTACTCTGGGGGCGTCGGTCGTGCGGCGAAGAACAGCGGCACGACCGGGAGAAGAGGTGAGCACGCTGGGGTGAACGGAGAAAGCAGGATGGGGGCCAGGGGTGACCCAACAGGAATGGGTTCTGCCCAGCCACATTTTGGGGCCCTAGGAGGAGCCTTACTAGAACATGTTTTTTTTGGCCTGGGCCCCCATATTTAGTTATGGAGGCTCAAGTAGAGGCCCTACTGGGGTTGCTCTAATCACTGGCTCACACAGTCAATTAATGAACTTTTTACCCATTCATATCGGTGATGACGATCTATGAAGGATTTTGGTGGTCATTAGTGTGTCCCTGCCTTTACCAGAAAAAAAAATTATAGGTTGTTTTTTTATAAGTTATCTCAAGGTGCCAAGGTGGTTGCATCAACTTGATGTATATCAATCCTGAGTTCAATCAAAGTTCTTCCTTAATAAAAATCACACTGACACCATGTTCGATTTGAGTACACAGAGGAACCATATGTATAGATAAAAAGGAAAATTGACAAATAAAGCTTCTCTGGCTTTGTGACATTCATATACTACGGCCTTGCTTGGTGCTTTACACCATTCCATGTAACCACATGGTTGATGCTACCATTTATCTTTGCCTAACAAATCACGACAAGATCTAAGTCAACCACCAACCATACTATATATCATTCGGTCAAAAAAACCATACAATATACCGTCAAAAGTGGATGTGGACCAATCAAGTTGTTTAATTTAATCAGATTGGGTGGAGACGGCTTGAAAAAAGAAGAAAAATGACATGGCAGGCAACGCTCCAGTAGTCTGTACTCTGTAGCAATAAACTTAGCCTAGTGACACCGAGTTAACGAATCCCTTTTGTCGTTAAATCTTTTGAATAGTAAACTGGAATTGTAATCACCGGCTCACACAGTCAATTTATGTATTTTCTACCCATTCGTACGGGTGATGACGGTCTACGGTGGATTTTGATGGTCACTAGTGTGCCCCTATCTTTACCAGAAAAAAAGACTTTTATAGGTTGTGTTTTTATAAATTATCTCAAAAGGTGCCAAGGTGGTTGCATCAACTTGATGTAATCAATCCTGAGTTCATTAAAATCTTTCCATAATGCGAAAAGGCCTCTAGCCTAGTGGCTAGAGCAACTCAGTAGCATCCAGCAGGTCTGGGTCCGACTCCGTGAGAGCGAATTAAAAAGGTTTGTCATAATAGAAAATTAAAAAAATAGGTTGGAGTTCCCCCTCTCGGTCAAAAAATATCCTTCCATAATAAAAAAACACTGACAATTCAATTTGAGTACGCAGAGGAACCAAATATATTTATACCTAATAATAAAGAGGTAAAATTTCTCACCCCCTGATTTTAGTTTGGTCCGGCCCATTCTTGTAAAAAGAGAATAAAACGATTTGGTCTCCACCAGCATGGACGACTGAATCGAATACAAATTTCTTAACGTATGGTACATAGACTTTGCTGCACGAGAGATGAGTCCTACATTACCAGGAGTTTCAATCCCATAAAAAAACACATGGAATCGAATTGAATCAAAACAATATCACCTCCACCCGTGCTGGATCCCAACACGACTAATATACATGAAGGTATATCAATATCAAATCAAAACGTACATGAAGGTATATCAATATCAAATCAAAACGACACCATACAGGGTCGAGCCTCTAGGTCGCCTGAGGCACCCAGGCCACCTGCCATGTCCGCTTGTGCGCCGCCTCTGCGTTCACAGGCCAGGGCACCCGCGCCGCTGCCTCCCACCGCGTGCGCGGCCAGGTGCCGGGGATGAGCGGCCGCGACCGGTGGAGGAACCGCGTCGGGGCATCGAGTCGGGCCGCGCCGGGAACGGAGCTGCCGCAACCGCACGGAGGAACCGCGTCGGGCCGTGCCGGGGAAGAGTGGCCGCCTCCGGCGGACGAACCGCATCGGGGCCTCGCGTCGGGCCACGACGGGAAGGAGCAGGTGCCTTGCCGAGCTTGCCGCGCCTGGAAAAGGAGCTGCCACGACCTCGCCTCGCCTGTCGCAGGAGAAGCCGCGCCTCGTCGGGGTCGCGGCTACCACCGGAAGCGATGGGAACGGAGACAAAGTATGCGTGTATGGGCGGAAACCTATCCGGCTATCCACCAACGGGAGTGTTCTGGAAGAAGGAACAAATGAACAGGAGAGGAAGATGTGGCATTGGTTGGATATATGGTGCAGGAACTGGAGGAACCGAGGAGAGAAGACGCATGTGGATATATGCAATAGAAAGATGTGGAGTAGGATGTGCCACGTACGTATTATCTTCTCTGGAATTTCTTGAACTAATCTCCTCTTGATTCGGCTAATGAAGTTACGATTTCTTATTTTCAGCTGTCATTATCCAACATGTGGTGTGCGGTAGCAGTGGAGAAGCCGATCAAGCACCTCGGTGTAGTGTTGGATGGATTCACAAGTGATAGACTTCGCTGGTTAAGGTAGAGGAAGAAACGTCATGGAGAGGAGGAACTAGAAGCTTACTGTCAGTCTGTCAGGGATGGAAAGCAGTGCTAGGAGATGCAGAAGTCTGAGCAGATGTCTACGTCTCCACGGACGCCAAGTGCAATGAAATGGAATGAAAAAGGGTAACTCACATCCGCTAATACTTTTTATGTGCTTGACACCGTATTGTCTCATCTATCTGGTCCGATAAAAAAGTTATTTTTTGGGGACAAGATTAAAAGTTATTTTTTATATGAGAAAACAGAGTAAAGGTCCAAATAAATTATGGCCCCAAATTCACAAAGCACAAACATATCCTATGAATATTTATGGTTTTGTTATGTACATATTATTACTTTATTAAGCCATGTTGTCTACACATAAAATTTATGAATAAAAAAAGTATTAACCTAGCAACACTGAAGTACAAAGTGCTTATGTGGCTTGTCACTTTCCTATCTCCTATATAAGTTAGAGCAGCGTGTTCAGAAACAATGTGGAGTTTGGATCCTAAAATAAAATTGGAGTGATGAATTATATATTAGAGTCCTAACTGGTGTCCCGTTTGGAATTACATCGTATACTCATACAAGTTAGAGCAGCGCACGTCTAAACATGTTAGAGAGTCTAATTTCAAAATGTATTATTAGAACATATAATGCAGGACATAAATCCCGTTGCAACGCACGGGCATGTTTACTAGTATAGATAAAAAAAGAAAATTTACAGATAAAGCACAGATACATTATTCTCATGGGTGTGTGTGCGTGTGTATAACTCAAACGGCCTTTTTGATAGACAGGAGTGTCCCTAAGATCCCGACAAGAGCACCAACGCCGGTGACAACCGCGGCGATGGTTTTCTTGTGGGTGTGGACGAACGCGTGCAGCTCGGTCTTCACCGGGCTCTTGTCCCTGTATTCCTCGATGCGTGCCATGATGCGACAGTAGAGTGGTCCCATGCGCAGAACCTGGAAGCACGAGAAGAAGGAGAGCACCTCTGAATTGGTGAGCCCTCCTCCTCTCTGCAAGAGACGCATCTCCCGTAGCTCCTGAACTTCCTCCTCCCTGCATACCAGATTGGCCAGGAGCAGAAGGTAGGAGCAAACAGCAGAGTCGACCTCTTTCCCAGCTGCAAAACTTTTGACCGTGCACAGCTCGAGAGCCGCCATGTTGATGAGGTAGCTTGCACTGTCGCGGTCCAGGGACAGCGGTGCCAAGCAGAGCTCGGGGAAGACTGCCCCTTTCGGGTTGAGATGCATGTCAATGAGCTCGAAGGACTTGTTGGCCTTGAGCGTGATGCCGATCTCGGCAAGGTCCATGGCACTGACAGAAAACGACATGTTCTTGGGTTTTCTGACGTAATTTCCATCAATGTCTCTTCTTCGCCCAACAATGTAATACCGGAGGAGGCCAAGGAGATGAGGCGGAGTGTAGTCTTCATACCAGATAAAAGGTTTTCGTGGGAGAGGCTCACGATAGTAGTAAGGCATCATACAGTACCTCCAAGTAGCAACGAACTCCTTGGATATCCATGACGAATGCATGAGCCTCAGGACCGTGTCGACCACAGTCCACGGGAGCTGGTTCTCAAGCAGCATGACGTCATGAAATATATCGTTGCGCTTGGGTCTCATGAATGTCTTCAAGCTCGCATCTATTTTGGCATCGTGGGATTTACGACACCAGATAGCCATGTACTGCACCAAGAAGCAAGCATCATAGAACATCATATCGTGGAATTCGTGGTTGCTGATACCTGCAATCACGTCCTCGTCGTAGAAGCAGCGGACATTAGGGTCGATGAGGACGATGAACTCTCGGCGCATCTCCTCCACGGACTGGCCTTCCCGGGTGCAGTGGCAGGCAGCAACGCGCTTCACATCTTCCGCCTGCTTCAGGTGCTCCAGACCACAGTGGTAGGGGCCGAAGGCCACGATCCTCGGCACGGTATAGGATTTATCGATATCTCCAAGGCATACCGGGTATCTATGCATCTTCTTTTTCATTATGCTCATATCAGCCTTAAACTTGTCCACTACTTGTTTGTCATCATTGTCGTTGTT